>CM066047.1:157210614-157835956 GCA_033557465.1 Ichthyophis bannanicus | reverse complement strand
TCTTCAGATAATTCAGCTGAAAAGAAAAAAATAGAAAAAAAAAATACAACTAAAATTTTCCTACCAAATATCTAGTATTTTCCACTTGGATGAAAAAGTCAAGCTGTTTGCTGCTAAAAGTAAGAAAAAAGTTATCAGACCCATGACAGGACATGCTGAGACATGTTACATTGCTTTGTCCCATCTACAAGAAATAGACCTAGGTAGTTTGCTAGAAAATGATATGTGCTCTGAAAAAAATTATTTTATTTTGCCTGATACTTTGACGCTTGTCCGTCTCTCAGGTTTGGGTGTGAAACTTGATGACTTTCTTTTGAAAATTCTTTTTTTATTTTTTCAATAGTATTTCCATTACATAGAAACATAGAGCGGCCAGAAAAGACCATATGGTACTAATCTAGTCTGTGCCATTCCATATCAACCACTACAAACAGTCCCCTTTTTCCCTTTAGAGATCCTCTGATTATGTTATATTATGTATAAGGGATTCTTGATGTTAACAGTTAAATTCAATAACTATAATATTTGAATGAATGAATATCTTTCCTTGCCTATCTGCATTTATGAATGTTCCCTTTCTCATTTCCCCTTCTATGTTTTTATTGTACACCGCTCTAATGCACTTGTAAAGGGTGGTTAATCAAGTCATAGAAACATAGAAACATGATGACAGAAAAAGACCACCTGGCCTATCTAGTCTGTCCTTCCATAAAACTACAACAGTCCACTTTTTTTTTTGAAATATTTATTTATTAAGGAACACAAAGTAAAATACATAACCAGTCAGATAATGTCATTTTCCAATATAGAATCGTAAGCAAAGCAAGGAAAGCAAAACAATCATGCCTAGGGCAGGGCTGTATCTTGTCCACTACCCCAGGATACCCACGGTACAAGCAAAATTATCAACTGCCTACCCAACCCCTCCCCCCACCCAACCCACCCTCCCGGGACCTAAGGGACCTATCAAACCTATTCCCAACCGTTGGCTAGGGGCATCCCATCAAACCTACCCCAGGCACAGGATTTCACTACGGATTTTAGGCGGAAGCGTTTGAATGTAGGGTGTCCACACCAAAAGAAAGGAGGCCCAGCTCAGAGGATGCCTCTGTGCACTCCTCTGTTCTAGGAGCATAAACTGGTGAAACCCATTGCGCCATTCCCAAAAGGAGGGGGCCACAGACTCCAGCCATCGCCGCAGCACAGGACTCTTCCCAACCAGACATGCTTTCCGTACCAGCAGTTTCTTGCCATCGGCCCTTGGGGTGGAGTGGTCCCAACTGATCCAACACAACGAGGCGCCCCGTCCAGCAGACCTTTTGTTGTAGCAAGCCGCTTAGATAATGAGCTATCCGAGCCCAATAGCGGCGGATAGTGAGAGAAACCCCACCACATATGACCTAAGTCTGCTAATGAACAGACACATTTCGGGCACCCACCATGTGCAGTAAGACGACTGCGTAGTGCTCTCCTCAGGGAAAAGTGGGCTCTTACAATACATTTAAACTGGATTTCCCGCCATCTAGCTCATTCCACCAGCCCTGCAACCCGGCTCAGCGCCGCGCGAACAGAACCCGGAGCCACTTCACAGCCCAACTCTCTCGCCCAGGAAGCCTCCTCTGCCGAGTAATCTGACGGGACCCCATAAGGCTCCAACGCTTTTTTGAAACTTGCAATAGTGGGTGGGGGTCCCTGTCCCAAGAGCAAAAAATGCTAGTATCCGTGCTGAGTGGTCGCCCAACAGCTCACACCCGAAATGGAACCTACATAATGCGATAACTGCAGGTACGCAAACAAAGAAGCTTGGGGACACAAGTCATACTCCCGGCACAGCACCACCAGTGGTTTGCACTTCCCTTCCAAGTCAATTACGTGCCCCAGCAGCTGTATCCCCCTCCCCGTCCATCGACGAAACGGGACCGAATCCGATCCTGGGGGAAATTGGGCATTACCCTGCAACGGCAACCAACTGGAGACCTCTGGCGAACTCCCCCACAGTTTATTCAGCCGCTGCCAGGTGCGACGCGCCGCCTGGACCAGCACCCACTCACTACTCGACTCGGTAAAGCCTCCCGCCACAGATGTAGCACCGCCAGCAACGAGTGTGGTGCCACCAGGGACTCCTCCAACTCCCTCGGGGTTTATTACCTCGGAGGTGCCGAGCCAGTCCCCGAGGTGCCGAGCCTGGCACGCCAAGGCATATGTCCAAAGATCGGGCACACCAATACCCCCAGATCTCCATCCCCCCTTCAAACGGCTCAGTGGTATGCGTGCTCTGGCCCCCCTCCAGAGGAACCTACGAAACTCCCGTTCAATACGCACAAGGTCCCGGCGTAAGAGCCACACTGGTAAAGTTTGTAGCCAATAAAGGACCCTTGGTAACACCACCATTCCCAATGCTGCCGCCCTACCCAGTAAGGACAGTGGAAGCGGGCCCAAGCTTGGAGCTGCGAGCGAACCTTAGACCATATACGCTCGAAATTCCGTCTATACAGCGCCGTCGGGTCTTTAGGCAGCTCAATCCCCAGGTAGATAAAGGACATACCGGGCCCATTTCAACGGGAAACTCCCTCCCCAGGCCTGCTGAAGTCGGCCCCCAATGTCCAGAGCTTCTGATTTATCTCGATTGATACGCAACCCCGCAAAGGCACCATAACGAAGAAAACTCAGCAAGCAGGCACGGCAAGGATTGTTGGGGATCGTACAAATGAACTAAAATATCATCAGCCGAAAGCCGCCACTTTAAAGCCACATGATCCAATATGGACACCCCGGATGTCTTTGCAGTCCGCTATACTCCGCAGCAGCGGATCTAAGGTCAGCACGAACAGCAGCGGAGAGAGGGGGCAGCCCTGGCGAGTGCCCCTTTCAAGGTTGAAATTGTCAGACAGCACCCCATTGCACAAGATAGCCGGCCATAGGATTAGCATACAATAACTCCACCATCTTTATAAACGTATCGCCCAAGCCGTTACCGAGGCAACAGAAACTTCATATATTCCCAGTTGACCCGATCGAACGCCTTCTCCGCATTGAAACTGACCAATAATGATTGCTCCTCCCCGCGCTCGCACCCATTCTATAGAGGCTAATATTTTCCGCAGGTTCCACATCGGGTATCGCCCCCGAACGAAGCCCACCTGCGACGCGTGCAGTAGGTCCCCCAGAACGGTGGCCAAACAGTTCGGCCATTACCTTCGCTAAAACTTTCAGATCGAAGTTCAACAAGGAGATAGGCCGATAGGAAGCCGCCTGCGTGGGTCCTTACCTGGTTTAGGTATTAACGTAATAAATGCATGGTTTGTTCCCCAGTCAAACTGCCCCGCGCAATCCTTTGGTGATACACTGCAGTCAAAACAGGGGCGATCCTACCGACCAGCAACTTATAAAACTCCGCGCCAAAACCGTCTGGACCTGGCGATTTATAGCAGCTCGCCCCCAATAGAACTTTATGAACTTCCTCCTCAGTCACCGGAGCATCTAGAAACAAGCGTTGTTCCATAGTCAGCTTAGGAATTCGTAATCCCTGCAGGTAGCTTTCCATTAATGTCGTGGACCCTGTACTGCCTGGTAAAGCTCCCGAAAGAAGGAACAAAAGACTTGAGCTATCGCCGGACTATGTTGATGCAACTGACCCTGAGCATCACGCAATGCTACCACTGAACGGGGCCCTCTACTGCCCCGTAGGACACCTCGCCAAAAGCTTCCCCGGTTTATTACCAAAACGATAAAGCTGGTATTTGTAATACAAAAGTGATTTCTTCACTCTCTGGTGGAGCAACTCATTAAGAGATGACTGTATCTCCCAAAGCGATCGTTATTAACCACTGTTGGGTTCCCCGCGCACCGCCGTCGGGCTTTTACGACCTGCTTTTCCATTTGCACTATTCGTGACGCTATCAGTTTTCGCTTCCGCGCCCCATAGGCAATAATGTCGCCTCGCAAGACCACTTTGCTGTCTCCACAATAGCTCAGGCTCATCCTTGTGCTGTGTATCCATAAACTCCCCCCAGCGTTGCTCGAGATAAGTATGAAATTCAGCATCGGCATATAATCCCAGGGGGAAACGCCAGATTCTCTGCGAAATGGTAGGACCCCCCCACTGCAGGTCGATCCAAACCGGGGCGTGGTCCGAGATGGTCAATGGGCCAATCTCTGCCTCTCCAACTTGCGCAAACAACCGTTCTGAGATCAGGACATAATCAATCCGTGCTCAAGAATCATGGACTCGTGATTGGTGGGTGAAGTCCCGATCCAGGGGGTGAAGCAAGCGCCACGGGTCCACCATCCCCAACCGGCGTCTCAGCTCCTGTAACGCCCGAGTGATCGGGACCCGCCAGCCTTCCTGCCCACCTCCAGAGGTGTCCAAATCAATGTCCAACACCCCATTGCAATCGCCGGCCAAAATCAGAGGAACGTCCGGCATTTGTTCTATCCGTGAGGCCAAGCGGGTATAAAAGGATTTATCCAAAACATTGGGCGCATACAGATTACCCAACACCACTTGTCGCCCCTCCAAGTTGCCATATAACAAGAGGTATCTACCCTCAGGATCCACATATTGCTGCTCGAGGTCAAAATGCACCCGTTTATGAATCAGTAGGACCACTCCACCCTTTTTCCCAAGCGCCGGGGCTCCCCAACTTTGCCCCACCCAAGCTCTCTGCAATTTTGCATGCTCTTCCGCAGTCTGGTGGGTTTCTTGCAGTACGGCAATATCGCACTGCCACCTGGCCAAAGCCTGCAGCACTTTATACCGCTTAACAGGGTTACCTACCCCGCACACATTTCAAGAAACTATCTTCAACTTAACACAGCGGATTCCACTACAATGAGTCCGATGTTCCAGACTGTTTCTGAAGGGACCCCCCAGCCTGGGGTCTGCCTCTAGTTATTACCCAGTTCTCTGCCCCCCCAACTCGTATGGTTCCGTGGTCCCATCCCACCCACCACCACCCCCTCCCGCCAATCTCCCTCCTAACACCCATCCCTCCCCGGCCTATTCCCACTGCCCTCCCCGTCCCACCCTCCCCCTTATCATCACTACCCAGCCCCCACCCCCTCATCCCCTCAGTCAGCTCCCCTGACCTTTGGGCCCTCTCCACCTTCCCACTCTAAGGGGCCCGCTGAGACCACTCTGAGCGCGGCTGATCCCCTACCACCTACGAAGGGTAATAGTTAATCCCGCTCAGCCTGCATTTCTACCTAGATGGCCAGCCGCCAAATCTCGAACATTTCTTATTCCCCCCAGGGGAGCCTAATTTGCCGCGGGTCCGGGTCCCCCCTGGGCTCCCCTGAACAAGACCCGGGAGCGATCTTCTTATCAAGTGAACAGGAGCCTTAACAGGGGACAAGGCCCTACCTCCTCTTACCTTTCCACACCCCCTGCCAGTCTGTCCCTCGCTGTCAGGCTCAACGAAAGCAAGGGGGGTCCTGCTTCGAAGTCACGCACACCCAGAAGGCATCCCCACAGCACACCACTCCCTGCCCCTTCCGCCATGAGAGTTCTCAGCAGGGCGTATTCCCTCCCCCTACTACGAGTGGCTACGGGGCCACAGATGACTAAAATGGCCACTGAAACTGCTTTCCATCCGCATTAATAAAATACCGTTAGAAGAGAAAGAAATAAAGCACATAAAAGCCCCCACAGGTACCGATCAGGCTAAGGTCGACACACTGGACTAAACTGCCCAGTTATTCGCATGGGGAACTCTATTACAAAGAAAAAAGAGAAAAAGATAGAGAAAAAAAAAAGGGGGGAGGGGAGGGGGGGAGGGAAATAGAATAAAATAAAAAGAGCTCCATAGGTGAAACTCCTCCAAACTCTAAGCAGAGCAGTTTTTAAAAGGAACGAAGCTGGTCAAATTTTGAGGCATAGTCTACCAAGGAAATAATAAGTCAACCTGCTGGGTTTGAAACAAAGTAGCAAAGCAACACTTAGCAAACTTGTATCTGGGGGAGCAGTCCAGGTGACACAAAATAACTTGTCCACAACCTAACAGAGATTGTAGCCCGCTCCACTTCAGACTGCCCCATTGCAATTCCCCCGAAAAGGAATCGGGCTATCTCCAAACAGTCACCACAATGAGATGTCAGCGTGGAGATGCAGAGGCCGCCCGTCCCCCGGCCACAATTTGATTCACCAAGCCCTCTGCCTCCGTGGCCGTTGTGAAGACGTGGTGTGCTCCCTCATTCGTCACATGTAGCTTGGCGGGGTATTGAACTGCGAACCGAATCCCAGCGCTGATAAGTTTCTCGCATAGGGGGGCATATTCCCGGCGCCTCCGGCTCAAGGCGGCAGAGTAGTCCTGTGCAATACGAATTTTGGAGTTGTTGTAAAGCACTTCCCCCTTCTGCCGTGCCGCTCTTAGTAGCATTTCCTTCTGCGGGAAGCAAAGGAATTTGGCCAGCACAATTCGAGGACGGACATCCCGTGCTTGCTTGTTACCAACATGATGCACTCTCTCAATTCTCAGAGGGTCTCCGAGCTCAGCGCCATCAAGTAGTTGCATGGTTAGTGCTTCCAAATAGCCCCGCAGATCTTTATCGAGGACGGTCTCTGGAATCCCCATGAACCGCAAGTTGTTCCGTCTTGACCGGTTCTCCAGGTCGTAAAGTTTAGCCTCGTGCAAGCCTAGTTGGTGTTTTAGGCCAGCCACCTCCGACTCCAGCACCTCCACCTTTTCCTCCGTCTGCCCCAGGTGATCTTCGGCCTCACGGAGTCTGTTCCCCAGGGAGTCCACAGAGGCACAGAGCCCATCCATCTTTTCATGCAACGCATCGAAACTGTGGCGACAGAGCTGCTGCTACTGCAGCCGACATCGCATCCAGCGAAGCAGGGGATCTGGGCGAGCTCAGCGCTGGGTTTGACTCCACCATCTTGCTTGAGCCGGTCGCCCGCTCCCGCTCTCTTTTAGTCGATTTAGCTCCCGTCGCCATGCCGGTTACCAGCAAACCTCAGTGTCTGATGCTGTAGGCTCTCCAACACTCCCGAGGCACCTTTTCCGTTAGTTATTGCAGGATTACATGGTACTATATCGCCGGCCTGGGTTAAGGGTCTCAGAGCACTCTCAGGATGCGACCGCTACCCTGATCGCATCACGTGGTCTCCCAACAGTCCACTTTTTACCTTTAGAGATCCTCTGTGTTGGTCCCATGCTTTTTTGAATTCCGTTACTGTCCTCATCTCTACCACCTCCACTGGGAGACTATTCCACGGATCCACTACTCTTTCTGTAAAGAAATATTTCCGCATATCACTCCTGAATCTATCTCCCTTCACCCTCATCCATGTCCCCTCGTAGCAGAACTTGCTTTCAATTGAAAGAGGCTCTCTCCCTGAACATTTATGCCACGGAGGTATTTAAACATCTCAATCATATCACCTCTATCCTGCCTTTCCTCTAAGGTGTACATATTAAGATCCTTAAGTCTGTCCTCATATGCTTTATAATGAAGCCCACTAATCATTTTAGTAGCAACCCTCTGCACCGACTCCATCCTGTTCACATCCTTTTGAAGGTGTGGTCTCCAGAATTGCACACCATACTCCAAATGAGGTCGCACCAAAGACTTATACAGAGGCATTATCACCTCCTTTTTTCTGCTAGCCATTCCTCTCCGTATGCACCGAAGCATCCTTCTAGCTTTTGCCATTGCCTTTTCTACCTGTTTGACTACTTTAAGATCATCAGACACAACCACGCCTAGGTCCCGCTCTTCTTTAGTGGACAAAAGTACTTCACCTCCTATACTATATTGCTCCCTTGGATTGCTGCAGCCCAAATGCATGACCTTACATTTTTTAACATTAAATCCCAGCTGCCAAATTCTAGACCATTCTTCAAGCTTAGCTAGATCCCTCCTCATTAAGTTCCCACTCGGTTGCCAGGGGGTGGACAGGGGGGTTTTAATAACAGCAGTCCCCTCAGGAGGTGGGTCACCAGCAGCTGGACTGAGAAGAGTTTGCCATCCACTGGATGGTGATGTGCCGCCAGAGCACTGAGGTGCATTCTGGCGGAGTTTATTTTATTTATTTATTATACATTTGTATACCGCTACTTCCAGTGATCAGCAGCGGTTTGATTACAGATTGGAAATTGTCAAATCATGACAGGAAATGTTTTTTTTTTTAGGTATAAACACATTGATTAGACAGGAAAGCACAGCACACAGAGAACTATTTTACAGGGAACATGGGCTATGGAGGGTTAAGTGGCTTGCCCAAGACCACAAGGAGCACCTGTGGGACTAGAAACCCAGTCCTTCCGGCCCAAGGTTGCTGTCCTCTAGTGGGATTTGAACCCCCGACCTTCAGGCCCGAAGTACCTTGCCCCAACCACTAGGCCACTCCTCCACTCCACTGATTTGAGCATAGTTTGTGAGAGATGAAGAAGGTACTGCAGCACCAGCTGTACCGGGCAGAAGAATGGGTTAACCCCTTGCTCCATGCACCAAACCAAAAATCTGTACCATTTGAACGTGTATGCTGGAGTAGCGGGGCTGCCTGGGCCATCGAGAGGCTATCAGGATCAGGAAGGCCTTGTCACAGAGGGTCCTTAATAGCATTTTTGCAATTAGTGGCATGGGTGGGAAGGCCTTCCGATCACGAAATTAGAAACTCGCCTGCCATCACCCAGTAGAGATGGACTTGCCGGGAGCAGAAGCGAGGCAACTGGTAGTTGTCTGGGCTGGCAAAAAGGTACACCCATGGTGTCCCCCAGAGGTGGAAAAGCCAGTTGGCCACTCTAGGGTGCAGTTGCCACTCATGTGGCTGGAGGACCCTGCTCAATCTGTCCACAAGGGAGTTGTTATGGCCTGGCAGGTATACTGCCTGTTAGGAGTATGCCCTGCTAGATTGCATAGGAGCAGAGTGTCATCGACTCGCAGCAGAGGGTGTGAGACCCCCTGTCCCCCTGCTTGTTCACATAGAACATTGCCACTTGGTTGTCTGTTTGGATAAACACTGGCTGGCGCCACAGGCGGTAGCAAAAAGCTCAGAGGGCTAGATATATTGCCTGAAGCTTCAGGAGGTTGATCTGCTGGTTGCTCTCATCTTGCAACCAGCTGCCCTTGGTGCGGAGTTCCTCGCAGTGAGCTCCCCATCCCAGCAGGGAGGCGTCCATAATGAGAATTCTTAAAGGGCTTGGAGTTTAGAAGGGCATTCCTACCTTGAGGTATTGGGGGTTTGAGGGTTTTGCCACCAGGTCAGACATTTCGCCAACCGGCGGGTCACTGAAACTCTGTCCTGAAACTCTGTCCTGTGGTCTGTGCTCACTAGTCCCGAAGGCACCACCGTGTGGCCCTCATGTGAAGGTGAGCATCTGGGGTGACATGGACCATGGAGACCATGTGCCCAAGTAGACGCAGCAGAAGCCGAGCTGACACCGAGGGATGGTGTTGTATGTCTAGGGTCAATGGCCTGAGCTGGTCGGCATGGTCCCCGAGGAGGAAGGCCCTTGCCCCTATGAACTCTAGACACTGTGTCAGGAGGAGATGGGACTTGGGGTAGTTTATTACAAACCCCAGAGATGCTGCAAGACCTGGATGGTGTGTGTGTGGTTTCCTGCTGCACTTCTGTAGCCATGCCTCCTTTTATGACCTAATGGAGTGGAGGAGTGGCCTAGTGGTTGGGGCAAGGTACTTCAGGCCGGAAGGTCGGGGTTCAAATCCCACTAGAGGACAGCAACCTTGGGCCGGAAGGACTGGGGTTTCTAGTCCCACAGGTGCTCCTTGTGGTCTTGGGCAAGCCACTTAACCCTCCATAGCCCATGTTCCCTGTAAAATAGTTATCTCCAAGTTATAATGCCCTGTTCAATGTAATTTCAGTTTGTTCAATGTAAACCGCACTGATGCAGAATAGCGCGGTATATAAGAGAATGTAAATAAATAAATAAACTAATCATCCAGGTAGGGGAAAACAAAGAACCCCTGCAGATGGAGGAATGTGGCCACGACTGCAAGGCATTTGGTGAAGACTCTTGGGGTGGAAGCCAAGCCTAAGGGTAGCACCCTGTACTGGTAGTGGCTACCCTCCACCATGAATCACAGGTACTGCCTATAGTTGGGGTGAATGAGGATGTGGGTATAAGCATCCTTCAGATCCAAGGAACATAGCCAATCTACCTGCTGGAGGTAAGGCAGCAATGTTCTAAGGGAGAGCATCTTGAACTTCTCCCTCACCAGGAATTTGTTCAGGTTGCACAGGTCGAGGATGGACATTAGGCCCCCTGTTCTTTTTGGCATGAAGAAGTATCTGGAATAGAACCCCTTGCCCCTGAGATGGTAGGGAACTAGTTCTACTACGCTGTCCTAGGAAAGACCTGCGAGTTCCTTCAGGAGAAGGTCCCGGTGAAGGGCAAACTTTGGGGGTTCTCCTGGGAAGAAAGGAAGGAGGTATCTGAGCCAGGTGGAGGAGGTAGCCCTCCTTGACCACCCGGTGTGAAGGATTGCTTATACCCACATCCTCATTCACCCCAACCATAGGCAGTACCTGTGATTCATGGTGGGGGTGGCCACTACCAGTACAGGGTGCTACCCTTAGGCTTGGCTTCCACCCCAAGAGTCTTCACCAAATGTCTTGCTGTCGTGGCCACTTTCCTCCACTTCCAGGGGGTCTTTGTCTTTCCCTACCAGGATGGTTGGGCACTGAACACTGCTCCTTGCAAAAAGGCAAGTAGTGATATAGGCTGGTTCATTTGAAAGGACGTAAGGACTTTCAGAAGGAAAGAAGGAACCATTCTTAGAGACATGCCTTCCACAGAGAAGGAAGAGGAAAGGGTCACGACAGAGAGAGCTTGTAGCTTGGAGGCCTGCCTTGCTGAAGTGATGGCACACAAAAAACACCATATTGAGGGACAAGATCCTGAGAATGAGCTGCTGGGGCAGTGGTCCCATAAGGGATTTGAGAACCAAGGAGAGATCCCAAGGGGGAATAACCGGAAGGATAAGAGGCAAAGCACCCACATGCTCCTGAGAAACCTATTAACGTCAGCAAGGAGTGTCTCACGATGGGCCCTCTGAAGCAGGTTAACATGGCGACCAGGACCCGGAGAGAACCAAATCCCTTGTTGAAACCATCCTGAAAGAATGCCAAAATATGTGGAATCTGTACCTGCCAGGTTGAGAAGCGCTGCCGAGTGCACCACTCCTCAAAAAGTCGCCAAACCCTTGCATACACCAAGGAGATAGAGGGGCACCGTGCCTTGAGAAGAGTAGCCATCACTTGACTCAAGTAGCCCTTACATGTCAAGCGGTGCCTTTCAAGAGCTAGGCCATAAGTGAGTAGGGAGCTGGATCCTCTAGCATGACCAGCCTTGTCCTAAGAACCCCTGGCGATAGCTGAATGCCAGAGGAGATGTCTGGAGCAGGCGAACCAGGTCTGCATACTATGGCCACAGAGGCTAGGCTGGTGCCTGCATGGGACTCTATGTAGTGGAGAACTCGACCTATCATTGCTCAGGGAGGGAACAAGTACAATAGCTTTGAAAGAGGTCGCGGTTGCACCAAGGCATCCAGACCCTGTGATCCATACTCTTTCCTCCGAATGAAGAACACAGTGCCTTTGCATTCAACACTGTTGCCATCAGGTCCATTGCAGGTTGTCCCCAGGCCCACATAATCTGCTGAAAGGCCCAGGGGGCTAGTTCCCATTCACTGGGGTCCATAGTGTAACGGCTGCGGAAGTCCTCTTGTACATTGTCGAGTCCAGCGATATGTTGGGCTGACAGAGCCTGCAGATGACGCTCCGCCCAGGGAAAAAGGATGGCCATTTCCTAGGCTACTCCCGGGCACTTGGTTCTGCCCTGTCAATTGAGATAGGACACCGTCATCGCATTGTTGGAAAGGATGTAGACCGTTCTGATTGCGTAGAAGATTCTTGAAAGTGAAACAGGGCCAGGCGAGCCACCCGGGCCTCCAGATGGTTGATAGTCCACCTGGCCTCCTGTTGAAACCAGGACCCCTGAGCCAACTGGTCCTGGAAATGAGCCTCCCAGCCCAAGAGGCTGACTTTGGTGGTTACAGGAATCCAGTGAGTGCCTCCAGTTGGATGCCTCGATGCAGATGATCTGACGAGAGCCACCAACGAAGACTTGGTCGAGAGAGAGCGGTAGTCAGTGGAAGAGCAGCACCCGTTGAAGGCACTTTATGTATTCTCGGGCCCATGGGACCACATCGATGGTGGCTGCCATTGATCTGAGAATTTGAAGGTAGTCTCACTCCCTGGGAGTGCTCTGCATTAGAAACAGGCGGAGCTGCGCCAAGAGCTTCTGAAAATGCCCTGTAGAGTATCAAACCAGGCTCCCAGAAAATCCATGGCCTGAGATGACTGCAGGCAGCTCTTGGCATGAATGACGACCCAGCCAAGGCTCTCTAGGAACGACCCATGTGGAAGACCATTTGGCAGGCCTCGGTAAAAGACCCTGCACAAATGAGCCTGTCATCCAGGTGTGGGTGTACTTGAATGCCTTGCTTCTGCAGGGCCGCCACTACCACCATGATCTTGGAGAAGATGCATGGGGCTGATGCCAGGCCAAAGAGCAGAGCGCAGAACTGGAAATGCTGACCAAAGATCACAAAGCGAAGGAATCTCTGTTGATCCTCACGGATGGTAATATGGAAATATGCTTCCACCAAGTTGAGAGAGAATGGGAACTCTCCCTTTCGGACAGCATGGATGACAGACCATAGCATTTCCATTCAAAAGCGAGGCACTCGTAGGGCCCAATTGACCTCCTTGAGATCCAGAATTGGACAAAAGGACTCATCCTTTCTGGGCACAACAAAGTAGATGGAGTATCATCCAGAAACTTCCTCAGAAGGAGGAATCAGTCGAATGGCCCATAGCTAGAGGAAGCTTGAAGGCAATGCTCTTCCTGGGTGACCTGCAGGATTAAACAAGGAAGGCCTCTCTGATGGGGTGCAGACAGTCGAGTGCATAGCCATGACGGACAATGTTGAGAACCCATTGATTGGAGGCTATGCAAGCTCACTGCTGAGAAAACTCTGCCAGCCATCCGCCCACCGGTGGCAAGGTCCCGGCAGGGTAGGCCACCCCGTCAGCGGGGTACTCTGGACGAGCCTGAGAATTTTACTGGGCTGTATAGCCATCCTTTCCTTTCCTGACACCGTGAAAGGGTGCCCGCTGACCAGAGTGTCCTAATGAAGCTGACGCAAATGGCTTGCTGGGACGATAGCACCAGGAGTCGTGACACCTGGACCAGGAAGTGGACAATGGAAAGACCGCTGACTCGAACATCGCAAAGATGGTCAAGGCTTGTCCTCTGGGAGCCGCTGGGGTTTGACCTCACCAAGGTTCTTGATGAGCTTGTAGAGGCCTTCTCCAAAGAGTAGCTTGCCCTTGAAAGGGAGCTTGGCGAGATGTGCCTTAGAGGCTGGATCCACTGATTACTGCTGCAGCCAGAGCCAGCGATGAGCCACAATCACAGCAGCTACTAATCTGGCTGAGAGCCGAAGCAGATCATAAGAAGCATCTACCAAGAAGGCTGTGACCGATTCCAAGCGGGCCAGTGCTGGATCCTGGGTCAGGCAGAGAATCTAACGCAGGAGGGCCCAAACCGCCAGCCAACCACATATAGATGCCTGGAGCGCAAGCGTGGAAGAGGTAAAGACCGTCTTGAGGCGTCCTTCAACCATTCAGTCCTGTTGTTCCCAAAGTGCTTCTCCACTTTCCACCGAAGCAGTCATGTGCTTGGTCACCCCCAACCCAGAGTGTCCACCTCCGGATACATGAGCCACCGCTCAAGATCAGTGTGAGACCAAAGACAGCACTGGCCCAAATGCCAGGCCATCCATAAGGGAGCGTCTGGTGAATTCCATTCCCCAGATACCAGCTGTTGGAGCTCTGGCAGGAAGGAAAAGGCTCTGGAAGAATGGTGAATGCTCTTTAAGATGGGATCAGCCTGAAAGTGGTCGCTTCCTGTGCAGGAAAGGTGTAAGGCTTTCACAATCTGAGCAATGAGCACCAGAAGCTCCACCCTGCGGAAGAGATGCATGTTCTATGAACCATCTTGCTCTTCAGTCGAGGCGTCTGAGGGAGACCATTTGCCATCCTCCTTGTTGGAAGCCTCCAGGCTGTCCTCAGCCGACAGAGTCTCGTCATCTGCCCAAGGCCCAAGAAACCTCTTTGGCTGGCCGGCCTTTGCCCTTGGGAGCTACAGCAACCCTAGAATACTTCCTGGCCCCTGGGGCCAATGGAGGATCTGACAATGATTTCTGGGCAAGGGGGAGACTCTACCTCAGAGTAGTCTGAGCACCAAAGATTCCAAGCCTGCTTCAACAGCAGGAGAAACTAGGAATCATGGTCTTGGTGCACCTGGACTGGAAGTCCTGCAGTCTGGGGCAGAAGGAGAGGCAGGGGAAGAGCATCCTCAAGAGGATTAAGACCCCTAGTGTCCCTCTGGGCCAAGAGAAGAGAATCTGAGCTACCAACAGCTCTCTGACTTGTTGGGGGGATGGAAAGGTCCGCCTGTGCTGCATGAGAGGATTCACCCGGGTGAGCCGAGCAAATTGCACACACCTAGTCCTCCAAATCCTGGCATTTGGGGCTGCAGACAATGCGTAGAACCAAAGGAGAAGGGTAGGTATCCTCAGGACCAAGGTGAGGCAAACCAGAAGCGGAACCTAAGGACCAGGCCTACACGTAGGTGTATTGGTGCAGACAAAGTTTATTGAAGGACCCAACTAAAACGTTTCGGCTGGAGGTCTTCTTCAGGGGTCTAAAAATAAATAAAACATACATTAAAACATACATATTAAAATATGAGTAAAAATTGTACATACAATATAACATATAAAAAGCAAAAGGGTCTTAAAATATGAAAAAAGACAAGGTAAAAGAAGAACCATCTATGTAAGGGCATTACAAAAAGAATGCACAACTGGTAAAAATGTATATACAACGAAATTGTAGGATACATTACCACAGGGTGTAGCAACAACATGTAAAAAGGCAGAATGCTCTCCTCAATCTGTTAAATTGAAGGAAAGATAGTAGCGTGAGACCACATATTGTGCCAAAAACACTAAGAAGCATGGATACTATACATATAAAAAACAGTATATATAAACAATAATAAACTCGTTCTTCTAATACTCTAGTCTGATGGCATAGTCATATCGCACTGCAACAGGTACTAAAAATGCACAACGGCTCAGTAAAAAACGTGAGTGTGAAAAATAGAAAAGGAGAACAGACAATGAACCAAACTGTAACCGTTTAGGGCAAACATATAATAAACATCGTTAAAGGAACTGAACTGAATACTAGATACGCTTATCGCGAAATGTTGATTGGAACAAAAGGAGGGATAAAAACCACAAAGGGAAAACGTTGTGTGAACTTTAATTGCAGAGCATAAAAACAAAAAAGAGTACAATAAAAATTGTGTGATAAGTCGGCATATCGAAAAACACTGCGGCAAAACCAACAATTAGAAAAAAACAAACAGGCATGATGAAAATGTCTGGCGTGAGACCATAACATTGAAAAAAGGTGTAAGAACTCATTGCAACGTAAGGCATAATAAGGGTCTGTAAGAACAACAGCAATATATATCTAACTATAACGATATATTTGTATATAAATATATAAAAGGGGAAGTGACTTAAATAGAGGCTCATTTGATTACCACTGAAGTACGATATAACCGAAGGGGTACATTTGTCTCCCAAAGTGTGAGAAAGAGATGTTACAAATACCACAATATTGCAAGAAAAAGCCATAAACAGAAAACCTATACTAAAAATTAATCTCCAATTTCAAGCAACCTTATAACTTAAAAACGGAACAATTAGGAAAAAAGGAAAGAAGGAGACTCAAGAGAAGTTACAAACATTACCGGAGTCGTTGCTATGCGCGGGAAACGCCGCGCAGAATCAGAGGAGACATTTAAATGATTCTGAAACGGGGCTGTAAACTCTCCACAAGAAACAGTTATATAAGAGGAGTTAAGGACATTGTGAATAGAAATATATGTACTACTAACATAAGGTCACACAACAATAGCTGCATAAAAGATTGTACAAAATAAGGAAGCAACGATATTTATCTAAATGGTATTTATTTTAAAAAGTTTTAATCAGAGAGCTGTCACGCTGAGCAAATCAAATAAAAGCAAAAATCTAAACTAAACCATGCAGATGCTGCCAGACTGCATGAGAACATTAAGGCAACATATTACACAGTGAATGGGGGTAAAATTACATAGTGGATTATATGTAAATGGTGAAAACCAATACTGAGAGTCGCAAACAATATGTTGATACGTGATCCAAATGTTACCAACCTACTGCTATAAGTGAAGGACCGCTGTTCTTAATAAATCAGCTGTATTTGTGTAATTGAACCTTTAGGAAGATAAAGAATGTCCCTCCTATAGTACAATATTGAAAACTCAAACCTGTTATGGAATAGTAACATGAAGAACTCATCACAAAACATGAAAATTGTTAGTGGTCTTATTTATGTGGGACTGCAGGTTTAGGTTTTGATCCAGGGTAATTCCTAAATATTGGAACTCACTTTTTACTCATGTGTTGTATGTCAGTTGATTGTGGTGGGTTAAATGAGGTGTTCCTTGTGATGTATAGGGTGTCATGTTGTAGTTAATAGTAAGGTTTTTTTTATTGAGCCATGTGATCATAACTCCCGGGCATCTTGTTATGGCAGAATGGTCTGGTTTATCCAATTCAATTGGGGTAAATATCATAATGTCATTGGCATATAACCGGTATTGTATTTTATGTTTCTTGATGTTACAGATAGGCTGTATTTAGAGGTTGAAAAGAAGTGAGGATATAAATGATCCTTGTGGTATGCCCTGGTGGATTGTGAATGGTGTGGATTTGTTCACTCCACATCTGAATTGCTGCTGTCTGTTACTTAAGTAGGATTGAAACCACTTGATAGTGCTGTTGTGTAGGCCAATTTCTTGAAGACATTGTAGGAGTATTCTGTGGGATACAATATCAAAAGCCAATGATATGTACAAGAATATGAGTAGGAATCCTGTTTTATATTATCTATACCTCTAATGATGCAGTTGAGAAGTGATATAAATGTTTCCACACTGTCATTTGGCTTGAACCCATGTTGGTGGGGGGTCTAGTGGTGCATGTTGGTTTATGTGGCCAGGTAATTGCATTTATACTGTTTTTTTCTATAATTTTAGCCAAGACTGGTAGGCTTGAGATCGGTCGGTATGATGGGTCATTCTTGTCTAGTGTGGCGTTTTTGAGGATCAGTTGTATGGTGGCTTGTTTAAGTGAAGGCAGCATGTAGCCTTGTGTGAGTGATGTTTTTACTGTTTTGTGTATTGGATGTTTGAGCTCATCTGTGGCTGCTTTGAGCCATGCTACAGGGCATGGGTTGGAGGGTGACACGGTAGTGTTAAGGGAGGAGATAATCTGGTCAATTTGATCCACCGCTGGTATGCTGAATTCACTTCATGTTGCAGAGAGGGTCGTTCCTTGCATGTGGCTAGTTGTTGATATTGGGGTGTTCTGGCTGAGGGTTTTGGGTTTAGCCAGTATGTAGTTTGCTATATTATGTGGTTGTAGGTCAAGGATCCTTCTGTGCGTCTGGATGATTCCAAATAGTTCTCTAGGTTTATCTGTGGATTTCATTATGAGATTGGTGTGGTAGTGTTGTTTGCATCTGTTAATTAATTCATTGTATTCTTGTTTTGTTCTATATTGTTGTCGGATGTCTGGAGCTTTGTTTCGTCTCCATCTTCTCTCAGTCTTTCTTAGGACTCTCTTATCTCATTGGAGTACCAGGGTGAGGATTTCATTCCGTGTGTTGATGGGTTTCTTCTCTTTGGTGCTGAAGTGGCTGTCGCAGCTGTGGTGATGGAACAGTTCCAATTTTCAATTGTGCCATTGAGATTGTCCAGGTTTGGTTGAGTTTGGGAAGGACTTCTTGTAGGAACTGCTCTTTGTTGAAGCTCTTGAATCTCCTGCCATTATGCTGTACATGTACTTGGGTGGCTGGGTTAGTGATATGCATGCTGAAAGTGAAGGCCAAAAGGAAAAGTGGAAGGAAGGCCAAAAAACTGCCAGCATGGTTTTAAGGCGAGTCAGAGAGGCTGTTGCAGCCAAAAAAGCATCTTTCAGGAAATGGAAAAAGGAGCCAAATGACAAAAATGGAAAACAACATAAGCATTGCCAAGTTAGATGCAAGGCACTGATAAGGCAGGCAAAGAGAGAATTTGAAAAATGTATAGTAAAAACTTTTTCAAGTACATTTGAAGCAAAAAAAAACATCGGACAGTCAGTTGGACCATTGGATGATAGAGGAGTAAAAGGGGCATTAAGAGGGGACAAGGTTATAGCGAAGAGACTGAATGAATTCTTTGCTTCAGTCTTTACTAAAGAAGATGTAGGGAATTTACCCATACCTGAAATGGTATAAAGGTGATGTATCAGAAGACTTGAAAGAAATATTTCCTCCATCTTCCATTGCTCTTTCTTTTTCCTCAGACAGATTTGTATGGTTCACCCCTTTCTTTCCCCAAATGCACTGGCTACACTTCTCTCTCTTGTCACTTCCAGACTCAATTATTGCAATATTGTTTTGGCTGGTCTCCCTCTCTATCAATTACACCCCATTTACAGTTACTTCAAAACACTGCTGCTCGTATTCTGACTCACTCCTCTCACTTTAACCACGTTTCTCCCCTCCTCGCTCGCTTGCACTGGTTGCCTGTTCATTATTGCATTCAATATAAATTACTCATTATGACTCATAAGGTTCTTCACACCTTAACCCCCCGATACCTAAAAAGGAGTCCAGGGGGGCGCTTGTAAGCCTGAACAAGATGGCCATGCACGCAGAGCTGTACAGCTATCCTACAAGAAGTGGCTAACATACAAGAGACAGTCCCTGCCCGTCAGAGTAATGCTCATCGGAGCTTACAATCTAGTTAGAACAGTACAGAGCATTAGTCAGTTCAGCGGAAGGTACAGTGTGGTACAATTAGGTACAGCTTGGTCTATAGTTTGGTCATAAACGTTAATGCTTTTATTTATATTATTTTATTGTAAACCGCTCTCACGTTTCGACAAGGGCGGTATATTAAATGTAAATAAAGATAAAGATAAAGATGAGGATGGAAGTCAGGATCTGAATGCAACGGTGAAGAGGTGGGTCTTCAACCTGAATTTGAAGAGGGCCAGGGAGCAGGGGCGGCCCAAGGGGGGTGCGGGGCCTCATTTGCATAAATATTTGCATAATGTTACCATACACTAACTTTTAGTAAACATGCCTCTTAATGAGTGTATGGATAAAGAAAGACTAAAAGATTTCTACATTACTATAATCCAGTGCCAACCGTCAGGCACATTAGGAACTACTACAAACACTGCCCATTTAGAACCCATTCTAAATCCTGAATCTCATATGTCTCCCACATATATAACCAACAGACTTAAAGAAACATTCACACATACATATTTTTGTTGGAACTCACACTTTGAAGGACAATCCTTCTCGTGGTGTGCTGTTCCCTTTTATTCTTTATATAGGGACACAACCCTAACATGCGTTCAAAGGGGATATCTATCCCTCAACATCAACCAGTTAACATTCTTTCATTCAGGAAAAACCCTCTTAGAAGCCACTTATCTGAACGGAGACTTTCCACAGTTCATAGGCAACTCGGCGTCTTCCCCAGCTCATAGATAGACTCTATTCAAGTAGCAACCATACGAGAGTCTGAAAATGACAGAAAATGAGGGGAGACTCTCGTATGGTTGCTACTTGAATAAGTCTCAGAAGTCATAACGGATGACCTTCCCTGTTGGTTACACTGATTTGGAGGTGTTGGGTTTTACCCGGTATCGGCGGCTGATAAAGGGACTTCTCCATTTACCATCAGGAGTGGACTTGAGTCTATCTATGAGCTGGGGAAGACGCCGAGTTGCCTATGAACTGTGGAAACTCTCCGTTCAGATAAGTGGCTTCTAAGAGGGTTTTTCCTGAATGAAAGAATGTTAACTGGTTGATGTTGAGGGGTAGATATCCCCTTTGAACGCATGCTAGGGTTGCGTCCCTATATAAAGAATAAAAGGGAACAGCACACCACGAGAAGGATTGTCCTTCAAGGTGTGAGTTCCAATAAAAATATGTATGTGTGAATGTTTCTCTAAGTCTGTTGGTCATTTAGAACCCATAGCAAACCCGCCGTATCATAACAGCACTACCAGGACTCACAAAGCACCAGACCCTACCTATCAAAAGGCAACACTGCAAATATTAAACCAATACATTTCAGAGAATAACATTACATGACCTACTGGGGAAAGAGAACAAGTGGCAATGTCAAATAGGAATTACATAAACAGAATACCTCAGCTCAGTTACACATGCAGAATATAGACCATCACCAAACAAGAAATCACAATTTAGAAACAGGAAGATAATAATTAAAATGGGAACCCCAAAAGCCAACTTAGAATGTACAGCAACACTGTAGAAATACAACTATAAATTAATTTCCTCTTGTACTAAACAAAGCATAGACGTTAATGATGCACATTTCCCAGAGCTGACATATTCCAGTTAATAAATTCAAAATAAAGAGATATTTTTCTACCTTTTGTGCATTTTTTTTTCAGTTGCAATTACTCCAGCCACTTTCTTCTGGTTTCTTTGTGTCTTCTGTTAACTCTCCATCATCTGCTGTCCATCTGTCCTTTCTTCTAGTTTTTTTTCCATTCTCTCTCTACATCTGCTTTAACATACTAATCTTTCTCCTTTTGCTCTTTTCTCATTCCTATTTCATCCACTCAAATTTTACCCCTCCATCCTCAATCCCCACATACTCTCCTAATACCTGGCCAATTGTAGATTTTTCTTCCCTCCCACACAAAATATTTTTCCCCGTTCCATTTCACTCTCCCAGCCCCATCCTATTCTAATTCTCCCCCAAAATCAGCTCCCTTCTAGTTCCAGCCCCACCCAGCATCCGCTCCCTTCTAGTCCCCGTATCAGCCCATTTCCAGTCCCAGCCCACCATCAGCCCATTTCCAGTCCTAGCTCCCCTATCCATTTCCAGTCCTATCTGAGTCCCTCTCCATCAGCTCATTTCCAATCCCAGCCCCCCATCAGCCCATTTCTAGTCCTTTTCTAGCCCCATCATCAGCCCATGTCAAATCCTAGCTCCCCTCCACTCAGCCCATTTCAATCCAAGCCACCTATGAGCCTACTTCCAGTTCTAGCCCCTCCATGAGTCCATTTCAATGCAAGCCCCCCCCACCACAGCCCATTTCCAATCTTAGCACCCACCAACACCCCATTTTCAGTCCTATCCTAGCCCCTCCATCAGCCCATTTCCTGTCCTAGCTCCCCCCCCCCCCCCCACTCAGCCCATTTCCAGTCCTAGCTTGTGTTATTTCATGGTTATAATAAATGATTGTAACTTCCTCTTTTTCTCTAATAAAAAGAGAGCTTTTTGGAGGAGGACTTTGAATTCGGCAGGTGTGGAATTATGCCCGTCCATATACCGCTTGCCGTCTTCCCTCTGAGCTCAAAGAAAATAGCACTTTGTGTGTGTGTGAGTGTGTTCTGTATTACTCTCTACCTGTCTCTCACTACTGATGGACCAGAGACCTAAAGAGCCGAGGTATTGTGGTCAGATCATGGAGTTTTCTTCAGTTTGTGCCGTGACTCAGATCTCTGTGTTCCTTCAGCAGTTGGAAACAAGCAGACAAGTCTCAAGGACACAGGCAGTGGTTGCCGTGAGTATACTCAAGAATTGACAGATATCTGTGTGTATATTGTGATAATAATGTAAAGTTGGTATGGTTAATTAGAGATCTCAGTTAGATAAGTGAAGTGAGATGGGGCAAGAGAAAGGAAGCCCTAATTGTGAAATGAGGCGCAAATTTTGGTGAAGTGCCCTTATGTTAATATTTGATGACTGCCAGTAACCACAGTTTGCCGTTCCTCCTTTGTGGAACATTTCAGTGGGTCAAGTTGAGTTGATTACAGTATGAAATATGATTAGATTTAAGCAAATTTCATACCAGTCATGAATGGTTTTCTGGCAGTTTAAGGCTGAAAAGTGCAGCAAGCCACTGACTCTGTTTTGAAAAATTTAAAATCAAGTGTATAGGATGAATAGTGTAGCTATAAAAGAAACAGAAGCTTACAGGGAAATACTTATATCGTTGCTGTATGTCTGTAAAATAGAAATTAATCAAACAAAGTTTTGAAGGATTGATTTTCATGTCATAATTGTAGTATGAAGTTTGTTTTCTCTACTTTAGGTTGTGCAGTGTAAGTTTTGATATTTATTGCAGTAATAAATTAGTGGTTTCCGGCAAAGATAACGGCTTGGCATGAATGCAATAATAGCAGGAAAGAACGTCTTGAGCAACTGTGGTAAGATTTTCTTTATTAGGGAAGTTAAAAAAAAACCTCCAAATGTGATTAACTATTTCTCTTACTTGTGTATGTATAGTAAATAAGTTTGTTTTAAAGGTCTGGATCTGAACTTATTTTAGGTTATGAGAATTTATTTACTGATTCTATTCTATGTGTAATGCTGAAAAATATTATTAGAAACATTACTCCTTGGTGTTTATGTCTCTGGATGCTTTGGAAAAAAATGATTGATGATATATTTTCCAACTTCTATTTCTAGTTATATTTGATGTGAATGAATGGGAAGATCTTCCATGCTTTGATATATTTAGATATTTGATAATTGTGTGATGTAATAAAGGTTTAAAAAATTGTTTTAAAGGTAAAAGAAGTTAGTAACTTAACTGGGAAAAAATTGAATTGCTGGTCAAGTTAAGTCAAGCAAGTTTGGTTACTTAAAGGGAAAAAGTGAATGATGCAACTACATTCAAACAAGTGAATTAAGTAATTAAAACAGTATGGTAAATATATGTATAATGTTTTATTATTTTCCTTTTGTGAAAAGTTGAAAGTTCAACTATGATAGTGTATGAGCAAATGTTTGAAGAAAAAATGCTGATATTCTCTTAGTCTCTTTTAAACTAATCTGCAGGAGTCGATTGGAGGAGTGATCTTAAATTCTCATGTCGTATATGTTTTAATTATTATGAAAGACCTCTGCAGAATTGATGTTGTTAATTGCAAGTGTGATCCAATATGCTTACCTCTTCTGTTGCTGCTGTTTGTGTTCTCACTCAGAAATTTCCCATTAGACGTAAGCCACTGGGCTGGTAGCAGTAGTCTTTGCAATCCAAATTACTGATTTTCTAGTACTATAACATGTCTCTCATTAAGTTTTTGCGTCTTCTGCGCTTGTATAATGATTTGTGCAATGAGTAAGGAAAACTGATGCAATTGAAAGAATTGATTCTGTGACAGAGTCGGCTGCTTTGCTATTTGTTAATGCTCAACTAGCTGGAGTGTTCGCTCTTCCTAGAGCTCTAGAGTTATCTGCTCACTTGATTAATACTGATTTTGTCTCAGGCTTCTTGCATGAGGAGCCCTGTGTGCTGATATTCTACTACTATGCTGTTTTGTTCTGAAAAGAAGTGGTAATTAACAGTTTTAGTTGGTTCAAATTTGGTATTAAAAGGTTTTATAGTTTATGAATGTACACACCCTTATGTAAATTGTTCCTTCCTTTGTGAGCTTAGATGTCTATGTGAATTAGAATGAAATGGAGAAGTAGTCTAATGACTAGAGTACTAGCACTCCTTGTGACCTTGGATAAGTCACTTAACCCTCATTGCCTTACAAAGAAAATTTTCAAGTTATCAATGTTCCTGTTTAATGTGTTGTACCAAGTTTTAGTTGCAATGTGAATTGCTGTGATTAGTGAGGAAAGTAGTATTAGAAAAAAATTAATTAAAAAAAAACAAAGAAGAGTGCAAAAATAATTCATATTATGCTCCCAGCCAATGGAATAAACTGCCACTAAATCTAAGAGAGATTAAGGATCGTACATCTTTCAGGAAAGAACTTAAAACCTACCTATTTAGTCAACACTACAGCAACCTACAACCTGAAATCAAATTTACTACACAAGAATATGCAACTAACCAAACACAAATCTATCCCACCTAAATCTAGACTTCATTTTAATATCCACTCAAAATTGTCTTCCTCCCAACACTGTACTTATGATCCCAAATAACTATTATAAATAGTCTCTTGTCAACCATGTAAATAATCTACACTTTGGTTCTTTGTAACATAGTTTATGTTCCTTTATGTTCTTATGTTAATAACCTACACATTGTTTTCCTTGTAACCCAGTTCTTATGTAATCTAGTTTTATGTTCACTTAATGTGTCACTTAATGTTTAATGTAATGCAATATTGCACTGTTTGCTATATTGTTGTTTAAGTTCATTGTAAACCGCCCCTGATCTCTGGAAGGGGCGGTATAGAAAAGCACACAAATAAATAAATAAAATAAAAATAGATAAACCAGGTCAGTTGGGTGTGGCTGGGAGGTTATATGCTGAGGTGAACAGATGGGATTTAAGTAGGGGCCTGAAATTGGTGTAGTTATCTTCCAGATGGAGTGGAGTGGGAAGAGAATTCCACAGAGCTGGACCAAGGAAGAAAAAGGCAGAATGACGGGTAGACTGTAAGTGTGCACGAGATGGTGGGGGGAAGTGAAGTCTATTAATGTGAAGAGAATGAAGACTACGTGTAGGGATATGGAAGCGGAGAAGACCAGTGAGGTATTGGGGTGTTTGTGTGTGCAGGATGCGGTGATAATGTTTAAAGTAATGTGAGTTGAATCATCACCTAAGATAAGACAGCCTTCCTAATAATTGTTGACAAACAATTGAAATTAGTTTAACTTATTTGTCATAAACTGCTTGTTATGTTTTAATGTTTGTTACCCCTTGAATAAATCAGATTGACTATATCATGTATATTGTTAAGGCTGGAGAATACATCACAAACATAATTAGTGATATGAATATATACAATTGTGTTCCTGACAGGAAAAAGCAATGTGACTATCAGGCCACATGCTAACATTTGATTTGGCAAGTAGACAGAATAAGTTTAGGAATGCAGATGAAAAAAAAAAAAAAATAACTGTTACAGGTTAGCTATGTAATAGTTTAGTGCTAGCTATGGATGTATTGTAATTAACAATGGATAATATAATTCTGTTCAAGACTGTCATTAGGGATGAATAATTGTGCTTGTTTGCAATTGTATGGCATCAAGAGAGATGCTGTAGTGGAGAGTAGGATTTTTACAAATTATATATTGTATGCACTGAATCCTATGGGCCGAAGAGGAAAACGACTGAATGAAATGCTACTGGATATGGAGACTCCTGATAAAGATCAGCGATTCCAGAGGAACTACTCATGTATGTGCAGCAGTGAAGCCGGGTGGATGGTCACTGAAAAAGATTGATCTAAGATGTGCATAGCACAACCCATGGTGAGAAAGGATGCTGCTGAGGAATCTGGAGTGATGACTGGTGTCATGATATCTACGAGAAAGAGTTGGCCACTGCTGGATGAGGTAGTGCTTACAAGAATAATTGGTAAAGTCTTGTTTTCTGTACACATTTTTGTTGGGGCTAAGCAAAGGTAAACAATGTCACATGATTTTGTATAAGGATTTCTTCCAATGAACAAGATGGAGCTCACCTATGGACCAGATGTGCCTAGGACTTTGACAGAACATCTGCAAAATGAAGCCTACTGTAGAAGATTATTCCGGAATTGGACATGTTTCAGCTACTGTTCTTTAGTAATGATTCTTTTTAGAATCACAGGGAGGACTGAAGGGATGGACAGATAGAGGGATACCATAATCCCCAATATGTAATTGAAGATGGATGAAGTTCTTGATACAAAATGTGTTTAGAAGTTTGACTTTTCACCTACTTTCTTAAATAGAATAAGATGTCATGGTCATGAGTTCTCTGTGTAACCGTCTTTAAAATAGATGGAACAGTGTTAACGCAAGCAAAAAGAACATAGGCTATGACCTGTGCAACCATAGTTCATTGTACAGTCAGCTGGAAGTCCCTGCTGACACAACATAATTTTTGCAACTTTTGCACTTATAGCTAATTTTGCCATAATTAAGTGAATCACTGTAATCAGATCTTACTCTGTAAAAAGAACTTTGGCGACACCTTGTGTTATTTCATGGTTATAATAAATGATTGTAACTTCCTCTTTTTCTCTAATAAAAAGAGAGCTTTTTGGAGGAGGACTTTGAATTCGGCAGGTGTGGAATTATGCCCGTCCATATACCGCTTGCCGTCTTCCCTCTGAGCTCAAAGAAAATAGCACTTTGTGTGTGTGTGAGTGTGTTCTGTATTACTCTCTACCTGTCTCTCACTACTGATGGACCAGAGACCTAAAGAGCCGAGGTATTGTGGTCAGATCATGGAGTTTTCTTCACTAACCCCATCAGCCCACCTCAAGTCCTAACCCCCCCATCAGCCCATTTCCAGTGCTAGCCCCCCCATAGCCCATTACCAGTCCTATCCCCCCCATCAGCCCACAGCACATTACCAGTCCTAACCCCATCAGCACACCTCAAGTCCTAACCCCCCATCAGCCCATTTCCAGTCCTAACCCCCCCATCAGTCCACAGCACATTACCAGTCCTAACCCCCCCCATCAGCCCATAGCACATTACCAGTCCTAACCCCATCAGCCCACCTCAAGTCCTAACCCCCCATCAGCCCATTTCCAGTCCTAGCCCCCCCCCATAGCCCATTACCAGTCCTAACCCCCCATCAGCCCACAGCACATTACCAGTCCTAATCCCATCAGCACACCTCGTCCTAACCCATCAGCCCATTTCTAGTCCTTTTCTAGCCCCATCATCAGCCCATGTCAAATCCTAGCTCCCCTCCACTCAGCCCATTTCAATCCAAGCCACCTATGAGCCTACTTCCAGTTCTAGCCCCTCCATGAGTCCATTTCAATGCAAGCCCCCCCACCACAGCCCATTTCCAATCTTAGCTCCCACCAACAGCCCATTTTCAGTCCTATCCTAGCCCCTCCATCAGCCCATTTCCTGTCCTATCTCCCCCCCCACTCAGCCCATTTCCAGTCCTAGCTCCCTGCTCTCACAGCCCATTTCCATTCCAAGCCCCCTCCCCATCAGCTATTTGCAGATCAAGTCCCCCTTCCACTCAGCCTATTTCCATTCCAAGGCCCCCTCCCCATCAGCTATTTGCAGTTCAAACCTCCCCTTCCACTCAGCACATTTCCAGTCCTAGCAACCCCCCCAACCCATTACCAGCCCTAACCCCCCATCAGCCCATAGCACATTACCAGTCCTAACCCCATCAGCCCACCTCAAGTCCTAACCCCCTCATCAGCCCATTTCTAGTGCTAGCCCCCCCATAGCCCATTACCAGTCCTAACCCCCCCATCAGCCCACAGCACATTACCAGTCCTAACCCCATCAGCACACCTCAGGTCCTAACCCCCCATCAGTCCATTTCCAGTCCTAACCCCCCCCCATCAGCCCACAGCACATTACCAGTCCTAACCCCCCCATCAGCCCATAGCACATTACCAGTCCTAACCCCATCAGCCCACCTCAAGTCCTAACCCCCCATCAGCCCATTTCCAGTCCTAGCCCCCCCCCATAGCCCATTTCTAGTCCTAACCCCCCCCCCATCAGCCCACAGCACATCACAGTCCTAACCACATCAGCCCACCTCAAGTCCTAACCCCCCCATCAGCCCATTTCCAGTCCTAACCCCCCCATCAGCCCTGTGATAAGGAAGCTTATCATAGCTCAGGTAGGAGCTATAGAAAAGATGATGTGACTCTGAACAAGCAACCTGTCAGTTCTGGTAGAAGTGAGAAAACAGAATTTTCACATAAAAGACTACCAGTCCCAGAATGCACCAGGTTTCCAGCAGCCATGAGAGGGGCTGAAGTGAGAGAATGTGTGTGCAATCAAGAGAGCTATGAGGTAATCCCTAAGCACTCATCTCAAAGGGCAGGGCCTGATTCAACACAGCTGCGCTGTGTTAGGGAGCAGCACACATTAGAACAGGATAAGTATAGAGCTTATTCTTCAGATAACAGCTACAGAGGGAGGAAGAGATACAGAGACAGCAACGGCTACAAGCACCAGTATCACCTGGAGAAACAGAAGCCAAGCCAAGCAGATAGAGAGAGAAGGAAACTCTCTGGAAGGAAGAGAAGAAAGGCCATTGGAAGGTCTGGGAGATTCCAAGGCAGTACTCATACTGGGAGGTATTCCAAAAGCCAGCAGAGTCCATTGGACTGGATTCAGCCAGAGGAATGGAGTGGCAGAGATAGGAATCACCAGTGGCTACCTGGAAGAGAGAAGACTGCATGTGGAAGGGACTTTCAGACCAAGGCCAGAAGGTATGTGAGAGAAGATCCAGCGTCCAGGGATCAAGATTGGAAGGCTGGACATCAGAATTGGATTACATATTGGCCAGGCTATACAGAGAGGAATAGTGATAGCAGGAGAGGCTCAGGTATGAACACTGATCCAGACCCTATCTATAATAGAGAATGGCAGCAAGGGAATAAGCATTCTCATGATAGTGCCTTAATGAAAGACTCATCTGTGCCAATGTATGATATTGACCCTATGATTGTTGATGCAGGGGGAAATACAGCAGATGAAACTATTTACATGGACTGTTCTTTATCTAAATGCTATTGCTAGTTTTTCTGTGAGCAAACACATCAGCCATCACAAAGAAACCTAACTTTGTTCTTTATTTCCACTGCAAACAGCTCTTAAAGCAGGATTTGGGCTCACACAGTAGCAGCCAGCCAGCTAAAGGCTTTCAGCTGGTCCATTGATAGTAATTAGGGCTGCACCTGATTGTGTGTGTGAGCAAGGGAGAATCACTGCTGAGATCTGCATGGAAAATAAGCAGAAGTTAACCTAACCAGCAAAGTTTATTCTTTACTTTGTGCCTTTGTATTTGGTAATTATTTGCTAAGAAAACATTAGCTAATTGCCTGACAAGCTGAAGGTTGTTTTCTGGTTTACTTTGTGACTTTTTGTTATCCATTTTAAACACTGCAAGCAAGTAACCTCATTTATAGTGCTATCAAGCATACATTTATTTATTTATTTATTTATTAACAATTCTTATATACCGCACTATTAGACATCAGCGCGGTTTACATTGAACAGAAAACATCCGACAGTTTACACGTGTCTGGTCATTACATTTAACAGGAAGTATAACTTGGCGAAGTAGGGGAAACTAAATACAATGCAGGGTTATCTGATAAAGGATATCCTGGTTAACTATATACAACAGTGGTACAATAGTATATGGAACAACTTGCTATTTACATTGTGAAGTTGGTCCGTTGCGGGATCTATCTGTTTGACCACTTCTGCTATTCACCTGGGGGTTCTGTTCGGAGCTGCCATTGAGATATTTAAGGAAGAGGAAATGCTTTAAAGCCTTTCTGAACTGACTTAGATTAGGTATTGCTCTGATTTGTGCTGGTAAGGTGTTCCATAGAGATGGGGCGCAGAATTGGAAGGCTCTGTTGGCTGTTGATCTAGTGCATCTTGTGGTGTCATTTGGGATAACTAGTGTGTTTAATTCTGCTGTTCTTCGTGGCCTGTTTGGTGCAAGTGGTTGTATGAGGTTGGAGAGAGAGGAAGAGGTGAGCCCCTTAGCCGCTTTGAATGTTAGCAGTAAGATCTTGAAACTGATTCTTGCCTGAATGGGGAGCCAGTGTAGCTGTTTTAGAAGGGGTGTTACGTGATCTCTCCTGGATGCCCCGAGGAGTACCCTCGCTGCACTATTCATGGCTAATTGCAGGGGGTTCAGAGTGGCCCGGGGGAGTCCTTGTAGTATGGAGTTTGAGAAGTCGAAATGGGGGAGTATAAGGGCTTGATAAATGGTACGGAAATCATCCGGTTCAAGTAGTATGCGTAGGTGTCTGAGGGATCTGATTTTAAAGTAGATTGCCTTGACTGTGTTGGCTATGTGATTCTTCATATCAAGGTTTTGGTCCAGCGTTACTCCCAGGTAGCGTATTGCCGGTTTAACTTGGAGTTGGGCATCCTTTACGTTAATACAACTAGGAGGGGTGAAGTTGGTGTTCCTCGAGACGAACAGGACTTCCGTCTTTTTGTGTTGTATTCTCAGGTTTTGTGATAGGAGCCACTCCGATATGGTGTCAAAGCAGTTAGTCAGCGGGGTAAGGTCTAGGCAGTCCAATGATATTGGCATATATAGTAGCACATCGTCTGCATATATCATGTAACTGACATTAAAGGATCTGATGATGTCACAGATGGGTTGGATGTATATATTAAACATCAATGCAGATAAAGAGGATCCTTGTGGTACACCTTGACTTTGTTGGAAAGGTTCAGATGTATCCCCGTCGACTCTGACATGCTGCCATCTGTCGGACAGGTAAGATTTGCACCATTCGAGTGCTGTTCCACAGATGCCTTTTTCCCTTAGCCGGCAGATGAGAATTTCATGGCATACCGAGTCAAAAGCCGCTGCTATATCTAGGAAGACAAGAGCGAAGCCCTGATGTATGTTATCCACACCTGAGGTAATGTTGTTGAGGAGTGTTGTGAGTAGTGTTTCTACTCCATGTGACTCTCTGAAACCATGTTGAGCTGGATCCAGTGGGGCTGATGTGTCTATATGATCCTGTAATTGCCTGTGCACTATTTTCTCGATGATTTTTGCTAGCATAGGTATGCTAGATATGGGCCTATAAGATTCTACTTTTTGAGGATCAAGTTTGGTGTTCTTTAGCAGCGGTCTTACAGAGGTCTGCTTGAGCGTAGATGGGAAAGAGCCAGTGGTGAATGAGTAGTTTAAGATTTTTGCTATAGTTGAGGATATGTCACATCGCAGGTGTGACATGTGCTGGGTAAATTAAACCCTATCAATAAAAGAAGTATTTTATTGATCTTACCACTTGGTTTCACAACTCAAATTATTGTCATCAGCTGTGTTTGGGAGTGAATGAACTACAATACCCACAATACCTTGCAAGAATCATATGAATATATGCATCGTCAAGATTGTGTAAGTTCTCACCCTAGGCAGCCGTCTGACACATGGCGTAGTTTTTTCGGATTGCTTTTGCACCAAGAGGATTTACTTGTTGTGGATTACAAATAAACGTCAAGTTTAAAGCTGTAAGAAGATTTTTTCCCTCGTCTGCACTTTGGAGGAAAAGTGGTTGTTCCAGGAAGCTGTCCCAGAGGAAAAGACCCTGTGCAAAGCTGGATTCATCACTGAGACAAGGTAATATGTACCTGGGCATGTCTAGTGGTGGATGTGTGTAAGCACAGGGGGTAATTGGAAAAAAAAAAAAAGTTGAAAAAAAAAAAAAACACCTGGTTGGAAGGTGCTGCTCTTTGGTTTGTTTTTTTTTCTTTTCTTACAGGGGTCAAGATGGATCCGAGGGAGATGGCTCAGTGGATGGCAGCCCAATTTTGCAAGCAGCAGGAGCTGTCACAGCAGGCCCAGGACACTGCTATGAAGGCCTTAATGGAACAGCAGCAACCAGTGCTTGATCTGGTGCAAGCTCTAGTTCAGCTGCAGAGCCAAAGTGGAACAGATGCAAGACCAGCAGTTAGTACTGGTGCACCACATGTGGACACTGTGGGACTCAATCAAGGGATTGGGGCATTTAATTTTGGGAAATTAACTCCAGAAGATAATGTTGATGATTTTCTAGAGTCTTTTGAAAGAGTGGCACAGGCTTTAGCATGGCCAGAGACCCAGTGGACAGTAAGGCTGGCAGCCTCATTAACTGGTGAGGCACTAGCAGCTTACAGAGCAATGCCAGCAGCCCAGGCTTTGATTTATAAGGATGTAAAGGCAGCTATTAGAGATCGCCTAGGGTTGTCTATTTCAGAGTATAGGCGAATGTTTAGAGCTGTTACATTGAAAGTGGGTGAGACACCCAGGGCTCTGAGTCAGAGAATTAGAAGTCTAGCTGTAAAATGGTTAGAGCCTGAGCAAAAGACAGTAGAAATGTTATTAGATATTATAATGCTGGAACAATTTATGCTTGGGGTACCTAAAGATTTGAATGTTTTTCTTATACAGCAAAATTGCCAAAATCTTGGAGAGGCAACCATGCTAGCAGAGAGATTCTTGGAAGCCACGCAGGCTTGCCATAGAATGGGTGGCCCTCTAAAGATGGATGCTGAGGCTAGATGTGCTGTATCAGAAAAAGGAATAATTAAGAATGTTTCTGACAATGAATGTACTGTATCAAACCAGATGAGACAGTGGAATAGAAAGAAATGTTTCAAGTGTGGAAAAGTGGGACACTTAGAGAAGAGATGCCAGACACACACTAGTTTAATGGGTCTGGATTTAAAACAGCCCAAGGAAGGATTTCTTTTGATGGTTGATGTGCAAGGAGTTACCACAAATGCATTATTAGACTCTGGGGCAGACCAGAGTATGATGTCAAAAAGGCTTTGGAAGAGGATAGAGGCCCAAGAAAGATTTGTGCCTAGAACCCCTGAAAGCCAAGTTCACATCAGATGCATTCATGGTGCTGCATCATCATATCCCACCTATAGGCTAAAGGTTAAGTGCCTAGGGAAACAAGAGGAAGTCCTATTAGCAGTGGTGCCTAGGCTACCCTTTGATTTGGTTCTAGGAAGAGACTGGCCAAGATTTAAGCAGGGTCTTGTGGAAGGACTAGGAAAAAAGGAGGGAGAAGGTTTAATGGTAGTAGCTCCCGGGCCTTTATTTGGAAGTCCTCAGACCCCAGCTAAAAAGATGGTTAAGCGTCCAGAAGACCAAGCTACCCCAAAGCAGATATTCGTCCTAAAGTACCATAAGGTCTCTGAGAAGGCCCAAGCTCCTAGGCGGGCAACCCCTCAGTCTGCTGGGTTTGACCTGTGCAGCATAGAAAATGTGATTGTACCTAGCCAAGGGAGAGCCCTGGTTGACACCGGTCTCCAAGTGGAAATACCAATTGGATGTTATGGGAGAGTAGCCCCAAGGTCCGGATTAGCCCTTAAATATTTCATCGATGTGGGTGCGGGAGTAATTGATCCCGATTACAGGGGCAATATTAAAGTTCTGTTGTTTAACTTTGGACAGAATGAGTATCATGTGAAGACAGGAGACAAAATTGCCCAATTGATCTGTGAGAGGCTGGGTTTTCCACCTGTGGAGGAGGTCACATCCCTAGAGAATTCTGAACGTGGAGCCAAAGGTTATGGTTCTACTGATGTCAAAGGGGTTAAAAGCTTAGCTGCCACCTGTGCCCGAGAGAGGGAGGTGAGTGAAGAGGAAGATTTGGGACCCCAGGTATCTGATTGTAAAGAAAAATCAGAGCCCCAAATAGGTGAGGACCTGACAATGGTACAACAGGAAGAAATTAGGAAGTTGCTTAAGGAATTCCCAGATGTGTTGACACCCATACCTGGGGAGACCCATTTGGTGGCCCATGAAATAATAACTCCACCTGGGAAATTGGTTCGTCAAAGGCCATACCGCTTGCCTGAAGCCAAAAGACAGGAGGTAGTGGCACAAGTCCAGGAGATGTTGGATATGGGGGTAATAGAGGAGTCAAAGAGTCCCTGGAATAGCCCCATAGTCCTGGTGCCGAAGCCTGATGGATCCTTAAGATTTTGTATTGACTTCCGGCAGGTAAACGCCATATCAGTTTTTGATGCATATCCAATGCCAAGAATTGAGGAGCTGCTAGACCAGCTGGGACAGGCTCAATACTTAACCACCCTTGATATGACTAAAGGATATTGGCAAATCCCGCTCACCAGAGAGTCGAAGCCAAAGACTGCGTTCAGCACCCCCGTTGGCCTTTTCCAGTTCAAGAGGATGCCTTTCGGACTGCATGGAGCAGCGGCTACCTGCCAAAGGTTAGTGGATCAGGTACTTCGACCCCACCAAAGTTATGCTTTTGCATACATGGATGATGTCATAATCCATAGTAACACCTGGGCGGAGCATTTGAAGAGGATCAGGGCAGTCTTGTGCTCTATGAAGCAAGCGGGAATCACTTTAAACCCGAAGAAGTGTGCCTTTGCAAATAGGGAGGTAAAATACCTAGGCCACCTAGTGGGAAGAGGAAAAATTAAACCTCTATTAAGCAAAATAGATAGCATCAGGAATTTTCCTCCTCCAACAACCAAGAAACAACTAAGAAGTTTCTTAGGACTTATTGGATACTACCGCCGGTTTATACCGCAATTCGCAGAGAAAAGTGCCATTTTCACGGATATGCTGCGAAAGAATTGTCCAAACCAGATAAAGTGGACACCAGAAGCTGAAAAAGCGTTTTCAGTATTAAAAGAAAAATTGTGTACAGGACCGGTACTGAAAGGAGTAGACTTCAAGAAACCCTTTCTGGTTCAAACCGATGCATCGGATGTAGGGCTAGGAGCAGTCCTATCCCAGTGCCATGATGGAGAGGAGCATCCTGTGATGTACCTGAGCAGGAAGTTGTCACTGGCTGAACAAAAGTATTCCACGATAGAAAAAGAGCACCAGTATCACCTGGAGAAACAGAAGCCAAGCCAAACTTGCGCTCCGCTAACAAATTGCTTCTTTCCATGCCTTTCACCTGCACCGCGAACTCTCGATGGCGCTCCTTTCACCTTGCTGCGCCACACGTCTGGAATATCCTTCCTGCATCTGTGTGCCAGGCATCCTCCCTGACAGGGCCGGCCCGTCCATTGAGCGAGAATGTTTTTTGCACAGGGTCCCACGTTTCAGGGGGCCCCGCGCAAAGAACATTCCGCTTTAAAAGTAGAATTTAAAAAAAAAAAAAGCTGGCTGCTGCCGCTGCCGCAGCGGTAGCAGCAATATCGCATGTCCCGCGGGGCCCCCCCCCTGCCCGGCAGATCCCGTCCTGCTTGCCTGCCTGCTTGTCAGTTCTTCTCCGCTTCGGCTTAGAACCGCGAAGGGAGAGCTTCTCCCTCGTGACTTTGTTAAGCCCGCTGGGGCTTATGGGAAATTTCCCATCTGCCCCGGCGAGCTTAACAGAGTCGTGAGGGAGAAGCTCTCCCTTCGCGGCTCTGAAAGGCAGGCAAGCAGGCAGGCAAGCAGGAAGGGATCTGCCGGGCAGGGGGGGGGCCCCGCGGGACATGCGATATTGCTGCTACCGCTGCGGCAGCGGCAGCAGCCAGCTTTTTTTTTTTTTTAATTCTACTTTTAAAGCGGAATGTTCTTTGCGCGGGGCCCCCTGAAACGCGGGACCCTGTGCAAAAAACATTCTCGCTCAATGGACGGGCCGGCCCTGTCAGGGAGGATGCCTGGCACACAGATGCAGGAAGGATATTCCAGACGTGTGGCGCAGCAAGGTGAAAGGAGCGCCATCGAGAGTTCGCGGTGCAGGTGAAAGGCATGGAAAGAAGCAATTTGTTAGCGGAGCGCAAGTTTCGTGAGGGGCCATAGGGAGAGATAAGAGATAAGAGGTATTGAGGGGCCATAGAGTGAATGCACTTATAGGTCAGCAAGAGAAGCTTGACTTGGATGCGGAATTGGACAGGGAGCCAGTGAAGTGACTTGAGGAGAGGACTAATGTGGGCATGGCAAGGCTGGCAGATTAGTTGAGCAACGTGATTTTGTATAGATTAGAAGGGAAGGAGGTGGCTCACAGGGAGACCAGCGAGGAGTAGGTTGCAGTAATTGAGGCGAGAGGAGATTAAGGAGTGGATAAGCGTTTTGGTAGTATGTTCAGAGAGGAAGGGGCGGATCTTGCTGATGTTGTACAGGGTGATCCTTTCTGGTATCTCCCTGTATCTTGCAGACCAAGTTCACCTCCATACCCCTCACCGTCCCCTACGTTCCATCCACGCCAACCGTATGTTTCTTCCCCCTCCCTCCCAAGCACACTTAGAAACAACTCGATCTTCAGCTTTCTTTTTTCTCGGTCCAAGGCTTTGGAATTCACTTCCCCACTCCCTACATCTAGAAACCTCCTACCTATCCTTTAAAGCTAAACTGAAAACCCACCTCTTTTGTTCTGCTTTCAACCTCCCCTTCCCAGCTCTGTCCTCTTCCCCTCCCTAGTATTACCACGTTAGTTCCTCATTTCCTCTCTCCTACGCCCTCCTGAGTTGTCAATGTGTTCCCTCTCTCCCTTCATGTTAGCCTTCTGTGTCCCCCAACTGTTCTCTGCTTCTATCTCCTTTCCTTAAGATTTTATGGCGTTCCTTTTCTACTTTTCTTTTCGCAGCTCTCTTTCTTTTAATGATTTTATGTATTGTGAACCGCCCAGATGCTAATCGCATTGGGCAGTATATAAAGTTTTAATAAACATAAACATCACACATTAGAACGTCATAAAAGCTTCAGACCCCTTACACAAGCCCTTCAAAAGCACTTAGTGTCTTATCGATGGAGCTTTATGTTCGCCCTGATCTTTGAATGGAACAATGCAAAGCACCGAATAACTGAATTATCAGAATGTTTGGATTTTCTAGATTTGTTACAATATGGGGATCGCCCCCTTCGTCAACAGAACATAAATGGAGATTGGGAGGTCTCTACCCCCAAGCAGCAAAAGATTCCAGGATCTAGACGTCCTTCTGGAATGGATCAAGATAATCCTACAGCCCAAGGAATGGACACCACAGCCCCACCTTGAAGGGGAAGAATATTGGAATCTTTAGAAGAACTATAATGTTTCATTAACAATTATCTCCATTGTTAAGATCCTTTGTGCTACATGATGTGCCTTATCCTCCTCCTGAGTGCTATAGAATGTTACAGTTTAGGAGGGAGGAATTATATCTTAATTATATCTTAGATATTTGATATTTAACTTCCCATCTTCAAGCAGAGTTGAGTGGTGGCAGGGAGAGTCTCTCTGTGTGTAAAGAAATGGGAGAGGGAGCATTGGCAGGGATGCTCCCGGGGCTGGAATCTATTTTTTTTTCATATGTAGGGCTACATAATTGTTTGGTTTATAATGGGACCAGGGGAGGGGGGCGAGGATTGGTTTAACCTATTACCTAGTGTCTCCTGTTTGACACTTTAGATGTCCATAATTTGCTGGATTTTCTTCATTTTAATTCCGTTCTGTAATCCCAGGACGGGAGGAGTGAGTATGACGAGGGAGGGGAGTTGGGTTTAAGAGTGGGGGGGAGGAGTGTAGGGGGATGTAGAAATGGTATTGAATGGGTCAGTTGTGGGGGAGTGAATAACAAATGGTACAAGCAAGAGTGGGTTCAGAACAAGATAAGATTTCTAGCTATCAATGGGAATGGCAGTGGAGGACCACTTAGTGGAGGACATCCTTCGCTCATCTTTCCTTTTGTTCTTTTACTTTCCACTACCATTCATGTAACATATGGTTAAATTAATTTTGTGGAATATTAGGGGTTTACATAGTCAAATCAAAAGGCGAAGGATACTTGATCAAATTCACAAGGAGTGCGCTAACATAATTTTCTTGCAAGAGACACATCTGTCACCTGGGGCCCATACTTGCCTAAACTCTCGGAGGTTTCCTCTTGTTTTCTTCTCTGGCTTCTCTATGCATGGGGGCGGAGCTTGCCACGCTGCGAGATGGCTGCCTGAAAGTGCTGCTCCTGCCCGGAATCAAGAATCCTGACTCTCTCCCCTTTTATAAGTAAGCACTGTGCCTTCATTCTTTGTGTGGGGCACGGGTAAGATGTCGTCATTAAAGCCAGCTAGATTGAATTTTCAACAGGTGGCCGGTCAAGCGATTAAACGAGCAAAACAGGAGGCTTCTCTATGCATAAGCGAGGGGTGGCTATTATGATTTCACAGCACTGTCCCTTTCAGCTTTCAAACCAGTTACAAGACCCTAAGTTTCATTTTCTGTTTCTCTCTGGTACAATTTCTGGGGTGCTGATCTCTTTGGTTAATGTATATATTCCTCTTACCAAAATTATACTGTCCCTAATGGAGCTTCTGGAAGTGTTGTCAAAGCTGGTGTCAGGTGAAATGTTAATAGCGGAGATTTTAATTGTGTATTTTCGGGTCATGATAGGGTTACTGGACCCAGTATGCTCTCTGGGTCTAGTCGTCTATTGTCTACTCTAACTTCCAGTCTTGCTCTGGAGGACATATAGCGATGTTTACATCTGAAAGAAAGGGATTACATGTTCTTCTCCTTTGCACATAATTCCTATTCCTGATAGGGAGGAGTGGTCTAGTGGTTAGGACAAGGTACTTCAGGCCAGAGGGCCGGGGGTTCAAGTCCCACCTGGGGACAGCAATCTCAGGCCGGAGGGACTGGGATTTCTAGTCCTATAGCCACTCCTTGTGGTCTTGGGCAAGCCACTTAACCCTCCATTGCCCATGTTCCCTTTAAGTATTAGCATATGTGTCTCATATCCCCTCGTGTTAAATGTATCCCCCAATTGACCGCTTTGACCCGGTGAAAAGCGAAGCTTTTGACAAGGTCCCCCATCAGAGACTTTTGGCGAAGCTAAAAAGTCATGGGATATGAGGCAGTGTACTATTGTGGATCGGGAACTGGTTAAAAGATAGAAATCAGAGGGTAGGGCTAAATGGCCAATATTCCCAATGGAAAAAGGTGAATAGTGGAGTACCCCAGGGATCTGTACTGGGTCCGCTACTTTTTGACATATTCATAAATGACCTGGAAATGGGAATAACTAGTGAGGTTATCAAATTTGCAGATGACACAAAACTGTTTAAAGCTGTTAAAACCCAAGAGGATTGTGGAAAACTGCAGGAGGATCTGGATAAATTGGAAGACTGGACATCCAAATGGCAGATGAAATTTAATGTGGACAAGTGCAAAGTTATGCACCTAGGAAAGAACAACCCACACTATAGTTACACGATGCAAGGCCCAACATTAGAAACCACCACCCAGGAAAAAGATTTAGGAGTCATTGTGGATAACATGTTAAAACCCTCCGCCCAGTGTGCAGCGGCGGCCAAGAAAGCAAATAGAATGCTAGGTATCATAAGGAAAGGGATGGAAAATAAAACAAAGGATATTATAATGCCTCTGTATCGCTCCATGGTACGACCGCACCTTGAATATTGTGTGCAATTCTGGTCATCGTATCTCAAAAAGGACATAGCGTTATTAGAAAAAGTACAGAGAAGAACCACCAAATTGGTGAAGGGGATGGAAGGCTACTCCTATGAAGAGAGGCTAAAAAGGTTAGGGCTCTTTAACCTGGAAAAGAGACGGCTGAGGGGAGATATGATAGAGGTCTATAAATTAATGAATGGAGTGGAACGGATAAACGTGGATCAATTGTTTACACTATCAGAATATAGGAAGACTAGGGGGCATGTAATGAAGCTAAAGGGTAAACTATTTAAGACAAATAAGAGAAAATATTTTTTCACTCAACGTGTAACCAAACTCTGGAATCTGTTACCGGAGGATGTAGTAAGGGCTGTTAGTATAGCTGGGTTTAAAAAAGGTTTGGACAAGTTCCTGGAGGAAAGGTCCATAAACCACTATTAAAAAGGGACCCAGGATATCAATGCTTGACCCAGTACAAGCATTGAGGAACCTGTGTCTTTTGGGGATATTGCTAGGTACGTATGACCTAGATTGGCCACTGTTGGAAACAGGATACTGGGCTTGATGGACCTCGGTCTGACCCAGTATGGCATGTCTTATGTTCTTATGTTCTTAAGCTAAATAAATAAATAAATTATCCAAAACGCTATCTTCTCAAATTACTCAAGTAAATATAGGAACTAGAGGATCCTCAGACCATCATCTTGTCTTTCTTGAATGGGAAGTTGGTGATACTTAAACGCCTCCCCGATCATGGGTTTTCCCCTGACATCTACTAAAACATACGGGTTTTGTTAAGCAGTTATGAAAGGAGTGGGATGAGTACATCCATCATAATGATTGTGAGGAAACACCCCACTTTTTACTTTGGGAGGCGGGTAAAGCGTTTTTGCGGGGACAGGCCATTTCATTGACCACAGCCTTTAACCGACAGAAAGTTGCTAAGCAGAGGGACTTAAGAGTGCAAATTGTAATATTAGAACAACGGCATAAGTGCTGGTCTACTCCTCGAATATGGCATCAACTCTCCTCGGATATGGCATTATGAGGAGGATATGGCTGCCAACTCTCCTCGGATATGGCATTATGGATGGATGTTTGTTTGGGTATTGCCATGGTGTGAACTTAAGAAATAGCATATTGGGTCAGACCAACGTCCATCAAGCCCAGTATTCTGTTTCCAACAGTGGCCAACCCAGGTCACAAGTACCTAGCAGTTTCCCAAAAAGACACACAGGTTCCATCATGCTTGTATTGGGATAAGCAGTGGACTACCCGGGTCCTCTTTAATAATGGTTTATGGACCTTTCCTCCAGGAACTTGTCCAAACCTTTTTAAACCCAGCCAAACTAACAGCTTTTACGACATCCTCTGGTAATGAATTCCAGATTTTGATTATGCGTTGAGTGAAAAACTATTTTCTCCTAAGAACATAAGTGTGCTGTGCTGAATTTGAATGAGTAAGGGCAGCATGAGTGGGGTTGTTTGAGCCGGGCCAGCTTGAATATGTTGTAGTAGTAGGTACAAGAGTAGTAGGAAGAAAAGGATGGACTTATAGATCCACATGTTTTGTTAGGATATATCTACTACCTTATGCTTAGTGGATGTTGTGAGGTTTAATTTAGGCAGTCGCTGAGTAGCTATTTAGTGCTATTGTAGCGTTTATGTGGTAGCAGCAGCTTACCTCAGTTGTGGTGTGTGTAGGCAGGTCCTTTGCCAATGGCCTCTCTTTGGCAACTCCAAAGGCAACATTGAAGGGCCCTTTGGCATGGCTCTTATGCACGGGTGCACCTCAAGGCAGGTTAATTTAAAGTCCTTTCCAGTCACTCTGTGATGATGCTTTGGGGCGGAGCTTAACGATCCCCATGCTTGTGAGTTGGCTTTGCTGCATCTGACTGGGCTGGGGGGGCCCCTCAAACAAGATAACGCCAGTAAAAGAAGCGATCGGCAATGTGCTGAGGTGTCAGGTATGGGGAAATTAGGTCTTACCTGCTAATTTTCTTTCCTTGAGTTCTCTCCGGGCCAGTACAGGCACTGTAGGGTTGTCAACCTTCTCCAGCAGCTGAGGACTGAACTCACCAAGTCTTGCTGACAGCCATCCAGCTCCCTCTGGCTTCAGGGACTCAGTCTACTATTGTCAAAGCAGCTCCCTCAACATATCTGTTCCTAACCTAAATTAACGAAACCAACTTGAAAACGTAACGAACTAAAACCAAAGAAACAAACTGCCGATACTCATAGCTCCAGCAGAATTAATCTCCCGTATCCTCTTCTCCTTTTTGCTGTTCTTTTTTTTTTTTTAACCTATTCCAGATCTGAATGACAGTGCTCCTCCCTCCCAATCCTCAGGAGCCACAAAATCAGCTTCGCTCCGAAACTGCCCAGCTTAAGCCCAAAGGAACCTCTACTCCTTGTGGTAATCCGTAGCACTGAATAATCTCTTCCGCTAAATACGATTATCTTACAGAAGCAATGAAACCAATAACTGGGAGGGCCCTGGACTGGCCCGGAGAGAACTCAAGGAAAGACAATTAGCAGGTAAGACCTCATTTCTCCTTCCTCTTCGTCTCTCCAGGCCAGTCCAGGCACTGTAGGGAAGTACCAAAGCAGTACCTACTTTCGGGGGGGTCCCGCTAACCCCGCCACTATGGTGGAAGCTCCTACCTTCGCATCCCCCTGTGCTTGCACATCTAACCGATAATGTTTTGTAAACGTGTGCTGAGACAACCAAGTAGCCACTCTACAAATGTCCGCCGGTGGAACCAAAGCAAACTCGGCCCACGAAGTCGCCTGACTGCGCGTAGAATGAGCCTGGATACCTGTGGGAGGCACCTTCCCGCTCACCTGATAAGCCGCCGAAACCGCTTGCTTCACCCAGCAAGCAATCGAGGCCTTGGACGCCGCCTCCCCTCTACGCACTCCTCTGAATAGGACGAATAACCGGTCTGTATTTCGAAAGGCCTCCGTCCTCCTGAGGTACCAACGGAGGACTCTACCTAGGTCCAGCTTCCTAAGCGCACCATCCATAAGGCCATTCTCTTGAGCCCAAAAAGTAGGTAAAGAAATCGGCTGGTTCAAATGAAAAACCGACACCACCTTCGGGAGGAACGATGTAATTGCTCTCACCACCACCTTCTCCGCCGAAAACTGCATATAAGGCTCTCGACAGGAAAGCGCTTGCAGATCTGAGATCCTTCTCGCTGAGCAGAGTGCTATCAAAAATGCCGTTTTCCAAGACAACTCTCTCAAACCAACCATACCCGCAGGCTCAAATGGGGATTGCACCAACGCTTCCAGCACCAAATTCAAATCCCAAGGCAGCACTACCAGTCTTACTGGCGGCCTTACATTCTTCACTGCTCATAAGAATTGCAGGACATCCGGGTGCAAAGATAAGCTGCCTCCTAGCATTCTGCCTCTATAACAAGCCAGAGCCGCCAAGTGAACTTTAAGCGTGCTGAGAGACAACCCTTTATCCAGATCTCCTTGCAAAAACGACAAGACTTCCAGCACCTCGCGCCAAAAGGTCTGAAGCCACGCTTCGCACAGCAACCCTCAAATATCCACCAAATACAGACATAGGCCAGGGAAGTAAACCTTCTTTTGGCCCGCAACATGGTCTCCACCACCTCCGCGGAATATCCTCTACGCCTCAGGCATTTCCTTTCAAGAGCCAAGCCATAAGCGAGAAGCGATCGACCTGCAGCATTAGAATAGGGCCCTGAAATAACAGATTGATTCGACTGGGAAGTCTCCAAGGTCGATCCACCAACAGCCATATCAGGTCCGCATACCACGCTCTCCTTGGCCAGTCTGGAGCAATGAGGATCACCGATCCTCCGTGACTCGCTATCCTCCGAACAACCCGACCGATCATCGGCCACGGAGGAAACACATAGAGCAGTCCCTCCGCCAGCCAGGGTTAAGCCAGCCCGTCGAGGCCTTCCGACATGTGCTCCCTGCACCTGCTGTAGAACCTTGATGCCTTTGCATTCTCGCGAGTGGCCATCAGATCCATAACCGGCTGTCCCCACTGCACCGTAATGTCGTGGAAGACTGCTTCGTTCAGTTCCAATTCTCCTGGATCCAGAACATGTCGGCTGAAAAAATCGGCCTGTACATTGTCCTTCCCTGCCACATGCACCACCGAAAATGCCAGCAAATGGCTTTCTGCCCACTGCATCAAGAGCTGACTCTCCTCCAGCAAGACTGCACTGCCCGTGCCCCCTTGCTGATTGATATAGGAAACCGTCACCGCATTGTCGGAGAAAATGCGCACTGCTTTTCCCGTCACCAGACTGCCAAACTCCTAAAGAGCCAGCTGCACTGCTCTCATCTCCAGCTGATTGATCGAGCAGCCACTCATTTCTGTCGACCAGCGGCCTTGTGCTACCTGGGACATACAATGCACCCCCCCGCCAGAGAGACTGGCATCCGTGATAACCAACACCCAATCCGGTGATTCCAGGGGCATCCCTGCCTGAAGGTGCTTGGGATCCAACCACCACTGTAGATTGTCGCCTACTGCTGCCGAGCACACCAGCTTTCTCCCCAGCGAGTGCTCTTGTGGTGACCATCTGGAGAGCAATGCCCGTTGCAGAGGACACATATGCACTCTGGCCCACGGCACCATAAGAACATAAGATATGCCATACTGGGTCAGACCAAGGTCCATCAAGCCCAGTATTCTGTTTCCAACAGTGGCCAAACTAGGTCATATGTACCTAGCAGTTTCCCCAAGGGACACAGGTTCCACAATGCTTGTATTGGTTCAAGCATTGATATCCTGGGTCCCTTCTTAATAATGGCTTATGGACCTTTCCTCCAGGAACTTGTCCAAACCTTTTTTAAACCCAGCTACACTAACAGCCTTTACTACATCCTCTGGTAACAAATTCCAGAGTTTGATTACACGTTGAGTGAAAAAATATTTTCTTTTATTAGTCTTAAATAGTTTACCCTGTAGCTTCATTGCATGTCCCCTAGTCTTTCTATATTCTGATAAGGTAAACAATCGATCTACGTTTACCCGTTCCACTCCGCTCATTAATTTATAGACTTCTATCATATCTCCCCTCAGCCGTCTCTTTTCCAGGTTAAAGAGCCCTAACCTTTTTAGCCTTTCTTCATAGGAGTATCCTTCCATCCCCTTTACCATTTTGGTGGCTCTTCTCTGAACCTTTCCTAATAACTCTATATCCTTTTTAAGATACGGCGACCAGAATTGCACACAATATTCAAGGTGCAGTCTCACCATGGAACGATATAGAGGCATTATAATATCCTTTGTTTTATTTTCCATTCCTTTCCTTATCATACCTAGCATTCTATTTGCTCTCTCTCTGCCATGGAGCCTAGGAGCTGCAGGTATCTCCACGCCGTCGGTGCCTTGATCCATACAAACGCTGAAACCTACCTCCTGATCTTCTGAACTCTGTCCTCTGGCAGAAAAACTGCTCCCACACTTGTATCGAACAACGCCCCTAAATATACTAGGCGTTGCACTGGAAGCAACTGACTCTTCACTTGATTTACTACCCAACCTAGGCTTTCCAGAAACTCCACTACCCGTGCCGTCGCTGACACTGACTCTGCCACCGATCCTGCTCGAATCAGCCAGTCGTCCAGGTAGGAATGAACTTTGATACCTTCCTTTCTCAATGCCGCCGCAACCACCACCATCACCTTTGTGAATGTGCGCGGGGCCATAGCCAGACCGAATGGCAACGCCCGGAACTGAAAATGCCCCATGGGAACGGCAAAACGCAAGTATCTCTGATGCTCTGGTCCTATGGGAATGTGCAGATATGCTTCCATTAGATCTATGGAAAAAAGGACCTCTCCCGGCCTTACAGACCGGATCACTGACCGCAGCGTCTCCATCCGAAAATGCGGTGCCCTCAAACAGTGGTTCACATGCTTGAGATCGAGAATGGGTCGAAAAGCCCCTTCCTTTTTGGGCACCACAAAATAAATCGAGTATCGACCTAAGCCGTACTAGTCTGGCGGCACCAGAACCACCGCTTGAAGGTGCAGCAAACGTTGGAGGGTGTCGTTTACTGCCTGTCTCTTTGCCAAAGAGCCACATGGAGACACCATGAAGGCCTCCGCTATGGGATGTGCGAACTCCAGGGCATACCCACTGATCTGTCGTTATGGTGGTCCAAATGGAGTGGAAGCTCTGCAACAGTCCTCCGAATGGAACCTCCAACTGGACCACCCTCCCTTCATTGCAGCTTCTTTGGAGGGTTCTGCTGAGATCCAAAATAGCCCCGACCGAACCCCCTAGCCCCTCGAAAGGAGTGACCTCTTGTTACAAAACGACCTCTCTGATAGGGAGCAAACCGAGGCCCACGGAACCTCCGAAACTCTCTGCCCTGACCTCTCTGCAGAGCCCCCAGCCTTGTTCCCTTTGGACGATCCTCCGGTAAACGCCCACCCTTGGAATCGCCCAAATCTTTCACAATCTTTTCCAATACTTCCCCAAAGAGCAGCTTGTCCTTATAGGGGAGCTTACTAAGGCGCGTCTTGGAAGATGTGTCTGCTGCCCAATTCCTGAGCCAGAGAAACCTCCTAGCGGCAATCACGGATGCCATAGATTTGGCCAAAATCCTGACCAAATCATAAAACGCATCTGCGAGGTACGCTGCCACCGACTCCAACTTTGCACCCTCTGCAGCCGAAGCTTCCTCCCCCTCCGGGGAAGAGTCCCCTTGGAGCCACCGAATGAAAGCTCTGGACACATAAGCACCTCAAATAGATGCCTGCAGAGACAGAGCACTAGCGTCAAACGCCTGCTTTAGCAGAGACTCCAACTTCCTATCCTGCAGATCCTTCAGAGCTGCTCCACCTTCCACCGGAATCGTAGTCTTTTTAGTCATCCACAGCATCTCCCTTTCTTCCTGCGGCACCGGGTACAAACGGCCTATCGCTCGACCCTCTCCCCCCCCACCCCCCGCAATGTAGCTTCCGGGCATTCCCATTCCGATTCTATCATCTGTTTAATTACCCTATGGACCGGAAAACACTTCTGCTCTGCCTTGAAACCTTGGAGCAACGGATCCTCCAGTGGATCTTCTTGAACCACCGGCAGGGTAATATTCAGGGCCGCCAGCGAATGAGCAATAAGCGCCCCCAGTTCTTCTTTCCGAAATACCCGGAAAACATTGGGATCCTCTTCTGTACCAATCTCCCCTTCCTCCAGCTCCCCTGTCCACTGATCCATCGGCCACAGTCTCCCCTGACCAGCCCCTCTTTGAAGACCCCTCCCCAGGATCCAATGGGCTGCCATCCTTTCCAGATAACCCTTAAAGACTGGAAGGAGACTTCTTCTCCTGTGACTGCTCTATCTTCAGACAGTACGCCTTGTGTAAAGAAAGAATGAAATCTGCAGAAAATAAGGGCTGCAAACCCCCCTGCACTGCTATTACTGGAGTCTGAGCCACCACCTCCGCTGGAGGAGGCTTCTTAGACTTAGATTTCTTTTTCAGTGACTTTTCCTGAAGCGCAGGAGAAACGGCCTTCTCCTCTAAAATGGTTGCCGCTCCCGCCTTCCCAGCTCTGCTTTGGGGCTTGCTCAAGTGACCCAACGAGGCTGTGGTATCCTTCATTCTCTCAGAACGCCTCAATCTAAAGCTAACCATCAGCCCTGGGCGCTAGAATCCCGGCGGTTGGTGACGCGCGCGCCCGCTTCCAAGCCTGGCAGCCTGTGCCGAAGATGAAAACCGCCCACTCAAAAACTCCCGATGGCTGTGGGCTCTCCGCAGACAGGCTTGCCCCCCTACACAGACCCGTGCACGAAGGCAAGCTGTTGTGACGTACCTGCGCTTTGTAACCTGAACTCCCTGGACCCTCACCTCCGCTTCTAGTGGGAGAGTTAGTCCGGGTTCCAGAAGAAAAGAAACTGACTCTGGGGCTCCCAGATGCTCTCACAATGCTGCGTACAATGCTGATCCCCGAGGCAGGCTCTGCCTCTGCTCCGATCTCCGGCAGCCTTCCCCCCCCCCCTTCCCGCTCACTGCAACTAACAATTGCCTCTGTCCTGGCTATAATACCCAGCTAGGGTAACCCAGGGCTTTTCTGCTGTTTAATTCTTTGTCTTTTTCCTGATAAATCTACTTCTTTCCTCTTCGTCTGACCAGGAGCCTGTCAGCACACGTCCTATCCAGCTACTGAGGACTGAACGACTGAGTCCCTGAAGCCAGGGGGAGCTGGATGGCTGTCAGCAAGACTTGGTGAGTTCAGTCCTCAGCTGCTGGAGAAGGTTGACAACCCTACAGTGCCTGGACTGGTCCGGAGAGACGAAGAGGAAGGAGGGTTCATTTCTCAGTCTTCAGTTTGTAGCTGCGATATCCCTTAAGCCTTGGTGTAAGCCTGCACGCTTCAAGAGCCAGTTGGAGATGTTTATGGGATCCATGGAATAGTCTCCCAGTGGTAGAGATGAGGACAGTAACTGAATTCAAAAAAGCATGGGGCAAACACAGAGGATCTCTAAAGGTAAAAAGGGGACTGTTATAGTTGTTGATATTGTGATGCCCAAAGCGTTTCTGAGCCTATGGAAATAAGAGAAAGACACACATTTACCTGTAGGGCGAGAAACAGGCAGGAGGCTTGTAGATCTCAAACTGCAGCTAAGCAGAAAAAAACTCATCTAGTTCCTAGCTGCAAGCCACGCCCTAGCTCTGAAGCAAGCTGTAAAGCTAATAAGAGCCAGCTGGGGGAGGAGCACGAGGCTACACTTCAGGCACATTCAAATAGAGTCACCAGGGAAACAGAAGGGGAAGGAGTTACCAGGGAAGCAGGACGCAGCAGGAGTCCTAAGGAGTTGGAAGGAAGACAGACCTTCAGAGTAGCAGAAGGAAAAGGAGTTTCCAAAGGCAGCCCAAGGGAGGGTTCCAGAGAGAAGGAACCAGGGAGACAAAGCCATAAGAAGAGCTCAGCCTCAGAGAACACTGAGAAATGCATTGGAATTCTCAGGGGTAAAAGCCATAATCCAGAGAGGAGCCAATGTTGCAGAGGAACTGTTTTGGGCACTGGAGATAGGAGACTGCTAGCTGAGGGAAGCCCTGACAAGGAGCCAGGACCTTCAGCAGCAATCCAGAAACTTGTTGGAAACTTGCCTGCTACAAAGAGGACTGTGAGTAACTCTGTGACTAACAGTAGATTAGGTCAGCTAGAAGCACTGAGCCACTTAATGAGAAAGAAGAGGTTGCCAGTGTCTGCTGAAAACCCTCTAGATAAGGAAAAGTCTTGTTGGAGAAAATTATTAGAATTGCTGGAAAGTGCAAAGCCTGAGTTTATACAAGAAGGTTTAGACCACAATACTGAAAGCACAGCTTCAGAAGAAATGCAGACAGAAGGCTATGGTTCTGATCATGACTCAGAATCTTCTGTGATGAATTGTTCTCTCTCTCATAGGACCTTATAAATGTCTAAGCAGTAGAAAGAGAAAAGCTTAAAGAATTTCATTTCTTTGGCAAAGCAAAAGGAAACAGGCTGGACATTGTGTTAAGAATCCTGTTTGCCTTTAAAAATGTTTCACACTGAATAAAGCAAGTAAAGCTTTATCCTGAATGTTGAAAGTTGTAAAACGGAAACCTCTATGTCTGTTTAATGCTGAAGGAAGCAATGAAATACTTATTTTGAATCCTGGAAGTTATGGAAAATATGGTTTGGGAGAAAGAATCCTATTTTGTTTCATTTATCATGCGTTGAGCTTTCTAAAGGCTCTTTTTGGAAGAGTAGAAAACCAAAATAAATAAATATTCCTGTGTTTGCCTTACAACCCTCGGGCCTCAATTTCTTTTGAAACACACAACTACAAACCCCAACAGCCCCAGCTCTGGACTAAATAAAGGTATGTCCCTACCCTAGGCGTCCGCCTGGGGTAGTGGGCGCCACAATATGGAAGGACAGACTAGATAGGCCATGTGGTCTTTTTCTGTCATCATATTTCTATGTTTCTATGGGGGCAATACTGGCATCTGCATTGTTTCTACAGCTTGTCTGGGTGAGGGGCAAAGAAATGGACTAAAAAAGATGAAAAAGGAGGATCGATGTCAGAGATTTAAGGGAGGAATGAGAGAAGACAGGGAGAGTAAAGAAACAGAAAATAGAAATGAAATCCTGGAAAAACTTTGGAGAAACCCAAGAGAGACCAGGACCAACCTAATTGGAAAAACAAAATGTTTGGACAACAAAGGTACAGACTAATTTTATTGTCAGTTTTTAGAAAATGAAATGTCAGTTTTGAGAATTTGGATTTCTTGTATTTTGTTCTGTACAGGAGAAATCAATTTCTTTTTCTCTTTCTTCATTGTTCCACTGCTCACCGTCTGGTTTCTTGGATTTTCCATTTCATTTTTTGTTTAAATGTTTCTCTTGCTTTTTTATACCATGTGATGGTCTGTTTTTTCCTTATGTAACCACGGTGAGGGATTCTTTTAACATGTAGGTTCTGTGTAGGCATCCAAACCAGTCTGACTTGTTCTCTTTTCTCAAATGGGGGTGTCTTGGTATTCCAGAATATTTGCAGCACTGATTTTTATAGGTAGAGCTGGTGGAGTTTGAGTTCTTGGACTTTGTGCTGGTATGGCATGGTAAGCACATTGTTTTACTACCAGAATTCTTAAAACTTGATCATAACATTGACCAAATAAATGTGGCATGCAAATATTTATACAAACAAAGCCTTACAATGAGTCAGCACATGGTCCTGCACCCCCATTCTCCTTTGACCGCCCCTTCATAGGATTTGCCCTTACTGCACCTTAACTTTGCCAGCTAAATTCCAACTCTGCTAGATAAATTATTATTTAACAGGTTTTTTTATACCATTTTATCATTTCAGTCAAAGTGGTTTATATTGTAACTTAAACTTGGTAATGTATATTAAACAGGGACATTGATAACTTGGATTTTTCTGAGGCAATGGAGAGTCTTTTGGTTCCTAAACCAGTGCACTAACAATTAGGCTTCTCGTCCACTCCTCCAATCAAGCTGTGGGAGGTGCAAACACTAATTTCACTTTAGTAAACAGGCCCCAGAAAATTTTGTAAAGTAATGAGGTGATTCAGCAACAGTATATGGAGCAGCAATCAACATGCCATCCCAGCTGGGCTCTCAACTCAAACTCCTTTCAAATAAAGTAGCTTATTTTCAAAACTAAGTTCATTGATACAAAGTCAGGTCCACAGGTACCTTTACAGCAGGCTTTGTCCCATTTTCCAATAGGAAACTATGAACACAGCTTGCCTATCAAATATAGTCCTAGTAGGATTACGAATAAGCAGCAGCAGGAAGTCAGAAGGGTGCAAGCAAACAGCCCCATGGCTCCAAAGTTTAAAGGTAAGCAACGCAAGACTGTTTGTGCCCATAGCCACTGCCACACATCCTGGAGAGGGGTGACAGCAGTGGCAATGGGTGCCCCGGAGGGCCTGTGCTCAGTTCACCTACTGGTAGCGCCAGCCCTGCATCTTGCTTTGATATGACATATGCGGACAGCCCAGAGCCTAGATGATTTTGTACTATTTAAACCCAGTATAACTGCTTTATTTCTTCATAGACCTGATGAAGAGAATATAATGCTTGAAAGCTTGTCAAAAATATATTGTTAGTCTAATAAATAGTTATCACCTACAATTTGTTTTTGAGCTTTATTTGCACATTTCCACGTGCATCAAATAAAAAAGGTCCTTTTTGAATATGGCACTGGATATTAGGATATTTTCCCCATATTTTCATTTTGTTATCTTTTCACTTCACCTGAAAGTTGTACTTGTACTTCCAGAATGTTCATCTCTTTTGCCAAGTCTTCTGTGGAATCAAATGCATACCAACCTGAGATAAGAGAGGAGAACAAGATAAGAGAGGACATAAAGGTGGTGGTAGTGGTGGAGATAGTTTGTGCAATGGTAGTGTTAAAGGGAGAGAGAAAAGAAACCATAAAGGGACAACAGAAAAAAGGCGATGTACAAGTTAAAAACATTTAAGTAGAAATAAGATGGTGATTAAAAAATAGGAAGGCTGGGTCATATTTATGAGTTTGGCACCCATTGGCATTCAGAGGTCAATATTCAGAAAAGTAGTCTCTGTGTAAAGATAAGAAGATGACTTATCTGCATATCTAGGAACAGATTTTCAGTCCCACTATCCATTTAAGTAGGATCATTGAATATGTGGACCTAGACTTGGACCAATTATACATTTAAGCAGGCTAGCTATTTATACAGTCCTTCTTAAACCAATGAATTTAAATTGATAGTGGCTAAATCTTGCTGCTATCTGGTTAAAGTCCTTCAAAAGCCTGTGTTACTGCTTTTCTTTTACTGTATGAGGATAATAACTTTCAACCAAACATCCCAGTGTCTGACTATAAGTATTTGGAGGCCCAGAATTTTCAGTCCTAAGGACTTACCTATTTATTTAGAGGTTTTTTATACCACCTTTCCTGTAATTAAAGCCGTTCACAAGGAACATAATCAATCACATCAAATGTTAAAATCATCATAATAGTAAAACATTATACAATGAAAAACATAACAGTATGAACTTAAAAATGAAATATGTACACGTTAACTTATTTACAAAGTGGTTATACGACCATGTGCAGAGTTGTTATGAAAAATACTGACCAGGTAATGAATGATTGAAGTAGAAGGTTAAGTTAGGTAGATTTTGCTTCATTCCTGCAGATTGCCAAAATGTTCAGTAAATAGATGTGTTCTGATTTATTTTCAAAATGTGGAGAGATCATTAATACACCTTAGTTTTTCTGGGAGAGCATTCCATAGTCTTGGTGCAAAGAATGTGAATGCTCTATTGCTTGTAGATTTGTTAGACTTATGAAATCCAGAGAGGACTAGGAGAGTGTTCTGGGTGCAACTTCTTATTCATTCATTTGAAGTTTTATTAATAAGAGTGGTTAGGTAGGATGGAGCTATGTTCCTTAATTGCTTGAACGTAATCATCAGAGATATGTATTTAATTCAGCTTTCGATTGGCAACCAGTGTAGATTATATAATATGGGAGTGATATGATGGGTGTTATGAGACTTCATAATTATACATGCAGCATAATGTTGGGCCTTCTGAAGTTGACTTATTGATTGCTTTGGGAGACCCTGAAGTATGCTATTACAATAGTCAAGGTGGGGTGAAATAATTGCCTGGAGTACAGATCTAAAGTCATAGCTGGAAAGAAGAGGTCTCAACTGTTGTATCATCTTTAGCTTATAACAGATTGCACTAGTAGTTAGTTTTATGAGTATAGCCAGGCCGAGAGTTTGATCTAGGGTAACACCTATATATTTGATTTCCTTTTTTACCTCAAGAATAGCTTCTTTAAGGTGCAAATTCAGGAGTGGAGTAAAGTATATATAGTACCTCATTTTTCTTATAATCTTCAGGTTATGAGAGTCTAACCATTGTGAAACTTTGTTGAAACATGATGTGATCTGGTTGATGCTAGGTTTTGTAATGTCATCAGCGTAGATGTGGTATCCTACTTTAAATTTTTGGATGATGGTACAAAGCGGCTGTAGATATTGTAAACGGGGGTGCTTGTTATGAAGGTACCACCATCTTGGCAAGTATGTAAATTAACTGTCTTGCAAAGGATTGTGGTTATTGAAGTCCATTCACACAAAGCTTGCCTTTTAAATAAATGAAGAAACTTGTAGTTGGTCGAGTGTAAGGCAAAAATTAGAGTTTATTTATGGGGTGATTATCCCACACACAGATATACTTGGTAACACATCCAGGATAACTTCTCCAGGATTTATGCAATATAAACAAGGCAACTGAAAAATGCTTATGTAAATAAGTATCAAAGTCCTTTATGGAACAGAAAGGCTTTCTTACAGCCACTGCTAATCAACTCCTTAGCAGTGCCGAGGTGAAACAAAACCAAAAAGGAAAACTTCTTTTTACAAAAATATAGCTCTCTTTCTCCACACAGAAAAGAACTTTTAAATCCCACGTGTGCACGGCTTGTGCTGTGCTCTGCTCTGCTCTACCAACAGGTGATAATTAGCTGCAATCAGTAGCTTGTTTTCAGCACACGTGCAAACTTTCCCAAAAGCTTTTCCTTTCCAACAAAACTTTATGGGAAGCCAGCATTTAGAATGTTTCCTTTTGATGTTGACTCTTATTTTTAGGATTTTCCTAAAATAACAACCTACTCAAAGAACAGTCCATATAAACATTCTCTTCATCAGATATTAAACCTTGCTCCTGAAATTGCATAGATTCACTTTCACTGTCTGGCTCAGACGGTTTTATGAACTGACCTCTATACGGAGAAAAACTGTTTCCCTGCTGTTTGAATTGCTCAAAGCTAGAGAAATGTTCACAGTTCATACCTGAATCCAGGCAAACATCAGGCTGCTTCTTTTGGTATTCTGGCCAGTATGCAATAGAGCTTCTGTGTCCTGTCCTCCAGTTGGTATCTCTGGACCTCAGGATCTTTTCTCCAGACATCCTCCAAAAGGTATTTGGGCTGCTTTTCTCCTTAGCTGCAACAGACCTCTTCCTAGGTACTGCTTGAGGGTCCCTGGCTGTGGATCTCCAGACCTCTGGCTTTCTCCAGTCCTCTGAAGGTTGTTTCCACCAGGAATCTCTCCAGGCATACGTACTTCTCTGAGCTCCTATCTTGGACCGTCTGCTTCCTTGTCCTTGTTCCTTCTGCTTCTGTTCCTCCTGGTCTTCGTCTGGTTCTCCGCCCCCTTCTGCCTTCCTGAAAATTCCCCTCTAGTTTTAAAGGGCTTAGATTGCAACTCCTCCGTTGCATTCCTCAGGTGTTGTGGATTAAGCTCTCTCCTAGAGGCTGTTTGATTAGGGATGACATAATGCTTTCTCTGATTAGACTCATGCTTTTCCACTCTAGCTCCCCTACGGACTTTCTGCATACTGGTGCATTCTGGAACATGTAGTCTTTTAGGGAAACAAGCTGTCTTATTTCTATAACCTGCCAGCACAGGTCCCTTAATCAGAGTAAATTCTCCTCTTTTGTCATTACTCCCTGAGCTTTCATAAGCTTCCTTATCACAATATATATTAAACAGATATATATTTGACACCTAATGTTAATTGGCTAAGTCCTTATGAATACAGACCTCCTTAGAACTGACCTTGTGAGGGGGGGGGGGAGATATCTTGGGACATCAGAAATTGGGAGAAAGTGGGCCATTGCCCTAAAACAATCCTTTTTCTCCCCAACCCCCACATACCAGCTTCCATTCCCTCTCTTTCCTCACACGTCTGCTCAAAGATTCGCCCAGTAGTATCCATCCTTCTTACCCCTATCCTATCAGCATTGTCTCTTGACTCCAGCATAGGCTGTGCTCACAATTACAATGTTTCTCTTCTCTCCTTTAGCAAAAATATTTGCTATGTAGTCTGGTGTATGCTGTTCAGATTTATGATAATGTTAGAAGCAATGTGTCAAGATGGTAGCCAAAGCCAGAAGGATGCTGGGCTGTATACAGAGAGGAATAACTTGCAGAAAAGAGGAGGTACGAGTCAAAACCTCAACACAACCACCTTGGCTCTCAACCTATGTCCTGTATCTTGGATCAAGATTGCCAGAGACTATCTCAGTCCCTATATATTGGACTTAGTATACATATCTTTAACCCAAGGCAACATGCCCACAATCCTAAAGCAAAGCTCAATTTGACCAGTACTAAAAGGCACAAATCTTAATAACACTGCATTGTGTTCCTATAGACATATATCCAGCATTCCTTTTATTGCAAAAAACAGAGAAAATGGCACAAACCCAACTTCAAAACTACGTAAATTATTACATTATTAAATTATTACAGACCCTTATCAACATGGGCTCAGACAAAGTTACAGTGTAGAAACCCTTCTCATATCCCTGCTGAACACACTCCTCACTTCCACTAAAAACAACACTCAAGGCTTCCTACTTATATTCCTCGACATCTGTTTCACCTTTGATTCTCTTCTTCATCACCAGCTACTACAAAGGCTCTACGACATTGGCCTCCAGGGCATTACAATAACCTGGTTCTGTTCCTACCTCCAAGGCTGGACCCAACAAGTAAAGATTGGCCAAATGTCAAACTCATCCATTCCTCTCTAGTTCAGTATGTAAATGATTTGCTTTTATGAAGCTATGAAGATTACCTGTCAGATTCTTTGTTACTGTTATCACATATTGCTGATTTAGGATTGAAAGTTAATTTGTCAAAACTACAATTTGTATCTCAATGTGTTAATTTTCTAGGTGTTAATTTAATGCCACCTGGCCGTGCAATTACCTCAGCTAGACTAAAACTTATTCTTTCATTGTCTTTCCCAGCAACACCAGCATTACTGCACAGATTCATGGGTCTCTTAGTCTTTTGCAAACAATGGATAGCACATTTTTCAGACCTCACTGCTCCGCTCTGTGCTCTCCTTGGCAAAGATGAACCTACACTGTCATAGTGGGAAGCCTTGTTAGCTATAAAATCAGCTTTTCAAAATGCTCCGTTTGTCTTCCTCAGAATACTCACTGCCATTCAAACTGTATGTGGCTATTTCTGCTTTCTCTGCTACCTGTATGCTTTTGCAAGCTTTCCCAACTGGTCGCAAGTCAGTAGAATATTTTTCTCGGCAATTCGACTGTCAATCTTGGACTCCCTCCATACCTTCAAAGTTTAGTGGCAGTGGCTTTTGCAATTGAAATGACTGATTGTCTGACTTTACAACACCTTCTTGAAGTATGTCTCTCTCATTCAGTATCTAGATTACTTCACTAGACTAAAAATAGCCCTTGTCTTCCATTTGTTTGTTAAATTTGGAATTAACAATTTCTCAGCCTCATGTTACGTTACATACTATATCAATTTATAATCCTTCAACACTTTTAACTCAGCTGACAGATCGTACAGAAGATGATGGTTCTCATGACTGTTTTCAAACCATTTCGACATCCTCTCGAGCCAGACCTGATCTTTCTCCTGTACCTTTGCCTGCCCCTGATGTAACTTGGTTTGTAGATAGATCTGTTTTCAGAGATGAAAATGGCAAAATTTGTCTAGGATATGCAATTACAAAACAAAATATTGGAATCAGCTTCTCTTCCATTTGCTAGTGCACAATTAGCTGGTGTGTTTGCACTTGCACGAGTGCTTGAACTTTCTCGATATCTTGTGGTAAATTTATGTACTAACAGTGCATATGCTTCGGGAATTTTCTGGGACTTTGGAAACATTTGGGCACAATGGGGATTTCTGACTTCTAATAAACCAATTAAGCACACTGAACACATTCAGCATTTACTCCAGGCTGTGCTACTGCCTTCACAAGTTGCCATTTTAAAATGTAAAGGACATTCCTCTGCTGGAGACTTTCTGGCAAAGGGTAACCACCTTGCAGATCAAGAAGCTTGGGAGGCAGCCTCCAAACTTCAGTGTCCCCTTTGCTACTGTACTTAAGACCTTCTAACATGACTCTGTTTTCCCTTTCATCTCTCCTGCAGCATTATCAGAATACTCCCTTTGAAACCCAGACTTTGTGGACTTCTTGGGATGCTACTTGTGATTCTCAGGACTACTGGAAGAAGGATCATCTTCTCATCTGTCCAGACAGTTTGTTGTTTCTTCTCGCACTTTTACTCTCAGCTGCAGTTATGAATCATGCCTTTTCTGTTCATTGATATCACCCGAAGTTTCTTTCTGTGGCACAGTTTAGAAACATAGAAACATGATAGCAGAAAAAGACCACATGGCCTATCTAGTCTGTCCTTCCAACATCTGCAAGAGTTCCCTTTTTTCCTTTAGAGATCCTCTGTGTTTGTTCCATGCTGTGTTTGTTCCATGCTGTGTTTGTTCCATGCTAAATTCAGATACTGTCCTTGTCTCTATCTCCACTGGGAGACTATTCCATGCATCTACCACTCTTTATGTAAATAAATATTTCTGTATATTACTCCTGAGTCTATCCCCTTTCACCATCATCCTATGTCCCCTAGTAGCAGAGCTTGCTTTCAATCGGAAGAGACTTTCCTACTGTTCATATATGCCATGGAGGTATTTAACAATCTCTATCATATCTCCTCTATTCTGCCTTTCCTCTAAAGGTTAGAAAAGGCTTGAAAAGTTTCCTGGAGTAAACTTTTATTTATTTATTTAACAGTTTTTCTATACCGCTCTATTTTAGATCAGAGCGGTTTACATTTAACATCAACTATACAACACAGGCACTTTGAGTTGTATTTACAATAAACAGAGAGATCAATTTGGAAGTAACTGGGGGAAACTATTTACATTGTATTTACACTGGTATATGATTTCAGGCAGAACATATCTACATCTTATTTACACTGGGAGTCTGAATTCAATTTCAGGGAGTACTTCTGAGGGATCAGAAATTTAAAAGGGAACATTAATTTAAAAGAGTAATGAAAACAAAATGTTCCAGGCCAAAATCTTTATAGTGGCAACAGCTATACAGATATTGTTGCTAGCCGCTGTTATCCATGAATATTCAGTAGAACTAAATGGCCAGAGTGCTGAATATCCTTACAGACCATCTTGACACTATATGCTGGTTTGGTACATGGGTTGGGCAAGGGCAGAGCGGCAAATTATCAGCATAGCAGCAGCATGAATATTGCTTTTATCCGAATAGTTCTAGTGGTCGGTGCTTTATTCAGATATTCAGTGTCACTTACTATCTGCACAACAGGGCTGAATTGTCTTTAACAATCGCAGTCAGTTATTGGAAGTAAATGAATTACTAAAATACATTTCAGTCTATGTTTTTCATATGTTGCCATGTGCCTCATAAAAACTGCTGAAATTGCAGCTAAAATGCAGCTGTGTACATGTACACCAGCATGAAACCAGGTGTAAATGTACATGACTGATGTATGGGCACAGGCGAGTCCTTCATAACCTATGGGGGGCATATTCAGTGGCGACGGCTAAGCTATTTAGAATGCTTAGCAACTGCCGCCAAACTGTCAAGTTTGTATGCCACAAACTCAGAATCTTAAAGAATCTTCGCCCTCTACTGAGCAGTCAGGTTTTCCGCACAGTACATCAGTCAATCATCACCCTTATACTAGACTATGGTAACTCAATTTACCACGGGCTCCCCAAAAGCATAATATACCCCCCTGCAACTGACCCAAAACATGACTGCAAGAATTGTTAAAGGTACCTCCCAACAGATGCACATCACTCCAAACCTCAAACAACTCCACTGGTTACCTGTGATAGCTAGAATAAAATACAAAGCAAATCTCAACACATTTAAGATCATACAAGGGTATACTAAAAAGACCCTACATTGACAGACCAAGAAGACATAACACGATCAACCAACTAGACATACCATCTAAAAAGCGCAACTGTACCCAAAGGACAAATAATAGAGCATTCTACATCTACGCTCCTATATAAGGAACGACCTACCACCCTACGTAAGCGCCATCAAAACCATCAGAGAATTTTGTAAGATGCTGAAAACCTACCTATTCGTGGAATTTCATGGTGCAGACCCTTTATAGAATCAGCCCAACATTATCAACATCACTAACTGTAACGCCAGTTGTACATATGTACTAACCTACGTCTATACATAGTTAACCTTATACATAGTTAATATTCACACAACTAGCTCCCCCTTGTATACCTTCACCAACCCCCCTTTTTACTTATTGTTACTTCATAACTTTGTTAAATGTAAACATACCTTAGTTACCTTTCATTCATATTCAAAGCACTACTTTATCTGTAAACCGTCTTTTCATAGAAAGACGGTATAGAAAAGAAGTTAGATAAAATAAATAAAAGTAATAAAATCCAGACATTTGGTGCTGGAATATATAAGGTTTCTTTAGCTGAATATCGTCACTAACTGGATAGCGACATCACTATCCGGTTAGTGGCAATATTCAGCTGCTAACTGGATAGCAAAAACCAGTTAAAGTTAGGAAACCTAACTTTAACAGGTTAACCTATGCAGATAGTGATTGAATATCATTGCCAACCAAACAGATCTGCCCACATTTAGAGTATATATATAAAGCAGAGACAAGATACAGGGCAATAAGTATCCCTACTTTCACATCGCGGCTGCTCTCCAGACCACCTTCCTGATTCCAGGCATTTCCGGGTTGCTGATCCACGTAGCACATTCTCCCCACAGCTGTATTTTACTACTGCAAACAGACCAAAATAGTTCCCCATCCTGCTCCCTCCAATGGGAGTTCCAGGGTTTGGACACAAAGAATCTGTAAATCAGTGAGGAATAGAAAGTCAGTGATAGGCGACTCACACTATAATGTTAACACACCTTTTTCTTTTCAAGGATCCATCCAACAGCTGTGAAAGAAGATATCAAAGCAATATTTGATGTCACTATAGAGACAGCTATATGGATAACCATCTAGGACAGCTTTTTGCTGTCCTAAGCTATCCACATTGCTATCCTATACTGTAGTGGTGCTTAAAACCATTGCTATGCATTGCTAGGAGTGGAGGAGTGGCCTAGTGGTTGGGGCAAGGTACTTCGGGCCGGAAGGTCGGTGGTTCAAATCCCACTAGAGGACAGCAACCTTGGGCCGGAAGGACTGGGGTTTCTAGTCCCACAGGTGCTCCTTGTGGTCTTGGGCAAGCCACTTAACCCTCCATAGCCCAAGTTCCCTGTAAAATAGTTCTCTGTGTGCTGTGCTTTCCTGTCTAATCAATGTGTTTATACCTCAAAAATTTCCTGTCATGATTTGACAATTTCCAATCTGTAATCAAAACCGCTGCTGATCGCTGGAAGTAGCGGTATACAAAATGTACACTAAATAAATAAAAATAAATATATGGATGACTAATGGCTCCTCCCTAAATCTGTTCTCAGACCAACCTGGCATTACCTGGATAGTGCTGAGGCAGTCAGAAAGAATAATCTGTGGCACAAACCATGTTGAGGCTGATTCAGAGCCCTGCACATCTGGGCCATCCAGACATCCAGAAAATGGACAAGAGGAGTCCAAACAAAACACGTAACCTTTCAAACTTGAACAGAAGCAAGGAGACCAGCACACCCTCTCAAATTTGGAATAGACTTTATGGACAAACCCCAACACCAGCAGTATTTTGGCAACATCGTGGAAGAGCTTGTTGCACAAGAGTATAAATGCATTGGATTTTCTTGTCAAGCACACAATTGTGTTAACAAAGGAATAGACAGAGGACAAGTTATACCCCCTGATGAAGGCACGATGTTGCTGAAACAATGACGGTATTGGGGTTTACCCATAAAGTCTATTCCAAATTTGAGAGGGTGTGCTAGTCTTCTTGTTCCTGTTGCTCCCCTCCATAAAAAGGACAGGGCAGAAATGTATCCGATTTTGCAACTGCAGGAGCTATACGTTTCCGCGGGTGCAGAATTGGGCACTTAGATGATCTAGAGTGCATGGCATTCAGAACAGTGAAGACAAAACAAGCAGGTACAAAGTGGCAGATATCAGATTCAGGTTTTTAAACCCCTTTTATTGACCCCTATGCGTTTCGGCCTCAGGCCTTCTTCAGGGAGCAAACCTCGAAAAAATATAATGAAATGAAAATGTTAACAACCATAAAGACATAAAAGACATTTAAAATGTTAAAAACCATAAAATGGTAGTGAATAATGACATATAGAAAACATGCAATAAATAAAAAATATGTCGAGAGATAAAAAGCCACTCACATACATATGAGACTCATTAAAAAATAATGTAAAGAAATATATAAGAGAGTGGCCTAGTGGTTGGGGCAAGGTACTTCAGGCCAGAAGGTAGTGGGTTCAAATCCCACTAGAGGACAGCAACCTTGGACTGGAAGGACTGGGGTTTCTAGTCCCACAGGTGCTGCTTGTGGTCTTGGGCAAGCCACTTAACCCTCCATAGCCCATGTTCCCTGTAAAATAGTTATCTCCAAGTTATAATGCCCTGTTCAATGTAATTTCAGTTTGTTCAATGTAAATTGCACTGATGCAGAATAGCACGGTATATAAGAGAATGTAAATAAAATAAATAAATAAATATAAAAAATACAATCAATATATAATAAATAAAAATTATCAAATTGCTATTGATCACAGGGTCTCAAGACATATTGTTTATTTATTGCATGTTTTCTATATGTCATTATTCACTACCATTTTATGGTTTTTAACATTTTAAAGGAGAAATTAGGCCTTACCTGCTAATTGTCTTTCCTTGAGTTCTCTCCGGGCCAGTCCAGGACATTAGGGTAGTCAACCTCCTCCAGCAGCTGAGGACTGAATACTGAAAATCTTGCTGACAGCTTATCCAGCTCCCCCTGGTGTCAGAGAGTCAGTCTCATGGTATCCAAGCAGCAGAACTATAATTCCAAACTTGAATAAAAAATAACAAATTTACACTAACTACTGGAAACCGCCCATGTAATTACGGGAAAGATTCCCTTCCAAAGGTTTTTTTTTTTAAGATAATCTTCTAACTGTAAAGGAACCTCTTGTAACTGTGAACTACTGGCCGAGGACCCCAACCTCTCCATTCCTCGCAGAACATATGGGGTGGGTCCTGGACTGGCCCGGAGAGAACTCAAGGAAAGACAATTAGCAGGTAAGGCCTAATTTCTCCTTCCTATTCGTCTCTCTGGGCCAGTCAAGGACATTAGGGCAAGTACCAAAGCAGTACCTAAATCCGGAAGGGACCTGTGAGTCCCGCAACAATGGCCGAGGCCCCCACTCTAGCATCTTCCCTCGCCTGAACATCCAATTTAAGTCCAGGATAGATTATTCAGGGAAGTACACGCAGGAAGTGCCAGGAGGCGTTCCAGGGAGAGATCCAGGCAGAGACCCAAGCTGGAACACAGGCAGAAGGAACAGAAGCTGGATGACAGGACGAGGAAGTACAGGAGAATGGTGGCCTCTCCTGTACTTCCTCGTCCTGTCCTCCAGCTTGGGTCTCTGCCTGGATCTCTCCCTGGAACTCCTCCTGGCACTTCCTGCGTGTACTTCCCTGAATAATCTATCCTGGACTTAAATTCCAAAGGCTTCTGCCCCACCTCTTCTCCTCTGAGGTGACGGAGATCAGCTTGCCTCCAGGCAGCTGAGTAATTAGTGAACTCAGTGACGTAAGGATCTCTTCCCTTGGGTCTGCCTTCCCTCACCTTTACTCTATGCAGAATAGCACGGTATATAAGAGAATGTAAATAAAATAAATAAATAAATATAAAAAATACAATCAATATATAATAAATAAAAATTATCAAATTGCTATTGATCACAGGGTCTCAAGACATATTGTTTATTTATTGCATGTTTTCTATATGTCATTATTCACTACCATTTTATGGTTTTTAACATTTTAAAGGAGAAATTAGGCCTTACCTGCTAATTGTCTTTCCTTGAGTTCTCTCCGGGCCAGTCCAGGGGTCTAGGGGAGCTCTGAAACTTATCCCAGCCGTGGATTTCCTGCTTTCTAGGTGTGATTGGGGTTCTGTTTCTCTGACCTTGTAAAATAGGTCCTTTTATAAGGGCGAATTCCTTTTCTTTTTCCCTTGTTCCTAAGTCATGAAAAGCTTCCTTATCACAGCGGCCATGGAGGAAACACGTAAAGTAGCTCTCCCGACGGCCAGGGCTGCACCAGGCCGTCGAGACCTTCTGACATATGCTCCCTGCGCCTGCTGTAAAACCGAGCCACTTTGGCATTGGCTAGGGTCGCCATGAGATCCATGACTGGCAGACCCCATCGCACCGTGATTTCATGAAAGACTGCAGAGTTCAGCTCCCATTCTCCGGGATCCAGCACATGCCGACTGAGATAGTCGGCCTGAACGCTGTCTTTTCCAGCTACATGAACTGCCGAAATTGCTACGAGATGGAGTTCTGCCCATTGGAACAACTGATGACTCTCCTCTAAGAGCATGGCACTGCCTGTGCCTCCTTGCCTGTTGATGTAGGACACCGTCACCAAATTGTCGGAGAACACTCGAACTGCTCTCCCTTCGAGCAGGCCTGCAAACTCTAACAGCACTAGATGAACCGCTCTCAGTTCCAGACGATTGATAGACCAAACGCTCTCTTCTGCCGTCCAGTAGCCCTGCGCTGTGTCAAACAATGCGCCCCCAACCGGAAAGGCTGGCATCTGTTGTAAGCAACACCCAGTCCGGAAGGTCCAGCGGAACCCCGCTTGAAGATGCGCCAGGACAAACACCACTGCAGACTGACGCGCACCTCCTCCGGACAGAGCAACCTGCGAGAGAGAGGATGATCCTGCGGAGACCACCTTGACAGCAACGCATGCTGAAGAGGCCACATGTGAGCCCTGGCCCAAGGAACCAGATCTAAGGCTGCCGCCATCGACCCCAACAACTGTAAGTACCTCCAAGCCATTGGAGCCCTGACCAGCAAGAATGCCGCCACCTGCAACAAAATCTTCTTTACCCTGTCTGAAGGCAGAAAGACGGAACCCACCTCTGTGTCGAAGAAGGCCATGAGATAAGTCAACTTTTTTACCGGTTCCAAATGCCTCTTTGCCCGGTTGATGACCCAACCTACTCCACTACTCGAGTGGTCACTCTGATTGACTCCTCTAGCGACGCCGTTCAGATTAACCAGTCGTCCAGGTAGGGATGTACCTGGATTCCCTCTTTCCGAAGCTCCGCTGCCACCACAACCATAACCTTGGTAAAGGTTCGAGGCGCCGTAGCCAGACCGAAGGGCAGAGCTCAGAACTGAAAATGACCCATTGGAACTGCAAAGCGTAGAAACCTTTGATGCTCTTTCCTGATCGGAATATGTAAATACGCCTCCGTCAAATCTATGGAGGAAAGAACTTCTCCCTGCCTTACTGACCGGATAACGGACCTCAACGTTTCCATCCGGAAATGAGGTACTCTCAAGCAATGGTTTACGTGCTTTAAATCCAAAATTGGCCGAAAAGAACCTTCCTTTTTGGGGACCACAAAATAAATCGAGTATCGACCTAAGCCGTACTGGTCTGCTGGTTCTGGCACTACTGCCTGAAGGCGCAACAAACACATCAACATGTCGTTGACCGCCGTCCTCTTCGCCTGAGGACCGCACGGAGAGGACACAAAGGCTTCCACCAGAGGGTGGGCGAACTCGAGTGCATAGCCCTCTCTGATAATTTCCAGAACCCACTGGTCCGTAGTTATGGTGGCCCAAGCAGAGAGAAACCTCTGCAACCGACCTCCTACCGGAATCTCCACCTGGACCAGCCTCCCTTCATTGCAGTTTCTTAGCTGAGTTCTGCTGGGTGTTAAAATAGCCCCTACTGAACCCCCTGGCTCCGTGAAAGGACTGCCTTCTGGCCACAAAATGGCCATGCTGATAAGGCATAAAGCGAGGCCCACGGAATCTGCGAAAGTCCCGTCCCTGACCTCTCTGTATGGAGCCCATCTTTGCCGCTCTCGGTCGGTCCTCAGGAAGGCGACCCCACTTGGAATCTCCCAAATCTTTCAGAATCTTCTCCAATGCCTCACCAAAAAGCAGCTTACCCTGGCGTGCTTTGGAAGACACATCCGCTGCCCAATTCCGTAACCAAAGAAACCGCCTAGCGGCAATCACCGAAGCCATTGATGTCGCTGAAATCCGCACCAAATCATAAAAAGCATCTGCAAGATAAGATGCCACCGACTCCAGCTTAGCTCCTTCCACTGAAGAAACCACCTCCTTTTCCGGACCTGGCTCCATCTGAAGCCATCGGATAGAGGCCCTTGACACATACATTCCACAAACCGAAGCCTGTAGCGCTAGAGCACTGGAATCAAAAGCCTGCTTCAAAAGTGCTTCTAACCTATGATCTTGAAGATCCTTAAGGGCTGTACCTCCTTCCACCGGAATCATGGTCTTCTTGGTGACCGCTGAAACTAGCGCATCCACCTTAGGCATTCGCAACAAATCTTTTTCCTCCTGGGGAACGGGATACAGACGCGCAATAGCGCGACCTCCTCTCAAGGATGCTTCAGGGCACTCCCATTCAGATTCTATCATCTGTTTAATAACCCTGTGTATTGGGAAACATCTCTGCTCTGACTTAAATCCCTGTAACAAGGGATCCTCTAGTGGCTCCTGCTGCACCGCAGGGAGAACTATATTTAACGCTGCAAGAGACTGCGTAATCAACGCCCCCAGCTCTTCCTTTCTAAAAATTCTAAATACATTCGGATCTTTGCCTGGCCCCAACTCCCCTTCCTCCAAATCGCCTGGCCAGGCATTCAAGCCTGGTTCTGACAGCAGCTCTCCTTCTTCTGGCACCTGAGAAACAGCACTATGAGACCCTGCATGCTCTAAGCCTGTTTCTAAAGTTTTTGCTACGGATGAGACCCCTTCCCCAGGGTCTGCCAGAGAAGAATCTCCCATCTGTGAGACCACCAGACTGTCAGAAGAATGACTGTGGGTTGATTGAGACTTTTTTAGTAAATAGGCATTGTGAAGAGCTAAAATAAACTCTGCTGACAACAAGGAGTCCAAGGACCCCTGCATTGCTGATAACGGTTGCTGTGCTGGCCCCTCAGCAGGAGGCGCCTTGTACAATTTAGATTTTCGCTTTCCTGACTTTGCCTGCAGCGCGGGAGAAACGGACGGCTCATCTAAAATGGCCGCCGTTCCCGCTTTTTCTGAAGAGAACTGAGGTCTGCCTATCTCCCCCTCCTCAGCAATTTTGTGACCCTCCATAGTCGTTATTTATTTATTTAGCTTATTTATTTAGCTGTATTTATATCCCGCTTTTCACCGGGTCAAAGCAGTCAATTGGGAGATACATTTAACACGAGAGGATATGACACACATACGCTAATACTTACAGGGAACATGGGCAATGGAGGGTTAAGTGGCTTGCCCAAGACCACAAGGAGTGCCTATAGGATTAGAAATCCCAGTCCCTCCGGCCTGAGATTGCTGTCCCCAGGTGGGACTTGAACCCCCGGCCCTCCGGCCTAAAGTACCTTGTCCTAACCACTAGGCCACTCCTCCCAGAGAGTTATCTCTCTGTAAACTCTAAACTCGCCCAGAGCAGCCCCAGACCGCATACCTCTCACAAACGTAAACACGGAACCCCCGCTGAAGGAATAAGGAAGGCTACAGAAGACTAAATACACGCGGCGGCGCTTCCCAGGCCGGGAAAAATGAATGTTCTGCCTACTGCTATTAATCCCATTACCTGAGAGCAAACCAGGCCGAAGCTCCTGCACCCCGCTTCGCCACTGCTAGTGGACCGCTGGAGTCGCAGAGATCGGAGGCAGGGAAGAAGGTTCTGGGGTTTCCAGGTCCTTTCCCAATACCCCGAGCTACCGGTCAGAAATTAGAGACAGGCTCTGCCTCTTAATGCCGAATGGATCTGTCGGCAGATGAAGACCAGTGCTCCTTTTTTTTTTTCTTTGCAGAAAAAGAAAAGAAAACTTTCTGTGCTGATCTGCGCTGCTAGGGCAAACAAAGCACAAGTCCTCCTCCTTCCACTTCCTTTAATCTAATCTATCTTTATTCTTTCTTTTTCTTTCCTTTGTTTTTTTTTTGTTTTGTTTTTTTTAAGCTATCTATAACTAATGTTCCTATTTGCCTCTCTGGGGAGCCTGTCAGCCACATGTCCAGTTCAGCTGCTGAGGACTGAAAGACTGACTCTCTGACACCAGGGGGAGCTGGATAAGCTGTCAGCAAGATTTTCAGCATTCAGTCCTCAGCTGCTGGAGGAGGTTGACTACCCTAATGTCCTGGACTGGCCCGAAGAGACAAATAGGAATGTCTTTTATGTCTTTATGATTGTTAACGTTTTCATTTTATTATATTTTTTCGAGGTTTGCTCCCTCAAAAAAAAAACCCGAAGAAGGCCTGAGGTCAAACGCGTAGGGGTCAATAAAAGGGGTTTTAAAACCTGAATCTGATATCCACCAGTCTTTGTACCTGCTTGTTTTGTCTCCACTGTTGGATGCAGGTACTTCGTTGTTCTGCTTAGTTCATTCAGAACAGTGAGACATACAGCAGACTGCTTGGCATCCTATGGCACTAGGCGCCCAGCAGGAGCAAACAAGGCCCAACAGCCTCTAAGTTACATTTTCCCACCGCCCAACCCTCGGCGGCAGCAGCCAGGGCCGGGATCAGATGGCGGGGGCTAACCTGCAGTGGCTCCAAGAGTTTGAGGGGCTGCCTGGCACGATCACAGCCTCAGTCGTTAAGTCAGTAGTCTATCTTGCCACTGCCGGACATACATGGCCCTGACCAGAATAGGCCCTGTACATCTGGGTGCTGTGACCTGCCCACGCTCTGCTCACTCTCCGCCTCTGGCCCTCCCCCCCCCCCCCGCCCCCATCCAGCACGCCCCGCACAGCAACTCTGTGCATGCAGGGAGCACAGGCAGCTGAATACGGTCCCAGTGAATAGCAGGGGTTGCATGTCTAACCTGGATGTACATCCCCACTATTCACTGGTCTTCATCTACCTCACAGCGCCACTGAATATTTCTCTCACCAGCATTTAGCATTTATAAAATAGCAGACCTCTTCCATCCTTTCTGTCTACCAACATCTTTGGCTGATCTTTGGGTGTACATTGTAGGCTATGGAAGTAAGACAGTGAAATCTAATTTGATTTGATTTATTGACTTATTATTCTGCCCTTCACTAAAAGCATCTGACATATTACAATAAAATACATGACAAACCATCATTAAAAAATATATAATAAATGAAAATCCATAAAGCAAAAATAATATTTTAAAATTCCTAAGACAGGGCTAGACAAACTCCAGGCGCCTGGCACTCAGAACACATATGAGCAGATGGGCTGCAAAAGACCACAATCGCTGCTGAGATTGGCACTGTCTGCCCACAGGAGATGGGATCCCCATGGGCAGAGGTGCTGCAAAGCCAGAGCCTTAAAATAAAATAAAAATGATAGGGTGCACAGAAGCTAAAGAAATTTAAAGGGGCAGCAAGCTTGATATAAAAATGAATGGTGAATGAATGGGAATGGAAACAAAGAGTTGAGATATAGCAGATAAATAGCAGGAGAGGGGTTGGAGTGGGAGAGGGGGAGGTAAGAGTGTAAGAGATTGGACAGTGAACCACCGCACCACACCCAACACACACAGGTAGGTATCCCAACTCCACTCCACACACACATACATATGCAGGCACCCCACCTCCGTACCACACACACACATGCAGGAATCTCACCCCTAGCCCCCATACACACACATGCAGGCACCCCACACGTGTAGCTTAAAGGATCATTGGGGTGGTGGAGGAGAACTGGGGCCCCTATAATATTTTGTAAAGTTTTGAATTCTAAATTTAAATGTTGCAGATGACTTCCGGTTTGGTTATGTGCTGACCGGCAGCGTGCTGCTCAGCTCCGGGACCTTTCCCCCGCCATCAGCCTTAATCTTTTAATTTACCACGGTTGAATGCCCTCTATTCCACCCAGGGGGACTAAGGAGAGCGGGCACCGTACCTCAGTGTTTTCCTCGAGTAGCGGGGTGTCTCAGATGGCCTCGAAACCCACCCGCAAGACACGGGCCCCAGACCCCAAAATGGAGGGAGCGCCACGGAGCCCTGGGTCGGAGGGGGACCAGGGCATGGTGGACGAAATGAGCGCGGCGGTAGCCCGGGCTCTGGATGGCCGGTTCCGGGAACTGGGGGCACAGATACAATCAGTGGCCCAGAGCATTACCGATTTTACCGATCGCATGGAGCATGCCGAGACACGGATATCAGGATTGGAGGACGAGCAACACTCTCTCGTGGCTCGAGTACAGGCCTTGGAAGCGACAGTGAAGGCACAGGGAGAGAAACTTGATGATATGGAGAATCGGGGCCGAAGGAAGAATCTTTGCTTTATCGGCATCCCTGAAAATATAGCGGATAGCGCTCTCCACGGATACCTGCAGGATTGGATGTCTAAATTACTGCCAGAAGCTGGGGATCCTTCCATAGCTTTGGAGAGAGTCCATCGTCTGGGTCCTCGGCGGGAGCAGGCCCGGCGGCCGCGTGCAGTCATTGCTCGATTCCTTGACTTCCGCCAAAAGGAGATGATTTTGAAGGCGGCTCGCAAGCATCGGAGGGGGTCCGGAGACGCAGAGCCGATACTAGTCTTTCAAGACTATTCGGCGTTGGTAAGCCAACAACGTAAAGCTTTCTCGCCTGTATGTTCCCAGTTGGCGGGCAGGGGCCTCCGCTTCTCCCTCCTTTATCCAGCCAGGCTGCGAATTGAGCACGATGGGCAGGCATTTCTCTGGAGCACCCCTGAAGAGGCCAGAGTTTTTCTTGATCGCCTTGAGACAACGGCGGCAGTTGTGTGACAGATAGCTGCTTTCCTCGAGGTGAGAAGCTGCGGTTGGAGATTGACTCTCTTTTTGGCCTTCCTGTACTGATGGTACGGAGTCGTCAGCATTTTACGGGCCACTCCATGTGGGACTGAACTTCCAGAGCTGGCCATCTGAGTCCTGCCTTGATGCCATGGCAGTGGGCTCCCCGCTGGGACCGGCTGCTGGGGACCTGGGACTGAGCTGGGGGTTTCCCCCTTCTTTTCTTTTCTTGTTTTCTCTCTCTTCCCTCTTTCTCTCTCTTTCCCCTTTTGCTTTTCACTTCCCTCTATTAGTTTCCCCATTTTCTCCTATGTCCTTTTCTCACTCTCATTTCCTGTTCTCCTTTCCTTTTTTCCCTTTATGTTTATTTTTTGATTTTTTAGTTTTAATTTTCCTTATTTTTTCTACACACACTTTTATTTTAAAGATCTCAAACTTTAGTCTTAGTACTACTTTCGTCACTATGCCCGCGTCTGCTGCCGCCCGGAATTATGGGTTATATGTTTCTTGATACCTGTTCGATATTCCACTCACTTTTGCATTATGGCAGGTTGTGCTCAGGCATAGACTATCCTTGCCATTTTGTACATATGCTGTTCTAGTTATTTCTAGGCTGTACACATTGGGTGTCCCTTGTGGATTGGCTGTGGGGTATGCCTTTGGGGGAGAGGACAGGATACTGAGCAGTGGGTGGGGGGGCTTTTGGGGTCTCCTTCCTTCTCCCTGGGCTTAGGCTGACGTCCTTCCCCAACGGCAGTGCATCCGGAGGTTCCTCTGGCTCCTGGGGTTATCTATTGCTTTCCTCTGCTGTTCTGAGGGGTGTTTCTTATAATGTCCCTATGCGGGTCGCTGGCAGGGAGGTCTAAGGGGGTGCTTTGGGTAGCGGGGAAGATTGTACAACTATCAGTCCTGCCCCCTTCACCTTGGCCAGGGCCCTCTGAAGGCCGAGTACGGAGGGACGTTGTGGTAGCATACTCAGCGACAGGTGTAGGGTATGATCGCCGTGGGTACACAGGGGTTGGGGGGGGGTCCCGTTACCAATAGGGAGTGTCCGACCAGGTTACACTGGCAGGACGAGGCAGGGTTGGAGGGATAGGGGGGATATTGGGGGATAGAGGTTGGGTAAGGGGTGGCAAGGGGGGGAGGGATCTGGAGGAGGGGGGGGTTAGTGGGGGGTAGACTAAAAGGGAAGGGAAGGGGGGAATGGGTGGGCGGGGGGGGAGGGTTCTCTCGGAGACCTAGGGGTAGCTCGAAGTCGCGGGACGGGGAGTGGACTGAGACTGGAGGGACGCTTGTTAATGCGGATCTGTGTGAGGTGTGCAAGGGTGGTGACTGTGTTTGCCTAGGCCCCACTACGCGGGACGTGGGCCTGGAGGGGAGGACCCTGAGCTGGGGGGGTTCTCGCCACCTTCTTAGGATGAATAATTGTGCCGAGAGCAGCATCTGGGAGTGGCTTCATGGCTAATGGCTTGAAGATCGCCTCCTGGAATGTTTGTGGTATCGGTTCCCCTATTAAGAGACATAAACTAGTGCAACAACTCAAGAGACGAAAGATTGGGCTTGCCATGCTACAAGAGACTCACCAGACTGCGGATGAACACCTGAAGTTAGGAACGCGATATAGGGCCCGAGTGTATGGCGCTCCCGCGGTAGGAAAGAAACGAGGGGTGGTCATCTTAATAACGCATCAGGTGGGCTGGGTCGAGGAATCGGTTGATATTGACCCGGATGGCCGGTATGTCCTGATCCGGGGTCTGCTTGAGGGGACGAAGGTTGTTTTGGGCTCTGTGTACGCTCCCAATGTATACGAGACTGGATTTTACCAGACCTTGGAACGCTTCGTAGCGGAGGCTGTGGGATACCAGGTGCTCTTGGGTGGGGACTTTAATACAGTTATGACTGACAGTGTGGATAGGTCGCGGCAGGCTGGAGGTAGGGACCGCAGGAGCTCGCGGCGGATGCTGGGGATTTGTGAAGCATATCATCTTTTAGATATCTGGCGAGTGCTACATCCGGGAGAACGGGAGTATACTCACTTGTCTCATGCCCACAACACGTGGTCACGTATTGACTATTTTTTAATCTCGGAGTCCCTGTTCCCAAGAGTGGCAGTCGCGGAGATTGGCCCATCTGTCATTTCTGATCATGCGATGGTTACGCTGGAACTCCGCAGCAGTGCACCTATCGGGCATCGGTTTTGGCGCTATCCTTTGGAGCTCAGTGGGGATGCCACTTTTGTGAGCTACCTTAAGGATCGTTGGAAGGAGTATGAAGAATTCAACGACACCCCGGATATATCCCCGACTCTTTTCTGGGAGGCGGGCAAGGCAGTTATGCGTGGGGAGATTATTAGCTATTACGGCTCCGTGCGGAAGCGTCGCAATCACCGAATCCTTTTGTTGGAGCGGGAATTGGGCAGAGCTCGGCGGAGGGCAGGGGTGACCGGCTCTGCTGCTATGGGTCGCTCTTTCAAAGAAACCCAACGTGAGTTGGAGATGCTTCTCCATCAAAGGGCCCAGAAGTCTATGATGTACTATAGATATCAACTATATCAACATGGGAACCGCGCCGGGAGGTTACTGTCAGCCCTGGTGCGACCGGCGGGAGGAGCTCGACATATAGGGGTGCTCCGCCACCCGGATGGGTCCACTCGCAAAGACACTGCGGAAATCCAACGGATTTTCTCTGATTATTATCAGGGGCTCTATGCCCGGGACAATGGCAACATAGAGGATGGCCGGGACTTTCTGGCAGGATGTACCCTACCGAAGTTGTCTGCAGACCAAGTGCGAGCTTTGAACACTCCCATTTCATTGCAGGAAGTCTCCGACGGGATTCGGAAGCTGAAAAATGGGAGGGCTCCCGGGCTGGATGGTCTGAGGGGGGAGTTTTATAAATCTTTGGGGGCGGTGGTGGCGGTTCCTCTTGTGGGTTACTTTGAAGATCTAGTCGCGAGGGGAGGTTTCCCATATGAGGCGAACAAGGCGTTGGTGACGGTATTACCGAAACCGGGAGGGATCCACTATTACCGAGCTCTTATAGACCCATTTCCCTCCTTAATGTCGATATTAAGATCTTAGCCAAGATCATGGCAGACAGATTAGCGATCATTTTGCCAGAGCTGATCCATAGGGACCAGGTGGGTTTCGTCCGTGGTCGCCATGCGGCTTACAGTCTGCAGCGACTCCTCCTTTCCATGTGTGTGGGCCGGACGGCTCAGCTGCGGTCCATGCTCATTAGTTTCGATGCTGAAAAAGCATTCGATCGGGTCTGTTGGGACTTCATGTACCAAGTATTGGCCCGGATGGGCTTCACGGGCTTTTATGTCAAAGTGGTGCAACTTCTGTACGCAAACCCGCTCGGAGCCATCTTGATCAATGGAACCATGTCTAAGGAATTTCCCATCCAGAAGGGGACTCGGCAGGGGTGCCCCCTGTCCCCCCTATTATTCATCTTAACTCTGGAGCCGTTGCTGCAGCGGATCCGAGCCCACCCTCAGATCCAAGGGGTTCCGGTGGGGGGCTCTGAATTCCGAGTCGCGGCTTTCGCGGACGATCTCTTGGTTCACTTAGCAGAGCCCCGGACAGGACTCCCTCATCTCTTACAGCTCTTCAGTGAGTACGGGGTGCCCTCCGGATTTCGGTTAAATTTGGACAAATCTATGGCAATGCTTTTAGGCACGGATGACTCGAGGGGCTGGCAGGGTAATTTTCCGTTGAAGTGGGTGTCTGGCCACTTTAAATACCTGGGGGTGCTCATCCCGGCCGCCCTGGATGACTTATACCGGCTTAATGTGGATAAACTGTTGGCGGCAGTGTCCACTAATGTTGCCAAGTGGCAGGATTTACCGTTATCTCTGGGAGGCCGTGTGGCCCTCTATAAGATGACCCTGTTCCCTAAGGTCTTGTATATGCTACAGACCCTTCCGTTATTGCTGAAACAGTCGGACCGGAAGAAACTGGACGGCTTAGTGAACCGTTTGCTATGGCGGGGACGGCGGCCTCGGGTGCAGGCGGCGGTTCTCTGTCAGCCCTGGCCCCTGGGAGGGATGGGTCTTCCAGACATACGTAAGTATAATGTGGCTTGCTTACTGCGGCATACTCGGGATTGGTTGTGGGACTTAGAGGAATATACTCCATTGCAGATGTTACAGGCGGCGGCAAGGCCTTTTCATTTACGGTATCTCTTGCATACGCGAAAGTCCTCAGGGCTGACTCGTGAGCTTCGGGCATTTCTGGTAGAGCCGGTTAGGGCGGGCTGGCGCTCCTTCTGTAGCAATAGGCTGCTCTCGGCCTCCCATTCGCCATATCTCCCCATTCGGGGTAATGGTGACTTCCTGCCGGGGATGGAGGGTGGCTCTTTTGCACGCTGGGCGCGGCTAGGGATTATTAATCTGGAACATGTGCTTTCTCCTGAGGGGTCTATGTTGACGTTCCCCGAGTTACGCCGGCACTACCCGCTCGAGGGGCGTGATATCTTCCCGTATATGCAGCTCCAGAGCTATATTCGCGGGGTCCCTTCCGAGATGCTGAAAGGGGAGGTTAGCTCTCAGATCGAGGTGTCTTTGTTGGGTGGGGAGCAGGGAGCACGGGTGGCATGGTTGCAGAAGCTGTTTTGGGAATCAGCAGTCCCATTAGCCTTGGAGGAATTGGCGGCGGCCTGGTCTCGGGACTTAAAGGGCCCGGTAACAAGTGATATGTTGTTGGCAGCTCTGTCCAGTATCCCCAAGCTCTATGGGTTGGTGGCTTTTCGGGATATGCAATATAAGGTGTTGCGACGCCTATACTACGCTCCCTCCCGAGCCTGGAAGGCTGGGATTGCAGGGTCTCATAGCTGCCCTCGTTGTGGTGAAGAGCGCGCATCTTTGGGCCATATGCTGTGGAGGTGCGCCCGAGTTACCACCTTTTGGCGGCTAGTGCAAGCTTACCTCTCTAGATGTGTGGGCAACCCGGTATCTCTTTCGGCTATGAATGCAGTCCTGGATGTGTGGGAGAGCGATTGTGAGGCACAAATGGGCTGTGTGGTTTGGTCCTGGGTACGATTGGTGCTGGGAGTAGCGCGAATGACTATTCTGTTTAGGTGGATGGATCCCAGGGGCCCGACCTATGGGTTGTGGAGGGGGCGCCTACATGAAGTGTTGCTAATGGAGAGGCTCAAAGCGCGGGGCCACCAAAAACGATGGCAGAGGTTTCTGCAGGCCTGGGGTCCCCACTTGCGCTCTTTGTCCCATACTACCCGCTCTCGGATCCTGGGTGGTCACTAACACAGTCACCGCTAGACCTCTATTGAGTGGGCCAGGGGCCACTGACCCGCTGCGCCCTTTTGGCAGATCCCTAGGTCCATGGGGGAAAGGGGAGGGTGGGATAGGGGGGAGGGGGGAACCTGGCGGGGTTGGGAACGGGGGGGGGTAGGGTTTTCTTGGGGTTAGGGAGGGGTGGGGTGGAGGACAGTCCTCCTTATTGCTTCCCCTCTGTAACAGTGCCATGCAGGACGAGGTTCGGGTGAAGAACACACCCCGGACCTGCTCACGTGATGTATGCTAATTTTACTGGCACTCTAGAGGGGGGGGGGTACTTAGTTTTAGATTGTTTGGCTTTATACCCACGAGGCCCACCAGGGTTCGGAGGACTGGTGGGGGGGAGGGGGGGATTATGCAGATTACTGTTTATTTGGATCCCTCTGTTTATTTGACCGCCTCTATGCTGGTTTCCTTTAATGATGCAGTTTAAACAATGTATAGTGGTCACAGTCTTTCAAAATTGTATAGAGGTTACTGGTTACGGTTCACTGTATATACTATGTATTTATGTTTTTTTTCAATGTCATGTACTACTAATGGTGTCGTTTCCTTAATAAACAAATTTCACATAAATGTTGCAGATAAGGTTTTAGATAGTGCTGGGGAGGAGCCTACTGACTTGGTACATGATGGTACCAATGACAAAGGAAAGTGTGGGAGGGAGGTTCTGGAAGCCAAATTTAGGCTTTTAGGTAGGAAGTTGAAATCCAGAACTTCCAAGATAGCATTCTTTGAAATGCTTTCCATTCCACATGCAGGACCCAAGAGATAGGCAGATCTCCGGAATCTCAATGCATGGATGAGACTATGGAGCAAGAAAGAGTGTTTTGGATTTGTTAGGAACTGGACAACATTCTGGGGAAGGGGGAGGGGCTTTTCCAAAAGGATGGGCTCCACCTTAACTAGGCTGCAGGCATTAAACTTTAAAAAGAAGATAGAGCAACTTTTAAACTAGATAATAGGGGAAGCTGACAGTTGCTCAGAATGGTTCAGAATGATGTATCTTTGAAGGACACTAGAAAATCAGACAACACAGGAAATCAAGAGAGAGAGGTTCCAGTAAAGATAAAAGTAACCCACGTGCCTTTAAGTAAAAATCAGACAGAGTTGAAAGATTCCAAATTACCCCTGTTATCCAATAGTCAGATTATTAATATGAGCAAAAAACACAAACTTTGAAATGCCTGTATGCAAATTCTAGAAGTTGAAATGAATAAATGAAAGGTTAGAGATAACTGGCATTTCAGAGACCTGGTGGAAGGAGGATCACCAATGGGACCAGGCTACAAACTATATTGCAATGATAGGGTAGATTATATTGGTGGCGGGGTGACACTACATATGTTAAAGAGGGCATTGAGTCAAGCAGGCTAAAGATTTTGCAGGAAACAAAATACACGGTAGAATCTCTAAGAATAGAAATCCCATGTAAAAAGGGTATGGGAATGGCAGAATGAACAGACAGATGATAGAAACATGATGGCCTATCTAGTATGCCCTTCCAAACCAACTACTATAGTCCTTGTTTTTCCTTTAGAGATCTTCTGTATTGGTCCCATGCTTTCTTGAATTCAGATACTGTCCTCATCTCTACTACCTCCACTGGGAGACTATTCCATGCATCTACCACTCTTTCTGTAAAGAAATATTTCTACATATTACTCCTGAGTCTATCCCCTTTCACCCTGATTGAAGAGCTTACTTTCAAACAAAAGAGGCTCTCCTCCTGTGTATTTATGCCAGGGAGGTATTTAAATGTCTCTATCATATCCCCTCTATCCCGCCTATTGAGATTTTTAAGTCGGCATAGTTACTCACCTGTAGCAGGTGTTCTCCATGAACAACAAGAATACGTCTTCACGAATGGGTGACTACCCCCAACAGAGCCCTGAGAAGGAATGCTCCCCAGCTTCCAATCAGAAGCTTTTGGGGGCCTCCATCGCACATGCACCTTTTCATCTGCCGTTGTGCCATTTTCTCCTCAGTAAGATACAAAAGCTAGTAGTCAAACAATTCCACGGGGAGGTGAGAGGGTTATGACGACTTATTCCTGTTGTTCACGAAGAACACCTGCTACAGGTGAGTAACTATGCTTTCTCCGTGAACAAGCTGGAAATAAGTCCTTGTGTATAGGACTCTCAAACTACAGGCTACCGAACATGAAAAAGTAGCAAAACAGGGGCAACAAGGATTGAAAGAAACAGCAGATGTTCTTCACCTTTGGGACTCAATTGACGACAGAAAAAGACCAAATGGCCTATCTAGTCTGTCCTTCCATATCAACAACAACAGTAGTCCCCTTTTTTCCTTTAGAGATCCTCTATGTTTGTCCCATGCTTTTTTGAAATCAGATACCGTCCTCATCTCTACCACCTCTACTGGGAGACTATTCCATGGATCCACCACGCTTTCCTTAAAGAAATATTTCCACATATCACTCCTGAATTTATCCCCTTTCACCCTCATCCCATGTCCCCTCGTAGCAATCGAAAGAGGCTCTCCTCCTGTGCATTTATGCCACAGAGGTATTTAAACGTCTCAGTCATATCACCTCTATCCCGCCTTTCCTCTAAGGTGTACATATTAAGATCCTTAAGTCTGTCCTCATATGCTTTATAATGAAGACCACTAACCATTTTGGTAGCCACCCTCTGTACTGACTCCATCCTGTTTATATCCTTTTGAAGGTGCAGTCTCCAGAATTGCACACAATACTCCATATGAGGTCGCACCAAAGACTTATACAGAGGCCTCCTTTTTTCTGCTAGCCATTCCTCTCCGTATGCACCCAAGCATCCTTCTAGCTTTTGCTGTCCCCTTTTCTACCTGTTTAGCTACTTTAAGATTATCTGACATAACCACGCCTAGGTCCCGGCTCTTCTTTAGAGGACAAAAGTATTTCACCCCATATACTATATTGCTCCCTTGGATTGCTGCAGCCCAAATGCATAACCTTGCATTTTCTAAAATTATTTATTTATTTATTTTCTCTTATATACCGCGCTATTCTGCATCACTGCGGTTTACATTGAACAAACTGAAATTACATTGAACAGGGTATTATAACTTGGAGATAACTATTTTACAGGGAACATGGGCTATGGAGGGTTAAGTGGCTTGCCCAAGACCACAAGGAGCACCTGTGGGACTAGAAACCCCAGTCCTTCTGGCCCAAGGTTGCTGTCCTCTAGTGGGATTTGAACCCCCGACCTTCCGGCCTGAAGTACCTTGCCCCAACCACTAGGCTACTCCTCCACTCAGCTGCCAAATTCTAGGCCATTCTTCAAGCTGAGCTAGATCCCTCCTCATTTTATCTACACTTTCCTGGGTGTCTACTCTATTGTAGATTTTGGTATCATCCACAAAGAGGCAAACCTTACCTGACAGCCCTTCCACTATATCACTAACAAAGATGTTAAACAGAATCGGACCAAGGACAGATCCCTGGGGCACACCACTGGTAACTTCTTTCTCCTCAGAATGAGCTCCATTTACCTGTACTCTTTGTTGCCTCCCACTCAACCAATTTCTAACCCAAGCAGTAACTTTAGAGTCCATCCCTAGGGTGCTCAGTTTGTTTATAAGTCGTCTGTGAGGAACGGTGTCAAAGATTTTACTGAAATCTAAATGCACCACATCTAGGTCTCTCCCTCGGTCCAACTCCCTGGTCACCCAGTCAAAGAAATCAATCAGATTTGTCTGACAAGACCTGCCTCTGGTGAGTCCATGCTGCCTTGGATCCTGTAATCCACTGGACTCCAGAAACCTCACTATTTTGTCTTTCAGCAGCGTTTCCAATAATTTACTCACCACCAAAGTTAAACTAACCAGCCTGTAGTTTTCAACCACATCCTTACTTCCGCTTTTGTGTAAAGGCACCGCATGAGCCTCTCTCCAGTCCTTTGGCACCAGTCCCGACTCCAACAAGGCATTGAAAAGGTCAGTCAGTGGAGCTGCTAGAACGTCCCCAAGTTCCCTCAGTATTCTAGGGTGTATCCCAGCTGGTCCCATCGCTTTGTCTACTTTAAGTTGAGCTAGTTTCTTATGAACACAGTTTTCTGAAAATTGTTCAAGATGCCCCTCGCTTCTGTTCCTGTTTGTGCGTGTTTTCTGAGGTCCTGCTCCTGGTTCTTCAACTGTGAACACAGAACAGAAATATTTGTTAAGCAAGGCCGCTTTTTCCTCATCAGCTTCTACATATTCCTCCCCCCCACCCTTGATTCTGACAATACCACTTTTGCCCTTCCTCTTCTCACTAACATATCTGAAAAATGTCTTATCCCCCCATTTTATTGCATTGACTATTTCTTCCGCTTTTTGAATCTTTGCTTTCCTGGCTACTTTGATAGCTTCTCTAAGTTTTTCCAAATAGAGATGCCTGTCTTCCTCTCTTTGTGATCTATTGTATTTCATGAAGGCCTCCCTTTTTTTCTTCACGTTTTCAGCTACTAATTTCGAAAGCCATAGCGGTCTTCTTTCGTTTTACCTTTATTTATCATTTTAACAAAAAGGTTGGTTGCCCTTAAAATATCCACTTTCAGTTTTGCTCACTGTTTTTCTACATCCCCCAGCTGTTCCCATCCTGCTAACGACTCCCTGAGGTATTGGCCCATCTTGGCAAAGTTAGTTTTCCTAAAGTCTATAAGACCCTCGCTTTTGAATGGATTCCAACAGCCCTAGTCCTAATACTGAACCACACCATCTGGTGATCACTAGATGCAAAATGATCTCCCACTATAACATCAGAAACACTTTCACCATTGTTAAGCACCAAGTCCAGTATGGCCCCTTCACGTGAGGAGTCTGTTACCAATTGCCTGAATAGATCTCCCTGTAGAGAATCCTGCATCTCCTTACTTCTAGATGATACTGCAGCAGGAATGTGCCAATCAACATCTGGCATATTGAAATTCCCTATTATTAGCACTTCCCCTTTCCTAGCAATACTGCATATGTCTTCAATTAACTCTCTGTCCACCTCTTCCTCTTGTGAAGGAGATCTGTATATTACGCCAATGCAAATATAATTCTCTTTCCCTCTTTCTAGTTTAACCCACAGTGCCTCCTTCTCTCCCTTTTAAGCTTTGTACTTCCAAGTCTTTAATATTATGTTTTACATATAATGCCACTCCTCCTACCCTTCTTCCTACCCTGTCCTTTCTGAATAAAGTATAGCCTGGTATAGTTACATCCCAGTCATGGTTTTCTGTGAACCATGTTTCTGTAACTGCCACTAAATCCAAGTCAGCCACTCCCAGAAAAGCTTCAACATCAGGGATCTTATTTTCCATGCTATGGGCATTTATACACACTGCTTTCCATATGTTACCCTTTTTAACCATTTCCATAAAGGTATTTAATGTTTCACTTACCTGTGGGCTTTCTTCACCCATCCCCAACTAATCTAGTTTAAAGCCCTCTTTAGTAGATTAGCCAGTCTACTACTGAAGATATGTGAACCTTTCTTGGACAGATGGACACCATCTCTGCTCTGCAACCCTTGGAAGAGCATCCCGTGGTCCAGGAAACCAAAACATTCTCAATGACACCATCCACGCAGCCATGCATTCATCTCCATGATGCGAGCCTCTCTGATTTGGCCATTACCCTCAACAGGGAGGATAGAAGAGAACACCACCTGTGCACCTAACTGCTTCACCCTCTGTCCCAGAGCCATGAAGTCACTTTTGATACACTCAGAGGGATACCTGGCAGTATCATTCATTCCGATATGGATTAGCAACATTGGGTAATAGTCAGTGGGCTTGATGAGTCTCGGCAAACTCTCTGTAATGTCCTGGATTTTGGCACCTGGCAGACAGCATACCTCTCTGGACATCAAGTCTGGTCAGCAGATGGATGCCTCAGTACCCCTCAGAAGAGAGTCACCAACCACCACTACCCTTTGCTTCCTTGTGGTCACTGATTCTGCAATTTTGGGGTACTTGATGCTTTCACCTCCTCCACTTCCAGGGCTGCATAATGGTTCTTCAATTCAAGAGCTGGAGAAGTTGGATTGGTGATTCTGCAGGCCCTGGTGACTTGTGTCCAATCTTCATCATTCTGTAGGTACCCAACTTCTCTTCTGCTGGAGAGCTTGGTTTTTGCAAGAAGCATCTCATCAATGTACTTCTCACTGTCTTGAATGCTCCTCAGCCTGGCCACCTCCTCTCTGAGTTCCTCCACTTCTTTCCTGAGAACTTCAGCATGCAGGCACCCTGCACATGGAACTGGTCCTTCAACTGGCATTGGGACCTCTGTCTAGATAGAGGCAGAAGCTGTAATGGCAGCAACAGCTTTAGCGATACGATTTTTCCCAGCCATTGTTCTGTTTGTGGAGCTTAGATATCTGTTAAAGCAAACATCAGGATGACACTTTTGGAAGCCTGAATGGACAAAAGGATCAGTGGGAAGGAGTTGAACCTAAGTCCCAAACAGAAGCTGGTGTATGGCTTGGCTGAAGTTACTGTTACATCGGGAATCCCCATCCAGGCAATAGTGGACTGTAAAGGTGTGGAAAGAAGACCACGTGGCAGCCATGCAAATCTCCTCTGTGGAGACTGAGTGCAGATTGGCCATGGATGTGGTCATGGCCCAGACATTGTGGGCAGTGACATGACCCTCAAGGTTTAGTCCTGCCTGTGCATAGGCAAAGGATATGAAATCCACCACCCAAATGGAAAAAGTGTGTTTGGAGAGCACTATGCCCAGCCTTTTGGGATCACAGGAGATAAACAGCTGCATAGAATGATGGTGTGAACTGGTCCACTCAAGGTAGAAGACCAGTGCCTGCTTTAATCCAATGTATGCAGCTGGGCCTCTGCCCTGTTGCCTTGAGGTCTTGGAAAGAAGGTGGGCAGTACCACCAACTGGTTGAGGTGGAAGGTCAAAACCACCTTAGGCAAGAAGCATGGGTGGATGCGTAGTACCACCCAGTTATAGAGGAACCTTGTATAAGGGGGGTGAGCCACCAAAGCCTGAAACTCACTGACTCGATGAGCTGAGGTGAATGCCACCAGAAAGACAACCTTCTAGGTCAGGAATTTCAGTGGACAGAAAAAGAGTGGCTCAAAGGACGCTGACAACAATTATCCCAAGATCACATTGAGATCCCATGTGACCTGCAGGGGCTTAATCAGAGGTCTTGACAGGAGGAAATCCTGTATGAAGCGGGCCACCAGTGGTTGAGCGGAGATGGCCTTCCTTTCCAAGCCCCAGTGATTGGCCCCAGTCGCACTCAGGTGCACTCTTGCACAGAGTTAGACGAGGCCTGAATTGGGGTCAGAAGTTACTTCCTTTGGGGGGCGGGACACCGCTGCATGGGAAGGCTCCACACTGGCTGGCTATGTTTTTAAGCTGGTCTTGTGACTCTTGCTAGAACAGCCGCGGTTCCAAGGAACAGGAGCCGCGGCTGCTATAGGAAGGAGAGGTGAATCTGCCACTGCCGAGAAGCGGACTCGGCAGCAACTTAAGTGTTTTTATTTCGCTGGGGGCCAGGACTGGAAATGGGCGGGTGGTAGGAGGGGTCTAGGACTGGAAATGGGTTGATGAGGGGGGGTTAGGACTCGAAGTGGGCTGATGGGGGATGTTTAGGACTGGTAATGTACTATGGGGGCTAGGACTGGAAATGGGCTGATGGGGGGGTTTAGGACTGGTAATGGGCTGATGGGGGCAGTTAGGACTGGAAGTGGGCTGATGGGGGGTGTTTAGGACTGGAAATGGGCTGATGGGGGGTTAAGGACTGGTAATGGGCTGAGGGGGGGTTAAGGAGTGGTAATGAGCTATGGGGGAGTCTAGGACTGGAAATGGGCTGATGGGGGGTTTAGGACTGGTAATGGGCTATGGGGGGCTAGGACTGGTAATGGGCTCTGGGGGGGCTAGGACTGGTAATGAGCTGATGGGGGGTTTAGGACTGGTAATGGGCTGATGGGGGGTCTAGGACTGGAAATGGGCTGATGGGGGGGTTAGGACTGGAAGTGGGCTGATGGGGGGTTAGGAGTGGAAGTGGGCTGATGGGGGTGTTTAGGACTGGTAATGGGCTATGGGGGCTAGGACTGAAAATGGGCTGATGGGGGGTTTAGGACTGGTAATGGGCTGATGGGGGGTCTAGGACTGGAAATGGGATGATGGGGTGGGTTAGGACTGGAAGTGGGCTGATGGGGGAGTTAGAACTGGAAATGGGCTGATTGGGAGGGGAGCTAGAACTGGAAATGGGCTGATGGGGGTTTAGAACTGGAAATGGGCTGATTGGGAGGGGAGCTAGAACTGGAAATGGGCTGATGGGGGTTTAGAACTTGATTAGGGGGGATAGGGCAGGAAATGGACTTATTGGGGGGTAGGACTGGTGAGCAGATGGGAGGCTAGCACTGGAGATGAGCTAGGACTGGTAATGTGCTGATTGGGGGGATAGGACTGGAAATGGGCTAATGGGGGAGGGGAGGAGAGTGCTTCTAGCCCTGGAAGAAAACTAGGGGCTAGAGCTACAAATGGGCTGATGCGGGAGGATGGTAGAATAGGACCGGAAGGGAGTGGATAATGAGAGGGTCTGCCAGGGGAAGGAGGGGGCACGAAGGGAGCTGACACGGGGGAAGGAGGGGGCTGGAAAGGAGCTGACACCTGGGATGTACTGAAGGGGGACTGGAAGGGGCGGTATAGAAAAGCGCACAAATAAATAAATAAAGGGAGCTGGGGATGGGAGTGGTAGGTGGTTGAGTAATGGGGAGGAGGCTGGAAGGGAGCCAACATGCAAATGGCACTGGAAGGGGGATGGACAGAGGGTAGGGCAACTGGCGGGGGTGGCACTGAGAGTGGACGTGAGCTGATATCTGGGATGGTAATTGGACTAGGTGGTGCTGGATAGTGGGGAAGGAGGGGGACAAGGCAGTTGACATTGGAAGGAACTGGGAGGGAAGGACTGGAAAGGGGGCTGATACTGGGGAGGGTTACTGGAACTGGAAATGGGCTGATGGAAGGACGTGAAGAAAACAAAAGAAGAGATAAGGAATGGCAGATGGACCATAGACCACAGAAAGAGAGCTAAGAGAAGACAGGGAAGTTGAAGCCTTAGATCAGGACCAGCATGATCAGAGAATAAAATGGTCAGACAACAAAGGTAGAAAAAATAATTTTATTTCATTTTAGTTATTGGACTTCGTGCTAGTTTTATATTTTACACAGTATTGGGGAACTGCATCTCTTATTTATCTGATATTGCACTGCATGTGGACTCTGACTTCTTGGGGTTTCAATTTAAATTTAGTCTACATATTTTTATTTTTACTTTAGATTGTGGTTACTTATTTTTACTTTAGATTGTGGTTACTTGGTGAGGGTCGATGTTACGAGTGTTTGACTGAGGTCAGGTGTTCTGTTAACATGGAGTTTGTACAAAAAGATCTATACTGTACTGCAGTAATTTGACTTGTTCAGCTTTTCAAATAGGATGTTCCAGGGCCCACTAGTATTTACAGTGATGCTTTTTTTGGATGGGCTCCTTATGTGAGTTTTGGAAGTTGGTATGGTAGGTTTGCTCTTTGTTGTAGGGTTTTGTATTAGTTCACAATATGCCAGGTACTGGAGAATAGTGGTTGCTGTTGTTGTTAGTGAGATGATTAGAATCAGATTTTTTTAAAATATTGAATTCTGTGGGTGAATGTCCTGGTTCTGCTCTGCACCTACTGTGGATGCAAAATATATGTTGAAAAAGAAAAAGCAAGAACCATAACGCAGTTTATAACAACAAAATAAAAAAGAGTTATAATTTAGTTTTATAAACTGTGCTGTTAGTTCTTGCTGTCTTTTAGTTCCTTGGTGTGCAAACGGGACTGTAACTAGCCCTGTGCAAGCGGTACAGCCGCAGAAGGCGGAAAGGTTTGGGGGGTGCATTTTGGCTGTCTGCTGTTGCCCTGCCGCCGCTGGCAAGACAATAGCAGGCAGACGAAATGCACTCCCCAAGCCTTTTTGCAGCACTTTAAGCAGGTCTGGTCCCTCCCTTCTCCGACACGATGTCAGAGTAGGGAGGGACAAATCTTCATAAAGTGCCGGCGCCTTTCAGATTAGGCGCATGCCCCCTCCTCCTCCCCATACCTCCGTCCAGCACTGCCTGCTCTTACCCTGCTGCCGGCGCCTCCGTGAAAAAAACAGAGGGTGGCAGCGGCAGGGAAAGAGCAGGCAGCGCTGGACGGAGGTATGGAGGAGGGGGGGGGGCGTGCGTCCGAGCTGCAAGTCGCACAGGCTGCGATTGCAGCTCAATATGGCCCTGTGTGCAAACATCTTGCATTTCCTTCATATAATCTAATAGGCTTTTTGGTTTGCTTCAGTCTCTGATTGGATTTCTGAAAAAAAAACGCCCCCCTCTAAGGTGGGGGGTGCCTTTTCATACTTCGCCTCAAGCAGCAGATTGCCTTGAGCCGCCCCTGACCTCAGCCACCGACTCTGGCACCCGCTCTGGGGACTCTACAATAGTCAGGTCATCGGGAGATTGCCGGGGCCCTCTGGGGATATGGGAGACGATTTGAGGGACTCCGGTGCCGATGCGCATGCTAGGCACAGTCTCCGGCTTAACCCCTTCGACACTAATGAGGTTAACAACAAGTTCTTCCGAGGCATCGATGGAGAGCCTCTGATCTATGCTGCTGCAGTCCCTCAGCTCTGAGATAGCACGGGCATCGTGCAAAGCCAAATCCTCGGTGGTGCTCCTTGAGGGCGCTGATGCCAGTGCCAAGGACACCAAGTCCAATGACCCTATGAGGGACTCGCGCTGCTTCTCTCAACCCTTGAGACCTTTCTTGATCATCTGTAGATGCAACGAGCAAGTGGCGGGCTCATGATCACGGCCAAGGCACTGAATGCAACAATTGTGACAGCCCGTTATAGCAATGTGCGTGCACAGAGGATGCACTTTTTAAAACTTCTGGCAGGCTTTGACATTGTCATGAAGATGGCCTCCGCAAGGTCAAAGGACTCAATGCCAGCGAACGGTGCAAAAGAAAACAGGAAAAAAAAAAGTGAGTTGCCCGTCAAAACAAAACAGAAAAAAAGGGGCCAAAAAGGATCCCGCTTAATGGCCTGCGCCAGTGAATCCGGCACCCCGACAACAGATGGAAAATGGCTGATGGAAGAAATTGAGAAAACAAGAAAAAAGTACAACCCCAGTAGTGCAAGGAACACATCCACAGGGTTCTGCAGAAAAAGTGAACTAAGGAGAAGATGGCGTCACAGCAGGTGGGAAGGTAGGCATGCATGCAAGATGGAAGCTCTTAAAAGCTTCTGACTGGAAGCTGAGGAGTGTTCCCACTCAGAGCTCCATCAGGGACCATCACCCATACATGAGGACTTATTTCCTGCTTGTTCACAAAGAATATCTCCATATGGTTTATAACGAAGACCATTGACCATTTTAGTAGTCTTCCCTTCCTTTCTACTCACATTACTAAGACCCTTATCCATATTCTAGAAGGGCGTGTCAATTTTAGGGGTAGATTTTTATTTTGCAAACTTTAAAAACTACTAGTGACCAAATTATCCAGTTTTGCATGCATTCAGCTATCTTCAGAAACTACTTAAAGTGAGTCTTACCTCAAATCACAGTTAAAATATGTGAAAATTAAGTAATATTTATTAATTTTATTAATATTTATTAATTCTCACCAAAACCACTCAATAAGCCATGCCATGATCATACAAATGATTGGGCAGATTTCCATCCTATAACCAAAGACACACTCAAGAATATTATATCAAACCTTAATAATACAACTTCTTACCTAGACCCATGTCCAGTAATCTGGATAAAGAAAACACTATCTATTTTTTCCTCCTTCATTCTTCCCATAATAAATCTCTCACTACAACAAGGATATTTACCACCTTCTCTAAAACATGCACAAATCCGCCCAATACTTAAAAACGGCACCCTTGACAAAACATCACCGAACTCCTATAGACCAATATCAAGTATACCCTTCATGACTAAACTAATAGAAAAGGTTGTCCAAATTCAAACAAAGGAATACATGGATACCTCAGCCCCCCTAGATGAACAACAATACAGATTTCGCCTTTGCCATGGAGTGGAAACGCTTCTAGCGGTTCTACTTGACACTCTTGTAAGAGGAACTGATAACGCTAAACAAGCGTTCATTCTCCTATTCACTGATTCATTGTTGCATTTGATAGCGTTCATCACACCCTAATGCTCAATAGACTCACTCAAATATGAATTAATTCAACAGCACACAAATGGTTTGCTTCGTACCTAACCGATAGAACTCAAACAGTAAGAATAAGATCCCTGATGCTGAAGCTTTGGTGGGAGTGGCTGACTTGGATTTAGTGGCAGTTACAGAAACATGGTTCACAGAAAACCATGACTGGAATGTAACTATACCTAGCTATACTTTATTCAGAAAGGACAGGGTAGGAAGAAGGGGAGGAGGAGTGGCACTATATGTAAAAACTACCATTAAAGCTTTGGAATTACAGAGCTTAATAGGGAGAGAGGAGGCATTGTGGGTTAAACTAGAAAGAGGGAAAGAGAAATCTATTTGCATTGGTGTGATATACAGACCTCCCTCACAAGAGGAAGAGGTGGACAGAGAGTTAACTGAAGACATACACAGCATTGCTAGGAAAGGGGAAGTGCTACTAATAGGAGATTTCAATATGCCAGATGTTGATTGGCACATTCCTGCTGCAGTATCATCTAGAAGTAAGGAGATCCTGGATTCTCTACAGGGAGAACTATTCAGGCAATTGGTAACAGACCCCACACGTGAAGGGGCCATACTGGACTTGGTGCTTACCAATGGTGAAAGTGTTTCTGAGGCTGTAGTGGGAGATCATTTTGCATCCAGTGATCACCAGATGGTGTGGTTCAGTATTAGGACTAGGGCTGTTAGAATCCATTCCAAGGTGAGGATCTTAGACTTTAGGAAGACTAACTTTTCGAAGAAGGGCCAATACCTCAGGGAGTCGATAGTGGGATGGGAACAGTTGGGGGATGTAGAAAAACAGTGGGCAAAACTGAAAGGGGGTATTTTAAGGGCAACCAACCTTTTTGTTAAAATGGTAAATAAAGGCAAAAGGAAAAGGAGACCGCTATGATTTTCGAAAGACGTAGCTGAAAAAGTGAAGAAAAAGAGGGAGGCCTTCATGAAATACAAGAGATCACAGAGAGAGGAAGACAGGCATCTGTATTTGGAAAAACTTAGAGAAGCTAGCAAAGTAGTCAAGAAGGCAAAGATTCAAAAGGAGGAGGAAATAGCCAATGCAATAAAATGGGGGGATAAGACATTTTTCAGATATATTAGTGAGAAGAGGAAGGGCAAAAGTGGTATTGTCAGACTCAAGGGTGAAGGGGGGAATATGTAGAAGCTGATAAGGATAAAGCACAATTGCTTAACAAATATTTTTGTTCTGTGTTCACAGATGAAGAACCAGGAGCAGGACCTCAGAAAACACCCACAAATAGGAACAGAAGCGAGGGACATCTTGAACAATTTTCATAAGACTGTGTTCATGAGAAACTAGCTCAACTTAAAGTAGACAAAGCGATGGGACCGGATGGGATACACCCTAGAATACTGAGGGAACTTGGGGACGTTCTAGCAACTCCACTGACTGACCTTTTCAATGCCTCGTTGGAGTCGGGAGTGGTGCCAAAGGACTGGAGAGAGGCTCATATGGTGCCTTTACACAAAAGTGGAGTGGAGGAGTGGCCTAGTGGTTGGGGCAAGGTACTTCAGGCCGGAAGGTAGGGGGTTCAAATCCCACTAGAGGACAGCAACCTTGGGCCGGAAGAACTGGGGTTTGTAGTCCCACAGGTGCTCCTTGTGGTCTTGGGCAAGCCTCTTAACCCTCCATAGCCCATGTTCCCTGTAAAATAGTTATCTCCAAGTTATAATGCCCTGTTCAATGTAATTTCAGTTTGTTCAATGTAAACTGCACTGATGCAGAATAGCGCGGTATATAAGAGAATGTAAATAAAATAAATAAAATAAATAAATAAAAGCGGAAGTAAGGATGTGGTTGAAAACTACAGGCTGGTTAGTTTAACTTCGGTGGTGAGTAAATTATTGGAAATGCTGCTGAAAGAGAACATAGTGAGGTTTCTGGAGTTCAGCGGATTACAGGATCCGAGGCAGCATGGATTCACCAGAGGCAGATCTTGTCAGACAAATCTGATTGATTTCTTTGACTGGGTGACCAGGGAGTTGGACCGAGGGAGAGCTCTAGATGTGGTGTATTTAGATTTCAGTAAAGCCTTTGACACTGTTCCTCACAGGCGACTTATAAACAAACTGAGCACCCTAGGGATGGACCCTAAAGTTACTTCTTGGGTTAGAAATTGTTTGGGTGGGAGGCGACAAAGAGTACAAGTAAATGGAGCTCACTCTGAGGAGAAGGATGTTACCAGTGGTGTGCCCCAGGGATCTGTCCTTGGTCCGATTCTTTTTAACATCTTTGTTAGTGATATAGCGGAAGGGCTGTCGGGTAAGGTTTGCCTCTTTGCAGATGATACCAAAATCTGCAATAGAGTAGACACCCAGGAAGGTGTAGATAACATGAGGAGGGATCTGGCTAAGCTTGAAGAATGGTCTAGAATTTGGCAGCTGGGATTTAATGTTAAAAAATATAAGGTCATGCATTTGGGCTGCAGCAATCCAAGGGAGCAATACAGTATAGGAGGTGAAGTACTTTTGTCCACTAAAGAAGAGCGGGACCTAGGCGTGGTTGTGTCTGATGATCTTAAAGTTGCTAAACAGGTAGAAAAGGCGATGGCAAAAGCTAGAAGGATGCTTGGGTGCATACGGAGAGGAATGGCTAGCAGAAAAAAGGAGGTGATAATGCCTCTGTATAAGTCTTTGGTGCGACCTCATTTGGAGTATAGTGTGCAATTCTGGAGACCGCACCTTCAAAAGGATGTGAACAGGATGGAGTCGGTGCAGAGGGTGGCTACTAAAATGATTAGTGGGCTTCATTATAAAGCATATGAGGACAGACTTAAGGATCTTAATATGTACACCTTAGAGGAAAGGCGGGATAGAGGTGATATGATTGAGATGTTTAAATACCTCCGTGGCATAAATGTTCAGGGAGAGAGCCTCTTTCAATTGAAAGCAAGTTCTGCTACGAGGGGACATGGGATGAGGGTGAAGGGAGATAGATTCAGGAGTGATATGCGGAAATATTTCTTTACGGAAAGAGTAGTGGATCCATGGAATAGTCTCCCAGTGGAGGTGGTAGAGATGAGGACAGTACCTGAATTCAAAAAAGCATGGGACCAACACAGAGGATCTCTAAATACAAAAAGTGGACTGTTGTAGTTGTTGATATGGAAGGACAGACTAGATAGGCCATGTGGTCTTTTTCTGTCATCATGTTTCTATATTTCTAATTAGTACCCCAACATCAAAAACATACAACCAGGATATCGGTCTCCCACAGGGATCGGCCCTCTCAGCCCTCCTTTTTAATATTTATATTCAACCGGTTTGCAAGATCTTTAAAAAATTCAATGTCCACTATCATATATACTGTTATCAACCTGTATATAATCCCATATTGTATATAGTTCCATGATGTATATTGTTAGCCTGTGTTCCATGTTCAATACCTGTTCAATGTAAAATGTGTGCAATTCCCTGTTCAATGTAAAACGCAGTATGGCTTTTCCTGCTGTGCGAGTTTGTTGCCTGTGAACCGCGCTGATGGAAAATAGCGCGGTATAGAAAAACTATAAATAAATAAATAATAAATAAATATGCGGACGATATAATGATGTACATTCCATTCACGATCCCTATCCTACCAATGCAACTTTTAAACGAGTGCTTCAATGAAATAACATGGCTAGGGGATCACAACTTACATATCAACCACTCAAAAACAGACATATTAATTGTAACGAAAGACCAATCATACATTCCCCCATCATACATCACACTTCAAGATCAAGATATTAAAATAAAAAATGAAGTGAAGTATCTAGGCGTGATCCTTGATACGCATCTCAGTATGGCCTCTCACATTAGAAACACTACAAAAAAAATATTTTTCAAGCTTAAAATACTAAAGCAACTACACCCACTTGTTCATATACAAGATTTTATGAGCATAATACAGGCAATCATCACACCTCATTTTGATTTTGCTAACTTAATCCTACTAGGCACATCAAAACAAAACATTAAAAGACTTCAACTAGCACAAAATTCAGCAGCTAGAATCATAATGAAGACCCAAACATTTGAACACATAACACCTATACTAGCTAATTTACACTGGCTACCAATTCAATGCAGGATAAACTATAAGACCATAATAACTACATTCAATGCACTAAATAACATGGCTCCACCAACACTAGGCAAGCTTATCACGAAGGATTATAATAAAACCACACACAGGAAAGGTTATACAAACAAACTAATAACTCCGAAAGACTTCACAAAAGCTAAAAAGACAACCAACAAAAAGGCATTCTCCCATGCAGCACCCATCGTATGGAACTCCCTCCCTGAGGAAATCAGAGCAGTAACAGAAATTAAGGAACTCAGAAAGAAACTAAAAACATCTTTTTACATCACACTTTGACCCTATGACATACTCCTTCTCCCATAACGAAAACGGATAACAAATGACAAACCAGAATACTACCAAGCAAGACATATAATACAAGCAACTAAAACTATCCCAATACCCTCTACACTGGTTTCATTGCTCTTTTCGGGTGACCTGTCACCCTAACTAATCACAATTAGTCAACTTACCACTATGCAATTTACATAGTTTAAATACAATATATTAGTTAATGTAGTTGTAATACCTCAAAACGTTGTTTCGTTATTGTACTTAGATTTTGTATATAGTTGAAATACATCAGAACGCTGTTTTTTGTTATTGTACTTAGATTCAGCTTCAATCGAAACTAAGTATGTTTTGTTACTAAGGCTCAGGCCTTCTGTACATAGTTTTATGGATGTTCAATGTAAAAACAGATTTTTGCTCTGTCCATTAACTTGTTTTTTGTAAACCGCACCTGATCCATGGGAAAGTGCGGTATATAAGTGAGTGTTAAATAAAATAAATAAATAAATAAAATATGTGAAAATTAAATAATATTTATTTGAACATACAAATAATCTGAACAACACTTGTAGCCACATAAAAAATGTCATTTATGTAGTTAATTTTATTTATTTATTTATTTTTTTTATACCGCGCTCTTTAGAATCAGTGCGGTTTACATGTATACTAACAGGTACTTTTTATTCCCTTGTCCCCGAAGGGCTCACAATCTAAGTGTACCTGAGGCAATGGAGGGTTAAGTGGCTTGCCCAAAGCCACAAGGAGTGGCCATGGGAGTAAAGACCCCAGTCCCTCTGGCCTGAGGTTGCTTGTCCCCATGCGGGAATTGAACCTCTGGCCCTCTGGCCGGAGGTAACCTGTCCCAACCACTGAGCCACTCCTCCCCTCAATTTAATGTTATTTAACAAAATCCAGCAAAGAAGCCATATCTTGTTTGCTTCTGTTTCGGCTCATGAGCTCTCTGCTGACCATCTGACCCCTAATCTGACCATCTGACTCCTAATATAATGTTCCCTCCTCTCCTGATTGTACACATGACCAGGAACCCCAGTTGTCATTTTTACATACCTTTTTATGGACTGTGTGTGTGATGGCCAGTCTGGAACCACCATGGGCTTGCTCGGAACTGCCTTGTTCTCTGTTGTTGCCATGGTACAGGTAAGAGGAGGCTCAGAGATTCCAGAGCTTCAGTCAAATAATTGGGTGAGTGTAGTTAACTCAGTGTTGGTGGATGGATGGTGTTTTCCTAGGTCTCACACTGCTGTCTGTAAGCTGAGTCTTCTCATCTCTTTCATCTCTGATCTTCAATATCTTCTCCACTACATCTCCTCTCTCCTGTTCCTCTTCACTGCACAACATAGCTTGCAGAACAGACTTACTATAACCATACTAAGCTGATCTTCTCACTGTAGGCATGACTATTTTCCTTCGTCACACTGTTCTTTCAAAAGTTGCACCTGGAAAAGGAGATGCCTGGGACATTGTGTCCAATTGCTATCTATTTTTATATTGAACCAGTTCACCATGTAAACCCAACACAAAGAAATAAGTAAGATAAATTGAGACATAAAAGGCATTAATATGCAATGCAAACACATAAAAACTATTATCAGAGGACTTAAACATATTTCAGTAATATGTGTATTTTGAATAATTTCCTATAAATTACAGGTAGGTAAGTAAGATATTACATAAAATGTAAAGCTAGTTGTTGATTTGCCACATGAAATTGTACCATTTTTTCAGTAGTGCTTTTTAAAATTATGACATCTCCAAAATTGACACATCCTAACATATTAGTTACCTCCTACCTTGACTATTGTAACCTGCTCCTCACTGGTCTCCCTTTGAATCTCTCTCTCCTTCAAACTGTTCAAAACTTAGCTGCACAGCTTATCTTTCACTATTGTTGCTATGCTCATGTAACCCCTCTTCTCAAGTCACTTCACTGGCTCGCTATCAGTCTCCACATCCAGTTTAAAATTCTACTGACTTACAAGGGCATTCATTCTGTGGCTCCTCACTACCTTTTCTCTCTTATCTCACTCTACACCCCTCCTTGGGAACTCCACTCCTCTGGCAGATGTCTTATCTGTGCTCTTCTCTGCCACTGTCAACTCCAGATTTTGTTCATACCATCTTGCCTGGAACAAGCTACCCGATTCTATACATCAGGTGCCTTCTCTGGCCTTTTTCAAATCCAGGCGAAAATTCACCTCTTCGCTGCCGCTTTCGGATCTTGATTCACCTCGTCTCCTTTGTATTCCTGAGTCTGTGCCTTGGGCCCCTTCTCTAGTCCTCTTCAGATCCAGGCTAAAAACCTAACTTTTTGAAGCTGCTTTTGGATCATGATGCTCCTCACTCTCTTGTCCATTACTTATGTGTATTCTACCATACTTTTGTCAAACAGGAGCGCCATCGGGTGCATTGCCAGCAGACGCCGACTCCATCAACAGACTCCCTCAATCGATTGGGGTTGAGCCTGGGCCTGCAGCCAACTTTTCCCGCCTCCAAGAGCTGCTCCAATCAGAGGGGCCCAGCAGCACACAAAACAGGAGTGCCATCGGGCGCGCCCGTGCCTGGCGGGCCTGCACCCCTTAGGCAAGAGCCCTGCAGCGGAAACTGACATACGCTGCAAGAAGATCACAACATTCAAGCTAACCCCACCATGATGAACCGATAACTTCTACCACTCTAAAACGAAACTCCCCAGACTACCAACAAGCAGTGAGTAGCTCACTTCACACGGCGGACACTAACATGGATCATCAATCACATCACGCTCTTCCTGCACAAAAAAACAACAAACCCCTGTGCAGACACCAAATGTACAAAAGGACATTCTTCCAATAGATGTATGCTTGTATACTAATTCTTATCCTTTGCTCTTACCAAACAAATGCTTATTACTACACTACTTACTTCACAGCCTTACAAGCTTCCCCCATATACATATCATAACTCCCCACCATATACCAACCTATCCACATATCTGCTTACTACAAATCTCCCAGAAAGAGACCGACCCGATACATTCAAATAGAGCCATCGTCACATACATCCATATCTCAATCACACTCTCCACATACCACCCACATAACCATAGGCCTGATAAATGCAAGATCAATATGCAACAAAACAAACACTATTACTGATCACATCCATGAAAACAACATTGACATCCTATGCATCACTGAATCATGGCTCAAGAATACAGACCAGGTGATACTGAATCAAATAACACCACCATCATTCACAGCATACTGCCCCAGAACCCACAAACAAGGAGGCGGAGTATTAATTCTCGCCTGAACAGACCTAAGGCTCAAGACGTCAACCTCCAAAAGCTCTGAACACTGCGACTTCATCAGCATCGAAAATAAGCATCTATCCATCTGCCTGATCTATCGACCCCCCAACAGAAGAGACATCCTACATCCTGGATATGATATATGCAGCTAACTCCCCACACAAGACTCTTATTGTGCTAGGAGTTCTAAACCTCAAATCTGCCTCTACAACAATTGAAATGGCTTTTCACAAAGCAATGGAATCAATTCAAATCAAGCAAGTCCTATCGGGCCCATCCCATCGCTCTGGCTCTATACCAGATCGCATATTCGTGCCAACTAATACCATAGGTCATGGTCTCATGACACCACCTAAAACTAAACCAATACCATGGTCAGATCACCATGCTATATTATTTGAGCTCCACCACAATACCCAACAGACAGTTCGGAAAACTGAGCAGCCAACCAGACGCTTCAAAGATTTTAACAAAGAGCACTTCCTCAAAGACACCATGCAGTCCCTACCCCAAGATTACCCCAAGATTTCACCGACTTGGACGAGGCCATCAACGCATGGAATACCACCATCCTTGCCGCATCTCAACTCCCACCTCGGAAGAACCCACACAAAAACAAAAAAAGGCCCAGATCTACACCATGGTATTCTAATACAATAAGAGAATCCAAAAGAAAATTACGACAACTGGAATGCCGCTGGAGACGTAACAAATCAGAAACTACATTGAAGCAATACCAAGAGATGCAAAAAGAATACAATAATCTAATAAACAAAGATAAACAACAATACCACACAAACCTTGTGTTAAAAGCCTGCAACAAACCTAAAGAACTCTTCAACATCGTTCGTACCCTTGTAATGGGTAATGGCTGCCTCACCCTTACAAATGACCCAACCATGAAAGACGAAAGCAAGATGCGCCCACAAACCTTTGCTGATTATCTAATATCCAAGAACAGTCCCAACACACCCCATATGAACATCCCTCTTTTGGACACACTAGCTACAGATGCTGGCTCCACAACTACCAATCAATGGAAGAACTTCAGCATTCCGTCAACTAAACAAATAGAACAAACCATCACTGCTCTAAACACCACCACTTCTCCATCAGATCCCTGCCTGGTGACTTGGATTAAATCCAGCAAAGAAGATTTCAGCACTTTCATCCGAAAGATATTAAGCACCTCTATCACTCAGGGCTACATGCCCAAAGCACTCAAACAATCTACTATCCACCCTATTTGTAAAACCACCTCAACTAATAGTACCGACCCTTCAGCCTACCGCCCTATATCCAGCCTCCCATTCCTGGTGAAAATAACCCCAAAAAATTGTTCAGAGACAGTTCCAAGACCATATTAACCAATATGCCCCACTAGATCCCCACAAGCATGGATTCCATTCAAATCATGGTGTTGAGACACTCCTCATACATCTATTCGAAAACATAATCAAAGAAATAGACAAAATAAAGAAAGGCTTCTTATTAATTTTTATTGATATAACATCCGCCTTCGACACAGCTTCCCATCACATCCTATTGAAGTGCTTAATGGGGATTGAACTACAAGATACCACCATCAAATGGTTTCAATCATACCTTGAAGACAGACAGCAGAGAGTAACATCCGGCAACATCACCTCAGCACCCTTCTGTACAACTCAAGGAGTTCCCCAAGGCTCCTCACTATCAGCTCTTCTCTTCAACATTTATATTCAGCCCATATGTAAAATATTTAACAAATATAAGATACAATATGCCATATATGCCGATGATATCATGACATATACCCCTATCCACCTGTACACCCCGGACTATACCACTATATCAACCTGCATCCATGAAATAACAACCTGGCTTACAACTTAAACATCAACATAGAAAAATTGGAAGCAATCATCATTACGAGAGACTCCACATTCACCCCTCCTACTTCTATCAACATCTCAAACACACAGATTACAATAAGAGACAAAGTTCGGTATCTTGGAGTGATTCTAGACAAGCAACTAATCCTCCAACCTCATATCAACAAGATATCCAAAACAGCCCTCTTCAAGCTCGCAATGCTCCGGAGACTAAAACCTCTCCTCAATAAAGAACGTTTCCACACAGTATGCCAGGCCATCATCACACCTGTACTGGACTACTGTAATATCCTATTCCAAGGCCTACCTAAACAAACCACCCGTCCCCTACAAATAGTCCAGAACACCGCTGCCCGTATTATTGCTGGTGCTTCAATGCAAGACCATATAATTCCAATACTATACTATATGAACTGCACTGGCTACCAATCTCTTCACAGGCAAAATATAAATCAGCACTCACCTCTTCAAAATTAAAAACAATACGTCAGTAGGAATACTACAAGAACTCATCGGAACCAAAGCAAACAAAAGACCAGACAGAAACAACACTAAAAACACTATACCTACACCTAGTCTATTCACAAGAACCAACAAATCCACATCCATATGAGCCTTCTCTCTTGCTGCCCCTGCTATCTGGAATGTCCTCCCAGACAATCTAAGATCAACAGCAGATATTTATTTATTTATTTAGCTGTATTTATATCCCGCTTTTCACCGGGTCAAAGCGGTCAATTGGGAGATACATTTAACACGAGGGGATATGACACACATACGCTAATACTTACAGGGAACATGGGCAATGGAGGGTTAAGTGGCTTGCCCAAGACCACAAGGAGTGCCTATAGGACTAGAAATCCCAGTCCCTCCGGCCTGAGATTGCTGTCCCCAGATTTCCGGAAATTGCTCAAAACCACACTATTCATTGAACAATTCAACAAAGACCTCCAATCACAATAACCACTCCACAAGACGATTTACACAAGCCATGCCATCTACAACATTCAACATTCCCACTACTCTTACTAAGATGTATATAGTTTAGTTGATGTTACAAGAGACTATATAAGTTTTTGAAGTTATGATGTTACTGTTTAAACTTGCAAGTTCTTTGTAAAAGTTAAAGTTATTTTAAACCACCTTGATTAAATGAAAATGCGGTATAGAAAAATTGTTAAATAAATACTCTAGTCCCCATTTTCACTATGGGCCTGATTCAGAGACGCGGGTTGCAGGGCTTCACATCCCAGTGGGACGTGCAGCCTCATAAGCTGTTGGGATCTTATTCCCCCTCCTACTCTTCCCACACGCCCTGAGCAGTAGGATGGGGACAGCCGGCGGGGGGGGGGGGGGGGGCGGGAGAGGCCAGGATCTGCGCAGAGCAGGGTCATGCCAAACTAGCAGGACATGCAGGGGCAGGCCAAGCTACCAGGACATACAGGGCCGATTCCTGCTGAGTCAAAGGGGTCATGCTGCTTATTCCACTTCAAAGGTAGAATAAGCAGCACTAATCTGGCGATCGGGCCCAAGGATATCCCCGCTGGGACCGGAGCCGGGTGTGGGGGGGATCCCTGCCTCCTGATCCAGGCCCCAGCTGGCCAGCTATGGGTCAGATGGTGGGGAAGAGGGGGGGCCTAAGTCGCAGGAGTCAGGGGTGCCTGCGAGGATGTGTCCCCACAAACAGCAGGCGCACGCCGGGCCATCCATGGGCCCGATTCTGTGTACCGCAGGAACGTTTGGTTTCCATGGTCCAGAATTGGATCCTAACAGGCCCATCTTTCTTGGGGACGTCCAGACATCCCCCTCTCTAAATCAGGCTCTTTCTGTTTTGCCTTGCTAAGATTGTAAGCTCTGGTGAGCATGGACTGTGACTTACATCTATATGTATAGCGCTATGTATGCCTTGTAGTACTACACAAATGATTACTGGTAGCAATAGTAGTAGCCAACTTCTGCACCCATTTCATCCTGTTTATATCATTTTTAAGGTGTGGTCGCCAGTATTGCACACAATACTTCAAATGAGGTCTCACCAAATATTCATACAAAGGCACTATCACCTCCTTTTTTCTGCTGGCCATTCCTCTCCCTATGCACCCAAGCATCCTTCTGGCTTTCGCTGTCATTTTTTCTACCTGTTTAGTCATTTTAACATCATCAGAAACAATCACGCCCAGGTCCCGCTCTTCTTTCGTGGACAGAAATACTTCACCCCTTATACTGTATCGCTCCCCTGGATTTTTGCAGCCCAAATGCATGACCCTGCATTTCTTAGCATTAAATCTCAGCTGTTGGATTCTCAACCATTCTTCAAGTTTAGCTAGATCCCTCCTCATGTTATCTACTCCTTCCTGGGGGTCTACTCTACTGCATCCACAAAGAAGTAAACCTTACTCAAAAGCCTTTTCGCAATATCAATAGCAAAAATGTTAAAAAGAATCGGACCAAGAACAGATCCCTAAGGTACACCACTGATAACATCCTTCTCCTCAGATTTAGCTCCATTTACTTGTACCCTTTGTTGCCTCCCATTCAACTAATATCTAACCCAGTCAGTCAGAAGGCCATGTGGAGAGACTAAATGATTTTTTTGCTTAAGTATAAGGCTTTGGTGAGATCTCATTTGACGTATTGTGTGCAATTCTGAACAGGGGCGGCAATCTGCTGCCTGAGGCAAAGGATGAGATGGCGCCCCACCCCCGAGCCAGGGGGGGAGGCTTTCTCAAAACTGCAGTCAGGGACTGAACCAAATCAAAAAGTCAATTAGATAATGTGGAGGAAATAAAAAGATGTTCACACACCGTGGAACTAAAAGAGAGAGCGAGAACCACTGCACAGTTTATAACACCAAATTAAATAACTATTTTTTAGTTTATTATAAACAGTGTTATAGTTGTTGCTTTTTCTTTTTGAACATATATTTTGCATTCACAGAACCCCACCTCTCAACAATGAGTGCAGAGTAGAACTAGAACATTCACCCACAAAACTCAGTATCTTAATTTTAAAAAAAATCTTAATCTGGCCATCTCACTAACAAACATTCTCCAGAACCAGGCATATTGTAGACTAATACAAAACCCTGCAAAAGTTACCGATGATCTACAAGGCCAAATCAACCATATCATACCAGCATAAACTTCCAAAACTCATACAAGGGGCCTACCCAGATAAAAGCAGCACTATAAATACTGTAGCGGGTCCTAGAACATCCATACACCTATTGAAAAGCTAAATTACTATAGTACAGGTTCCTTCATACAAACTCCATGTTAACAGAACTCCTGGCCTCAGTCACACACTGAACACAGACCCTCACCAAGTACAGAATAAGTGAGGATAACAAAGTGAAAATAAAAATACGTAGATAAAAATTAAATTGAAAGCCCAAGAAGACATGCAATGCAATACCAGAGAAATAAAAGAGACTCATTTCCCTGTACTGTGTAAAATATAAAAATAGTGCAAAGTCCAATCATTCATTTGAAATTAAAATAATTTTTTCTACCTTTGTTTTCTGACCATTTTATACTCTGATCATGCTGGTCTCGATTTGAGGCTTTTGCTTTCTTCTGTCTTCTCCTAGCTCTCTTTCTATGGTCACCTACTACTACTACTACTATTTAGCACTTATATAGCGCCACACACGCAGCGCTGTACAGGCAAAAGTACAAGAGTCATGCTCGGACAAGCTTACAATTAAGTTAAGACAATACAGAGCATTGGTCAATTTGGTGCAAAGCACAATATAGTCGTTACAATTCAGTCATGAAAATTGATGGGAGTCAGGATGAGATAAAGGATAGACGTCAGGATCTGAAAGCGATAGTGAAGAGGTGGGTCTTCAATCTGGATTTGAAGAGTGCCAGGGAGGGTGCTTGGCGTACAGACAGAGGTAGGCTGTTCCAGGCGTAAGGTGCAGCAAGGTGAAAGGAGCGAAGTCGGGAGTTAGCGGTGCGAATGAAAGGCCTGGAAAGAAGTAATTTGTTAGTGGAGCAAAGTTCCCAGGAGGGGATGTAGGGAGAGATAAGGGATGAGGGGTATTGAGGGGCCGTGAAGTGAATGCATTTATAGGTCAGCAGGAGAAGCTTGAATTGGATACAGAACTGGATAGGGAGCCAGTGAAGCGATTTGAGGAGAGGAGTAATGCGGGCATGGCGAGACTGGCGGAAAATTAGTCGAGCAGCATGATTTTGAATAGATTGAAGGGGGCGGAGATTGCTCATGGGGAGACCGGCAAGGAGTAGGTTGCAGTAGTCGAGGCAAGAGGAGATTAAGGAGTGGATAAGCATTTTGGTAGTGTGTTCAGAAAGGAAGGGGCGGATTTTGCTAATGTTGCAGAGAAAGAAGTGGCAGGTCTAGTTACGAGCTGGATATGTGTGGAGAAGGAGAGAGAGGAATCAAAGATCACCCCCAGATTGCGGGCCAATGGGACAGGAAGGATCGTGGATTCATCCACGGAGACTGAGAAGGGGGGGAAGAGGAGTTGGGGGGAAAGACAAGGAGTTCAGTCTTGGCCATGTTCAACTTCAAACGGCGATGAGACATCAGGCAGTGATGTCAGAAAGGCAGGCAGAGATCCTGGTCTGGATTGCTGGAGAGATATTAGGTGTAGAGAGGTAGATTTGGGAGTCATCGGCATAGAGATGGTACTGAAAGCCATGGGAGGAGATAAGCGTGCCAAGGGACTGGGTATAGAGAGAGAAAAGGAGGGGGCCCAAGATGGATCCTTGGGGTACACCAACATGAAGCGGGGTGGGAGAGGAGGAGGAGCCACCAGAGCATACTCTGAAGGAGCAACGGGAGAGGTAGGACGACAAAACAGTAGTACTGAGCCCTTGAAACCAAGCAAGGAAAGGGTGGTGAGGAGAAAATTGTGGTCGACAGTGTCAAAGGCAGCGGAGAGATCGAGAAGGATGAGGACTGAGTAGAGGCCCTTAGATTTTGCCAGGAACAAGTCATTGGAGACTTTTGTAAGAGCCATTTCAGTGGAGTGTAGGAGACGGAAGCCAGATTGTAGTGGGTCCAGGAGGGCCTGGGAGGTGAGGAAGTCAAGGCAGCGGCGGTGGACTGCTCATTCTAGTAGTTTAGATATGAAGGGAAGGAGGGAGATGAGTCGATAGTTAGAAGGACAGGTGGGATCGAGTGAGGGTTTCTTGAGGAGAGGTGTGACAACAGCATGTTTGAAGTCAATGGGGACAGTTGCAGTTGAAAGTGAAAGATTGAGAATGTGAGAGATGAAGGGGACAACGGTGGGGGAGATGGAGTATAGGAGATGGGTGGGGGTAGGGTCAGAGGAACAGGAGGTGGGTTTGAAGGAGGAAAGGAGGAGTGAGGTTTCCTCTTCGGAGATAGTAGGGAAGGAGGAGAGGGTAGCAGAGGAGGTATGGGTGGGGAGGGCGATTTGGGGAGGTGGGGTAGATAAGGAGGTGGAGAATTGAAGGGTAATCTTTTGGATTTTATCGTGGAAGTAGTCTGCTAGGGTTTGGGCAGAAAGGGAGGGCGGGACCGGGGGTGGGGGCACCTTGAGGAGAGAATTGAGGGTATTAAAGAGGCGGCGAGGATCAGAGGCAAGGGAGTTAGTCAGATGGATGTAGTATTCTTGTTTGGCAAGTGATATGGCTGATTGGAAGGAGCCAAGCATGAATTTGAAGTGTAGAAGGTCTTCCGGGGATCGGGATTTGGTCCAAACACATTCAGCAGAACGGGTACAGGTGTGTAAATAGCGGGTGGTGGATGACAGCCAGGGCTGGGGAACAGAACGTCTGACAAGGCGTGGGGTGGGTGGGGCAAGAGTGTCAAGAGCAGAGGATAGTGCAGCATTATAAGAGGATACTGCTTCGTCGACGGATTTAGAGGACATAATGGAGGAAAGAGATTGAGAAATAGCGGAGGAGAGGGTCAAGGGATCAATATTATGAAGGTTTCTAAATAGGTCGGAGGAGACAGGACGAGGTTGAGACAATGGAAGCTGAAGATTAAAGGTTAAAAGATGAGGGTCAGATGAGGGAAGGATTGAGTTGCAGAAGTCTGAGGGAGAGGAATTGGAGAAGAGTATCAGGTCAAGGCAGTGGCCGTGCAGGTGGGTTGGGGCAGTGGAGCAAAGTTGGAGGTCAAACGAGGAGATGAGGGCAAGGAACTTTAGAGCATGGGGATTGAAGGGGTTATCGACGTGAATGTTAAAATTGCCAAGAATAAGGGTGGGGGAAGAGGGATCCAGAAAGATGGAAAGCCAGGAGTCAAAGTCGTTAAGGTAGGTCGATTTGGATGTGTCGGGTGGGCGATAGATAACAGCTACTCGGAGGGGAAGTGGTGTGAAGAGGCGAATGGAGTGGACTTCGAAAGAGAGGGAAGAGAGTGACTGAGGCAGCGGGAGGGGTTGGAATTGGCAAGAGGGAGAAACTAGAAGCCCAACACCACCATCGCGGTCAGTGGATCGAGGTGTATGGGAGAACTTACATAGTAACATAGTAACATTGTAAGTGGCGGCAGATAATGACCAGCATGGTCCATCTAGTCTGCCCAGCAAGATAGCAAGAGTAGGTGCACCTGTCGCTCTGTGCAAGCCACCCCCCCCCCATGTTTTTGTTTTTGTTTTTGTTTAGGGGTGAACCCACCACTCCATGTAGGACACCCTTATTTGTTGAGACGCTAGATAGTTCAGAAGTTAGATGGTACCGTTTATTTTGCTTTTATCCTGTTGCTGTAAAGGGATCCACTGTGTTTGTACCATGCCGTTTTGAATTCCATCACCGTGTTTGCCCCCACCACTTCCATCGGGAGGGCATTCCAAGCATCCACCACCCTTTCAGTGAAGAAATATTTCCTGACATTGCCTTTCAATTTACCACCTTGCAGCTTCATGTTATGCCCTCTAGTTTTACAGCTTCCCCGTCTTTGGAAGAGGTTTGTTTGTTCATCATTTCTCTTTAAGTATTTAAAGGTCTGAATCATATCTCCCCTGTCCCTCCTCTCCTCCAAAGTGTACATATTTAGGTCTTCAAGTCTCTTCTCTTCAAGTCTCTTCTGACGTAGGTTCCAAATCATTTTGGTCGCCTTTCTCTGAACAGTTTCCAGTCTTTTTACATCTTTTGCAAGATATGGTCTCCAAAACTGAACACAGTATTCCAAGTGAGGCCTCACCAGTGACTTGTACAGTGGCATAAGTACCTCTTCCTTTCTGCTGGTAATCCCTCTTTGTATGCAGCCCAACATCCTCCTGGCTTTTGCCACCGCCTTGTCGCACTGTTTTGCCACCTTGAGATCATCAGAGATAATCACACTAAGGTCTTTCTCCTGAACCGTGCATACCAACCTCTTACCTCCTATCGTGTACTTTTCCCTTGGATTTCTGCTACCCAAGTGCATGACACTGCACTTTTCACATTAAATCGTAGTTGCCAAGCATTAGACCAGTCTTCCAGCTTTTGTAGATCTTTCCTCATGTTAACCTCTCCCTCGGGGGAGTCCACTCTGTTGCAAATTTTTGTGTCATCTGCAAAAAGACAGACTTTTCCATTCAGTCCTTCAGCAATATCACTCACAAATATATTGAACAGTGTCGGGCCCAGGACCGAACCCTGAGGCACCCCGCTAATCACTTTCCTCTCATCCGAGTGAGCTCCATGTACCATCACCTTCTGTTGTCTGTCAGTCAACCAATTTCTAATCCAGTTTACTTTCTTGGGACCCATCCCCAAGCTACTGAGTTTATTGACAATTTATTTATTTATTTATTTTATTTACAGTCTCTTCTATACCGCGCTATTCAGCACCAGTGTGGTTTACAATGAACAATAAAATTACACAATTCCAATGGTACTTTGTGTTTACAGTTAAACAGGTGATACAACTTGGATAACAGGGGTAACTATTTACAAGCCTCCTATGAGGAATAGTATCAAAGGCTTTGCTGAAATCCAGATAGATGACATCCATTGCATGCCCCAGATCTAGTTCCTTGGTCACCCAATCAAAGAACTCAATCAGATTTGTTTGGCAAGACCGTCCTTCGGTAAAACCATGTTGCCTTGGATCTTGCAACCTGTTGGTTTTGAGAAAGTTCACTATTCGCTCTTTCAGGAGCGCCTCCATTACTTTTCCTGCCACCGAGGTAAGGCTCACGGGCCTGTAGTTTGACACTTCTTCCCTGTCACCACTTTTGTGTAGAGGTACAACATTAGCCATTCTCCAGTCCTGAGGAACCACTCCTGTTTCCAAGGATCTGTTGAAGACATCCTTTAACAGTCCTGCAAGAACCTCTCTGAGCTCTTTCAGTATCCTGGGATGTATCCCATCTGGTCCCATGGCTATGTCCACTTTCAGTTTAGCAAGTTGTTCTAACACCTCATCTTCTGTGAATGGTGTGGTATCTACTTCATTCCTATTTTTATATTTGGGAGTAACAACTGGTCCATCTCCAGGATCTTCTTTAGTAAAAACAGAGCAGAAGTATTTGTTTAGCAATTTTGCTTTTTCAGTGTCACTTTCCACAAGTCTTTTCCCAGCACTTCTGAGTCCTGCAATTCCAACTCTGATCTTCTTCCTTTCCCGAATATACCTGAAGAAAGTTTTGTTGCCACCTTTAACATCTTTAGCCAACTTTTCCTCTGCCTTTGATTTTGCTATCCTTATTTCTCTTTTAGACTCTTTGAGCTTGATCCTGTATTCATATCTGTGTTCTTCTGTTTGCAAGCTTTTGAATTTTGCGAAAGCTGTGTTTTTTGCCTTTATTTGAGCAGCCACCTCTTTGGAAAACCAAATAGGTTTCCTTCTCCTCTTGTTTTTATTTATTTTTCTTACATATTTATCTGTTGCCCCTTTTATTGCCGCCTTTAGTTTAGCCCATTGCAATTCCACTTCCCTTATCTCCTTCCACCCCGTCATCTCCTCCTTTAAGTACTCAGCCATTTTATTGAAGTCAGCGTTTTTGAAGTTTAGGACTTTGAGCTTGCTATGATTGGCCTGTACCATGGCTTTTATCGCAAACCACACCATGTGATGGTCGCTGTTGCTCACAGGGGCACTCACGCAGACATTCGACACGTTATCACTGTTGGTGAGCACTACATCCAGCGTTGAGCTTTCCCTGGTTGGTTCCATCACCATTTGTCTAAGTAATGCATCTTGGAGAGCATCCACAATTTTTTTGCTTCTTTCCAGATGTGCAGAAGGAGTAATCCAATCCACATCAGGTAGATTAAAGTCACCCAATATGATTGCTTCCCCCTTTGTTGCTATCTTGGCAATATCTATAATCAATTCATTATCTCTCTCTTCAATTTGAGTCGGAGGTCTGTAGACTACAGCAATATGGATGACAGTGCCATCTCCTCTTTCCAACACAATCCAGAGCGCTTCTTCTTTTCCCCATGTTCCCTGCATTTCAGTAGCTTTAATACTGCTTTTGACATACAAGGCTACTCCTCCTCCTTTTCCATTTTCTCTGTCTCTTCTGAATAGATTATAGTCAGCTATGGCTATATCCCAATCATGTGATTCATTAAACCATGTTTCTGTAATGGCCACAATGTCCAAATCCGTTTCCACCATTAGGGCTTCCAGATCTGGAATTTTTTTGACTAAGCTTCGAGCATTTGCGGCAGAGAGCAGCAGCGGATGCGGTATCATCTGGGAGGAGCCAGGTCTCAGTTAGGGCAAGAAGGTGTAGTGCATTAGAGATGAAGAGGACATGAATAAAATGAAGTTTTTTGGAGACTGAGCATGCGTTCCATAGGGCACATGAGAACGGGAGAGAGGAGGGGGAACGGAGAGGGATATGGATAAGGTTGGACAAGTTACGTGAGGACTTCTTTCCAGAGTAAGACAGCAGTCTAGGGGGCCGTTACGTGAGGACCTCTTGTCAGATCTATTGTCAGAGTAATGCAGAGATCGAGGGGGGCCAGGGTATGGGTAGGTGTCTCTGGATGAGTTTGCTCTCCGTGAGGGACATGAGGGAGGGGAATGAAGGGGGATGTTGATGATAATAGAAGGGTTAAGTGATGATCTCCTTTTAGAGTGCGACTGACCTCTGGGGGGGATAGGGTTGGAGTTGATATCTCTGGATGAGTGAGGGAGGGTGGAAGGGAAAAGGAGAGAGATGTGGATGAGATTAGCTAGGTTACGTGATGATCTCTTTTTAGAGTGTGACTGACCTCTGTGGGGGATAGGGTTGGGGTTGATATCTCTGGATGAGTGACTGGGGCATGAGTGAGGGGAGGCGAAAGGGGAGAGGAGAGGGATATGGATGAGGTTAGATAAGGTAAGAGAGGAACTCTTCTTAGAGTGAGACAGAAATTGAGGGGGGGGGCCATGGTTGGGGTTAATATTACCTGATGAGAGAAGGAGAAGGAGTAGTAGTAGTGGAGGCAGAACGGCATAAGCGAGGATGGGGTTGCCTTAGGGAGAGAGGGGCTGGTTGAATGAGGGGGAGGGTTTGATGAAGCTCAAGAGCGGATGCTAGGTTGGAGGACAGAATGGAGGGAGAAGTGAGGAAGGTAGAGGGAGAGTAGGGAGGAGAGGAGTGAGGGTGCTGGTAGGAGGGGAGACAGTTGGGAAGTAAGAGGAAGAGAAGGATGATGTGATGTGGGGCCATGGAAGTGGAGTAGTGGGGGCTATGCAGCGTATGTTAACTTACAAGCAATGAGGTGACTATGCAGTGTATGTTACTTAGGTAACTAAGGATTCCACACACTATGCAGTTACAGATGGGGACTACATGCTATGCAGTATGGGCTAAAACAACAAGCAATGGGTAGTGGGGGACTATAGCTTGTGCAGCAAAGGTCAATGTAAGCAATGGGTAGCAAGTACAATGTAGGTAAGTGGGTAGCATGTTTGATGCAAGCAATATCCAGCAAAGCAGCAAATGTTCAGATAAAGCAGCAAGTGTTAACCTATAAGCAATGAGGCAATAATGGATTGTCCAGGCAAGCAGCAAATGATTGTCCAGCAAAGTAGCAAATGTTCAGGCAAAGCAAAGCATATTCAGGCAAAGCAAAGCAAAGTAACAAATGTTCAGGCAAAGCAGCAAGTGTTAACCTATAAGCAATGAGGCAGCAATGGATTGTCCAGCAAAGCAGCAAATGTTCAGGCAAAGCAGCACTGCTAACCTATAAGCAATGGGGCAACGATGGGTTGTCTAGGTAAGCAGCAGGTGATGATAACCTACAAGCAATGAGGCAGCAGTGGATTGCTACAGGTAGTGAGATGGGGGTGAGGCAGCGGAGGTGATTGAGCTGCTTACCCGTGTCATAGGGTGGAGGGTGGACGGGTTGTTCTTGAGGAGATGAGTTTGGCACGGCCCTTAGGCACGGGCCCGGCAGGTGCGGGGGCCTGAGTGAGGGGGCCCTAAATAGGTAGACCCTCACCCGTCCCACAGCCCGGATTGGACTGGAGCTCCTGCACACACGGCTCAGCTTGGGAGGCTAGGAGAAAGCCGGCGTTGGTGCAATTGGGCCATTCAGCCCCTCCCACAGCGCCGATTGGGTTGGAGCTCCTGCACACGCGGCTCAGCTTGGGAGGCCGGGAGAAAGCCGGCTTCGGTGCAATCGGGCGATTCAGCCCCTCACACAGCCCCAATTGGGCTGGCGCTCCTGCACACGTGGCTCAGCTTGGGAGGCCGGGAGAAAGCCGGCATTGGTGCAATCGGGCGATTCAGCTACCTGCCATTTCTTTTCTCTCCTTATTGCTTTCTTCACTTCCATCCATCTTGGATATTTTGTTTTTTCTTTCCAACTTTCTTCCATGTATTTCTCTCACTCTCTGGGCACCCAGATTTCACTACTCCTTACTATCCAATTCTCAGTCTCCCTATTTTTTATGCCATCTACCTACCACTTTTCAACCTTTACCCTCAGTCCTTCCATTCCCCATCTCTTCTTCCCTTCTGTGTTGTCCAGCATTTGTCCCCCGGACTTCCCCCCCCCCCCCCCCATTGTCCAGCATGTCTTCTCTACTTCCCCATTCAACATTTATCTCCCTGTTTCCCCCCTCCAGCATTTGAATTCTTGCCCCCTCTCCTGTTGTCCAGCATTTGTCCTCCTGTCCCCTCCCCCCCCCCCAGTGTTGTCCAGTATTTTTCCTCCTGTCTCCCCTGGTTGTCCAGCATTTTTCCTCCTGTTTCCCCCCCCCTCCCCCCATTGTCCAGCATTTGTCCTCTTGTCTCCCCCCCCCCCCCATTGCCCAGCATTTGTTTCCCTGCTTCCCCTTCTCCAGCATTTGTCTTCCTGCCCCACTTCCCTGTTGTCCAACATTTGTCCCTCTGTCCAGCATTTGTCCCCCGTCTCTCTGCTTTGTCCAGCATTTGCCTCCATCTCTCCCCTTTGTCTAGCACTTGTCCCCGTCTCTCCCCTTTCTCCAGTATGTCCCCATGTCTCCCCCCTTTGTCTAGCACTTGTCCCCCTTCTTTCCCCCTTTGTCCAGTATGTCCCCGTCTCCCCCCTTTGTCCAGCATTTGCCCCATCTCGTCTAGCACTTGTCCCCCTGTCTTCCCCCTTTCCCCAGTATGTCCTTCTGCCTCCTCCCTTTGTCCAGCATTTGCCCCCTTTCTCTCCCCTTTGTCTAGCACTTGGTTCCCCTGTCTCTCTCCTTCGTCTAATGTCCCCCCTCCCTCCTGCAAATAATCATCCGGCGGTGGCTGCGATACTCTGTCTGTTTTTATTTTAGATTTTGCCACCTTTGGCCTGCCTCTGCCTTCCCGCTACTTTATTTTCTTCAAGAATGCTTGCAGTGAGAAAAAAGGCATCTGGAAACAGAGGCATGCCAGAGGCTGCAAAATTTAAAATTGAAACAGAGTCGGAGTGCCGTCGGCATCTGGGTGCCGCCCCCAACCGAGTGCCGCCTGAGGCCATTGCCTCATGGTAATACCCCTGATTCTGACGACCACACCTTCATAAAGAATATAAAGAGGATGGAGTTGGTGCAGAGGTGGCTACCAAAATGGTCAGTGGTCTTTGTTATAAACCATATGGGTCAAGACCAAAAAATTCACTCCACTGTAGATATTAATCTGGCTGAACATCAAATGCCAATGACATCTCTTACACATGTACGAAGAGAGGAGAAAAAGGCCTCAGAATACAAGGATTCAGGATAAAGCATCAAAGCAGATCTATGCCTTCATCCAAAACATCAGCGGCCAGATAAAAATCCTCCCTGATAAATTTTCAATCAAAACTTCAATTTTCATTCCATTAAACATTTTGCCATTTAAACATATTAGGTTAAAGCAAACTCTCTTCTAAGCATGTTATTCAGAAACTTATCTGAGGCAGTTACATATCCAGGATTTCAAAACGGCACCCCTCTCTTGGTACCTGTGTAAGAGATGTCATTGGCATTTGATGTTTAGCCAGATTAATATCTACAGTGGAGTGAAGTTTTTGGTCTTGAGTCTTTTTTTCATTCTGGAAGTGACTATTTTCTTTTTTGTGTCATTACAATGGAAGGTCATAAACCATATGGGGACAAACTTATGAGGGGACACAGGATGAGGGTGAAAGGGGATGGACTCAGAAGTAATATGCAGAAATACTTCTTTACGGAAAGAGTGATAGATGCATGGAATATTCCCAGTGGAGGGAGTAGAAACAAGGACAGTATCTGAATTCAAGAAAGCATGGGACAAACACAGAAGATCTCTAAAGGAAAAAAAACAACTATAGTAGAAGGGAAGACTAGATAGGCCACATGGTCTTTTTCTGCAGGCATGTTTCTATGTTTCCATTTAGGTAGTCATTGTTTAATGGCAGAAAGCCAACATGGATTTAACCAAGGAAAGTCTTGTCTCTCTAATCCCTTATATTTTTTGAAGGTATGAATAAACCAGTAAATAATGATGAGTGGGTTGATATAGTGTATCTGGATTTTGATAAAGTGTTTGACAAAGTGCCACATGAAAGTGCTGCTGCTTCCTCCTGAGCTTTTACTGCATTGTTCCTGCTGCTGCCTGTGCTGTGTGTGCTTTACATCTCTGTTCTTCTCCTAGGCTTTGTGCTCTGTTGCTGTTTGCCCCTTTGTCTCCTGAATTGCTGTTGCCCTGCCTCCAGGAAGTGACATCATCCCAACCCCAGACTCTGTGCTCTGTTGCTGTTTGCCCCTCTATCTCCTGAATTGCTGTTGCCCCGCCTCCAGGAAGTGACATCATCCCAATCCCAGGTACCTCCCTGCATTTAACTGAGCGACCGGCGGCGTACCTCAATTGCTGCTGCTTCCTCCTGAGCTTACTGCATTGTTCCTGCTGCTGCCTGTGCTGTGTGCGCTTTACATCTTTGTTCTTCTCCTAGGCTCTGTGCTCTGTTGCTGTTTGCCCCTGTGTCTCCTGAATTGCTGTTGCCCCGCCTCCAGGAAGTGACATCATCCCAACCCCAGGTACCTCCCTGCATTTTTAACTGAGCGACCAGCGGTGTCCCGCGCTGCAGAAGCGTGCGCAAGGAGCAGGTCCTGCTCCTTGGGTGAGCTCCTTGGGGCCATGACGTGGGCGCTCAAGCTAATCCCTCATTTACTATCAGCTTCCATAGGTCGATTCCGTTGCTTTTTCTTTTGCTTGTCCTGATTCAGCCTGTCCACCAGCCAGTGTCAGGCCCTTATCCCATCGCCTCAACTTGTTACACCTCATCCAGTGTTATATCCGCCTACTACATGGCGTTTATTCCTACCTTCTGGGGCCACCGCCCTTCACCTACTGCTCTTCCCTTGTCCAGAGTAGCTGCTCGTAATATTAACAATCTTCTCCCCTGTCAGCCCAATCAGATTCCCCTTCTTCAATCCTCAATCACTATGCTCCTGACACTGTCCTTTGCCCTCTTGAATTGCTGGTCTCTGCGCATCAAGACCCACCTGGTGCATGATCTCTTGACGCAGCACTCCCTCGATGCACTCTTCCTCACAGAAACCTGGCTTTGTGAGGGAGAGGACGGCCTCCTCCACTGCTGCCTTCCCCCGGCAGCATTTCACACCCCTCGGTTGCATCGATCAGGGGGAAGTGTGGCGGTCATTCACCGATCTTCCCTCTCTTTGTCTCTTATCACAACTGCCCCATCATATCCAGAATCTCTTCTATTTCATTCACAGTCTTCCAGCCCTATCTACTTCCTCTTGCTCTACGCCCCTCCTTCTCTGCACCCTGATTTGTGAGATTCTCTTCTTCTCTCTCTCTCTGAAACGGCTCTCCTGTCTTCTCATCGTGTGGTTCTTGGGGACTTCAATGTCCACCTTGGCTCTCAGTCGAGATCTCAAGATAAAGCTTTTTTCTCACTCATCAATGATCTCTGTTTTATTCAGCATGTAGACTGTCCCACCCATACCTCAGGGCATACCCTCGACTTTATCCTCTCCATTCCAGCCAGCTAATGCTTTACCCCTTCCGTGGTTGGATCATAGTTGTATTTTCTTCTCCCTCCCCTTTCCCCCTGCTCATGCATCCGCTCCTCATAACTCAGATCCTCTTCCACAGTTACTCAAACGTCGCATCACCCCTACCACCCGCTGACTCTTTTTCCTTCTGAGTTTTCTTCCTTCTCTGTAGATCAACAGGTTGACCTTTGGTCCGCCGCTCTTTCTGCCACCCTGGATTCTATCGCGCCCCTCCGTCCGTCCTCTCCCCGTTCCTCCTCGCATCACTCCTGGTTCCACCCAGGTCCTTACTTGCAACATTCTTATCTTCGGGGTGCAGCGCAGACCTGGCACAAACACCCTTCTGACGCCTCCCTCTCTACTTTCCGTCATGCACAGAAACTCTACCGCTCAATGATATCAACCGCCAAAAGGACACATTACTTGAACCTCATTACTGCATCTTCAAACTCTTCCCGCTGCCTCTATCAGGTCCTCAATTTTCTCTCTTCACCTACCACCTCCTCCTCAATACCTCCCTCCGCTGCTCCCAGTCCATCCACCCTTGCCACTTTCTTCTCAGGCAAGATTCAGAAACTCCACTCTACTTTTGTCTCCTGCCCTCCCCCCTCTCTCCTCCCCCTCATTCCCCCTGCCTCCTCTTCCACTTGCTCTGTTTCATTCTCACACATCCATCCACATACATGGTCTAAGTTCCAGCTCATCACCTCTGCTGACCTCGCCAAGGCCCTCTCAGTCTCCCACAAAACTACCTGTCCACTTTATCCACTTCCCTCATCCTGGCTTCTGGATTCTTCACTCACTCTTGCTCCATACATTCTCACCATACTAAATTCCAGTTTGAGCTCTGGCTGCTTCCCTTCCCGCTGGAAGCACACCTTGGTTCATCCTCTTCTTAAAAAAGCTAATCTTGACCCCTCTATTCCTGCAAACTGGCGTCCGGTTTCCAACCTTCCTTTTCTGTCGAAGATTCTTGAAAGACTTGTTTTTCACCAACTTACCTCTCACCTCGATTCCACTCTCTCTCTTCACCCTCGCCAATCCAGGTTCCGCACCGGCCATAGTACTGAAACTATTCTGAAACTATTCTCTTGGCACTTCTTAGCGAATTGCACCACTCTCACAACTGTGGTGACTTATTTATCGCTGTTTCCTTGGACCTCTCTGCTGTGTTAGACGGGGTAAATCACCACACACTCCTCACTCATCTATCAGATCTTGGTATCCATGGCATTGTTTTACAATGGTTTCGGTCTTTCCTTTCATCTCGCACTTTTGCTGTCTGTTCAGGATCCATCATCTCTCCCTCCTTCCCTCTTCATTGTGGTGTCCCCTAGGGTTCTATCCTCACTCCCCTTCTCTTTAATGTCTTCCTTGCTCATCTGGCCCTGCTTATACAACAGGCTGGCATCTCGGCCTACTTCTTTGCAGATGATATTCTTCTGGTCCACCATACAAGTCCCTCAGCACCGGATCTCTCTTCTCTCAACACCTGCCTTACCTCTGTTTCTGACTGGTTTGCTAGCAATTACCTACATGTTAATCCCTCAAAGTCAGCCGCTGTTTGGTTCATCCTTGGTGCCCCTTCCCCCACTTTGGTGCCTCTTATGGCTGCTTCCCCAATTCCTCTGGTCTCTGTTCTTCGCTACCTTGGTGTTACTCTTGATTCCTCCCTCTCCTTTCACCAACACATCTCCACACTTGTACGTAGCTCATTCTTCCATCTTCGTAGAATCTGGGCTGTTCGTCCTTTTCTTTCCCTCTCCTATCTTACTACTCTTGTCCTCTCTTTGGTGATTTCTCGACTCGATTACTGCAATTCACTCTTCGCAGGTCTCCCCCAACATCAGCTTCGTTGGCTCCAACTAGTTCAGAACACAGCTGCACGTCTTCTCACTCACTCTTCCCTTGGGACTCCCTGTCTTCTTTCCCTTCACTGGCTTCCTATCAAAGTTTGTTTCCTGTACAAGCTTCTCACCATTACTCATAAGGTTCTTCACACCAGTACACCCCAGTACCTCGCCGACATCATCTACCTCCAGCCAACTCCCCGTCTACTTCGTTCAGCCCACGGTAATCGTCTCCTCCTTCCGTCCCCTACCCAGGCCCACCTCAAATTGACCCGTCATGCTACTTTTTTCTTCTTGAGTCCTGCCCTCTGGAACTCTCTGCCCCACCTTCTCCGTACTGAAGCATCCTTTTCCCGGATCAAGGTCCTTCTCAAGACCCACCTCTACTGCTAGGCCTACGATCTCCCTATCCCTCCCAATTTCCATTCACCAAGATGCCACTGAACTACTCTCCTCTGCAATATCGCCTTACATTTGTCTGGTATTCAGGTTACAGAACATAAGAACATAAGATATGCCATACTGGGTCAGACCAAGGTCCATCAAGCCCAGTATCCTGTTTCCAACAGTGGCCAATCCAGGTCACAAGTACCTAGCAGTTTCCCCAAAAGACACAGGCTCCACAATGCTTGTACTGGGTCAAGCATTGATATCCTGGGTCCCTTCTTAATAATGGTTTATGGACCTTTCCTCCAGGAACTTGTCCAAACCTTTTTTAAACCCAGCTACACTAACAGCATTTACTACATCCTCCGGTAACAAATTCCAGAGTTTGATTACACGTTGAGTGAAAAAATATTTTCTTTTATTAGTCTTAAATAGTTTACCCTGTAGCTTGTCACACGGTGTCGGTGACACAAAGATTGTGCGCCACTAGGTAGCGCTATTAAAGAACAATGAGTCCGAGTGCAGGGTAATAAAGGCTTTTATTCCCGTTTAAAGCAAGGTTCAACTAAGAGATATTTTGATAATAGAAACAGTCCTTTGTTTCAAAAGGTACCAATGTTCACTGGCTAGACAACTGTTACTTCACAGTTTAAAACAGGTTTTCTTCAAAGTAATATTCAGTGTAATAAACAACAAATTATATTGCATTTATTCTTCTTTGGAACATGCACACTTTGGAGCATAGGCAGTGCACCAATTACATTCCATATCTTCAGGCAAAGGTAAGGGAATAGTGCTGGGAGAATCTACTTCCATCAAATCCTCTCCCCTATATTGATTCAATGGGCTTTCACTATCCCTGTCTATTCCAGTATGGTAATCTCCAGCTTGGGAGTTTTGCTTCACATAAGCAGGGACTCTTAAAGCTGGCGGTAAATTAGTGAACCAGTCTTGACTCTGGTTTCTCTTAGGAGGAATCTTTCTTTTAGGATGGCTTCTAGCAGTGCAATCATTACAGTTAAAGTTTACTGTCTCATATCTTGGGTCACAGAGTAAAAACTTCCGTTGCTTGTACAACTGCTTTTCCCTCTGAATAGGTAAAACTGTGCAGTGATCTTCTAGAGATAAGCTTCTCTCAGAACCTCCCCCTCTGGTTCTTAGCTTTCTTCTCTCTATATCACAAACAGGTAGAGTATAGGAACTAGGGGTGGCAGGGCCTCTTACCTTGGAGTAACTTCCACCCAACTCCCCTTGCACAACAGGTTTAGTTTGGGTTTTACGGCTTCCCACCTTGTGAAGTCTGTTTCTGTCCCAGCTTCTAGCTTGGCTTCTTCTACAGCAATCAGGCTTATGTCCTTGATAGCCTCCTGGCTTTTCTGCTGTTTCACCTTCTAGTCCAGCTCCAGTTCCTTCTTCCTCTTTCTCCTCCTTCCTCAGCTCCTGCTGTTGTTTCCACTGCTTATTTCTCCACTGCTGCTTATGCCACTCCTTATGCCACCATTGCTGGGGCTCTTGCTGCCGTTGCTCCAGCTGTTTCTGTCCAGAAGCATTCTGCTCTGGTTTATAAAGAGAACCGTTACTGCTTACTTCCTGGTTCCCTTTCAGCTGCAGGTCATCAGTGAGATTAGGTTCAATAGGATCAGTATGTCTGTTCCTGCTCCCTCTAGCTGTGCCAGGAGGTAACTGCACATCTAGTTCTTCTAAAACAGGATTTCTTTTCTTAAAACCAACTTTATTAGTGCCCGCATCATGACAAGCTTCATTGCATGTCCCCTAGTCTTTCTATATTCTGATAAGGTAAACAATCGATCTACATTTACCCGTTCCACTGCGTTCATTAATTTATAGACTTCTATCATATCTCCCCTCAGCCGTCTCTTTTCCAGGTTAAAGAGCCCTAACCTTTTTAGCCTTTCTTCATAGGAGTATCCTTCCATCCCCTTTACCATTTTGGTGGCTCTTCTCTGAACCTTTTCTAAAATCGCTATATCCTTTTTAAGATACGGTGACCAGAATTGCACACAATATTCAAAGTGTGGTCTCACCATGGAACAATATAGAGGCATTATAATATCTTTTGTTTTATTTTCCATTCCTTTCTTTATCATACCTAGCATTCTATTTGCTTTCTTGGCCGCCGCTGCACACTGGGCCGAGGGTTTTAACATGGTATCCACAATGACCCCTAAATCTTTTTCCTGGGTGGTGGTTACTAATGTGGAACCTTGCATCGTGCCATTTTGATGCCCAGTCTTCCAATTTATCAAGATCCTCTTGCAATTTTCCACAATCCTCTTGGGTTTTAACAACTTCAAATAGTTTTGTGTCATCTGCAAATTTGATAAACTCACTCGTTATTCCACTTTCCAGGTCATTTATGAATATATCAAAAAGCAGCGGACCCAGCACAGATCCCTGTGGTACACCACTATTCACCTTTCTCCATTGGGAAAATTGGTTATTTAGCCCTACCCTCTGTTTTCTATCTTTTAACCATTTCCTGATCCACAATAGTACACTGCCTCCTATTCCATGACTCTTTAGTTTTGCCAAAAGTCTCTGATCAGGGACCTTGACAAAGGCTTTCTGAAAGTCCAGATACGCAATATCAACCGAATCACCTTTGTCCACCTGTTTATTCACTCCTTCAAAAAAACATAACAGATTAGTAAGACAAGATCTTCCTTGTCTAAAACCATGTTGGCTGTCTCCCATTAGGGTCATGACTATCTACATGCTGAGTAATTTTATTCTTTATAATGGTTTCTACGATTTTTCCCGGTACTGACGTCAGGCTCACCAGTCTATAGTTTCCCGGATCACACCTGGAACCCTTTTTAAAAATTGGTGTTACATTGGCGATCCTCCAATCTTCAGGTATTAGAGATGATTTTAATGATAGTTCACAGATTACTAATAGCAGGTCTGCAATCTCATATTTCAGTTCTTTCAACACCCTTGGATGTATACCATCTGGCCCAGGTGATTTGCTACTCTTCAGTTTATCTAATAGTTGTAATACATCTTCCCGATGTATCGATATTTCCTTCAATTCTTCCGCACCTTTAAATACCACATCAGTCATGGGTAACATCCCTACATCTTCCTCAGAAAAGACTGAAGCAAAGAATTCATTCAGTTTCTCTGCTATCACCTTGTCGCCTCTCAGTGCTCCTCTAACCCCTTTATCATCTAATGTACCAACTGACTCTCTCACAGGTTTTTTGCTACAAATGGACTTGAAAAGGTCTTTATTTCGTGTTTTTGCTTCCACAGCAAGCTTCTTCTCAAATTCTCCCTTTGCCTGCCTTATCAATGCCTTGCATTTGACTTGCCAGTGCTTGTGCTGTTTCCAGGTTTCGTCATTTGGCTCTTTTTTCCATTTCCTGAACGATGCTTTTTTGGCAACAACAGCCTCTCTGACTTCACCTTTAAACCATGCTGGCAGTTTTTTGGACTTCCTTCCACTTTTCTTAAAGCATGGAATACAGCTGGTCTGGGCTTCCAAGATAGTATTTTTCAACAACACCCAAGCTTGATGTACGTCTTTAACCTTTGCAACTGCTCCTTTTAGTTTTTTCTTAACTGTTTTCCTCATTTTATCATAGTTTCCCTTTCAAAAGTTAAAAGGTAGTACTGTGGATTTCCTTACTATCCCTCCTCCACTAATTAAATCAAAGGCGATCATGCTATGATCACTATTGCCAAGTGGCCCCAACACCCTTATCTCTTGCACTAAATCTGGTGTTCCACTAAGGACTAGGTCTAATATGGCTTCCCCTCTGGTCGGTTCATGAACCAGCTGCTCCAAGAAGCAGTCCTTTATTTCATCTAGGAACGTTATCTCCCTAGCATGTCCTGAGGTAACACTAACCCAGTCGATACCGGGGTAATTGAAACCACCCATTATTATTACTGCGCTGTAACTTTTGTTAGCTTCCTTGATTTCTTTGAGCATTTCATCATCCATTTGGTCATTCTGGCCAGGCGCTCGATAGTACACCCCCACTGCCATCGCCTTCCCCCTTTTACATGGAATTTCAATCCATATAGATTCTACAGCAAATTTTGTTTCCTGCAAAACTTTAATCCTTTCTGACTCAATGCCCTCTCTAACATAGAGAGCAACCCCTCCACCAATTTGATCAGCTCTCTCATTACGATATAGTTTGTACCCAGGTATCACAGTGTCCCACTGGTTGTCCTCCTTCCACCATGTCTCTGATATTCCAATCATATCTAACTTTTCATTTAGTGCTATATAATTCTAATTCTCCCATCTTATTTTTTAGACTTCTAGCATTTGCATAGAAGCATTTTAGAGATTGTATTTTATTCATATTAATTTGGCTATTGTTAGACATGGGTAATTTGGGATCTTTAAGCTGTGTCTGCTCCATACTTGAGGGCATTTGGGCTACTTTACTCTTTTGTGGAACCTCTCTGCTTTTGGTAGTATCCTTCAAGGATACATTCTTCCGAACCATCCGCTCTTGGGCGACTGTCGGCTTTCCCCTAATATCTAGTTTAAAAGCTGCTCTATCTCCTTTTTAAAGGTTAATGCCAGCAGCCTGGTTCCATCCCAGTTAAGGTGAAGCCCATCCCTTCGGAAGAACCCCTCCTTTCCCCAGAATGTTCCCCAGTTCCTATCAAATCCAAAACCCTCATCTCTGCACCATTGTCTCATCCACGCATTGAGACTCCGGAGCTCTGCCTGCCTTTTGGGTCCTGCGTGTGGAAGAGGAAGCATTTCGGAGAATGCAACCCTGGAAGTTCTGGATTTCAACTTCCTACCTAAAAGCCTAAATTTTGCCTCCAGAACCTCCCTACCACATTTTTCTATGTCATTGGTACCAGCATGTACCAAGACAGCAGACTCCTCCCCAGCACTATCTAAGACCTTATCTAGGTGGCGCGTGAGGTCCGCTACCTTCGCACCAGGAAGGCATGTTACCAGGCGATCCTCACGTCCACCAGCCACCCAGCTATCTACATGCCTAATGATCGAATCACCAACTATAACGGCTGTCCTAACCCTTCCCTCATGGGCACATGGCCCTGGAGAAACTTCCTCGGTGCGAGAGGGTTTTACATCACCTGGAGGACAGGTCCTAGTTACAGAATCACTTCCTGCTACACCAGGGTGATGCTCTCCTGTCACGTGACCTCTCTCCTCCATGGCAACAGGGATGCTGCCAGACTGGAGGTGGGACTTCAGGACCATATCCCTGTAGGTCTCGTCTATGTACCTCTCTGTCTGTCTTATGTTTTCCAAGTCTGCTACTCTAGCCTCTAGAGAACGGACTCGTTCCCTGAGAGCAAAGAGCTCCTTGCACCTAGTGCACACGTAAGACCTCTCACCAACTGGGAGAAAATCATACATGTGACACTCAATGTAAAAGACTGGAAAGCCCCCATCCCGCTGCTGGACTGCTGTCTGCATCTTAGTTTTTAGTTTGTGTTTAGATCTAAGTTCTTTACTTACTAAGGGTTGCTATGGATATTTATTTATTTTATTTAGTATACATTTGTATACCGCTTCTTCCAGCGATCAGCAGCGTTTTTTGATTACAGATTGGAAATTGTCAAATCATGACAGGAAATTTTTGAGGTATAAACACATTGATTAGACAGGAAAGCACAGCACACAGAGAACTATTTTACAGGGAACATGGGCTATATGTTTACTAATAAAACTGATACCTAATACGTAATATACCTTGTTCACCTGAAGCTTAATTAATCTCAGGTCCTTAGTGTATGACTGATTTGGGTAATAAGCTTCACCTGAAAGCACCTCCTGTCTTTTAAGATGTTTAAGTACCTATAAAGCTACGATTATCCCAAGGGTGGGTGGGTGTGGGGAGGGAGGGAGGGAAATAACACTTATTAAAAGAGGGCTGCTACACAGTACCCTGTCTTGTGCTGCTGAGGTAAGCTATATTCTGATTTGATTTAAATTATAGCTCTTAGCTGCTGCTAGGCTCTAACTTCTTATGAAATTTAAACTACAAGCTCTCTGCTGGGTTCTAAATTTAACCAGAAAGCTCTCCCATCCCCCACCAGTCTTCTCTACCACCTCTTGTCTTGGTCTTTATTTGTAGCATCCTTTGTCTTTATCTATAGCGTCCCCCTGGGTCTACCGCTGTCCTTACTATCCTTCTCTCTTCTTTTCTATTGGCTCTCCTATTATATTGATGGCATTCCTTCTTCCTCCTTTACCTTCACCAGTTGCACTTGGTTATTATTGTACACCGCTTTGACGCTCCGGGAATGGGTGGTATATCAAATGTTTTGGATAAAGAATAAAGACACCTGAGGAAATTAGAAAAGCTATGCAATAGGAATCAGTGATAGAAAACAGAGAGTAGGTTTAAATGTCCATTTTTCTCTATGGAGAAAGGTAAATAGTGGAGTATTCCAGGGATCTTTGCTTCGCATACCGCTATTTAAAACATATTTATAAATGACTGCAAATAGGAATACGAAATGAAGTGAACAAATTTGCAAATGACGGAAATTTAATTAATAGTACAGGAGATGGAAGGATACCCCTGTGAGGAAAGGATTAAAGGTTCAGGGCTCTTCGACTTGGAATAAAGACAGCTAAAGGGAGATATCATAAAGGTCTATAAAATCATGAAAAGAGCGGAACAGATAAATGTAGATCGGTCACATAGTATATGATTCTTTACTCCTTCAAAAAGTAGAGAGACTAGGGGGAACGCAATGAAGCTACAATGTATCACATAGAAACATAGAAATATAGAAAAATGACGACAGAAAAAAGACCACATGGCCTATCTAGTCTGTCCTTCCATATCAACAACTACAACAGCCCACCTTTTTCCTTTAGAGATCCTCTGTAGTTGTCCCATGCTTTTTTGAATTCAGATACTGTCATCATCTCTACCACCTCCACTGGGAGACTATTCCACAGATCCACCACTCTTACCGTAAAGAAATATTTCCGCATATCACTCCTGAATCTATCCTCTTACACCCTCATCCCATGTCCCCTTTTAGCAGAACTTGCTTTCAATTGAAAGAGGCTCTCCCCCTGTGCATTTATTCCATGGAGGTATTTAAACGTCTCAATCATATCACCTCTATCCCGCCTTTCCTCTAAGGTGTACATATTAAGATCCTTAAGTCTATCCTCATATGCTTTATAATGAAGACCACTAACCATTTTAGTAGCCACCCTCTGTACTGACTCCATCCTGTTTATATCCTTTTGAAGGTGCGGTCTCCAGAATTGTACACAATACTCCAAATGATGTCGCACCAAAGACTTATACAGAGGCACTATCACCTCCTTTTTTCTGCTAGTCATTCTTCTCTGTATGCACCCAAGCATCCTTTTAGCTTTTGCTGTCACCTTTTCTACCTGTTTAGCTACTTTAAGATCATCAGACACAATTACGCCTAGGTCCCGCCCTTCTTTAGTGGACAAAAGTACTTCACCCCCTATACGGAAGGTCGGGGGTTCAAATCCCACTAGAGGACAGCAACCTTGGGCCGGAAGGACTGGGGTTTCTAGTCCCACAGGTGCTCCTTGTGGTCTTGGGCAAGCCACTTAACCCTCCATAGCCCATGTTCCCTGTAAAATAGTTATCTCCAAGTTATAATGCCCTGTTCAATGTAATTTCAATTTGTTCAATGTAAACCGCACTGATGCAGAATAGCGCGGTATATAAGAGAATGTAAATAAATAGATAAAATACTATATTGCTCCCTTGGATTGCTGGAGCCCAAATGCATGATCTTGCATTTTTTAACATTAAATCCCAGCTGCCAAATTCTAGAGCATTCTTCAAGCTTAGATCCCTCCTCATGTTATCTACACCTTCCTGGGTGTCTACTCTATTGCAGATTTTGGTATCATCCGCAAAGAGGCAATAAAGACTAATTGAAGAATATTTTTTTCACTCAGTGTGTAAGTAAACTCTAATTCGCCACCAGTGAATGTAGTAAATGCTGTTAGCATAGCTGGATTTAAAAGAGGTTTGGACAAGTTCCTGGAGATAAAGTCCATAAACCATTATTGAAGAGGATCACGGAAATCTACTGCTGACCCATGGGACAAGCAGCATGGAAACTGTGTACCTTTTTATGAACCTGATAGGTACCTGTGATCTGGATTGGCTACTGTTGGAAAGACGATACTGGTCTTGATGGCCCCTTGGTTTGACTCAGTGTGGAATATCTTATGTTCTTAAAATCTGCCAAAATCATTTCCCTGAGAGCTAGCATTAAGAGCAAATATTTTCTGAATGTTTGACCTCAGCTGTACCTTAGCCAAACTATATGCTTTTCAGTCTGATATTGCATAGGATATCGAGATAAGAAAAGGGACATCCAAGCTGGACTGTTTGAAAATTCCTGGATATTTTATAAAGCCACTACATGTGGAGCCTGTTTTAAAATATGTATGTAGGAGTACACATGTATTTACCAGCACATACAGCAGGAATAGCCACTTTACAACAAAAGGACAAAAAATGAGTGGCTTCATTCAGAGTGTTGCACCTATAAGTGCCAATTTTGCAACTTATACATGTATGTCCTTGCAAATACACATTTAAGTAAGAGTTAAGATTTTGCAAAATTACATATACAAAAGGAGCCAATTAAGGAGTGAATTCTAAACCTTACACCTTTGGCATGTTAGGTGGTTTTTATAGCAAGAGAGATACATATAATTGCCGTCTCACTCAATCCTTGAAATCCTAGTCCATACAAGCAGTTAGCTCATACTTAATAGATGACTCAGAGCTTGTGCAACTGTTGATGGAGAATATTCTCCTTGTAAAATGGGAAGAACACATATACTGGGCGCCCAGAACATGACCCCTTGAAATCTGTGCATGCTGCAAATATGCACGTTTAAGTAAAGGCTTTTCTAAAATTGCTGCTTGCCTATGTAAACTAGCTTTTTACATTTGTAAATGCTGCCTAACCCTTTTAAAATTACCTCCTTAGTGACCAAACATATTACACTGCTCTCATGCCACAGTCATTCGCAGCAGGTTATTCCACTTCCCTAGAAGATTATTGGGCAGATGCACAACTTGATTTAGTCCACGTGGCCCAAACGGTGCCACCCAAAGAACCAAAAATGTATATATGTAAAAATGTGAATATGTAAACAATTACTGTGTGTTGTGCTTACCTTTCAAATCACCTTGTATATACTACAAATTTTTCTGTCCTGATTTGTCAGTTTCCAATATGTAATCCAATCCGCTACTGATCGCTGGAAGTAACGGTATACAAATGTACGCTAAATAAATAAAGATGCTTAACCACGATGTTCAATGTTCAAATATATTGGCATGCTATCCAAATAGCCTGTCTGCACTTAGAACAGCTTTTTTGTTGCCGCAATTTATGTCTACAATTATCCAGATAGCAGCGCTGAAAATCTCTGCTATCCAGATAATACCCAGTTACACCCCAGTTCCCTCCATGGACAACCACAGCACTATCTGGATAGTGCCAGGGAGGTCAAAGGAAAGATTTGGCTGACTAGCCGAATAGTGCTGGTGAATATCCCTCTTAATGGCACTTATCCAGCTACCTGGAAACGCGGAATATAAGAATACATAAATATAAACATTTGCCTTTGACTATCAGACCATTTATTTTAGGCAGAAAATGCATACAAGTAAAATACCTGTACTGTAGCAAACAGCCATCTTCCCACTCCACTGGCCATTGGGCAAGCAGGACCTGCTAGCTGAGCCGCGGAGGTAGTATCCAGAAAAGCACTCATAGTGAATGGTATCATTCACCTCATATGTACGTTGAATGGGATAGAAGAATCCCTGATCAGGATAAGAGGGACTCAGACATTTCAGAGCTGTGAACAAATAATAAGCAATATATTATCTGAAGTTATTATGATTTAAAAAATAAAATGAAGTTATTCACCTATAGCAGATGTTCTCCATGAACAGTAGAATAAATCCTGATGTATATGTGATGACTCCAAGGCAGCCCACGTAGGAACTTCCTCAGCTTCTTCTAGAAGCTTTAGGAAGCCACCATACATGCGTGCCTTTTCCACCTGTCATCACTGCGCCTGATTATCTCAATCATATAAAAAAGCTTAGCTGAACAACTCCAAGGGGAGGTGAGTGAGTTGTGAGGACTTAGCCTGCTGTCTACGGAGAACACCTTCTACAGGTAAGTAACTTTGTTTTCTTGAGGGACAAGCAGGATAAGTCATTTATTTAGCTGTATTTATATCCCGCTTTTCACCGGGTCAAAGCGGTCAATTGGGAGATACATTTAACACGAGAGGATATGACACACATACGCTAATACTTACAGGGAACATGGGCAATGGAGGGTTAAGTGGCTTGCCCAAGACCACAAGGAGTGCCTATAGGACTAGAAATCCCAGTCCCTCCGGCCTGAGATTGCTGTCCCCAGGTGGGACTTGAACCCCCGGCCCTCCGGCCTGAAGTACCTTGTCCTAACCACTAGGCCACTCCTCCCACTTAGTCATCACAAAAGAACAGAGTAATATGTGCTGCAACAGGCTGTCACAAACTGATAACTAGAGAAAGTAATGATATTCTTGGGCTATTTTTCTTGTGGGCAGTCTGAAACCAAAGAAAACTGGGCTAGGGAGAATGGAGTTGGAGTATGAACCTCAAACAGATTGACCAAAACTGCTGTTGCATCAGGAATCATTCTCCAATCCCACACCTATCTTTTCGAAGAGCATTTCAACGCATCCACTGCTACAAATCCACCACAAGATTATAACCTGCCCCTGCTCACCACTTCCACCACTCACCCCCCTAACTCTCCTGCACTACCCCCACCATTACCCCCCCTCCCCACTCTCCCCTTCCCCCTAGTAGGCGAACTCAACGCCTCACTGCATAGCCTTCAGGCCATCTGTAAATAGTTACTCTTGTTCTTTTGTTTATTTTAACACTGTAACACTGTATTTACATCAAAGTTCTTGTTTATAGTTCCAACTGTTTCATGTAAACGTTCCTTCTTGTTCAATGTAAACCATTTTGCCTTGCAGAAAAACAGTATATAAAACCAGTTAAATAAAAATAAAATAAATAGTGTGATATGAAGGCATGGATAGAGATCTGGATCGCAGCCTTGCATATCTCTTCCATGCAGGCTGACTTCAAGTGGGCTACTGATACAGCCATTGCTCGGACATGATAAGCCATGACGTGACCCTCAAGCATCAGATCTACCTGGACATAAGCAAAGGAAATACAGTCTTCCATCCAAATTGAAAGTGTGCATTTATTCAAAGCAGCCCCCAATCTACTGGGATCAAAAGAAACAAAAAGCTGGATGGACTTTATATGAGCTTCAGTCCATTCCAGAAAGAAGGCCAAGGCTCTCTTGCAGTTCAACGTGTACAGCGCACGTTCCTCTTAGTGGGTATGGGGTCTTGGGAAAAATGCTGGCAGGACGATTAAGGTGGAAGCCTACTGGGGCAGATGGAACACAATCTACTCCTTCCTTCATAACTGCACAGTCCAGCACACCTTCAGTCCCACACCATCCTTACTAATAGCGGAAATGGAAAAATGAGCCAAATGCTGAGAAAAGGAAACAGCATAACTACTAGCAAGTTAAATACAAGGAATTGATAAGGCAGGTAAAGAGAGAATTTGAAAAGAAGCTTGCCATGGAAGCAAAAGCACATAAAATCTTTTAGAAGTACATTCGTAGCAAAACACCTGTGAAAGAGTCAGTTCAACCAATACATGATGGAGGGGTAAAAGGTGCACTAAAAGAGGACAAGGCCATAGCGGAGAGACCGAATGAATTTTTTGCTTTAGTCCTTACTGAAGAAGTGTAGGAAACTTACCCATGCCAGAAATTATATTTAAAGGTAATGTACCAGAGGAATTAAAACATCTTGTCTTGAAGGCAGGGCCGGCCCTTCCATTGAGCAAGAATGTTTTTTGCACAGGGCCCCGTGTTTCGGGGGGCCCCGCGCAAAGAACATTCTGCTTTTTCTTAATTGAATTAAAAAAAAAAAAAAAAGCTGGCCGCTGGTGCCGCGGCGGCATGGAGTGTCCCGCGGGGCTCCCTCTGCCAGGCGGAACTCTCCCGGCGCGGCTGAGCCCCTCTCTGCCGGCTTGCAGATACGCGAAGGGAGAGAGTCTCCCTCGCGTCTCTGTTAAGCCCGCAGGGGCTGATGGGAAGCAGGGGCTGATGGGAAATTTCCCATCTGCCCCTGCGGGCTTAACAGAGACGCGAGGGAGACTCTCTCCCTTCGCGTATCTGCAAGCCGGCAGAGAGGGGCTCAGCCGCGCCGGGAGAGTTCCGCCGGGCAGAGGGAGCCCCGAGGGACACTCCATGCCGCCGCCGCAGCAGCAGCGGCCAGCTTTTTTTTTTTTAATTGCCATGAGCCGAGGGGGGGGGGGGGCGGGTAGGACTATCAATGGGCTAGGGAGGGAGGGAGGGGGGTTAAAACTGTCAATGGGCTAGGGAGGGAGGGGGGGGTTAAAACTGTCAATGGGCTAGGGAGGGAGGGGGGTTAAGACTGTCAATGGGCTAGGGAGGGAGGGGGGGGTTAAGACTGTCAATGGGCTAGGGAGGGAGGGAGGGGGGTTAAGACTGGCAATGGGCTAGGGAGGGAGGGAGGGGGGATAAGACTGGCAATGGGCTAGGGAGGGAGGGAGGGGGGATAAGACTGGCAATGGGCTAGGGAGGGAGGGAGGTTAAGACTGGCAATGGTCTAGGGAGGGAGGGGTGTTAATACTGGCAATGGGCTAGGGAGGGAGGGGGTTAAGACTGGCAATGGGCTAGGGGGGTGTTAAGACTGGCAATGGGCTAGGGAGGGGGGGTTAAGACTGGCAATGGGCTAGGGAGGGGGGGGTTAAGACTGGCAATGGGCTATGGGGGGGTTAAGACTGGCAATGGGCTGTGGGCTGATGAGGGCTGGCAATGGGCTATGGGGGGGGTTAAGACTGGTATTGGGCTGATGGGGGGGTTAGGACTGGTAATGGGCGATGGGGGGGGTTAGGACTGGTAATGGGCTATGGGGGGGGTTAAGACTGGTAGTGGGCTGATGGGGGGGTAGGACTGATAATGGGTTATGGGGGGGCTAGGACAGGAAATGGGCTGATGGGGAGGGGTTAGGACTTGAGGTGGGCTGATGTGGTTAGGACTGGTAATGGGCTGTGGGCTGATGGGGGGGTTTAGGACTCGCAATGGGCTATGGGGGGCTGACTAGAAATGGGCTGATGGGGGTTAGGACTGGAAGTTGATTGACGGGGGGCTAGGACTGGTAATGGGTTGGGGGGTTGCTAGGACTGGAAATGGGCTGAGTGGAAGGGGAGGCTTGAACTGCAAATAGCTGATGGGGAGGGGGCTTGGAATGGAAATGGGCTGTGAGGGAAGGGAGCTAGGACTAAAAATGGGCTGATGGAACAGCTAGGATAGGACTGGAAATGGGCTGTTGGGGGGAGCTAAGATTGGAAATGGGCTGTGGTGGGGGCTTGAATTGAAATGGACTCATGGAGGGGCTAGAACTGGAAGTAGGCTCATGGGGGGGCTTGGACTGGAATTGGGCTGAGTGGAGGGGAGCTATGATTTGACATGGGCTGATGGTGGGGCTAGGAAATGACTAGAAATGGGCTGATGGGGGGGCTAGGATTGGAAATGAGCTGATGAAGGGACTTGGACTAAAAATGGATGGGGGAGCTAGGACTGGAAATGGGCTGATGGGGGGCTAGGACTGGAAATGGGCTGATGCAGGGACTAGAAAGGAATGGATGCTGGGTGAGACTGGAACTAGAAGGGAGCTGATGTTGGGGGAGGATTAGAATGGGATGGGGCTGGGAGATTAAAATGGAGAGGGGAAAAATATTTTTTGTAGGAGGGATGAAAAATCTACAATTGGCCAGGTGCTGGGAGAGTAATTGGGGATTGAGGATGGAGGGGTAAAATTTGTGTGGATGAAATAGGAATGAGGAAAGAGCAAAAGGAGAAAGATTAGTATGTTAAAGCAGATGTAGAGAGAGAATGGAAAAAAAACTAGAAGAGAGAAGAAAGGACAAATGGACAGCAGACGATGGAGAGTTAGCAGAAAACATGAAGAAACCAGAAGAAAGTGGCTGGAGCAATTGCAACTGAAAAAAAAATGCACAAAAGGTAGAAAGATATCTCTTTATTTTGAATTTATTAACTGGAATATGTCAGCTCTGGGAAATGTGCATCATTAACATCTGCGCTTTGTTTGGTACAAGAGGAAATTAATTTATAGTTTTATTTCTACAGTGTTGTTGTACATTCCAAGTTTGGCTTTTGGGGTTCCCAGTTTAATTATTGCCTTCCTGTTTCTAAATTGTGATTCCTTGTTTGGTGATGGTCTATGTTCTGCATGTGTAACTGAGCTGAGGTATTCTGTTTATGTAATTCCTATTTGACGTTGCCACTTGTTCTCTTTCCCCAGTATTCTCTGAAATGTATTGGTTTAATATTTGCAGTGTTGCCTTTTGATAGGTAGGGTATGGTGCTTTGTGAGTCCTGGTAATGCTGTCAGGATACGGCGGGTTTGCTATGGGTTCTAAATGGGCAGCGTTTGTAGTAGTTCCTAATGTGCCTGGCGGTTGGCACTGGATTATAGTAATGTAGAAATCTTTTAGTCTTTCTTTATCCATACACTCATTAAGAGACATGTTTACTAAAAGTTAGTGAATGGTAACATTATGCAAATATTTATGCAAATAAGACCACTTATGCAAATGAGGCCCCGCACCCCCCTTGGGCCGCCCCTGCTTGAAGGACTACCAAAAAGGACTGCTACTGCTAAAAAGAAATTTGTACTTGTAAGTATTTACTTCTGGGAAATGTAGGGGTATATTTAGAAAACACCCCTAAATCTTGGGGAAAAGGGAATTCTTTGGGTTAAAGTTGATAAATCTGTGTATTCTAGAATCCAGTGTATTTGTTAATTTAGTCAGGGCTAGTTTCAGCAAAGAGCTTTTAATTTAAATTTAAAACCCAGCAGAGAGCTTTCAGGTGAAGCTTTTAGTTTAAAACCCAGCAGAGAGCCTTTAGTTTAAATTTAAAACTCAGTAGAGAGCTTTTAATTTACATTTAAAACCCAACAGATAGCTTTTCGTCAAAACTTTTAGTTTTAATTTAAAAGCCAGTAAATATAGCTTTTAGTTTAAATATAAGACGCAGCAGAGAGCCTTTAGTTTAAATTTAAAACTCAGCAGAGAGCTTTTAGCTTAAATTTAAAACTGAGCAGAGAGCTTTTCGTTTAAATTTACAACTCAGTCAGGGCCTAGTATCAGCAGAGAGCTTTTAACTTAAATCAAAGTATAGCTTAGCATAGAAGGAAGAAAAGGGTAAATATTCTTTGAGTTGAAATAATTAAAGTGTTTCTAGAGAACTTTATCTTTATTGCATTGCTTGATAGACCATGCTTTCATTACACCAGGGCGGTTGACATTTAAGAAAAACAATAGAGTGGCCAAGGCTAGAAAAAGGAAAGAAACTGCAAAATATACAGAAAAGAGTAGCAGTCACACAGGAGAAGGGGGGTGGGAAGGAGGAGAAAGCAGACAAGGAGGAGAAACAATAAGGCAGCATGCCTAGGCATCAGAGAGAGGAAGGTCGAAAGCAATGGAGGAGAGACTTGAATCTGTGATATGAGGGCTCAGTACGGAGGGCAGTTGGAAGGGTGTTCCACAGGGAGGGTCCAAAGAAGAATAAAGCAGAGCATTGGGTTGAGTCTAGATGAGCACGGGAGGGAGGGGAAGATGTAAATGGTTAATGTGACTAGAACAGAGGCTGCAAGATCGGGTGTGAAATTGAAAAGCATCTGCCAGGTATTGAGGAGTGTGGGTATATATGGATTTGTGGACAATTGTAAGGATTTTATAATGAATGCGATATTCAATAGGGAGCCCAGTGAAGGTTAATGAGAAGATGGGTGGCATGATCAAAGTGTGATGGTGTGAAACAATCCAGCTGTAGTATTTTGTACTAGTTGGAGGTGGCAAAGCTGGTATTGGGGAAGACCAGAGAGAACGAGATTGCAGTAGCCAAGATGGGCCATAACTAGGGACAAAAGGAGTAGGGCGATAGGAAAGGGCAAACCAACAAATCTGTTGGCGAAAAAAGATGAAGAATGAGTGAGCAGAGACAGGTGATTGTGAAACAGTAAGGTAGGATCAAATGTAACTCCCAAGTAACAAAGGGAGGTAACGAATGGGATAAGGAAGCTGAAGAGAACAGAGGCTACTGAAGGGCAAGGACCACCGAAAGTGAACCACATGACAGTGGCTTTGTCTAAGTTGAGGTGCATAAAGTTTGATACCAACCTTGTTTGATACCACGTTTTCGCACTGTACAGATGTAAATAGTTACCCATGTTTCTTTCCAAATTCTTATACCTGTTAATTGTAAACACAGACCAACTAGTTTGAAATGTGTATGTAAATGGTTCCATGTAAACCACACTGAAGGAAAATAGCGCGGTATATAAGAGAATGTAATGTGGCAAGGTCATCTATCCTGAGTATGGGGGAGGTGAGAAACGTAAAGAATTCACCCTAGTAAAGGGTCCCCTTTTAGGAGTGCATGGTGAGAAAGCCACAGCCACACCTAAGAACCAGAAAAACCCCAGCTGGAACAGGTTTCATGCAGTGTCTGATAGAGTAAGAGAGAGAGATTACGGCATGAGGTCCAAAACCCTTACTTCAACAAGTTCCCTGATTACTCAAATACCAGAAGGCAGGGGGATTGCCAACACCTGGGAAGGAAGGAGGTGGGGCTAGAACCCTAGAGGTATAAGCCTATGCTATACAGACAGGAAGAAAGGAGGAGAGGGAGGAGAAGCCAGAGACTGGAGAAGAGAAGGAGGTAGAGAAGGTGCTGACTTATGCAGAAGGGCTGAGCTACCAGGAGCTGAGAGAGCTGAATTCCCTGCAACAGGTTGGCAGCAGACGTTGGAGCCAGGAAGTGGAGAAGCTCTCAGAGTACCAGAGAGGTTGTCAGCTGAGCAGTCTGACCGGGTGGGTGAGTCAGAGCCCTTGCGGGTGGGTGAGTCAGTGTCAGAGTTGGGGGAAGAAGACATCCTTATGGATTGCTCTCTGTGCCAAGCTTTAGACATGGAGTCTTGAGGAAAAGCCAGCCCTAAAAGAATTATCCTCCTTGAAAAGGTAACCATAAGAAACAGGCAGTGTGGTGGTAAATTCCCCATATGTTTTTAAAAGGGAAGTTTACTGAAATATAAGGATAAGCAGGAAGCTCTGATTCATGCTTGTTATCCACCTGTGGTTTGAACTGTGAAATGGCAAGAAGCCAATTTACCTGCTAGAAGAGGTTTTCTTTGCTCCTATGTTATGTGACAAGGCTATTGAGAGTTTTTGATCGCAGTCTGAATGTTTGCTTCTTGTTTGAATTCTGTTGTACCTGAAATGCAGCCTAGAAGGAATTGAGGCTGATAGAAGCCAAACTGCCACAGAAGATTAAGCTTGTTTGGACTTTATGCTGTAATTAGCAAGGACTAAAAGGAAGATGGCAGCCTTGCTATCAAAGGCTGTGCTTCTGGAAGTAAGAAGACTTTAAACAGCCATTTTTGGGTTCTTTTGTTTACATTGCCAACCATCTGCTGTACCTTGAGCAAATCCTACAGTAATAATCCTGTAACTGGTACTTTGAATTTTTTTGTGCAAAATAAATTTTCTGTTATATGCCTTACCTCGGTGGCCTTAACTACAACCTTCTACCTGAAGCACAAACACATCTTAGCAGTACATTTCCCAGAAGACACCACAAGGAACTAGGCTGCTAAGGCTGATAGGGGAAGGTTCCTCCAATCACCACGCCCCTCTAAAACTAGAGGCGAGTGGCTCGGGCGTTTTTGACAGTGGCGTAGTTGTACGGATTTTGCCATTCAGGATATTCAAGGATATACAGCAACAAGGTGCACAGCACAGACGGCTGCTGGAAGCTTCACATGGAATTCGCTGGTAGAGTCGGCCAGATGATGGAGCAGTCCAGTTTGGAGCATTACAAAGACACCCCTTTTGAAGCAAGAGTCAACACCTGAGCCAGGTAAATGGTACCAAGGTGGGGTTTGGCTAGGATTAAAAAAAAAAAAAAGGGAAAAAAAGAGTGAATGTTTTTGAGGAAAAGGGGACAAGGAGGCTGTTGAGTGGTGCCGCCCTTGGTGTTTTGTTCTCTCTTTCAGGAGTTGATTCAATGGATGGCCGCGCAACTTCAGCGCCAGCAAGAGTTGGCACAGCAAGCACAGGAGAGTGCAGCTGCAGCTATAAAGGAGCAGCAGAAACCTGTCTTGGACTTAGTGGCAGCCCTGATTACATCCCAAAGACAGAAAGGACCGTCAATACCTCAAATGGACAGTCTGGTAGGCCCATCCACAAGTGGGGCCTTTAACTTTGGCAAACTTTCATCTGAGGATGATATAGATGACTTTTTAGAATCGTTTGAAAGAGTAGCACAAGCTGTGGGATGGCCAGCTAGCCAATGGGCAGTGCGATTAGCATCCTCCTTAACAGGGGAAGCACTGGCCGCATTTAGGGCTATGCCAGCTACCCAGGCCCTGGACTATAATACTGTAAAATTGGCAATTAGAGACCGTTTGGGGTTGACAAAAAGCGTGTATCACCGTATGTTCAGAGCCACGGCCCTTAAGGCCGGAGAAACCCCTAAGGCATTAAGCCAGAGGACTCGTGGTCTAGCATTAAAGTGGCTAGCCCCGGAGCACTGTTCCCTCTAAGCTGTGCGCGTGTGCGCGCGCGCACACACCTCACCGAGTGAGCGCACATACTTTACAACAGAGCGCACAAAAATTATGGTTCTGATTCTGATAGAAAACAACACAGACTTTCTTAAAATTGAAAAGCTGTTGTGTATTTATGGTTTTCACAAGTTCTACAATATTTTCTAGTGCAATCAATGTGGTGTACATACCGTATTCTGACGTGTAGTCAAATTTTAAAGTATATAACTCCGAGTGTCGTTATGTGGCGCACAAAAATTTAACCTTCCTTCAAAAGCTGCACAGCTGATATTTTATGCGCGCACACAGCCTACAGAAAATTAGAGGGAACATTGCCCTGGAGGAAAAAACTATGGATATGGTACTAGATATGATAGTATTGGAGCAGTTTATGGCTGCAGTACCAAAGGAGATACAATCATTTCTGATTCAGCAAAACTGCCAGAGCACAGGGGAGGCAACCCTTTTGACCGAGCGCTACATGGAAGCTGAATTAGCGCTTCAGCCACAAAGGGGCGCTCCAAAAGTGAAAGCCGAGGCCAGTTTATGCTCATCAGAAAGGAAACAGGGAAATAAAACAGAGTTGGTGAGAACTTATGTGCCTGCTCAGCAGGGAAAGTGGGCTGGAAAGAAGTGCTATCATTGTGGGGAGATGGGACACCTACAGAGAGGATGCAAGGCTTGCACTGGGTTGGTTGGTACAAGTGTGAAACCTCTAGGAGAGGGATTCCTCCTGTGTTAATCAACAGGGGATCACTACCAATGCTTTGCTGGACTCTGGGGCTGACCAGAGCATGGTATCCCAGAAGCTTTGGCGGGCAATTGAGGCTCAGAATGAGTATGCCCAGAGGAGACCAGAAGGTCATGTCCAGATCCGTTGCATCCACGGGGCTGCCTCTTGTTACCCCGTGTATACAGTGGAGATAAAAGGGTTAGGGGCACAGAAAAGAATTCCCGCGACTGTGGTACCAAAACTTCCCCACGACCTGGTATTAGGAAGAGACTGGTCCCAATTTAGGAAAGGGTTAGAGAAAGGCCTTGGGCAAAAGGCAGAGGGGATGGTAACGGTGGTCCCTGGCCCTCTGTTTGGGAACCCATGAAAACAGACTGGAGAGCCAAGTGAAAAGCCCCTGGGAGGTGGTCCCCAGGTTAAACAGAAGTTCATATTAAAATTTTGTAAAGTTTCTGAAAAGGCCATGAGTCCCAGGAGGGCGTCCCCGCAAGCCGCAGGATATGATTTATGTAGCGCCGTGAATGGAGTGGTGCCCAGCCATGGAAAGGCTCTCATTGATACCGGCCTACAAATTGAGATCCCCGTTGGCTGCTATGGACGGATAGCCCCTCGCTCGGGTCTGGCATTAAAACACTTCCTGGACGTCGGTGCGGGCGTGATTGACCCTGATTATAGAGGGACTGTAAAGGTATAATTGTTTAACTTTGGTAAGGAAGACTTCCCTGTGAAAGTCAGAGACCGGATTACCCAGCTGCTGTGCGAGAGAGTAGGGTTTCCCCCACTGGAAGAGGTCCCCATGTTGTCTCCCATGGAATGAGGAGCCTGTGGATTTGGTTCCACTGGACGGGCCAGGATAGAAGGCCGGACAGCCACCTCGGAAGAGAGAGTGGAGGAAGCTGAGAAGGAGGATTTGGGTCCACAAGTAACAGAGTGGAGGAAACATCAGGAGCCCCAGGTGGGTGAAGAGCTATCCTTGGTCCAGAGGCAGGAGTTGGCCAATCTATTACAGGGGTTTCCAGATGTTCTGACACTGGTTCCTGGTGAAACCCGAGTGGTCGCCCATGAGATTGTAACTACACCAGGGAAGGTGATCCGACAATGACCCTACCGGCTACCAGAGGCTAAGAAACAGGAGGTAGTCGCACAGGTATGTGAAATGGTAGAGATGGGGGTCATCGAAGAGTCAAGGAACCCATGGTATAGTCCAATAGTGCTTGTTCCAAAGCCAGATGGTACTTTACGGTTCTGCATAGATTTCAGACAAGTAAATGCCATCTCGGTATTCGACGCTTACCCAATGCCCAGGATCGAGGAGCTACTGGATCAGTTGGGACAGGCCCAGTTTTTGGCCACCCTGGACATGACAAAAGGGTATTGGCAGATTCCACTGACTAGGGAGTCTCGGCCGAAGACTGCCTTCTGCACCCCGATTGGGTTATTCCAATTTAAGAGGATGCCCTTCGGCCTCCACGGTGCCGCAGCAACCTGCCAGAGACTGGTAGATCAAGTCCTGCACCCTCATCAAGAATATGCTGCTGCATATATGGAGGACATCATTATCTACAGTCGCACCTGGGAAGAGCACCTCCCGAGGGTTGAAGCTGTACTGCAGTCTATGAGGCAGGCGGGCCTCACACTGAACCCGAGCAAACGTACCTTCGCCAGGCAAGAGGTGAAGTACCTGGGGCATATGATAGGACGCAGAAAGGTCAGGCCCTTAGTCGACAAAGTCGATAGCATCAGGAATTTCCCCAGGCCAGTAACAAATAAGCAATTGAGGAGTTTCCTAGGCCTGGTAGGCTACTACAGGAGGTTCCTGCCTCGCTTTGCAGAGGAGAGTTCCATCTTCACTGATATGTTGAAGAAAAATTACCCGAACCGCCTTAGTTGGACCCCGGAAGCTGAGAGGGCCTTCAACCTTTAAAAGCTTCGCGCCATCGGGCGCAGGTCCTTTAAACCCCCGCCACTACCAGCAACTCTCCCCTTCCCGGGGATCGAGCTACAAGCAGCGGGAGGGGCCTCCGGAGCAGCGCTACCCAATCGGGGCAGATCTTCATCAACTTTAAAAGCTTCGCGCCATCGGGCGCAGGTCCTTTAAACCCCCGCCACTACCAGCAACTCTCCCCTTCCCGGGGATCGAGCTACAAGCAGCGGGAGGGGCCTCCGGAGCAGCGCTACCCAATCGGGGCAGATCTTCATCAACTTTAAAAGCTTCGCGCCATCGGGCGCAGGTCCTTTAAACCCCCGCCACTACCAGCAACTCTCCCCTTCCCGGGGATCGAGCTACAAGCAGCGGGAGGGGCCTCCGGAGCAGCGCTACCCAATCGGGGCAGATCTTCATCAACTTTAAAAGCTTCGCGCCATCGGGCGCAGGTCCTTTAAACCCCCGCCACTACCAGCAACTCTCCCCTTCCCAGGGATCGAGCTACAAGCAGCGGGAGGGGCCTCCGGAGCAGCGCTACCCAATCGGGGCAGATCTTCATCAACTTTAAAAGCTTCGCGCCATCGGGTGGGCCCGCGCCTGAGGGCCTCGCCAGAGGGCCCTTTGGCGTGGCCCTTAGGAGTGGCACGACAGGAGATACACAAATCCACATGCAAGTTTCCTTTAACCAGGTGATACCAACCGTCAAATCAATCTCCGGCTCCACACTCCCCAATCGGAGTAGAGCACTCCTGAGCAGGACGCAGCCATCTTCCCCGCTCAGGAGCTGTGGGAGGCTGAGGCCGAAAAGCTACTAAAGATCCCGCCATCCATCAGGTACACAACAAGGCAACAACACTGATCGTCAACGCTCCGAAAGAATTTAACATCAATGACAATCAAACAGAGTGAGCTCCCCAGACACTGAGCTTGTTCTTCTCCGGTTTTTTACGCCTCTCCTGAACACCACACGGCAGCAACAAATTAGCCCACCTATCCACCAAGACTGCTCCTTCCTGCAACACCGGGCAACCCCCCGTTGAATCCAGGTTTGCGAAGCATTATCAACCTTAGGTATCATACAGAAAGCTATGACTGTTGCATACCACCTAGAAATAGCTACCTTGATAATATTGTCACACATGTTTGTTTGCTCACTGCACTAGTTAACTAATGATTGATTGTGGGCAGGGACTCCTAGCAACATTTGTTACATGGTCTCCAATGCTCAAATTTAAATTTTGTTACATTGTTTCTACCAAATGTCCATTGCTCCAACTTAAAAAATTGTTACATTGTTTCTACCAAATGTCCAATGCTCCAAATTGAAAATTGAAACATTGTTGCTACTGCTTAATTACCAGCTACCTACATTGCTATACCACTCCAAAAAGGTAGCTATAAAAAGCTTTTCTATCCCACACCTCAACAACCATGACCGTTCCAGCCATAACTCTATTTTGCTTACTCTCCAGTATATTATACGAAGCTAATTCACTCTCCCAAAATCACTACCATATCACTACATTACACAACACAAACAAAAAACACTTCCACAGCTTTCACCAACATCCACAGAACACTTACCACAAGAGACACTCTCACCTACTTCATATAGCATTAGACCAAACATCCAACACAAAACGCAACCGACATATTCCCCAACAAGAAAGACTCAGATGTGCTCTCATAAACGCTAGATCTGCGCGCAAGAAATGGCCAGCCATCTCAGACTTAATAATTTATTTATTTATTTAAAGTCTCTTTTATACCGCGCTATTGACATCAGCGCAGTTTACAGTGAACATTAAACTACACATCTCAGATTGCTGATTTGTGTTTACAAAAAACAGGTATCATAACTTGGGTATACATTAAAACAATTTTAACAGGGAAAAACATGATAAATATATACAAACCACTTTATGTAGCTATATAAAGGGTTAAATGAACTGTACAAGCATCTCATAGTGGGGGAAGGTTAAATGTGTGATTGCGAGTATTCAGTCAAGAGTGTGAGATGCGTGTGCTTGGGGAGCTGCGTTGAGGTGTGGAAGTGGGTGGATGTGAGGTGGAGACTGAGGCATCATAGTGAAGAAGAAAAAGGTGATGTTTCAGTGCCTTCTTGAATTGACAGAGATCACTGATAGTTCTGATAGTTGCGGGTAGAGCGTTCCAGCAGGATGGTGCAAAGAAGGCAAAGGCTCTAGAACTGGTAACTTGGGAGCACTTAGTGCTTGCCTTAGGGAGAATGAGGGTATTTGAGGCATTGGATCTTCTTACCCGATTAGGAGGTGTAATTGATACTAGCTCAGAAATCAAAAGAAATCTAGACATTCTAATGATCACGGAAACATGGTTCTCTGAATCCGATTCAGTCATAATAAACCAGCTCACACCACCTAATTACTCCACTTACACATGTAACAGAACAAATAAAAGAGGAGGAGGTGTTGCCTTCATAGCAAAGACTGACCTCCAATATCATACAATCACAACCAAGAGCACAAAACAATTAGACACTATCTCAATATACAATAACTACAATACCATCAACCTTATATATATGGCACCTAACTCGACATCTGAAGAACTATCCAGCATAATTGATTTAGCCTGCAACCCTTCACACCCAGAGAAACCTAACTAGCTGATGGGCGACTTCAATCTCCCTTCCATACAAACTGCCCTTACTGACGCATTCTTAGACGCAATGACAAACCTCAACTACAGCCAACTCATAAACCAACCCACTCACCGACATGGCAATGTGCTCGACCTCATCTTCGTTCCACCCTCTTACACGCCCACGAATGATGATTTCGACCTATCCATCACTCCAGTCCCATGGTCAGATCATAGCCTGATAGTACTCACTATACCAGCACATCAAGATCCATCCACCGATACAACAAAACGATCATCAGCAATCACCACTCGATTCAGACCTCTCATTGAAGAAGAAATCAAGAAAAACATACTTCCAATACTCAAACAACCGTCATCCGAAATCAATGACATGGTTACTACATGGAATAAAACCATCAACCAATACGCCATACTACCGCCAACCTGCAAAAGCCCAACAACGAAGAATAATCTAGTGAAAAGACCATCTGCACCATGGTTCTCTCAAGAACTAAGGAAGTCTCTCACTCTATTGAGGAAACTCGAAAGAAAATGGCGTAAATCTCATAACCCAGCAGATCAACAAACATACTTAACCCACCTTCAATCCTATCGTGAAACAATATGGGACACTAGAAAATCATACCACTCAGAAATCCTCAACCGCTCCCTAAACAAACCTCGGGAACTATTCAAACTAGTAAAATCATTAACCACAAAACCTTCTCCACCTCAACAAGAACCCATACACCCTCAGAAGTATGCCAATTTTATACAATCTAAAGCTATCAGAACAACAATCTCTTTATCCCAAAGTCCCCCCCATCAAAAAGAACAAAATTTCCCACTAATCCAACTCTCGTCTCCTTCAGCAAAATACGTTGAAGACATTATCATCAAAATGAATACCACCACAGCACCTAACGACCCTTGCCCAGCCCACTGGATAAGAGCGATGCGATCCGACTTTAGCCCTGTCATAGCAGAAATAATAAAGATGTCCTTTTCAACAGGCACCTTCCCATCAGCACTAAAGCAGACCTCCATAAGACTACTACTAAAGAACAACCAACTAGATCCAACAAAAGAAGAATCATACCGCCCGATAGCTAGTATACCGTTACTATCCAAAATAATTGAGAAAGTAACCAACAATCAGATACAACAACACATAGACACCTCCTCCCCCTTGACCCCAGTCAGCACGGATTCAGGGAAGCCCATGGAGTAGAGACACTATTAACCACATTAACCAACACACTCATCAGTGGACTAGAGGACATCAAAAAGGGCTTTGCACTAATATTCCTCGACATATCTGCAGCATTTGACTCTGTGGACCATGAAATACTACTAACCCGTCTTTATGACAAGGGAATCCACGGGCTGGCATGGGAATGGTGCAAATCATATCTGGAAGATCGCTTGCAACATGTCAGGACTGTTACAGGAACCTCAGAACCTTTCCAATTAAAACAAGGAGTACCACAAGGCTCATCCCTCTCTGCACTATTATTTAACATTTATATGCAGCCTCTATGTGATATCACTCGCTCCTTTGGCATATCCTCGCTGATTTATGCAGATGATGTGCTAATATTCTCACCATTCAATGTCAAACTCCCAGATTACACAACATTAGTAGATTGCTTTAACGCAATAGCAGACTGGCTCCTCACGCAGAATATGCGAATAAACTACAAAAAAACCGAGGTACTGATCATCACGAAGAACAGAGAATTCTCACCCCCTGAGACCCTAAGAGTACGTGACGCAGAACTCCCAATCAAGCCCCACATAAAATACCTTGGAGTAATACTGGACCATAGACTTGATTTTAAAGAACATATCAACCGCACCGTGAAAACAATTTACTTCAAGATAAGGACCCTACGTCATCTGAAAAATATGCTTGACCCTGACAGCTTCAGAACTATATTCCAAGCCATAGTCACACCCCACTTTGATTATGCGAATATAATACTCCATGGTCTCCCAAAGAACTCCCTAAATACATTACAACTAGCCATGAATGCCGCAGCCCGAGTACTATACGGTGCCTCAAAGAATGAACATATAACACCCATCCTAAAAGAGCTTCACTGGCTCCCTATATACTGCAGAATAACATATAAAGCCCTTCTAATGACCTTTAAAGCGATAAATACTATCGCTCCTTCATCAATTTCAAAACTCCTCCATCACACTCCCAACATCAGATCTAGGAGGTCAGCAGCAGCAAATACCCTAGCTATACCACCTGAGACCACAAAATACAAACGTTCAACAACAGACAGGGCCTTCGCGTATTACGCACCCAGATGTTGGAACAACCTACCTCCCAACATTAGAGCTATTAACGACCTCAAACAATTCAGAAAAGCCATAAAGCACCATCTCTTCACTCTACACTTCCAAAGCACATCATCAACCCCCCAACACTGACAATAAAAGTGTAAATGCCTTAAGATGATGATAAGAATTTCTATACTGTGTATATAGTTTCTTTTCAAGTTACAAATATGTACAAAGTTCACCAAAGTTATAATCCCAGTTGTATTATCCTGTTATATGTAAACTCAACAGTCTGTTGATTGCAATGAGTATTCCTGTTTTAATGTAAACCGCGCTGATGAAAAAGAGTGCGGTATAAAAGAACGATAAATAAATAAATAAATAAATAAAACCTGTTAAAGGGGAGGCTATGCACGGCCCCGGTATTATGTGGAGTGGACTTCACGCAGCCCTTCATTGCACAAACCGATGCCTCAGAAGCAGGTTTAGGTGCGGTCTTATCCCAGAAGCATGAAGGAGAGGAGCACCCTGTAATGTTCCTTAGTAAAAAGTTATCCCTGGTGGAGCGCAACTACTCCACCATTGAGAAAGAGTGTCTTGCCATTAAATGGGCAATAGAAGCTTCTTACAGGGCAAAAATTCCTACTAATCACAGACCACGCACCCTTGAAGTGGCTCCAACAGATGAAAAACCACAATGCACGACTAACTAGGTGGTACATGGCCCTGGCAAGCTTTTGACTTCAGGGTAGAGCATCGGGCAGGAAAGCTACACCAGAATGCAGATGCCTTATCCCGAATTACAGACTGTCCGGAGGAACTCCAACAACCTCCGACAGCCAGTAATATCTTAAGCAGGGGGGTATGTGGCAAGGTCATCTATCCTGAGTATGGGGGAGGTGAGAAATGTAAAGAATTCACCCTTTTAGGAGTGCATGGTGAGAAAGCCACAGCCACACCTAAGAACCAGAAAACCCCCAGCTGGAACAGGTTTCATGCAGTGTCTGATAGAGTAAGAGAGAGAGATTATGGGCACGAGGTCCAAAACCCTTACTTCAACAAATTACCTGATTACTCAAATACCAGAAGGCAGAGGGATTGCCAACACCTGGGAAGGAAGGAGGTGGGGCTAGAACCCTGGAGGTATAAGCCTATGCTAGAGTATACAGACAGGAAGAAAGGAGGAGAGGGAGGAGAAGCCAGAGACTGGAGAAGAGAAGGAGGTAGAGAAGGTGCTGACTCATGCAGAAGAGCCGAGCTACCAGGAGCTGAGAGAGCTGAATTCCCTGCAACAGGTTGGCAGCAGACGTTGGAGCCAGGAAGTGGAGAAGCTCTCAGAGTACCAGAGAGGTTGTCAGCTGAGCAGTCTGACCGGGTGGGTGAGTCAGAGCCCATGCAGCTGGGAGAGCCAGTGTCAGAGTTGGGGGAAGAAGACACCCTTATGGATTGCTCTCTGTGCCAAGCTTTAGACATGGAGTTTTGAGGAAAAGCCAGCCCTGAAAGAATTATCCTCCTTGAAAAGGTAACCTTAAGAAACAGGCAGTGAGGTGGTTAATTCCCCATATGTTTTTAAAGGGGAAGTTTACTGAAATGTAAGGATAAGCAGGAAGCTCTGATTCATGCTTGTTATCCACCTGTGGTTTGAACTGTGAAACGGCAAAAAGCTAATTTACCTGCTAGAAGAGGTTTTCTTTGCTCCTATGTTATGTGACAAGCCTATTGAGTTTTTGATCGCAGTCTGAATGTTTGCTTCTTGTTTGAATTCTGTTGTACCTGAAATGCAGCCTAGAAGGAATTGAGGCTGACAGAAGCCAAACTGCCACAGAAGATTAAGCTTGTTTGGACTTTATGCTGTAATTAGCAAGGACTAAAAGGAAGGTGGCAGCCTTGCTATCAAATGCTGTGCTTCTGGAAGTAAGAAGACTTTAAACAGCCATTTTTGGGTTCTTTTGTTTACGTTGCCAACCATCTGCTGTACCTTGAGCAAATCCTACAGTAATAATCCTGTAACTGGTACTTTGAATCTTTTTGTGCGAAATAAATTTTCTGTTATATGCCTTACCTCGGTGGCCTTAACTACAACCTTCTACATGAAAAACAAACACATCTTAGCAGTAATACATTTCCCAGAAGACACCACAAGGAACTAGGCTGCTAAGGCTGATAGAGGAAGGTTCCTCCAATCACCACGCCCCTCTAAAACTAGAGGCGATTGGCTCGGACGTTTTTGACAGTAAATAAAATAAATAAATAAATAAATAAAATAAAATAACCTGTGTGAAAGACAGGTATTTAATGGAGAGATATCAGGGTTGGAGGGGCTGGAAGGTGTTTCTGGAGAAAAGGGGAGCTGCACAGACAGTGAAATCAGAAGCTCAAACCCTGCTGTATTGCTGATTACAGAAAATCCAGCTATTAAGGAGGAAAGCCTGGGAAACCCAGAGAAACACCTCTTGTGTGCTCTGGGTGCATCCAGGAAAAAAAAATGAAGAAAGGAACATAGGAACTTCAAACCCTAGTTGAACAGACCCTGATGAAACCCGAAGTGAAGGAATCAGGTCAGAGACAGCCGGTCCCGATGCAGTTGAAATAAACCCAGGGCAGCTGAGGCAAGTAAGAAAACAGTTTACTTACAGTTTCTCTCAGAAATTGATACCTGATCCTCCTGCTGTCTAAGCTCCCGTGGCAAAGACTCAGCGCTGCTTAAAGAAAATCAGGAGCTCTACTGAAGGCAGGCCCTGGAGCTCCACAAGTTTATCTGGGGAATCAAGTTGCTGGGAAACCCAGAGTAACAGTGGAGCAGAGCGGAAGCTAATGACCACGGCCAACACAAGAGGATGATGTAAAATAGCCTTTATTAACAGACCCAACTCAAACGGTTTCGGCCGGAGGCCTTCCTCAGGGGTCTAAAAACAGACAAATATCAACATACAATATCAAATAAAATAAAACAAATCTAAAGCAAAACATATATATTCAATATAAGAAAGTATAGAGGAGTACATTACCATGGACAAGCAAACAAACACCCAGAACAAGGTGGACTACGCCACTCTTCCCAGTCTATAAGGAGATAAGTAAAAGATACATTCATCATTCAGAAAAAACATCATTCAGAGAAAACATATGTTATCCAGAAAAGCATAGATGTACAAAGAAGAGTTAACAATACATAAAAACCAGATCATTGAAAAGTAGAGATATGATTTTAAAGATTTTGAGGGAAAAACAACAAAAGCAACCAGATCTGCTGGAGACAGAGAAATACTAAGGGAGACCCCTAGGGGTAGGACCATATCACCAGTCCAGCCTATCAGAGCTCTGGCAGAATTCTCTGTCTCCAAGATCTGCTGGCAGGGGGACACAACCCGTTTGTCTGGACTGGTCTAGCAGTATGACTTGGAATAAGGGTGCAAAGACAGAACCTTGCGGGACACCACAAGTGAGAAGAGTGCGATTGGAAGAGACAGTGCATGAAGTAACAGAAAATGACAGGAAGGAAAGAAAAGAGTGAAACCAGTGCAGAATCGAGCCTCAAAGACCCACATCCCAAAAATGAGAGAGAAGGATAGAGTGATCCACAAGGTCAAAAGCAGATGAAAGGTCAAGGGATACTGTCAAAGAGATGTCACCGTGAGGTTATGGGAGATATGGAACTCATTAACCCTTTCAAGGCCTACTTAAAATTTTTAATCCACATTCTGCAGCCGGGTTAATTTTTGCATATTTCAGGAAAATTGTACCCGTCTTATTCAATATGTTCTAATAGCGATTTTCCTTCTGCTATGGTCATGTATTATATACCATTTGATAGGAATATTTAGTCAGAATTTTCGATCCCAAGAGTTTTGGGCTCGGCCTGGAAAGGGTTAAGGAAAGAATGTAGGATGAGGCCTTCCAGTTAGGAGGCAAGATATCAACTTTCATATTTTGGACACATCATGCGAAGAGAGAGATCATTAGAGAAAGACCTTGGCAAGGGAGAAGGTCAATACAAAAGAGGAAGGCCAGCAATGAGATGGATTGATACAATAACAGCAGCTATGGATATCACTCTATCAACAATGAGCTGCCTGACTGAAGACCATGAATTGACAATCGACTTGATGGCACTTAACAACAACAGAGGAGAGGAATTCAAAATGGCATGGGACAGACACAGTGGATTCCTTTATGGCAAGAGGATGAAATCAAAGCAAACTTAACTATCTTTTATACTTCAATAAATAGAGGGGTAGGGAAGGGGGAGTGTGTGCTGACCTGCACTAGGAGACAGGTGCAGCCCTAAACATGGGGTGCACTAGATGGATCATACTGATCTTACTATGTTACTATGAATACAGCCATAAGGCAGTTTTAGGAGCTGCAACACAAGTTGGCCCACAAACAGGGCCCTGGGTCCCAGATAGATAGGTCCTCTAGGGCCTCTGGGGCAGGCGGTTAGGGCCATCCTGCCATGCATTGCTCTCGCAGACCCATGGAAGCCACCAAAGTGACTGCAGAGCTCACTGGCGAGAAAGAAAACAAGAATGGAGCAGCGAGGGGAGGGGGGTGTCAGGATGCCAGTCAAAATGTACTCTCGACATCACAGTCTAACCAGGGGTTATAAACTGCAGTCATGATGAGACACTGCTCGGGGCCATGTTTCCTCAGGCTGATGAAAACCATGATGATAAGAAAAAAAACATGGAAAAAATTGCATCGAAAACATTTAAACAGAGCCGCAGCAAATGGGTGTCCTGAAAAGGACGTCCCAAGGTCCAGGACACCCATACAGGCCTGGGGAGTCACAGCTGGGGAAGGTCTTTTTAAAGTTTTATTTATTTATTTATTTAGCTGTATTTATAGCCCGCTTTTCACCGGGTCAAAGCGGTCATGAAGCTTCTTTGTTCAGAGCAGCTGAGAAACAATTGAACTCCCAATGAAATAATGGGGAAACTTCCCCATTGAAATCAATGAGAATAAAGGGACTTAGAAAAAAATATTACCAAAAATTAGATATAGCAGCAAGAGGAAGGGAGGGGGGGGGGGGGCTGAGCACATCTTATTGACCTACCTCAGGGGCCCCTGGGTCTCTTCCGCTCCTCTTCTGGCCTACCAGCTTTTGTAAAGCATGGGAAACAATGTGGACACAAACATGTGTGCACATATGCTCCAAGCCATTGGATCCTTCAAGACTCAATTCAGGGCTTCTCACCGTAGTAGGGTTGCCAACTGGCCGGTTTTTCCACGGCCAGGCCGGCTGCCGGCGCAGAGGCAAAACCGGCCCTTTAAAAGCCGGTTTTTTTGCTCTGGCCGCAAGATCGGGAGCGGCCTGAGCAAAAAAACCGGCTTTTCTCCGCTTCAGAGGGAGCCGGGGAAGCCCGCGCGAGGCCCCGGCTCCCTCTGAACAGCCACCAGCGTGAAGAGCCTTTACCTTCACGCTGGCGGCTGTTCCTGTGAAGCCGCGAATGCTGGGAAAGGTTAAAGGTTGCCCTTTAACCTTTCCCAGCATTCGCGGCTTCACAGGAACAGACGCCAGCGTGAAGGTAAAGGCTCTTCACGCTGGTGGCTGTTCAGAGGGAGCCGGGGCCTCGCGCGGGCTTCCCCGGCTCCCTCTGAAGCCTCAGACAGCCGCGATGCTGGTCCGGGGGGGGGGGGCAAGGACTGCATGGGCTGTGATGGGGGGACCGGGACTGGAAAAGGGCTAAGGGGGGGGGACTTGGACTGGAAAAGGGCTAAGGGGGGGGGGGACTTGGACTGGAAAAAGACTAAGGGGGGGGGGACTTGGACTTGGACTGGAAAAGGGCTAAGGGGGGGGACGTGGAATGGAAAAGGGCAAAAGGGGGGGACAAGGACTGGAAAAGGGCTAAGGGGGGGACTTGGACTGGAAAAGGGCTAAAGGGGGAACTTGGACTGGAAAAGGGCTAAGGGGGGGGGGACATGGACTGGAAATGGGTTGTGATGGGGGTGGAGGAGACCTGGACCAGAAAAGGGCTATAGGGGGGGGGGGAACTTGGACTGGAAATAGGCTGTGATGGGGGGGGGGGACCGGGAGTGTAAATGGGTTATGGGGGGGGGGTAAAGGGTCAGGAAATGGGTTGTGATGGGGGTGGAGGGGACCTGGACTGGAAAAGGGCTATGGGGGGGGGGGGAACTTGGACTGGAAATGGGCTATGGTGGAGGAAGGGGGATCTTGGACTGGAAATAGGCTGTGATTAGGTGGGCTAGGACTGCAAATGGGCTGTGATGGTGCGGGGGACTCGGACTGCAAATGGGCTGTGATGGTGCGGGGGGACTCGGACTGCAAATGGGATGTGATGGTGGGGGGGCCTAGGACTGGAAATAGGCTGTGATGGGGGACTTGGACTGGAAATGGGCTGTGATTGGGGGGGGAGCTAGGACTGGAAATGGCCTGTGATGTGAGGGCTAGCACTGGAAATGGGCTGATGAAGAGCTGGAATAGGACTGGAAATGGGCTGATGTGGGGCATGGGAGAATGGGACTAGAAGGGAGTGGATGCTGGGTGGGTCTAGAACTATAAGGGAACTGATTTGGGGGGAGGACTAGAATGGATGGGGAATGAGAATAGAGAGGGGAAAAAATATTTTGTGTGGAAGAAAAGTCTATGATGGGCCGGTATTGGGAGAGTAAGAGGGGCTTGAGAATGGAAGGGTGAAATTTAAACGGATGATAAAGGAATAAGGAAAGAATTGGGGGAAAGAGCAAAAGGGAAACAATCAGTATGTTAAAGCAGAAATAGAGAGAGAATGGAAAACATCTGAAAGAGAAGAAAGGACAAATGGATAGCTCGCAGAAGACACGAAGAAACCAGAAGAAAGTGACTGGAGCAATTGCAACTGAAAAATAAAACGCCCAAACAGAAGGTAGAAAAATACTTTTTATTTTGAATTTATTAACTGGAATATGTCTGGTGTGGGAAGTGTGTATTGCTAACATCTTTGCGTTTTTGTTTAGTGCAAGAGGAAATTACTTTATAGTTTTATTTCTCCAGTGTTGTACATTTCATGTTTGGATTTTGGGGTTCCCAGTTTAATTATTATCTGACCAAGGAAGTTAGCCTACACATATCCTCGGTAATTTTTGTGGGTGGGGCTGGGGGTGGGGCAGGGGTGGGACTAGGGGCGGAGAATGGGTGGAGCATGGCGAGCCACAGGTGTCGGGTTTTTCTCGGTGAAAAAGTTGGCAACCCTACACCGTAGTGAAGATGAAGTAAGGCCTCTGCACTGAAGTGTGGGCGAGGGGAGTCGGGCTATCTTCACTGCTGTACCAGCCCACACACCTTGCAATCCACAGGCTTCTCTCAGTGCTGTACCAGAGGATATACCAAGTGATGACATCACTCACAGTTGTTTAAGTCTCCTGGCAGGGGGACATAACCCACTCATCTAGACTGGTCTAGCAGAATGATAAAGAATGATAAAATGCTGATTGACAAGTAAAATCATATTAGTGGAACATATGGAATCAAACCTCTGATAAATATAAAGGAAAACCAGTATAATTTGCCCTGTGAGTCAAAATTAAAACTTTAAACTTAATCCAAAATGATATGGGTAACCAAAGATTTAGATAGGGGAGTATGTAAGGAGGATTAGTGTGAAGCATGTAGGGAGTAAGGGAGAATATTTAAGGAGGCATATTTGTGTGTAGGGGCTAGGGGAAGTATATAAGGGAAAGTATTTAATATAGTTTCCTGCAACAAATGTCTCAGTTTTTAAATTCCCACTATTGCTGCATATGTCAAATGCATAGAAACCGATTCAGACTGATTCAAAACAGACTTTCAAACATTAAATCCGATAGGGTTGTTCTCCAGGCTGGCTATGATGACTAGCCATTAGTGTTATGGAAGTACATCACAGGTCTTTATCACAATTAAATGATCCTATTCCTTCTATTCCTAGTTACTCTCAACTGGTCACCTTCTTTGCAGCTAATGTTCAGTCCCTCCGTTTCTCTTTCCCCGCCTATCCCCCTGCCCTTTCCGCCACTCCCTCCCCTCTCCCTCCCCAACCTCTCCTAGCCCATACCTAGTCAGTTTTCTCCATGACTTCTGAAGCTGAACTTTCAAAATCTCTGTCCTCTGTTAGGAAAACTACATGCCGTGTCAATCCCATTCCCTCCTCCTGGCTCTTGGAGCTTTTTTTGCACGTCTTCCTTTCATCTGAACCATTTTTAACACTAGTCTTTGTTGGAAGTAACTTGAAGAGGGGTCCCAGGGTCCTCTGAAAAGGGTTAATATGGAGATTGGCTTGGAATTTTGCTAACAGTCTAGTAGCTGGAGAGAGAGATGTTATAAAAACCAAAGTTTTACTTTGAAATGACATTGTTTGTGAGAACGAGACAGAATGCTTTTGTTTTTAGAATGCTGGAGCAGAAATGTCTCTTCTCTGACCTAGAACATCTAGATAAACAAAGCTTGACGTAGAGTTGAATTTGTACAATGCAAGAGCTTTTCCCTAATAAAAGGAGGTGTGATGGCCTAGCTGAGGGGGTGAATCATGAGAACCTGCACAAGTGTGCACAGCTATGAATTCCTCACTTAAGCTGAAGTTGTACCGTTTTATATAAATCTCTGTGTCTGTGTGCTTTCTTTATTTGCAGTTGAATTTAGAGAACTTAATTCCAAGGATCGAGGTTGAGTTTGCTATCTGGTCAGAAGTAGGATATAGGCTAACAGATCCATTCAGTTGGTGCCGTCCACGGATCTTTCAGGTTCTGTTGCTGGTGAGGGGTGAAGCAGGGTACATATATTTTTTCAGTTTAATTAAAGTTGTTAGGGTACTTGTACTGACACAACTTTATCAATTAAGTTTAAGGAACTTTGTTTACCTCCAAGATTAATTAATTTCAGGGTCTTAATCTATTCCTAGTGAGGATAACCAGCTGAACCTGAAAGTGAATTTTACCACCTCCCCCCCTTTAATAGTTTTAAGAGCCTATAAAGCTAAAATTATGCCTTGGGTGGGTGGAAGAGAAGGACTAGAAAGGAGGACTGTTACTTCTGGAGAGAAATCTGCAACTGTGAGTATATACTTCTGGTAATTTTTCTAAAAAGAATTCCTTGTATTAAAGCTACTTAATCTGTGAACCCACTGTTTTTTGTTGGATCAGTTAGGGCCTAGTAGCAGCAATTAAAGTTTGAATTTAAAACACAGAGGAGAGCTTTCTGGTTACATTCCATACCCAGCAGAGAGCTTGTAGTTTAAATTTCATAAGAAGTTAGAGCCTAGCAGCAGCTAAGAGCTATAATTTAAATCAAATCAGAATTTAGCTTACCTCAGCAGCACAAAACAGGGTACTGTGTAGCAGCTCTCTTTTAATAAGTGTTATTTCCCACCCACCCCTGGGATATTCATAGCTTTATAGGTACTTACACATCTTAAAAGACAGGAGGTGCTTTCAGGTGAAGCTCATTACCCAAATCAGTCATACACCAAGGACCTGAGATTAATTAAGCTTCAGGTGAACAAGGTATATTAAACGTATTAGGTACAGTTTTATTGGTATAAATACCCATAGCAACCCCTAGTAAGTAAGAACTTAAAGATCTAGACACAAACTTAAAACTAAGATGCAGCAGGATGGGGGCTTTCCAGTCTTTTGCATTGAGTGTCACATGTATGATTTTCTCCCAGTTGGTGAGAGGTCTTACGTGTGCACTAGGTGCAAGGAGCTCTTTTCTCTCAGGGAACAAGTCCGTTCTCTAGAGGCTAAAGTAGCAGACTTGGGAAAACATAAGACAGACAGAGAGGTACATAGACGAGACCTACAGGGACATAATCCTGAAGTCCCACCTCCAGTCTGGCAACACCCCTGTTGCCATGGAGGAGAGAGGTCACGTGACAGGAGAGCATCACCCTGGTGTGGCAGGAAGTGATCCTGTAACTAGGACCTGTCCTCCAGGTGATGTAAAACCCTCTCGCACCGAGGAAGTTTCTCCAGGGCCATGTGCCCATGAGGGAAGGGTTAGGACAGCCGTTATAGTTGGTGATTCGATCATTAGGCATGTAGATAGCTGGGTGGCTGGTGGACGTGAGGATCGCCTGGTAACATGCCTGCCTGGTGCGAAGGTAGCGGACCTCACGCGCCACCTAGATAAGGTCTTAGATAGTGCTGGGGAGGAGTCTGCTGTCTTGGTACATGCTGGTACCAATGACATAGGAAAATGTGGTAGGGAGGTTCTGGAGGCAAAATTTAGGCTTTTAGGTAGGGAAGTTGAAATCCAGAACTTCCAGGGTTGCATTCTCCGAAATGCTTCCTGTTCCATGCGCAGGACTCAAAAGGCAGGCAGAGCTCCGGAGTCTCAATGCGTGGATGAGACAATGGTGCAGAGATGAGGGTTTTGGATTTGTTAAGAACTGGGGAACATTCTGGGGAAAGGAGGGGCTCTTCCAAAGGGATGGGCTTCACCTTAACCGCGATGGAACCAGGCTGCTGGCATTAACCTTTAAAAAGGAGATAGAGCAGCTTTTAAACTAGATATTAGGGGAAAGCCGACAGTCGCCCAAGAGCGGATGGTTCGGAAGAATGTATCCTTGAAGGATACTACCAAAAGCAGAGAGGTTCCACAAAAGAGTAAAGTAGCCCAAATGCCCTCAAGTATGGAGCAGACGGAGCTTAAAGATCCCAATTTACCCATGTCTAACAATAGCCAAATTAACATGAATAAAATACATTCTCTAAAATGCTTGTATGCAAATGCTAGAAGTCTAAAGAATAAGATGGGAGAGTTAGAATATATAGCACTAAATGAAAGGTTAGATAAGACTGGAATATCAGAGACATGGTGGAAGGAGGACAACCAGTGTGACACTGTGATACCTGGGTACAAACTATATCGTAATGATAGAGCTGATCAAATTGGTGGAGGCGTTGCGCTCTATGTTAGAGAGGGCATTGACTCAGAAAGGATTAAAGTTTTGCAGGAAACAAAATCTGCTGTAGAATCTATATGGATTGAAATTCCATGTAAAAAGGGGAAGGCGATGGCAGTGGGGGTGTACTATCGAGCACCTGGCCAGAATGAACAAATGGATGATGAAATGCTCAAAGAAATCAAGGAAGCTAACAAATGTTACAGCACAGTAATAATAATGGGTGATTTCAATTACCCCGGTATCGACTGGGTCAGTATCACGTCAGGACATGCTAGGGAGATAAAGTTCCTAGATGAAATAAATGACTGCTTCTTGGAGCAGCTGGTTCATGAACCGACCAGAGGGGAAGCAATATTAGACCTAGTCCTTAGTGGAACACCAGATCTAGTGCAAGAGATAAGGGTGTTGGGGCCACTTGGCAATAGTGATCATAGCATGATCGCCTTTGATTTAATTAGTGGAGGAGGGATAGTAAGGAAATCCACAGTACTACCCTTTAACTTTCGAAAGGGAGACTATGATAAAATGAGGAAAACAGTTAAGAAAAACTAAAAGGAGCAGTTGCAAAGGTTAAAGACGTACATCAAGCTTGGGTGTTGTTGAAAAATACTATCTTGGAAGCCCAGACCAGCTGTATTCCATGCTTTAAGAAAAGTGGAAGGAAGTCCAAAAAACTGTCAGCATGGTTTAAAGGTGAGGTCAGAGAGGCTGCTGTTGCCAAAAAAGCATCTTTCAGGAAATAGAAAAAAGAGCCGAACGACAAAATCTGGAAACAGCACAAGCACTGGCAAGTCAAATGCAAGGCATTGATAAGGCAGGCAAAGAGAGAATTTGAGAAGAAGCTTGCTGCGGAAGCAAAAACGCGAAATAAAGACCTTTTCAAGTACATTTGTAGCAAAAAACCTGTGAGAGAGTCAGTTGGTCCATTAGATGATAAAGGGGTTAAAGGAGCACTAAGAGGCGACAAGGCGATAGCGGAGAGACTGAATGAATTCTTTGCTTCAGTCTTTACTGAGGAAGATGTAGGGATGTTACCCATGACTGAAGTGGTATTTAAAGGTGCGGAAGAATTGAAGGAAATATCGATACATCGGGAAGATGTCTTACAACTATTAGATAAACTGAAGAGTAGCAAATCACCTGGGCCGGATGGTATACATCCAAGGGTGTTGAAAGAACTGAAATTTGAGATTGCAGACCTGCTATCAGTAATCTGTGAACTATCATTAAAATCATCTCTAATACCTGAGGATTGGAGGATCGCCAATGTAACACCAATTTTTAAAAAGGGTTCGAGGGGTGATCCGGGAAACTACAGACCGGTGAGCCTGACGTCAGTACCGGGAAAAATGGTAGAAACCATCATAAAGAATAAAATTGCTCAGCATGTAGATAGTCACAACCTAATGGGAGACCGCCAACATGGCTTTAGACAAGGAAGATCTTGTCTTACTAATCTGTTATGTTTTTTTGAAGGAGTGAATAAACAGGTGGACAAAGGTGAGTCGGTTGATATTGTGTATCTGGACTTTCAGAAAGCCTTTGACAAGGTCCCTCATGAGAGACTTTTGGCAAAACTAAAGAGTCATGGGATAGGAGGCAGTGTACTATTGTGGATCAGGAACTGGTTAAAAGATAGAAAGCAGAGGGTAGGGCTAAATGGCCAATTTTCCCAATGGAGAAAGGTGAATAGTGGTGTACCCCAGGGATCTGTGCTGGGTCCGCTGCTTTTTGACATATTCATAAATGACCTGGAAAGTGGAATAACGAGTGAGGTTATCAAATTTGCAGATGACACAAAACTATTTAAAGTTGTTAAAACCCAGGAGGATTGTGGAAAATTGCAAGAGGATCTTGATAAATTGGAAGACTGGGCATCAAAATGGCAGATGAAATTTAATGTGGAGAAGTGCAAGGTTATGCACCTAGGGAAGAACAACCCAAACTATGGTTACACGATGCAAGGTTCCACATTAGGAACCACCACCCAGGAAAAAGATTTAGGCGTCATTGTGGATACCATGTTAAAACCCTCGGCCCAGTGTGCTTCGGCGGCCAAGAGAGCAAATAGAATGCTAGGTATGATAAGGAAAGGAATGGAAAATAAAACAAAAGATATTATAATGCTTCTATATCATTCCATGGTGAGACCGCACCTTGAATATTGTGTGCAATTCTGGTCGCCGTATCTTAAAAAGGATATAGCGATTTTAGAAAAAGTTCAGAGAAGAGCCACCAAAATGGTAAAGAGGATGGAAGGATACTCCTATGAAGAAAGGCTAAAAAGGTTGGGGCTCTTTAACCTGGAAAAGAGACGGCTGAGGGGAGATATGATAGAAGTCTATAAATTAATGAACGGAGTGGAACGAGTAAACGTAGATCGATTGTTTACCTTATCAGAATATAGAAAGACTAGGGGACATACAATGAAGCTACAGGGTAAACTATTTAAGACTAATAAAAGAAAATATTTTTTCACTCAACGTGTAATCAAACTCTGGAATTTGTTACCGGAGGATGTAGTAAAGGCTGTTAGTGTAGCTGGGTTTAAAAAAGGTTTGGACAAGTTCCTGGAGGAAAGGTCCATAAACCATTATTAAGAAGGGACCCAGGATATCAATGCTTGAACCAATACAAGCATTGTGGAACCTGTGTCCCTTGGGGAAACTGCTAGGTACGTATGACCTAGATTGGCCACTGTTGGAAACAGAATACTGGGCTTGATGGACTTTGGTCTGACCCAGTATGGCATATCTTATGTTCTTATGTTAAGGTAAAAAACAGGGCACGTTAATTTAAGGCACCTTAGGTGCTTCAAGCATGAACTGTAAGGCATAAAGATAGCTGTAACCCTAGCACAGGATAGACCACCAAGGAAAGGCAATGAACAAGTGATGGAAGGAAGGAGAGGTGGGAGCTGATGGACCTGCCATAACTGCAGACATCCTATGTGGCAGCCGGTAAAATGAACAAACATGTTGGAGGCAGCTGTACCGATGCACAGGGTGTTGACAACGTAAAGTGCTGCAATGACAGTGGGTGGCAGAAGATGGGAATATGTGTCCACCAGTGGAGGCAGAGGTAGCAGGATATTTGCAATGATAGGAGGACAGAGGAGTAGTGGTGCCATGCAGATCAGGCACAGGAGAGGCAAGCATGAAGAGCCACATTGCAGAAAAGTGTACCAGTGCAGGACATGAGGTAGCAGCCTGCACAAGAAGACAGGACTGTACACAGCTGACAGAGGCAGATAGATGGGCTGAAGAAGGGTTGGCAACTGAGGTGAGGGTATTATGGGCTGGCAACACAGATCAGCAGAGATGTGACTGTTACAGGCATGAAAATGATTTGAATAGGACAGACATAAAAAAAAAGAGAACAAAGAAGAACTGAACACATGACCCCTGGCTAGGGAGTCACTGCATTAACCAGTAGGCTACACCTCCATAGCTCTTTGTACAGCAATGGCTGGATTCAGAAAGACTGCAGGTCACCGCACAAAATGTCTTGTGTGTGTGCCAGGATAGGGTAACCCCACCAGTACCCATGATGCAATGCACATGCAAAACAGTAGTCTACAGCTGATCACCAAATGGAGAATGCACCTCTCCAGCACCTCAGCTTGATAAGAAGAATTGACAGTGTATGATACTGGCACAGAGCACCTACAGACCATGCCACTGCGCAGGTTCTATGTTCACCTTGAGGGTGAGGATGGGCGCCCAGCACCAGGTCCGAAGTACCTGGGGTGCTAGAGATTGACTCTGCTGCAGGTCCCCATCACTTCCAGTGTGTGGTAAGTGGTCCCTGCAGTGGACCGTAAGGTCATCCTGTGTCCATCTGTATGCCCCAGTCACATCTAGCCCTGGTGGACCAGGACCCACCCAGAATAATGCATACCCAGTGTTACAATGTGGCTGCTATGGCCACCTATTATCAGAGAAGAGGGGTGTCTAGACTTGCATGAGGTTTATGTAGCAATGGCCAATATAGAGCCTGCTCCGGGTCCCCAAAGGGCCCACAATCAGCATTTTTGTAATTGTGGCAGTGGAGGGACATGTGGCACGGCCATGAAGAATAGCTGTGGGACCAGCCAATCCCAGTCCCGCTTGCCAAAGGTTATCATCTGAGGGTGGGGTGTCTGGACCAACAGTAATGCTGGGAGAAGGCCTGGGAAACCGCAGCTACCACCCACCAAAGTCTGACATGCACCAGCAGAAGGCACAGTCAGACTGTACCTGCTGCACCCTACCAGGTGTTCCAGCCATGCACATACTAACTGTGGACAGTCTTCTAGCCAGTCCATATTGCATTTTCACAGAGGAGCTATGTGCACCCAGCAGATGCCTCAGTGATCGGGTCCCAGAACAAAGAGCACTAGACAAGTATTATAATAGCACTATGTGGGAACATAGCCGTGCCATGGTCACTTTTGGTCATAATGAGAGTGCCATCTCAGCATGTCATACAGTGGCCACCCAGGCAATGCAGGTGGCAGACGGGCAAAATGGCATCTCAGCCAATGACCCTACCATTGTGGCAGACACATCCAGGCCAATCCTCTGCCTTACCTTATTCACATTTTCCAAACAGGCTGGGAAAAACTTGATCAATGAGAGCCAAAGTGCAGTGCAGGGTCACAGTGTCGAAACTGTTCTCTTAGCTTTCACAAATGCACTACATGTAGCATGTGATCGTGGTGATATTTCGGTGGCGGTTGCTTTAGATCTTTCAGCTGCTTTTGACTTGGTCGATCACTCTCTCCTCCTTCACCGTCTACGTGATGCAGGTCTCTGTAGTACTGTGCACCGTTGGTTCCACTCTTTTCTCTCTTCTCGGTCTTGTGCGGTTCTCTCATCTTCCCCCTCCACTCCCCCTTCTGACCCCCACAATCTTCCCTGTGGGGTTCCTCAGGGTTCTGTCCTTGCCCCCCTCCTTTTCAACTTCTTCTTGGCTCCCCTCGCATCCCTAATTCAGCAGTTTGGTGTATCTACTTTTTTTTATGCGGATGCAGCTGTAGCAGATTGGCTATCGCTCAACTGCCTACACTTAAATCTTACTAAAACCATTGCTATCTGGTTTTCTCACAGTGGCTCTCCCCCCTTATTGGCCCCTTCCTTCTTCGGCTCTCCTGTACCCCTGGTCTCCACTTTTCGGTACCTTGGTGTGCACTTTGACTCTGATTTATCTTTTCACTCTCACATTTCTCACGTCACAAAAACATCCTTCTTTCTTCGCCAGATTTGTTCCATTCGTCCTTTTCTCTCCCCCTCAGCCCTTGTTACCTTGGTTCTGTCTTTAACCATGTCTCGTGTGGACTTTGCTAACTCTCTGTTTATCGGTCTTCCAAAAAATCAACTTACCCGACTCCAACGGATTCAGAGTACTGCTGCATGCCTTGTCACATGCTCCTCCCCTCGGGATCACATAACCCCTCTGCTATTTCATCTCCACTGGTTGCCTATCCCTTTCAGGGCCACTTTCAAATTACTGATTCTGACGCATAAAACCTTCCATACAAGCACTCCACAATACTTAACGGACCTCCTCTTCTTTCACTCTCCCAGACACACCCCTCGCTCTTTTCATCTCAACCGCCTCACCCTCCCTTCCCCTTCTCGTGCCCACCTGCAGTCTACCGCCTCCTCTGCCTTCTTTTTTGCTGCTCCCGCCCTCTGGAATGCCCTTTCCCCCCCCCCCCGTCTGGAACCTCAGTTTACTACCTTTAAACAACATTTAAAAAACCATTTGTTTTCCCTGGCTTTTAATGTTCCCTCCCCTTTTGTGTGATCAATTCTCTCCCCCACCTCTTGTTCCTCCCTAGGCCCACCCCTTGCCTACATTTTGTCCTGTTTTCTTGATTCTTCTGCTGTCCTGTCAGGTATTGTACATTTCTTTTTCTTTTCGCTGGCCTTGGCCTTTTTTTATTGAATTTTAATGTACACTGCTTTGGTTATTGTGAAAGGCGGTTTTTATCAAATACAATAAACAAACATAAACACATAAACAGTGCAGTAAGCCACAGGACAAAGAGGAAACACGCACACACACCCTCACAGGCGCACTGACCAAAAGTGGAGATGATTGGCATTCCTTCTTGACAGTCCTGTCTCAATGTCAGCTCAAGGACTGATAACATGTGCTCTGTTTGCACGTGCTATGTTACCGTGCCTTACCCTCACCACAGATTGATATCATGTGTAATGTTTGCATGTGCTATCAGCCTCCAACCAGCTGTGGATAGTGGAGCCTGTCAGTGCTGCTGGTTTGTGTTTCCACCCCTGCTGGCCATCTCTTGGGGGTTGCACATGCTGGAGCTGTACTTACATTATCAGCTAAACTTTGTCCACAGGAATATGCAATACAGAAACCCCAGCGGGGACCTGAACCTGTGACCTTCCACACATGCATACACCAACTATCTGTGTTACACCATAGTGCTACCTTATAGCAATAGTAGCTCCTGTTGCTGACATACTTCTCTTCAGCTGACCTTCAGCACATGCTGCAATGCAAATAGTGCACATGACCAGGACAAGGCTTCTGTCTGCTGAAGACTGGTGCCACTTCCCACGCCACCACCAACACCCCACCATGCAGATATGTCCATGCACATGCATGTTAAACATGTGAGTTTGGCAGGCACCTTGGGCAAAGAGTCTGAATGGGGGGGAGGGGCACACATGGACAGCCATGCAGCCTTCCCACCAGCTGCCCATACAGGGGCCCCAACACTGTCTGCCATCTATACATCTCGGGGGGAGGATGGCAGCCACTGCTATAGTATTTCCCCAGGCAACTGCATTTTCCAGCTACTTGGAGGGCTACAGCATCTGGCACTATCTGCCTCTTCCCCCATAGCTGGGTTCTGTGGCAGCAGGGGGGGGGGGGAGGCAGCCTAGATCTCTGCCTGGAGTGCCAGGACCCTTGGACCACCTTATGTGGCACATTGCCTTTCCGCAACGTTAGCAGGACTGTGTGCTGCCACTGTCACTGTGGGATCATGACGAATATCACAGATGGTTCTGCGGATGGCAGAATACCCCTTTGTGGAGAGGCTAAAAAGGTTGGGGCTCATCAGCCTGGGGAAGAGACAGCTGAGGGGAGATAATATAGAGGTCCATAGATTATTGACTGGAGTGAAACAGGTAAGTGTAAGTCACTTTTTTATGTCATCAGACTGTGGACAGACTAGGGGACCTGCAATGCGGCTACAGAGTGTAACCCATATGGGTCTTCTAGGTGAAAATACTTTTTCAGTCCACGCGTAATCATACCGGAGGATGTGGTAAAAGCTATCAGTGTAGTTGGGTTTAAAAGAGTTTGGACGGGTTCCTGGGTAACAGTCCATAAACCATTGCTAAACAGGATCTGAGCTATGCCATGCTTGCCCCATTACAGTTATTGGGTATCCTGTGTGTCTTTTATTTATTTTATTTATTTATTCAATATACATTTATATACCTTGTTTTCCCAAGTATAAAACACGATTTCCATGGAACAATGATATGAATTGTACAACAGGTATTCGATTCACTTACATTATAACAGTTGGAACTATACTCGATTCACTTACATTATAACAGTTGGAACTATTTACATTAAACTGTTGGCTTTACAATAAACATACAAACAAATACTTGATTCCATTGTATAAAACTATTTACATTGAGCTGTTGGGTATACAATCCAATTACATGGCATCAGTTGAACTATTTACAATACGCTATTCGGACAGCAGTGAGGGTAGTTTTTAAGTGGAGTTCATCACATGGGATTGTAAGGCGGTCAGCCTGAATGGTGGGTTAGCTGCTCAGGCTGTCTTTTGTGGGAGTGAGAAATGTTGAATTCTGTATGTTTGTGAGGGATTGTTAGGGGGCTAAAGTGTAGCATGAAAAAATACGTTTTAAGGTTTTTATGGAACGTTTGTAGATCATCAATTTCTCTGAGTTTAGCGGGTAACTCATTCCAGAGTGTCGGTGCAATGTGCGAGAATGCTTTGCAGTTTGTCGTTTTCTTGCTCTTTCTGAAGTCCTTGGGTACAGTTAGTTTGTTATAATTTTTACTTCTTTGGCTTCTGGTGGGTTTTTCCATATTGATGATTGTGTGTAAGAATGAAGGTGCTAGATTGTAGATTAGTTTAAATGTAGTTACCAGTATTTTATAATTTATCCGGCTTTGGATAGGTAGCCAGTGAAGATCGTAGAGTGTGGGCATGATGTGTTCAATGGTGCTGATGTTCTTAATTCTGGCAGCAATGTTTTAGGCTATTTGGAGCCTCCTGATTGAGTGTTTAGGTGTTCCTTGGAGAATTGCATTGGCAAAGTCAAAGTGTGGCGTGATAAGTGCCTGTATTACAGATATGAAGTCCTGCATGTAAATTAGTGGTCGGAGCTGCCTTAAAAGTTTGAGTTTATAATGAATTTTGGTTACTATGTTCTTGATGTGCATTTGCATGCTTAGAGTCTGGTCAATTATAACTCCTAGGTATTTCACCTCCTTCTTTACCAAGATGTCGGAGTCCTGTAGGCGGATTGTTGATGGAGGTATGACGTTTTGATTTCTGGTAATGAATAAGATTTCAGTTTTTGAATGGTTGATAAGTAAATAAGCCATAGTGAGATTTCATTAAAACACTCTGAGAGGCGTTGAGTAAGCAGGTTTGGTATTTTGAATGGAATGTAAAGCATAATGTCATCCGTGTAAATGTGGTAATTTACACGATGTTTGGTGAAAATTGAGCATATAGGCTGTAGATATAGGTTAAAGAGGAGGGCGGAGAGTGCCGAACCCTGAGGGAGCCCTTGCGTCTGCCTGAAGGTATCTGAAGTGTTCTGGTTGATTCATACCGCTTGAGTTCTATCACTTAGGTATGATGCGAACTACTTAAAAACAGTAGTTGTTATCCTATCTGTTGGAGCCTTGATAACATGGTTAACACTATCAAAGGTTGCCGTGATGTCTAGAAATAGGAGGACAAATGCCTGTTTGGTGTCATCAATGCCTCGTATCAAAGTGTCCATTAGTACCATGAGCAGCGTCTCCACACAGTGGTATGGTCGGAAACCGTATTGCTGGTCATCCAGGGGGGCTGAGGTTTCAATGTGGTCCTGGAGTTGCAATTGGACCACTTTTTCTGTGAGTTTTGCCAGGAATGGGATACTGGAGATAGGTCTGTAAGATTAAGGGGAGGTTTTGTCTGGACAGTTATTTTTTAGTTTTGGGCGGATTTGTGCATGTTTGAGGGATGGTGGCAAGAAACCCTGCTTGAGTGAGAGGTTGATTATTGGGAGAATAAATGAGAGTTCAGGTAAGGTATTTTTCAACCAGTTAACTGGGCAAAGATCGAGATATGATGTTGTCGTGTTTAGTTTGGTGATTGTATTCTTCGGGTTTTCTTTTGATATTGTGTGAAAATTAGACCGGGAGTTGAGTGGGTCAGGTTTTGCTAATATGGTTGTAGGGGAGGTTTGTGTAATAGGTTTGACTTTATTCATGTAATTTTTATTTTTATTTATTTATTTTATTATTTATTACGATTTCTTATATACCGCACTATTCGGTATCAGCGCGGTTTACATTATAACACAACGACCATAACAACAAGCTGTTTGGTTTTACATAGAACAGGAGTACAAACTTGGACAACAGGGGAGAACTATATACATGAGATATTTACACGGAACAAGGTTATGTAAAATAACATACTGAACGTAAGGGTCATTTCTTAAGTGGGTCATTTCTTCAGAGGGGATACCTAGGTTCAGTTGCTGGTTGGGTAGTATTGGAGGAAAAGGTGGTATCTGAGTGCCTTCCTGAACTGAGATAGCTAGTGTTTGGGGAGATATATCACATTATCCTCAGTTTCCTCTTGGCTTTCCTCAAATTGTCTGGTTCTGAATATCTCCAAGACGGCTGCTGTTTGGTTCACCCATGGTTCCCCTACTCCGTCTCTTACTCCTTCTCTTTCTGGTGTCTCTATTCTCACAGTGCCCAAACTTCGGTATCTTGGTGTCATTCTTGTTAGTGCACTCACGTTTCAAGACCACATTTCCTCTATCTCTCAGCGTTCTTTTTACTGCCTTCGACAGATTCGTGCCATTCGACCTTTCCTATCTCCCCAGGCACTCACTACCCTTTTCTTTCATTAGTCATAACTCGTTTAGATTTCTGTAATTCCATTTATGCCGGTATCCCTCAGTATCAGTTACATCGACTACAGTTAATTCAAAACACGGCTGCCCAGATGCTCCTACATGCTTCTCCACGCGATCACATCACCCCCCTCCTACAACACCTTCACTGGCTGCCACTACAATTCCTGATCCCTTACAAGGTTCTTACTCTGGTCCATTGAGCCATTTACCTTCATAGACCCCAATACCTTTCCGATTTGCTCTCCTTCCATGTCCCTTCCCGAAGCCTCCGGTCCATTCATATTAATCGCCTTCACCTTCCAGCCCCTTCCCGTGCACATCTCCAATCCACCCGTAAATCAGCATTTTTCTACCTTGGTCCCTCCCTCTGGAACTCACTACCCACTGCCCTCCGTCTCGAAGAATCATATTCTAAATTTCGCTCCCTTCTCAAAACTCATCTGTCCTCCTGTGCCTTTCCTGGATCTAGCTGACTCCTCTGACTCTATCTTTCTATCTTCTCCTGTCCTCTGTTTCCCTTTCTTCCTTCTTCAAGTAATTGTAACTTTCTCTTTCTGTCTCTGATTTGCTGTTTTTATTTATATTGTAAACCGCCCCGATGTAACGGGGGGCGGTATATCAAATGTTATATAAACAATAAACAATAAACATTCAGTGGTGGAAGAATTGTAGTTTTTGCTGGTTAGATTCTGGACAATGTTAAATAGCTCTCTAGGCCGGTTTAGGGATTTTGATAAGAATACCTAGTTTTTCTTGGATTTGTCAATGGACTTCTTGTATTTTGTGAGTATGGGTTGGAGAGTATGTTATCTTGTGTGGCGGCATTATATATGATTTTGTTCCAGTTGCCTATCGCTTCTTCAAGATCACTTGGGTCGGTGGATAGGTTGGGGATGACTTTATCCAGAAATTCATCTTTATTAAATTTCTTGAAAAGGTGAAGGGTTGGTTGCATCGCTTTCCTGTGCTGTTGGTTATCTTCGTATCGAATGCTTGAAATTAATCAGATGGTGGTCGGACCAGGGAACCTGTGTAATGTTCATTGAAGCTGGGTTGAATGCTTTATGGAGATTTTTTGGGAGAAAAACTACATCAAGGAGATTACCCTTTTTATGGGTGTGGCTACTGATAATTTGGTGGAATTCTTTTGGGGAAACTGCTAGGTATTTGTGACCTAGATTATGCACAGTTGGACACAGGATACTGGGCATGATGGACCTTGGTCTGACATGGTTTGGCATATTTTGTAGTCTTATGTTCCTATGTGCCATCTAGGCAGCTACCTGGTTCCCCCTGTGCACCAGCAGCCCCCACTACATGACCCATGTGCCAGCGCCTTTGCCTCCATTTGCACCATCAACATAGTGCTCTTTCATACTTGGGCACTATGCTGTTGCTATAAATGTAGTACTACTATCACTTTTCTTGGGCTACCTATCTGTGCATCACATTGCTGATGCTTAAATGGTCTCTCTCTCCGGCAAAAGTGCTTTTACCGACAGGTTTTCACTGGCGGTAAAGTCCCGGCTTTACTGTTCCAGTGTTAATGTAGCAAGGGCTTCTCCCCGCCCACTGACCCCTTCTCTCCACCCTCTGGGACATTTATCGCTGCCGGTAACATTACCGCACGTTAACGTTACATTAGGTAATGTTACCGTGCGTTAACGTTACCGATGCTCCTTTAACATTAAGGTGAAGGCCCATTTTCATTGAACTCGAGGAGCAAATGAGAGGGTCTATTCAGGGTAAATATTAAATCATCCGCAAACAAAGAGAGTTTATGCTCTGTGTGAAATCCAGCCATCCCCACAATCTCAGGCCCATGTTCGAGTTTGGTAAGATAGAGGCTCCATAATGAATGCAACTCCATTATTTGGTCCTGGAATGTTTTGTAGAAAACATTTGTGCATTCGTCCAATCCAAAAGCTTTGGACCTTAGGCGGCCTTTGATGACCTGCAAAACCTCCTGAGATTGGTCATACAATCCCTTCCATCTCCACCTCAGTGAGTTTAGGCAAATGACAAACCTCCCAATACTGATCTATCGATGGGTCAGATGCTTCCGGGGTATATAGTCGCTTATAAAAATCCACAAAACACGCTTCTATCCCCTTTTGATTCAATATCACTGCCCCTTGCTTATTCTTTATTTTCCAAATACTGTTTTTGGTCCATTCCTTGCTTGCCTTGTTTCCAAACTAAAAGTGCTCTTGTCCTAATCTATCCAAATTAAAACGTATTTCTGCTAATTGATATTCTTCTAAATTTTTCTTTGCATTTGTCAATTCCCTAAGGACAGTGAGTTGTCTGTTACCCCGTTTTATGAGTTCTACCAGCCTTGTGATGTGTGTAGGGTAGTTGTCCTTTGCTCCCTTTGCCTATGGGCCCCAAGACTAATAAAGTGACCCCTTAAAAGTGCTTTCAGTCCATCCCGTACCATACCTGTGGCCATTCTTCATTATCATTAATATCCAGGAAATCTTGAATGACCCCATTATTTTTGTCCTTATTTCCTGGTCTTCAATGGGGCCACGGCTCCAATATTGCATGGAAGCTGCTACCACTGTTTAGTAAACATTATCCCTCAGTCTCCAAAAACTATTGGGACGTTCTGCTGGAACTATCAACAAATCCACCCACAGTGGGAAGTGGTCCGATCACGTGCGGTCTTCAATTTTACATTCCTTGACCCATCCCCCTAGAGTTCTACTCCCCCATAAGTAGTCAATTCTGATATGCATTTTGTGAGCTCCCGAATAAAAAGTGTAATCTCGTTTGCCAGAGTGTCTCGCTTTCCATATATCTTCTAACTCAAAAAGGTGTGCCCATCCTTCCAAACTTTTATGCCCTGTGGTGAGCCTTTTACCTTGGCCAGTGGAAGTATCAACTGCAGATTGAAGGCTAAATTAAAATTCCCACAAACCAAGACTATTCCATCCACAAACCCATGGATATTGGATCTGATATCTGCCATCCAAGACTGAAAGTCCTGCTGGATGGCATTTGCATTATTCTTCAGAACTACAAACCACTGCCACACCTCCAATCTGAATGTGGCAATAATGTCTGGCACTTCGGCACTATTTCCATTTTGTTCCGAGGCCTTACTGGCCTGTACCATGCCTAATGCTGCCATTTTATGCTTCCCTCCTGTGTTGGTGTCTCTGCTCTTATAGGCAAAGGATTTAAGGTCAGTGGACTGCTTCTTCGTCACTGATGCCATCCCGAGGGTAGCGTATATATTGCCAAGGTTTTCTCCCTAAGGGGGTTGAGGAGCCAACTAAATGTGGATTTATCCCTCACCTTCAGATAGCTCCTGAGTTAGACTGCCATCTTGGGTGTGACATCTCTGGAACCTATCTATCCTTCTGCAATATCACTTATGAATACATTAAATAGTATCGGTCCCAGGACTGATCCCTGAAGCACGCCACTTTTCACCTTCCTTTCTTCTGAGTGAGTTCTGTTGACCACCACCTTCTGTCATCTGTCAGTCAACCAACTTCTGAACCAGTTCACCATCTTGGGACCTATTCCCAGGCTACTCAGTTTATTTATAAGCCTCCTGTGAGGAACGGTATCAAAGGCTTTTCTGAAATCTAGGTATATCACATCTATTGCATGCCCTTGATCTAGTTCTCTGGTCTCCCAGTCAAAGAACTCAATCAAATTTGTTTGGCATGATCTTCCTCTTGGTAAAAAACATGTTGCCTTGGATCATGCAGTCCATTGGTTTCCAGAAAATCCACTATTCTTTCTTTCAAGAGCGCTTCTATTACTTTTCCCACCAGAATGGTAAGGTTTACCAACCTACAGTTTGTCACCTCTTTCTTATGACCACTTTTGTGAAGTAGTACATCATCAGCCATTCTCCAGTCATGCAGAACCTCCCCCATCTCCAATGATCTATTAAAAACATCTTTTAAAAGCTCTGCAAGAACCTTTCTGAGCTCTTTCAGTATCCTCTGATGTATCCCATCCAGTCCCATGGCCTTATCCACTTTCAGTTTTGCAAGCTGTTCAAAAACATCTTCTGTGAATAGTGTGGTATCTACTCCATTCCCATTGATATATTTGTCAATCATACATGATCCTTCTCCAGGATTTTCTTTCGCGAATATAGAACAGAAGTATTTGTTTAGCATTGTCATTTTTTAAACGTTACTTTCCACAATTCTGTCCTCGGCACTTTTGAGTTTGGAATTCAACCTCTGATCTTCCACTTCTCCTGAATATACCTGAAAAATGTTTTGTTGCCACATTTCACATCTTTAGCCATCTTTTCTTATGTCATTGCTTTTGCTTTCCTTATTTCTATCGCTGTCTCTTTTAGCTTTATCCTGTATTCTTCTCTGTGTTCCTCTTTTTGTGATCTTCTGAATTTTGTGAAAGCTGTATTTTTTGCCTTTATTTTTGCATCCACTTTCTTGTTAAATCATATAGGTTTATTTTACCTCTTGTTTTATTTACTTTCCTTACATACTTTTCCTTACATATCTGTTGTCTCTTTTAGTTTAGCCCACTGAAATTCCACTTCCCTTATCTACAAAAGGAGACTGCTACTTCTGGGGAGAGATCTGCAATTGTAAGTATTTACTTCTGGGAATTTTTCTAAATCTTGGGGAAAAAGGAATTCTTTAGATTAAAGCTGATTAATCTGTGAACCCAGTGTACTTCTTAAATCAGTCAAGGCCTAGTAGCAGCAAAGAGCTTTCAGTTTAAATTTAAAAAACAACAGAGAGCTTTCTGGTTAAATTTAGAACCCAGCAGAGAGCTTCCAGTTTAAATTTAATACTCAGTCAGGGCCTAGTATCAACAAGGCGCTTTCAGTTTAAATTTAAAACACAGAAGAGAACTTTCTGGTTAAATTTAGAACCCAAGACTTCCTCTATCCAAGCAAGGGCTGTGGGACTCCCCCCTGGAGATTGGTCACAGATTACCTTAGAAGCACAGGACAGGATACTATGAAGCAGCCGGCTTTTAATAAATCTTCTTTCCCTCCCTCCCACCCCAACACCCACCTGGGATAATCATAGCTTTATAGGTGCTTAAACCTCTTAAAGGAAAGGAGATGCAATATTCACTCTCAAGTGCAGCTGTTTATTCTCATCAGCATACATTAAGGGCCTGAGATTAATTAAACTTCAGGTGAACAAAGTAAATTAAACATGTTAGGTATAGTTTTATTAGTATAAGTATCCCCAGCAACCCTTAGTAAGTAAAGAACTTAAATATCTAAACACAACCTTAAAACTAAGATGCAGACAGCAGCCCAGCAGCGAGATGGAGGCTTTCCAGTCTTTTGCATTGAGTGTCACATGTATGATTTTCTCCTAGTTGGTAAGGGGTCTTACGTGTGCACAAGGTGCAAGGAGCTCTTTGCTCTCAGGCAATAAGTCCAATCTCTGGAGGCAAGAGTAGCAGACTTGGAAGACATAAGGAAGACAGAGAGGTACATAGACGACACCTACAGGGATATAGTCCTGAAGTCCCACCTCCAGTATGGCAGCATCCCTGTTGCCATGGAGGAGAGAGGTAACGTGACAGGAGATCATCACCCTGGTATGGCAGGAAGTGTTCCTATAGCTAGGACCTGTCCTCCAGGTGATGTAAAACCCTCTCGCACTGAGGAATTTTCTCCAGGGCCATGTGCCCATGAGGGAAGGGTTATGACAGCCGTTATAGTTGGTGATTCGATCATTAAGCATGTAAATAGCTGGGTGGCTGGTAGGCATGAGGATCACCTGGTAACATGCCTGCCTGGTCTGAAAGTAATGGACCTCATGTGCCACCTAGACAAGGTTTTACATAGTGCTGGGGAGGAGCCTGTTGTCTTGGTACATGTTGGTAACAATGACATAGGAGGTTCTGGAGGCCAAATTTAGGCTTAAGAACATAAGATATGCCTTACTGGGTCAGATCAAGGTCCATCAAGCCCAGTAGATCACAATTTCCTACCACATTCCCAAAACGGCACACAGATTCCACAATGCTTGTCCACCCAAGTGGATAACATAATCAGTTTTGAAATGCTTACTTTCTGCACTGACTATGCTAACAATTTGGTTTGCATTCCTGCTGGCTGAAGAACCTGGAAGACATTTGATCATCTTCTGCCCCTTGGACTGTGTTCCCAAGTTAATCCCTCTGATGACAGTTTCCTGTTTTGAGATTTTTTTGTTCATATTTGGGGCATTAACAGTAGATTGGGTGTTAACCTTTTCATTTAAGGTCACTTCAGTTTCCACTAAAGGGGCATTCTCATTTTCTAAGACAGAGAAGGCATTATGCAGGGATATCTCTTGATGAAGAGGATATCTCTGGGTTATATATTGCAATCTACCAGAGTCTACAGTGATCCATTTGTTCCTGGAATGTTTGAATCTTTTAGGAGTGGTGGTGAGTTGTTTTCAATTTGTACCCTATGGAAGGTGTGTTTCATTGCAGCTAATTCTTCACTTAATAGAGACAATTCTTTATTCAGAGCAGATAGATTGAGGCATATAGGACAAGCTCTACATGGCTTTACAGTCCTATGACTCTGAAGTCCAACACCAGGCTGAGAAAGCCCATACCAATGCAGATTTCCTGTCCAAGGAGGGAAAACGACCCCCAGAATGGGTTGACCCTATCACACCCCAACCCAAAGGATCTCCGCCAAGTGGGAGGGGAGTGTACGTCCCATCACTGCAGGACTCCCACGGGACCCCAGCCAGCCCTGGCTCTGGAGGTATGGACCCCTCTAGGAAGGGCCCCCTATAGTGGTGGATGAGGACACCCAGGGGCCAAGGAAGAACCCCAAATCCTGCTCCTTACCTGGCCAGGAGATATAGGGCCTGGCTCCCTGACAACACCTGGGATGAGAGGGAGGTAGAAAGGGAGCTGATGGCCCAGATCTCCACTGAGGTAAACCCTCATCTCCAGGAACAAGCAGGAATGTAGTCTTCACATATGGGTATTGTCGGTATCGACGGAGCCTGCGCGGGAACGCTCCCCAGCGTCCAATTAGAAAGCTTTTGGGAGCATCCCACAGCACCTGTGTGCTGCCTTCCCGCCTTTCCCAACTGCCTCTCTCCGGTTCTTCATTTTCCGTGGAGCCAGCAGGTCATTGTTCCTGTCACCACAGAAAATTCTTCCTTATTACTTTTTTTTTTTTTTTTGTGGTCGCATCTGCCTTCCTCGATGCATTACCAGTACTGATGGTTTTTCTTTATTTATTTCTGTTCTTTTAAAAAAATATATAAATATACTTAGTATTTTTCTCATTTTCACCAGGTGCATGCGCCATTTTGGGCCTCAGGCCCAAAAATTTTCCTACAATGGAGAAACCTGCTTCAGGTTTCAAAAAGTGCACCAAGTGTGGCGGTACCATCTCCGTCACTGACACCCATGAATGGAGTCTGAAATGTTTAGGTCCTGACCACTCCATCACGGATTATATGTCCTGTGCCATGATGTCTAAAAGAGGTCGGCAGAACCGAGCTGCTAAGCTCAGTACCCCGTTTCCCTCTGATGCAGCTTCGGTGGCATCGACATCTTCCAGGGCTTCCTCTTCCTCCCGTGGATCTCAGGTAACTAAACATAAGTCCAGCCGGTCCTCAAAGGGTAGATCTCCGTCCAAGTACCGAGATGCCTCTGGCGTTGCTCTTGAGGATTCTGCACCGGCAAAATTGCCCCGGGGGGAGGCTTCAGCTTCCAAAGCAATATTCGGGGCTCCAGGATGTTCTCGAGGCCTCGACCTCGGTAGAACTACTGGTGCTATGTTCTGGGGTACCGGCTATCTTCTCCGGTACCGACATCCAGGTATCGGCAGCGTCGATAGACCAGCGGTTCCTGGCTATTGAACGCAGTCTGATGGCTCTCCTTGCGGCATCGACACCCTCGGAACCAAGTCAGACAGTTCAGCCGGTACTGGCACCGACTCCGGCACCGATAGCATCGACATCGGTGTCCGCATTGCCAGCACCCAGTCACCTGATGCCCTCCGGTACCAATACACTGGTACCGACTTCGGTCGGTACGGGTATCGGGCTCTACAAGAGCATCCGGACAGAAGGTACTTCGAGTCCTCAGAGGAATCTGAGGATTCCAACAGTTCTGTCGATGCGGGGGCACTTCTTCCAGAGGAGCCTTCCTCCCCTAAACGCAGGATGTCTCCTCCAGAGGATATCTCCTTCCGGGATTTCATCAGGGAGGTGGCTCGGGGTCTCTCTATTACTGTGGCTCCTGAAACAGAGCACAGAGCAAAGTAGCTGGAAATTTTACAATATCCCAAAGCTCCTAAGGAGGCAGCTACTTTGCCCATCCATGAGATCTTGCATGATCTCATGACCAGAATGTGGGAGACCCCTCTTACCACCTCTCCTCATTCTCGCAGACTTGACACTATGTATCGAGTCCCTCCTTGTCCTGGTTTCCAAAAAACTCAGCTCCAACACCCCTTTATTGTAGTGGAGTCAGCTATGAGAAGGATCAGGAGTGCAAAGAGGCATGCCTCTAATCTCCCAGGATGTGAGTGCAGAACTTTGGATGCTTTTGGACGTCGTACCTTCCAAGCTTCCATGCTTTCTGCCAGGATCAGTTCCTATATTTTATATATGGGAATGTTCCTGAAGGAAATCACAGGAGATTTAGAGGTTCTGAGTCCTCTTCTTACTGAAGTTAGGAGAAAGGATTTTCTCACATTGGTCAAACATGCCCAGGATGTTTCCAAATTTGTCAACCGTGCAGCTTTTGACTGTTTTGAGTGCATAAGCAGAACCTCTGCCATTGCCATAGGTGCACGTAGAATTGCCTGGCTCCAGGCATCTTATTTGGAACTCTGGGTACAAGGCAAATTGGGCAATATTCCTTGTACTGGTGAGAACCTGTTTGGCAAAGATTGGCAGGAAAAGGCCAATGAGTTGGATGCTGACAACTCCACCTTGGACAGATTATCCAAGGGCACAGCTGATCCTGCAAGAAAGAAATATTTCAAGAAACCATTCTTTTCCAAAAAGAAAAGGTTTTATCCTGCTTATTCCCAGCAGGGACGCTCTGCAGGTCAACCTGTCCGGAAGGGTCAGCAACCATCCAAACAAAGAAAAGCAAAGACTGCTAAGCCTCAACCGCCTCAGCAGTCTCAGCCTCCACAAGGCCTTTGACTTGCACCTAGAGAACTTAGCCTTCCTGGCTCTAAATGGACCAGAGCCTTCCACCATTCCAGGAAGGTTATGTCACTTTGCCCCAAGATGGAGGCAAATAACAGCAGAACATTGGACACTCTCCATCATAAAAGAGGGGTACAAGCTTCATTTCTTGAGCATGCCCCCTCCCACAATAGTAAAAAGTTCAATTCTCAGACCTCTCTCAACAACCTGTTAGATCTAGAGGTCACCATACTTCTTGCCCAGGGGGCAATAGAAGAAGTACCCATTCATCAAAAGGGTACAGGGTTTTACTCCCCCTATTTCCTTATCCCAAAGAAAACAGGGGGATACAGACCTATTTTGGACCTCAGAGAATTGAAAAAAAGCGTAGTTACTCACCTGTAACAGGTGTTCTCCAGGAGCAGCAGGAATCAGTCCTCACTTATGGGTGACGTCGGCGCCGACGGAGCCCTCGCGGAGCAATTTTCCCCAGCTTTCAAAGAAAGCCTTTGGGAATTGCAGCGCGCATGCGCGGTCGTCTTCCCGCCCGAAGGTGCCATCTTAGCCAGTCAGATGACATAGCTAAAAAGACAGCATAAAAATTTGCAAAAAGAACATAAGCAGACGATTGCAACTCCAAGGGGAGGAGGGAGGGTAGTGAGGACTGATTCCTGCTGCTCCTGGAGAACACCTGTTACAGGTGAGTAACTACGCTTTCTCCAGGACCAAGCAGGAAGTCAGTCCTCACTTATGGGACTCCCAAGCTCAAGGCTACCGGAGACCCGAAGCACAAAAATGAGCTCCCTCTAGCTCAGCAGCACAGAAGGATAGAATCTTCGCTGAATTATCACCCACCGGTAGCCCACATCCGGGATGGAGGGTAGGAGTTGCTCAGACCTCAAAGAGATTACGGAGGACTGCCTGTCCGAAAGCACTGTCCCTACGGGACTCCCTCTCGAGACAGTAATGGACCGCAAAAGTCTGGCTCGAAGACCAAGTAGCGGCCCGGCAGATGTCTGCCAGCGGAACAGAGCGGAGGTAAGCCACTGACGTAGCCTTTGCCCGAACGCAATGAGCCGTGACTCGACTTTCTAAGGAGAGTCCGGCTGCCCCATAAGCCCAAGAGATACAGTCCGCAACCCAGATGGACAGAGTACGCTTGGAGACCGGGAGCCCCAATTTATTGGGGTCAAAAGACACAAAAAGCTGAGCAGCTTTACGGTGCTCCCGCGTACGGTCAAGGTAGAAGTTCAAAGCCCTTCTACAGTCCAGGGTATGGAGGACCGTTTCAGCTCGGCTGGAGTGTGGTCTGGGAAAGAAGGTTGGAAGTACCACCTCCTGATTGATGTGAAAAGGGGAGACCACTTTTGGAAGAAATTTTGGGTGAGTCCGTAGGACTACCCTATTTTTGTAGAACCGAGTGTAAGGGGGATCAGACACGAGGGCCTGCAATTCACTTACGCGTCTAGCGGAAGTGAGGGCTATCAAGAACAGTGTTTTCCAAGACAGAAAACGGAGAGAACAGGTAGCCATAGGTTCAAAAGGCGGACAGGTGATCCGCTGCAAAACCACATTCAGGTCCCAGTCAGGCGCTGGCGGGCGCAGAGGTGGTTTAAGTAGAAGGAGACCTCGGAGAAACCTCGCTACGAGAGGGTCGCTGAAGAGAGGTCTACCGTCCACCGGCACATGATGTGCCGAAAGAGCACCGAGGTGAACTTTGACGGAGTTGGACTTAAGTCCCAGATTAGAGAGGTGTAGCAAGTACTGCAAGATCACCGACACCGGGCAGGAGAAGGGATCCTGAGACTGTGGGGCACACCAGACGGCAAAGCGACGCCATTTAAGGGCGTAGCATTTGCGGGTAGAAGGCCGTCGCGAAGCTAAGACGACCTCCTCCACCTCTGCCGGCAGGAGAAGGGGAGCAAGGACTACCCTCTCAGCAGCCAGGCCATGAGGTTGAGAGACCTGAGGTTGGGGTGCAGGAGGGACCCCTGATCCTGAGTGAGGAGATCCGGTTGTACCCCCAGAGGGATTGGATCCTCCACCGCCAGTTGCAGCAGGAGCGGAAACCACGGCTGCCTGGGCCAGCGAGGGGCCACCAGGATCATGAAGGCTTTGTCTCGGAGAACCTTGAAAAGAGTCCGAGAGACTAGCGGGATGGGAGGGAACGCATACAGAAGGCTCCCCGACCATGAGATCAGAAAGGCGTCCGCCGCAACCCGAAGGGGGTGTGGCAGACGAGAGCAGAAGCGAGGAAGCTGCCGGTTGCGAGGACTGGCAAAGAGATCCATTGTGGGGAGGCCCCACTTGAGGAAGAGCTTCTGAACTACCAAGGGATCCAGACGCCACTCGTGCGGCTGGAGGACCCTGCTGAGTTTGTCCGCAAGGCAATTGTCCCGGCCCGGGAGATAAACTGCCTTGAGGAGAATGCCGTGACTGACGGCCCAAGAGCAGAGCTTCTGAGCCTCCCGGCAGAGGAGAAAGGAGCCCGTGCCCCCCTGTTTGTTCACGTAGAACATGGCAACTTGATTGTCCGTCTGGATAAGGACGGACTGTTGGGAAGTCAGGTGGGAGAAGGCCGGAGAGCTAGGCGGATCGCCCGGAGCTCCAGGAAGTTGATCTGCTGAGCAGACTCCCACGTGGTCCAGAGGCCCTGAGTACGCGCCTCTTGGCAATGCGCTCCCCAGCCCAGGAGGGATGCATCGGTGGTCAGCACCCGGGTTGGCTGAGGTGACTGGAAGGGCATACCGAATGTCAGGTTCGGCTGCCGGAGCCACCACCGGAGAGACGAGATCAGCGGCTCGGAAACGCGCACTAGGTCTGCGAGGCCGCCCGTGGCCTGTCGCCCCTGCCGGCGGAGACACCATTGAGCAGACCGCATATTCAGGCGGGCATTGGGGGTCACATGGACAGTGGAAGCCATATGGCCGAGCAGTCTCAGGAAGCGCCTGGCGGAGACCAGGGGCTGGCTGCGAAAGCGGTCGGCTAGGTCCATGAGCCACTGAGCCCTGTCGAGCGGTAGATACGCTCGCGCCTGAGGAGTGTGCAGCCTTGCGCCGATGAACTCGAGATCCTGTGAGGGGAGCAAAGTGGACTTTGCGAAGTTTATGACAAAGCCCAAGTGCTGCAGCAGAGCCACCGTGCGACACGTGGCGTTGGTGACCTCCTGAGCGGACGCTGCTCTGATGAGCCAGTCGTCGAGGTACGGAAAGACATAGAGGCCGTGAAGCCGGAGATGGGCCGCCACGACCGCGAGACATTTCGTGAAGACTCGCGGTGCGGAGGACAGGCCAAAGGGCAGTACTCTGTACTGGTAATGATTTCCCGCCACCACAAACCTTAGGTATTGGCGGTGGCTTGGGTGGATGAGGATGTGCGTGTAGGCATCCTTTAGATCCAAGGAGCATAGCCAATCTCCCTGCTGGAGGTAGGGCAGAAGGATTCCAAGGGTAAGCATTTTGAACTTCTCCCGCACAAGGAACTTGTTGAGGTTGCGCAAGTCCAGGATGGGTCTGAGGCCCCCTGTTCTCTTTGGTATCAGAAAATACCTTGAATAGAAGCCTTGACCTCTCAGGTGGTGTGGCACCGGTTCCACCGCCTGATCCTGCAGAAGACCCGCTAACTCCTGAAGGAGCAACTCCCTGTGCAGAGGGGGGCGTGGAGGCTCCCCCGGAAAATAGGAGGGAGGGACCTGATGGAAGTGGAGAAGGTAGCCTTCTCGCACGACCTGAAGCACCCAGGCATCTGCGGTGATGCTGGACCACCTGTGGGCGAAGTGAACCAGCCGGCCTCCGGTGCTGGGGGGGACCAGCGGGGGGGAGAGGCTATGCTGAGCGAGTCAAAAACCCCCACCCTGCTGAGCAGGGGCTGGTGGTGCAGGCTTGGGGGCCTGCTGCCTACGGGACCCGTTACCCCGTCCCTTGGCCTGCTGGCCCTGTTGGGGAGCTGCAGGGGCCTGATAATGGGGGTAGTGTTTGTAGGCAGCAGCCGCCTTCCTCGGGTAAAAGGACTTTTTCCCCGAGCCCTTCTTTTTCTGGGAAGGGGCGGAGGTCTTCCTAGAAAGCCTGGTCCGGGAGAGTCTCAGTCTCAATTTGCGCAGCCTTTTCCGCCATGGGCTTGCCAAAGAGGTTTTCGCCTCGGCAGGGGACATCGACCAACTTGTCCTGCACCCAGGGCTCAAGGTCTGACGACTGAAGCCAAGCCTGTCGGCGGGCACCGATGCCGGCTGCGGCCACTCGAGCCGAGGCTTCAAAGCCATCATAGGCTGCTCGGGACATGAACTTTGAGCATTCCCGAATGCCAGTGGACAAGGCAAGGAACCTCCGCAAGGGCTCCTCGGAGAGACCAGCGGAGAATCCGGCTAGCTCTTTAGCCAGATCCCGGAGATACATGCCCATGTATAGCTGGTAAGTCTGGACACGACAAGCGAGCATAGAGCCCTGGAAGCATTTCTTGCCAAGGCCATCCAGGTTACGGGCCTCCCTGCCAGGAGGCACCGAGGAGTGCATCTTCTGGCTCTTAAGACGATGCATGGCCGATTCCACTACCATGGAATGGTGTGGCAGCTGTGCCTTTTGAAAGCCAGGGCTCTTGCGGACTCGATAGATAGAATCGACCCGCTTGCTCAGGACCGGCGAGGAGGCCGGACTCTCCCACATGCGGAAGAGTAGTCGTTCCAGCATAGGAGGAACCGGCACAGTAAAGTGTTCCCTCGCGGGAGAGTCATACTGGAGGGCGTCGAGCTCTTCGGCTCGAGGCTCCTCCTCGGGATCCGCAGGGAAGGCCAAAGCCTTGGCCATATCCCTAACGAAGTCCGAGAACCGGGCATCCTCCGGGGGGGACTGCTTCCGAGGCTCGGACTCCGGTGAGTCCGATGGGACACACCGAGTCCGGAAAGAATCAGGTGACTCTTCCTCCTCAGACTCCCAGACCGACTCCGACGAGGACTCGGTGGGGTCGGCCCGGGCAGGGTGCGGCGCCAGCCGCCCCGACGCCGAGGGAGTCGGCGTCGGCGACCTCGGTCCCGAACGGGAGGCCGAGGGCGACCTCGACCGAGGATCGACTCGAGTTCTCATCGACTCGAGGATCGGCTCGGTCTCCGGGGTCGACTTGGACGTCGACGTCCCGGCGGTCGGGGCAGCGACGCCAGCGAAGCCAGCGAGCAGTGCCCTCTGCTGGTCCATGAAGGCAGACAGTCTGCTCTCCAAGGCCGTCAACCTGAGTCCGAGCTCAGGTGACCCAGCAGTCCCCGACTCGGGCCCCGACGGCGTCGGGCCCGACGTCGGCTGTCGCGGAGGCGAGTCCAGAAGGACCACAGGACTTACCGGGCAGGCATCTCCGACTCCAGGCGAGGTCGCTTCGGGACGTGTTCCTTCTCCAAGGACCCGGGGCGGCTGTCGGGGCTATGCGACCTGGCCCTCGCGGAACCAGGAGCGTCCACCGACGCCGCCCTCGCGGGTTTTTCCTTCCGACGATGGTCCCCGGAGGGAGAACCCCGGTCGGAGGAGCTCCGGCGACGGTCCGAGGTGGAGCCTTTTGACACGGAGGCCTCCGACGAGGTCCGGGTACGGCTGGGGTCAGCGAAGATTCTCTCACGCTGATGCCGCCGACTTCTCAACGCCTTTGAGGACAGTTTGCTGCAGGGCCCACAGATCAGTTCTTCATGATCCGGGCCCAGGCAGCGGAGGCAAAAGTCGTGTGTGTCGGTTAGTGACATATTTCGGTCACACCGACCACACCGCTTAAACCCACTGGCAGCCATCGGGGGAAAAAGGGCCCCTGCGAGGTCAAAGGACCGGGCTGCCAGGGAAAACGAAAACGAAAGCTGACTAAGTCAGAAAAACCGAAAAAAGTAAGAGGACTCGAGACCGGCGTCGCGAGTCCGGGCGGGAAAACGATCGGCCGAAAGAAAACAAGGATAAAATAAAGAAGAAAATCAACTTTTTCGCGGGGACAAGACGGGGACGTCTGTAGGGCTCCGCGGAAAAAAGAAGACTGGCTAAGATGGCACCTTCGGGCGGGAAGACGACCGCGCATGCGCGCTGCAATTCCCAAAGGCTTTCTTTGAAAGCTGGGGAAAATTGCTCCGCGAGGGCTCCGTCGGCGCCGACGTCACCCATAAGTGAGGACTGACTTCCTGCTTGGTCCTGGAGAATTCCTGTTCAAAGAGAAATTCAAGATGATTTCTCTAGGAACTCTGCTGCCATACCTTCAGAGTCAGGATTGGCTTTGTTCTCTAGATTTCAAGGATGCGTACACCCATGTTCTCATCCATCCAACTCACAGAAAGTTCCTTCGGTTCCTTTTTCAAGGAAAGCACTACCAATACAGGGTGCTTCCTTTTGGCCTGGCCTCAGCTCCAAGAGTGTTCACGAAATGCATGGCTGTGGTAGCAGCATTTCTTCGCACTCTAGGCATATTCGTCTTCCCCTACTTAGACGACTGGCTCATTCGAGCCCCATCAGAGCCAGAGGCCAGAGCTTCTCTATCTTGCACAATGTGTATCCTTCAGTATTTAGGTCTAGTCATAAACATCCCAAAATCCAGTCTAACTCCCACTCAGTCTCTAGAATTCATAGGAGGTTTGCTGGATACCAAAAAGGCAAGGGCCTATTTCCCCCTGTCCCGTTGCCTTCGCATGGTGCAGTTAGCTTCTCAAGCAGTGCTAAAACCTCTTCTCACTGCCCGAGAAATGCTACAACTACTAGGCCACATGGCATCCACAGTGCATGTGGTTCCTTATGCTCGCCTCCATATGAGAGCAGCCCAGTGGACTTTATCCACCCAATGGACCCAGGCATCAGGGTGCCTGTCAGACAAAATAGCAATCACAAATCGCCTTATTTTGTCCCTCCAATGGTGGCAGTCCACTCAAAACCTGTTGCTGGGGTCCCCATTTCAACAACCTTTACCCCAGGCGACTCTTACAACAGATGCTTCACCAATGGGTTGGGGAGCTCATCTAAAAGACCTCTCCACCCAAGGCACCTGGACTCCACAGGAGACTCATCTACATATCAATCTCTTAGAGCTCAGGGCAATCTTCCTTGCTCTTCGAGTGTTCCATACCCTGCTCAGCTACAAGACAGTCCCCGTTGATACGGACAATCAAATAGCCATGTTTTACGTGAACAAGCAGGGGGGGGGGGGAACAGGCTCTCTGTCACTTTGCAAAGAAGTTTTGCGACTATGGGCCCTCGCCTCGCAGTGTATCTTCCAGGCATACAAAACGTTTGGGCAGACAGACTCAGTCGTGTTCTGCTTCCACACGAATGGTCTCTACATGCAGACCAGGTGGCCAAGATTTTTCAAATTTGGGGAAACCCGGACATAGACCTCTTTGCAAGTCCGTTGAATGCCAAACTTCCCCGGTTCTGTTCCGGAATTCCGGCTCAGGGATGCTTTCCTCCTTCACTGGGGTCAAGACTTCCTTTATGCCTTTCCACCCATTCCCCTAATTCCCAAAATCCTGTTCAAGCTTCAGAGAGACAGAGGGTGTATGATTCTCATAGCTCCACATTGGCCACGGCAAGTGTGGTACCCTCTCCTTCTACATCTCTCTAAAGCCCCATCCCTGGAGTTAGGATCTGCTCCAGATCTCCTGTCTCAGGAGGACGGAATGTTATGGCATCCCAATCCCCAGTCTCTGCATCTCAGAGCTTGTTTGCTGAAGGCCTAGATCTTCATGATCTTAACCTTCCTCGGCAAGTAAAGGATGTCCTTTTTGCTTCCAGGAAGCCTTCCACAAGACGCTCTTATGCTTTTAAGTGGAAGAGGTTTACCATATGGTGTTCGCAGAAGGGTCTTAACCCCCTTGCGATACCTCTGGAATCATTACACAGGTCCACTAAAAAAAATTTTTTTTAAACTGCCTCTAATGTTTCGATTGATTTTTACGTTTTTTGGTGTGCTGAATCCAAATCTGGTAACCAATTTGCTCCATCACGTACAGATTTTTTGCTACATTGGGTTACCACTTATGCTCATCATAACGAATCTTCTGAAGAATCAGGGCCAAATTCTCGTATTTTTCTTGGAGAATAACAGAGTGAGCAATAGGAACTGAAGCGAATGTGTTGCCATTATGAAGAAGAACACCTTTTATGCTGTCTTTTGACGAATCAATGAACAGCCACCATTCAGCAGGATCATACTTGAGTTTAAACTTTTCCATCACTCTGTATATATCGTTGCAAAATACCAAATCTTCCTCTTTGCTGAAATACTTCAAAAATTGTGTCTCGCGGTTGCGGTACCAATAAAAAGTTGTTCCTGGTGACAATAGATTTTTCTGTTTAAGCCGAGAACCTAGCAGTTGGGCAGCATCTTTTGGGAGTCCTAAATCCCGGACTAAATCATTCAATTCAGCTTGAGAGAAAAGTTCAGGTTTCAGATCTGGTTCAGTTTCAAACTCGGAAGTATTGGACTCATCGGGAAAAGCCATCAGATGAGTCTCATCATGATCAGAACCGTCCACACAAATATGATCCAAAGATTTTGGTGGTTCAGGCACAGGTACTTCGTTGCTATGAGGCATAGGCCTAATTGCTGAGGGAAGGTTGGGGTAACTTATTACGTTCTTATTTTTTTAAGTTGTATCCCTTCACAATGCAAGAGCAAAAATAGCAGTCACTGCTGTGGTCTCTTTGTTCACGCCACATCATAGGTATTCCGAAACGAAATGCTTGTTTTTACCTTTCATCCATAAGCGTAGATCTTCCTCACATGTCTTGCACACTTTGTGAGGAGCCCACGGTTTGTCTTGATCGCCTAACTTCAAACCGAAATAGGCGAAATATACTTTTTTAATAAATGCAGAAATGTTCCTCTGCCGCTTTTTCACGGTATATTCCCCACAAATAAAACAAAAACTGTCCGGAGAGTTGACGCAACCTCTGGCTCTGTGAGCCATCACAAATACACAGCACTGCAAACTACAACTGTAGTGAACCACTTCGGAATAAAGCTGGATTACGACTGAGCAAACAAAAGGTAATAATGAGCTTGCAAGAAACTGAAATTTGACAGGAACGTTCATGTCGCAACCACCGTGTTTAAGCGAGCGAACGAGGCGAGGCGAACAGGATAGAACATGCGCCAGCGCGAGTACTGGATTTAGCCCCCCGCCTCCCAATTGTCCTGTTAATGTATAAAATGAATACAAAACACTCTAAAATATCATGAGGGAGTGTTTCTAGTTAGTTAACCATTACAACCTCTATTTTGGGCCAAGAAAATAAACTGCAGTCGGCTAAAAAGAAATTATGTGAACATTCCTTATATGGGTAAGAAATCTAATTTTGCAAGAAAACGTGACGTGATGGAACATTTTGGCTATTTTTCCTGGATTCAGCACCCCAAAATCTATAGGAATCAGTTGCAAAACTGGAGGCAGTTTTTTGGTAGTGTACCTGTGTTGGAGTACCTCCTTCATTTATCCAATGCAGGACTTAAAACTAACTCAGTAAGAGTCCATTTGAGTGCTATCGCAGCTTCTCTCAAGCCACTAAATAGACAACCTATCTCCTCCCATCCTATTATAGCAAGATTTATGAGAGGCCTTCTTCTAAGCCTCCCATTAGGCCACCACTTGTGGCATGGGACTTAAACCTGGTTCTTGGTCAGCTCATGAAGCCACCTTTCGAACCCTTAGCTACCACATCATTGAAATTCCTTTCTTGGAAAGTTATCTTTCTCATTGCAATCACATCAGCACGCCGCATCAGTGAGTTGCAAGAACTAGCAGCTGATCCATCTTATACAAGGTTTGTCAGACGGCTGCCTAGGGTGAGAACTTACACAATCTTGACGATGCATATATTCATATGATTCTTGCAAGGTATTGTGGGTATTGTAGTTCATTCACTCCCAAACACAGCTGATGACAATAATTTGAGTTGTGAAACCAAGTGGTAAGATCAATAAAATACTTCTTTTATTGATGGGGTTTAATTCACCCAGCACATGTATGCTTGATAGCACTATAAATGAGGTTACTTGCTTGCAGTGTTTAAAATGGATAACAAAAAGTCACAAAGTAAACCAGAAAACAACCTTCAGCTTGTCAGGCAATTAGCTAATGTTTTCTTAGCAAGTAATTACCAAATACAAAGGCACAAAGTAAAGAATAAACTTTGCTGGTTAGGTTAACTTCTGCTTATTTTCCACGCCGATCTCAGCAGTGATTCTCCCTTGCTCACACACACAATCAGGTGCAGCCCTAATTACTATCAATGGACCAGCTGAAAGCCTTTAGCTGGCTGGCTGCTACTGTGTGAGCCCAAATCCTGCTTTAAGAGCTGTTTGCAGTGGAAATAAAGAACAAAGTTAGGTTTCTATGTGATGGCTGATGTGTTTGCTCATAGAAAACTAGCAATAGCATTTAGATAAAGAACAGTCCATGTAAATAGTTTCATCTGCTGTATTTCCCCCTGCATCAACAATCATAGGGTCAATATCATACATTGGCACAGATGAGTCTTTCATTAAGGCACTATCATGAGAATGCTTATTCCCTTGCTGCCATTCTCTATTATAGATAGGGTCTGGATCAGTGTTCATACCTGAGCCTCTCCTGCTATCATTATTCCTCTCTGTATAGCCTGGCCAATATGTAATCCAATTCTGATGTCCAGCCTTCCAATCTTGATCCCTGGACACTGGATCTTCTCTCACATACCTTCTGGCCTTGGTCTGAAAGTCCCTTCCACATGCAGTCTTCTCTCTTCCAGGTAGCCACTGGTGATTCCTATCTCTGCCACTCCATTCCTCTGGCTGAATCCAGTCCAATGGACTCTGCTGGCCTTTGGAATACCTCCCAGTATGAGTACTGCCTTGGAATCTCCCAGACCTTCCAATGGCCTTTCTTCTCTTCCTTCCAGAGAGTTTCCTTCTCTCTCTATCTGCTTGGCTTGGCTTCTGTTTCTCCAGGTGATACTGGTGCTTGTAGCCATTGCTGAAGCTCTCCCCTCTGTATCTCTTCCTGAAGCTGTTCTTGAAACTGTTGCTGAAACTGTTTCCTGAAGAATAATCTCTATTCTTATTCTTTCCTAATGTGTGCTGCTCCCTAACACAGCACAGCTGTGTTGAATCAAGCCCTGCCCTTTGAGATGAGTGCTTAGGGATTACCTCATAGCTCTCTTGATTGCACACACATTCTCTCACTTCAGCCCCTCTCATGGCTGCTGGAAAGCTGGTGCATTCTGGGACTGGTAGTCTTTTATGTGAAAACTCTGTTTTCTCAATTCTACCAGAACTGACAGGTTGCTTGTTCAGAGTCACATCATCTTTTCTATAGCTCCTACCTGAGCTATGATAAGCTTCCTTATCACAGGTTTCATCATGACAAGGTAGCCCTCAGGACTCATCCACACTTTATGCCAAAGGTGGTCTCGCCTTTTCATCTTAATCAAGCAGTCTACCTGCCTGTGTTCTTTCCAAGACCTCATGCATCTAATGCAGAAAGGAATCTTCATACTTTGGACTGTAAAAGAGCTTTAGCCTTTTACTTGCAAAGAACACAGCAACATAGAAAGTCCTCTCAACTCTTTGTTGCTTTTGATCCTTCTCATTTGGGACTTCCAGTCTCCAAGAAAACACTGTCCAACTGGATTGCACAGTGTATTTCTTTTGCCTATCAGAGTAAAAACTTTCCTCTGGAGGGCCATGTCACAGCTCACAATGTGAGAGCCATGGCAGCTTCAATGGCTCATCTACACTCTGTGTCTATCGACGACATCTGTCGAGCAGCCTCTTGGGCCTCAGTTCATACCTTCACAGCCCATTACTGCTTGGACAAGGACTCCCGCCGGCATGCCTTGTTTGGTCAGGCTGTTCTCCAACACCTGTTCCATACCTAATCAACACCTACCCGCCATCCCTGGTTGGATGCCAGAGATCCATGGGGGGAAGTGGAGCCCTTTCACAGGGACACACAACTTCTGGGGTCTCTCCCTGGCATCTAAAGCTAGGGAGTCCCCATATGTGAAGACTACATTCCTGCTTGTTCCTGGAGATAGCATAGTTACTCACCTGTAACAGGTGATCTCCGAGAACAGCAGGAATTTAGTCTTCACAACCCACCCACCTCCCCTAGGAGTTGTATCTCTCTCCCTTTCTTCTCTCTCTCTTTGTCTCAGCTTTAAAACTCAACTGGAGAGAGGCAGTTGGGAAAGGCGGGAAGGCAGCACGCAGGCGCTGTGGGATGCTCCCAAAAGCTTTCTAATTGGACGCTGGGGAGCGTTCCCGCGCAGGCTCCATCGGTATTGATGATACCCATATGTGAAGACTAAATTCATGCTGTTCCCGGAGATCACCTGTTACAGGTGAGTAACTATGCTTTAGGGAGAATCAAGGGAACCACCAGAGGGAGGAGGAGCTGGAGCTGGGAAATGAGTAACAGCTAGTCCCTGAAGAGACACCCAGGGATATTCAGATGGAGGATAATCCACCAGAATTAGGGATTCTCTTGTATATTAGAGTGAGTGATCCAATAGTCCCAAAATCCACATTTGGTGAGATCCCTTCCTATGCTGGGATCTGCCCCCCCCCTTCTGGGAAACTGTCCCCTCCCCAGTTCCAAAGTAGCCCTCACCAGAGTCCTTTGTATCAACACAAATGTGAATGATATTCAAATTAGGTCAGGAATATGCAAATGACATCGTCCTAACATTCTTCAGTTTAGACAAACATATACATTGAACATTCCAATAAATCCCCCCCACACCCTTTTAAGTCTTGGATTCAGCAGGGGTGCATCCCAAGTATGGAATTACCTGGATGCCCCACCACTTTCCATGTAGCTCCTTGTTGCTATTACCACCCTAATTCTGGTGGATTATCCTCCATCTGAATATCCATGGGTGTCTCTTCAGGGACTAGCTGTTACTCATTTCCCAGCTCCATCTCCTCCTCCCTCTGGTGCTCCCCTTGATTCTCCCTAAGGGGGTTTACCTCAGAGGAGATTTGGGCACTCACCTCCCTTTTCTCCTCCCTCTCATCCCAGGTGTTGTCAGGGAGCCGGGCCATGAAGGGGTGGTTCCTGGATTTTTTGAGAGCAGACTAAGCCAGGAGAATCATCAGAGCAACCTGGAAGAACTAGACACCTACTTACTGGACCGGGAGACGGATGGATACCAGACTTGACCTGAGACAGAGCAATAGCTTATTTATTTATTTACGTTCTCTTCTATACTGCGCTATTCAAATCAGTGCAGTTTACATATAACAGAACCATATACAAAGCAGTCGGGCTGCATTGTATTTACAATGAACAGGAACTATAACTTGGACATAACTGGGGTAACTATCTACAAAGTATATACACTAGTAATGTAGTAAAGGATGTAGTAAAGGCTGTTAGTGTAGCTGGGTTTAAAAAAGGTTTGGACAAGTTCCTGGAGGAAAGGTCCATAAACCATTATTAAGAAGGGACCCAGGATATCAATGCTTGAACCAATACAAGCACTGTGGAACCTGGGTCTCTTGGGGAAACTGCTAGGTACGTATGACCTAAATTGGCCACTGTTGGAAACAGTATCTGGACTTTCAGAAAGCCTTTGACAAGGTCCCTCATGAGAGACTTTTGGCAAAACTAAAGAGTCATGGGATAGGAGGCAGTGTACTATTGTGGATCAGGAACTGGTTAAAAGATAGAAAGCAGAGGGTAGGGCCAAATGGCCAATTTTCCCAATGGAGAAAGGTGAATAGTGGTATACCCCAGGGATCTGTGCTGGGTCCGCTGCTTTTTGACATATTCATAAATGACCTGGAAAGTGGAATAACGAGTGAGGTTATCAAATTTGCAGATAACACAAAACTATTTAAAGTTGTTAAAACCCAGGAGGATTGTGGAAAATTGCAAGAGGATCTTGATAAATTGGAAGACTGGGCATCAAAATGGCAGATGAAATTTAATGTGGAGAAGTGCAAGGTTATGCACCTAGGGAAGAACAACCCAAATTATGGTTACACGATGCAAGGTTCCACATTAGGAAAAAGATTTAGGCGTCATTGTGGATACCATGTTAAAACCCTCGGCCCAGTGTGCAGCAGCGGCCAAGAGAGCAAATAGAATGCTAGGTATGATTTAATTAATTTAATTAACAATCATTTATATCCCGCATCTTCCAGAGTTCAGATGTGGTTTACAATTGAACAACAGTCAACAAAGCAAGGGCTTGTTTTACATGAAACAATTTTTGACAGTAAACAATGTAATAGTTAAATACGTAACAGAACAGTGTAATGGTTAAATACATAACAGAACAATGTAATGGTTAAATACATAACAGAACAAGAACAATTTAAGAACTATGTACAGATACAGGTTTGTAGGCTCCTTAGATTTAAATCATGGTTATTTACAAGTGGGTGTAAATCTGTTAAGTTGTGAGGTTTAGCTTTACTCAGTTGGGTGTAATTTAGCCTTTTTCTGGGATGATCAATGGATTATCTATGTTGTTGTAGTGCATGGCAAAGAGGTAGGTTTTCAGTTTTTTGCGGAATTCTATAATTTCTGTTGTAGATCTTAGGTCCTCCGGGATGGAGTTCCAAATGAGGGGGGCCGCATGTGAGAAGGCTCTGTTATTAGTTAGTTTGTTTGCTTTTATAAAATCATTTGGAGTCCTTAATTTATTTGAGTGTCCTTTTCTGTGAGCGACTTTTTGAGATTCCTTGCTTATAAGATTGCTTAATGGGATTGGAGCCATGCCATTGAGAGCTTTAAATGTGGTTATTGTGGTCTTATATATTATCCTGCTTTGTATTGGGAGCCAATGCAGGGTTGCTAATATTGGTGTAATATGCTGGAATGAGTGTGCTTTCATTACAATTCTAGCTGCTGCGTTCTGTGCTAGTTGTATTCTTTTGATGTTTTGTTTCGTTATACCTAAGAGAATTAGGTTGGAAAAATCAAAGTGTGGGGTTATGGTTGCCTGTATTATGTTAATGAAATCTTGTAAGTGAACTAAGGGGCGTAGTTGCTTGAGTATTTTGAGTTTGAAGTAGATTTTCTTTATAGTGTTTCTAATGCGGGTGTTCATCGTAAGGTGTGTATCTAAAATGACTCCTAGGTATCTTATTTCATTTTTTATTGTGATGTCATGGTTTTGTATTGTTATGTGGGTTGGAGGGACGTATGAATGTTTTTTTGTTACAATTAATACCTCTGTTTTTGAATGGTTTATGTGGAGGTTTTTTGCTTTTAGCCAGGTTGTGATTTCGTTAAGACAATCTGTTAAGAGTTTTATCGGTACATCAGGGATGGTGAATGGAATGTATAACATAATATCATCTGCGTATAGATGATAGAGTACACCGAATTTTTTGAAAATGTCACAAACTGGTTTTATATATATGTTAAATAGGAGGGCTGATAGTGCCGAGCCTTGTGGGAGACCAATTTCTTGTTTATATGTGGTGGATGTCTGATTAGCTATTTTTACATTTTGCGTTCTATTATGTAAATATGAGGTGAACCATTTGTGTACCGTGGCATTTATACCTATTTGTTTTAGGTTATTAAGCATTATAGTGTGATGTACACTATCGAATGCAGCTGATATGTCAATAAATAGGAGTATGAATGCTTTTTTGTGATTATCAATCCCTTTAAGGAGTGTATCAATTAAGACTGTTAAAAGTGATTCTACTCCATGCTGAGGTCTAAAACCATATTGGTGTTCATCAAGTGGGTAGTAAGAGTCTAGGTATTCCTGTGTCTGGATCTGTACCACTTTTTCTATTATTTTAGCTAAAAAAGGGATACTTGAAATAGGTCGATACGATTTTGGTGATGTTTTGTCCATAATACCATTCTTGAGAATTGGGCGGATTTGTGCATGTTTGAGTTTAGGAGGGAGGTAACCTTGGAGTAATGAGAGGTTGACTATAGGGAGGATGAAAGAGATTAGTATTGGAAGTGTGCTTTTTATCCATGTTACAGGGCATGGATCAAGGAAGGAGGTGGTAGTGTTGAGGTTGGAAATAATATTCTTTGGTGATTCTTTAGATGTGGGGTGAAAATCTGACCATTCTTTTGCGCAATTTAAGGCTACGTTATTTTTGTCTATGGACATTATAGGTTGTGTGGATTTATTTTGATAGTAGTCAGCTAAAGTTTGTACTGATATGTCAGTAATTTCATTGTTATGTGTTTGAGGGTTATTAGTGAGATTTCTAACAATGGAGAATAGCTCTCGTGGTCTGTTATAGGATTTTGATAAGATTGCTGCATAGTAAGTCTTTTTTGTGCTATCTATAGTGTCCTTGTATTTTGTAAGAATGGTATTATATATTTCCTTATGTATAGTTAGTTTGGTTTTGCGCCATTTAAGTTCTGATTTTCTTAGCTGTCTCTTCATTTGTTTTAGCGTGTTGTCGAACCATGGAGCTTTTTTTGAGTTAGTGGGTTTCTTGTTACTTCGGTCAGATTTAGCTGCATCGGTTATTGTGTCATGCCAATTTTTGATAGCTTCATCTAAATCCATTGGGGAAGACACAAGGTGGGGTATTATTGTATCTAGGAATTCAGTTTCGTTAAATCTTTGAATTTTGTGGTGGAATCACTTCTTGAGTAGTTTTTGGTGCTATTGGTATGGAATGTGAGTTTTGTTTTAATGATGTAATGATCAGACCAAGGAATTTGTGTGCATTCTATAGAATCTGGGTTGAATAGTTGGAAGATTGTGTTTGGGAGGAGTATAAGGTCTAGTGTGCCTCCTTTTATGTGTGTTGTATTGGTGATTATCTGGTGAAAATCCATGTCAGCTATGGTTTCTAGGAAAAGGTTGGCTTCCGATACTGGAAGTGAGGGGAGGTTAAAATCACCTAGCATGATTATTGGATCTTGATCGGTAGATGAGCCCAGAAATTCAATAAGTGGATCTAGGCTATCTGCTTTTTGGTCAGGGGGTCTGTATATTAGGCAGATTCTAAGATTGTTAATCTTTATGGTGAGGGTATCAATGTTATTGGTTATATAATTGTCTTATTGATTTGGCATTTAATATCTTTCTCGTCATGATAAGTACACCTCCTCCTTTTTTGTTGGGTCTGTGGGTAAAGTTTATATCGTAGTCATCAGTATTAAGCTGGTTTAAGTAGACTGTATCCATTTCAGATAGCCACGTCTCAGTTACACATAAAATGTCAGGTTTTAGGTCTGTTATTAAATCGCTAAATATGGGAAGTTTATTTTTCATTGAGCGTGCATTGATAAGGATACATGATAGTGAATTGGTGATTTTGATGTTGTTTTCTTTTATTTGTTGTAAATCAGTTTGTTTTATTTGTATAAGTCGGTGGTAGTTTATTTTTGCCTGGTGGTATGGGTTTGTGTGGGCAATATGGTAGTTATTTCTGGGTGGTGTTCGTATTATGGGGATTGCCATATGGTTTTTAGTAGATAAGGTAAGTGTTAGATCGATTAGGATTGTCAATAATATAAAGTTGTAGGTTATTTTTAGAATCATAGTTTTTGTGAGTGTCATGTTCAGTGTCAAGGTACTGCTTGGTGAGTTTTATGTAGTAGAGTGTGTTTCGTAGTTCAATGTAATAATGTCCGATTCTATTACGGTGATGGTGATTATTTGGTCAGAGAGATTATGGAGGAATAGATCAGGCAGTAGTTTTCTGTAATTACAAGCAATAAAGATTATGCAGGAGGTAATGGAAACAGTAAAAGTCAGACAGTAGTAAATGAATCAGACAATATAGTTATACATAAATGAGATTACTGGCGACAGTAAAACAGGCAATAGTTATAATGGTTGAGATTACTGGCGACAGTAAAACAGGCAATAGTTATAATGGTTGAGATTACTGGCGACAGTAAAACAGGCAATAGTTATAATGGTTGAGATTACTGGCGACAGTAAAACAGGCAATAGTCAACAGTAAAAGTCAGGTAGGAAATACTTGCTGTGATCGAGACGCTGGTCGATCAGTTGAAGGTACGCAAGCTCGACCGTAGGGGAGCTCCAGCGGTACCGGAGGGTGAGAGATGTAGTTGGGTTTTCGAATTTGATGTTTTTCGTGTCACCGATACCAATTTGGAGAGTTCCTTAAGCGCCTTAGCCTAAGGGCCGTGCCAAAGGGCCCTCTTGCGCGGCCCTCAGGCGCGGGACCGCAAGGCGCGGGTGCGCCTTTGGCGCTCTCTTTTTAAAGGGAGAGGACAGCCCCGATTGGGTATAGAAGCTCGGTGATGCGCTGGGTGGGTGGAGCTAGCAATCACCTTCTCCGGTGGGCTCTTCTGTGAGGCCGATTGCCTTACTCTGCCGCCGCTGATCTCTCCGTGCAGGGAAGGCTCTTCTCCGGCGTGGCGTTGGCTCCGATGGCAGTTTCAGGTACTCCTTGCGAAGAGCAGAGGGAAAGAGGAGCTTGCTTCTTTGGCGCTCTCTTTTTAAAGGGAGAGGACAGCCCCGATTGGGTATAGAAGCTCGGTGATGCGCTGGGTGGGTGGAGCTAGCAATCACCTTCTCCGGTGGGCTCTTCTGTGAGGCCGATTGCCTTACTCTGCCGCCGCTGATCTCTCCGTGCAGGGAAGGCTCTTCTCCGGCGTGGCGTTGGCTCCGATGGCAGTTTCAGGTACTCCTTGCGAAGAGCATGATAAGGAAAGGAATGGAAAATAAAACAAAAGATATTATAATGCCTCTATATCGTTCCATGGTGAGACCGCACCTTGAATATTGTGTGCAATTCTGGTCGCCGTATCTTAAAAAGGATATAGCGATTTTAGAAAAGGTTCAGAGAAGAGCCACCCAAATGGTAAAGGGGATGGAAGGATATTCCTATGAAGAAAGGCTAAAAAGGTTAGGGCTCTTTAACCTGGAAAAGAGACGGCTGAGGGGAGATATGATAGAAGTCTATAAATTAATGAAAGGAGTGGAACGGGTAAACGTAGATCGATTGTTTACCTTATCAGAATATAGAAAGACTAGGGGACATGCAATGAAGCTACAGGGTAAACTATTTAAGACTAATAAAAGAAAATATTTTTTCACTCAACGTGTAATCAAACTCTGGAATTTGTTACCGGAGGATGTAGTAAAGGCTGTTAGTGTAGCTGGGTTTAAAAAAGGTTTGGACAAGCTCCTGGAGGAAAGGTCCATAAACCATTATTAAGAAGGGACCCAGGATATCAATGCTTGAACCAATACAAGCATTGTGGAACCTGTGTCCCTTGGGGAAACTGCTAGGTACGTATGACCTAGATTGGCCACTGTTGGAAACAGAATACTGGGCTTGATGGACCTTGGTCTGACCCAGTATGGCATATCTTATGTTCTTAGAATACTGGGCTTGATGGACCTTGGTCTGACCCAGTATGGCATATCTTATGTTCTAACAGTCTGAACCTCCTAATATTTACATGGAGTGGTGTTGATGGGGTTAGCTGCAGGAAAGTGTGTTGGATGTGTAGTAGTACTACTACTACTACTGAAATTAGGCGAATCAAGATCCGAAAAAGGCAGCAAAGATGTGAGTTTTCAGCCTGGATTTGAAAAGGGCTAGAAATAAAGTCTGACGTACAGGGGCGGCCCAAGGGGGGTGCGGGGCCATGTGCGGAGACTCAGTGCGGGGCCTCATTTGCATAAGTGGCCTTATTTGCATAAATATTTGCATAATGTTACCATGTCTCTTAATGAGTGTATGGATAAAGAAAGACTAAAAGATTTCTACATTACTATAATCCAGTGCCAACCGCCAGGCACATTAGGAACTGCTACAAACACTGCCCATTTAGAACCCATAGCAAACCCGCCGTATCCTGACAGCACTACCAGGACTCACAAAGCACCATACCCTACCTATCAAAAGGCAACACTGCAAATATTAAACCAATACATTTCAGAGAATACTGGGGAAAGAGAACAAGTGGCAATGTCAAATAGGAATTACATAAATAGAATACCTCAGCTCAGTTACACATGCAGAACATAGACCATCACCAAACAAGGAATCACAATTTAGAAACAGGAAGGCAATAATTAAACTGGGAACCCCAAAAGCCAAACTTGGAATGTACAACACCACTGTAGAAATAAAACTATAAATTAATTTCCTCTTGTACCAAACAAAGCGCAGACGTTAATGATGCACATTTCCCAGAGCTTTCATATTCCAGTTAATAAATTCAAAATAAAGAGATATCTTTCTACCTTTTGTGCATTTTTTTCAGTTGCAATTGCTCCAGCCACTTTCTTCTGGTTTCTTCATATTTTCTGCTGTCCATCGTCTGCTGTCCATTTATTCTTTCTTCTCTCTTCTAGTTTTTTTTTCCATTCTCTCTCTCTACATCTGCTTTAACATACTAATCTTTCTCCTTTTGCTCTTTCCTCATTCCTATTTCATCCACACAAATTTTACCCCTCCATCCTCAATCCCCACTTACTCTCCCAATACCCGGCCAATTGTAGATTTTTCATCCCTCCCACACAAAATATTTTTCCCCTCTCCATTTTACTCTCCCAGCCCCATCCCATTCTAATCCTTCCCGAACATCAGCTCCCTTCTAGTTCCAGTCTCACCCAGCATCCATTCCCTTCTAGTCCCTGCATCAGCCCATTTCCAGTCCTAGCGCCCCCATCCATTTTCAGTCTGAGTCCCTTCATCAGCTCATTTCCAATCCTAGCCCCCATCAGCCCATTTCTAGTCATTTCCTAGCCCCACCATCAGCCCATGTCAAATCCTAGCTCCCCTCCACTCAGCCCAATTCCAGTCCAAGCCCCCCATGAGCCTACTTCCAGTTCTAGCCCCTCCATGAGTCCATTTCAATTCAAGCCCCCACCACAGCCCATTTCCAATCTTAGCTCCCCCCAACAGCCCATTTCCAGTCCTTTCCTAGCTGCTCCATCAGCCCATTTTCAGTCCTAGCTCCCTTCCCTCACAGCCCATTTCCATTCCAAGGTCCCTCCCCATCAGCTATTTGCAGTTCAAGCCTCCCCTTCCACTCAGCCCATTTCCAGTCATAGCAACCCCCCAACCCATTACCAGTCCTAGCCCCCCATCAACCCACTTCCAGTCCTAACCCCCATCACCCCATTTTCAGTTTAAGCCCCCCTATAACCAACCAGTCCTAACCCCCCATCAGCCCACTTCCAGTCTTAACTCCATCAGCCCATTTCCAGTCAGCCCCCCATAGCTCATTGCCAGTCCTAACCCCCCCCATCAGCCCACAGCCCATTACCAGTCCTAACCACATCAGCCCACCTCAAGTCCTAACCCCTCCCCATCAGCCCATTTCCTGTCCTAGCCCCCCATAGCCCATTATCTGTCCTAACCCCCCCCCCCCCCACAGCCCATTAGCAGTCCTAACCCCCATCACCTCATTTCCAGACAGCCCCCATCAGCCCACAGCCCATTTCCAGTATTAACCCACACCATAGCCCATTACCTGTCATTACCCCCCCAACAGCCCACAGCCCATTACCAGTCCTAACCCCTCCCCATCAGCCATTTCCTGTCCTAACCCCCCCAAAGCCCATTATCAGTCCTAACCCCCCATAGCACATTACCAGTCCTAACTCCCCCATCGCCCCATTTCCAGACAGCCCCCAGCCCATTGCCATTCTTAACCCCCCCCATCCCCATCCCCCTTGCCAGTCTTAACCTCCCCCCCTTGCCAGTCTTAACCCCCATCCCCATCCCCCTTGCCAGTCTTAACCCCCCAGCCCATTGCCAGTCTTAACCCCCCAGCCCATTGCCAGTCTTAAACCCCCCCCGCCCTATGGCAAAATTAAAAAAAAAAAAACTGGCTCTGGCTGCTGCCGCTGCTGCTACCACCGCGGCAGCGGCAGAATGGAGTGTCCCGCGGGGCCTCCTCTTCTCGTTGAGCCCCTCTGCAAAGGCTTTCAGATTCGCGAAGGGATAATGTCTCCCTCGCGTCTCTGTTAAGCCTGCAGGGGCTAATGGGAAATTTCCCATCAGCCCCTCGCGTCTAAAGGGGCAGATGGGAAATTTCCCATTAGCCCCTGCGGGCTTAACAGAGACGCGAGGGAGACACTCTCCCTTCGCGAATCTGAAAGCCTTTGCAGAGGGGCTCAACGAGAAGAGGAGGACCCACGGGACACTCCATTCTGCCGCTGCCGCGGTGGTAGCGGCAGCGGCAGCAGCCAGAGCCAGGTTTTTTTTTAAAGTAATTTTAAAAAAAGCAGAATGTTCTTTGCGCGGGGCCCCCTGAAACGCGCGGCCCTGTGCAAAAAACATTCTTGCTCAATGGACGGGCCGGCCCTGCTGACGTACAGACTCAGGTAGTTTGTTCAAGGCATAAGGAGCAGCAAGGTGAAAGGAGCGAAGTCTAGAGTTAGCAATAGAAGAGATGGGCACAGATAGAAGCAATATGCAGAAGAGCAGGGATGCTGAGGAGGGGTGTAAGGAGAGATAAGAGAGGATATGTAGTGAGGAGCTGCAGAGTGAATGCACATATGTCAGCAGGAGAACTTTGGACTGATACAAAAACAGATAGGGAGCCAATGAAGTGACCTGAGAAGAAGGAGGATAATATGAGCATAATGAGGCTGATGGAAGATTAGCCGTGTAGCAGAATGTTGAACAGATTGAAGGGGATAGAGATGATTCAGAGGGAGATTAGGGAGATTAGCAAGAAGTAGGCTGCAATAGTCATAAGAACATAAGAACATAAGATATGCCATACTGGGTCAGACCAAGGTCCATCAAGCCCAGTATTCTGTTTCCAACAGTGGCCAATCTAGGTCATACGTACCTAGCAGTTTCCCCAAGGGACACAGGTTCCACAATGCTTGTATTGGTTCAAGCATTGATATCCTGGGTCCCTTCTTAATAATGGTTTATGGACCTTTCCTCCAGGAACTTGTCCAAACCTTTTTTAAACCCAGCTACACTAACAGCCTTTACTACATCCTCCGGTAACAAATTTCAGAGTTTGATTACACGTTGAGTGAAAAAATATTTTCTTTTATTAGTCTTAAATAGTTTACCCTGTAGCTTCAATGCATGTCCCCTAGTCTTTCTATATTCTGATAAGGTAAACAATCGATCTACGTTTACCCGTTCCACTCCGTTCATTAATTTATAGACTTCTATCATATCTCCCCTCAGCCGTCTCTTTTCCAGGTTAAAGAGCCCCAACCTTTTTAGCCTTTCTTCATAGGAGTAGCCTTCCATCCCCTTTACCATTTTGGTGGCTCTTCTCTGAACCTTTTCTAAAATCGCTATATCCTTTTTAAGATACGGCGACCAGAATTGCACACAATATTCAAGGTGCGGTCTCACCATGGAACGATATAGAGGCATTATAATATCTTTTGTTTTATTTTCCATTCCTTTCCTTATCATACCTAGCATTCTATTTGCTCTCTTGCCCGCCGCTGCACACTGGGCCGAGGGTTTTAACATGGTATCCACAAGGACGCCTAAATCTTTTTCCTGGGTGGTGGTTCCTAATGTGGAACCTTGCATCGTGTAACCATAGTTTGGGTTGTTCTTCCCTAGGTGCATAACCTTGCACTTCTCCACATTAAATTTCATCTGCCATTTTGATGCCCAGTCTTCCAGTGTATCAAGATCCTCTTGCAATTTTCCACAATCCTCCTGGGTTTTAACAACTTTAAATAGTTTTGTGTCATCAGCAAATTTGATAACCTCACTCGTTATTCCACTTTCCAGGTCATTTATGAATATGTCAAAAAGCAGCGGACCCAGCACAGATCCCTGGGGTACACCACTATTCACCTTTCTCCATTGGGAAAATTGGCCATTTAGCCCTACCCTCTGCTTTCTATCTTTTAACCAGTTCCTGATCCACAGTAGTACACTGCCTCCTATCCCATGAGGGACCTTGTCAAAGGCTTTCTGAAAGTCCAGATACACAATATCAACCGACTCACCTTTGTCCACCTGTTTATTCACTCCTTCAAAAAAACATAACAGATTAGTAAGACAAGATCTTCCTTGTCTAAAGCCATGTTGGCTGTCTCCCATTAGGTCATGACTATCTACATGCTGAGTAATTTTATTCTTTATGATGGTTTCTACCATTTTTCCCAGTACTGATGTCAGGCTCACCGGTCTGTAGTTTCCCGGATCACCCCTCGAACCCTTTTTAAAAATTGGTGTTACATTGGCGATCCTCCAATCCTCAGGTATTAGAGATGATTTTAATGATAGTTCACAGATTACTGATAGCAGGTCTGCAATCTCAAATTTCAGTTCTTTCAACACCCTTGGATGTATACCATCCGGCCCAGGTGATTTGCTACTCTTCAGTTTATCTAATAGTTGTAAGACATCTTCCCGATGTATCGATATTTCCTTCAATTCTCCCACACCTTTAAATACCACTTCAGTCGTGGGTAACATCCCTACATCTTCCTCAGTAAAGACCGAAGCAAAGAATTCATTCAGTCTCTCCGCTATCGCCTTGTCGCCTCTTAGTGCTCCTTTAACCCCTTTATCATCTAATGGACCAACTGACTCTCTCACAGGTTTTTTGCTACGAATGTACTTGAAAAGGTCTTTATTTCGCGTTTTTGCTTCCGCAGCAAGCTTCTTCTCAAATTCTCTCTTTGCCTGCCTTATCAATGCCTTGCATTTGACTTGCCAGTGCTTGTGCTGTTTCCAGGTTTCATCATTTGGCTCTTTTTTCCATTTCCTGAAAGATGCTTTTTTGGCAACAACAGCCTCTCTGACCTCACCTTTAAACCATGCTGGCAGTTTTTTGGACTTCCTTCCACTTTTCTTAAAGCGTGGAATACAGCTGGTCTGGGCTTCCAAGATAGTATTTTTCAATAACACCCAAGCTTGATGTACGTCTTTAACCTTTGCAACTGCTCCTTTTAGTTTTTTCTTAACTGTTTTCCTCATTTTATCATAGTCTCCCTTTCGAAAGTTAAAGGGTAGTACTGTGGATTTCCTTACTATCCCTCCTCCACTAATTAAATCAAAGGCGATCATGCTATGATCACTATTGCCAAGTGGCCCCAACACCCTTATCTCTTGCACTACATCTGGTGTTCCACTAAGGACTAGGTCTAATATTGCTTCCCCTCTGGTCGGTTCATGAACCAGCTGCTCCAAGAAGCAGTCATTTATTTCATCTAGGAACTTTATCTCCCTAGCATGTCCTGTTGTGACACTGACCCAGTCGATGCCGGGGTAATTGAAATCACCCATTATTATTACTGTACTGTAACTTTTGCTAGCTTCCTTGATTTCTTTGAGCATTTCATCATCCATTTGTTCATTCTGGCCAGGCGGACGATAGTACACCCCCACTGCCATCGCCTTCCCCTTTTTACATGGAATTTCAATCCATAGAGATTCTACAGCAAATTTTGTTTCTTGCAAAACTTTAATCCTTTCTGACTCAATGCCCTCTCTAACAGAGCGCAACCCCTCCACCAATTTGATCAGCTCTATCATTTCGATATAGTTTGTACCCAGGTATCACAGTGTCCCACTGGTTGTCCTCCTTCCACCATGTCTCTGATATTTCTATCATATCTAACCTCTCATTTAGTGCTATATATTCTAACTCTCCCATCTTGTTTTGTAGACTTCTAGCATTTGCATACAAGCATTTTAGTCAAAATGGAAGGTGACTAAAGAGTGGATAAGTAGTGTGTTCAGGAAGGAATGAGTGAATTTTGGTGATGTTGTAGAGAAGGAAGTGACAGGCTTCAGTTATCAGTTGGATGTGTGTGCAGAAGGAGAGGGAGGAGTTGAAGACGAACCCAAGGTTGCGAGCTGAGGAAACAGGGAAGAGTAGAGAGTTCTCCACAGAGACTGAGAAATGAGGAAGGGGAGAGGAGAGTTTAGGGGGGAAAATAAGAAGCTCAGTTTTGGCCATGTTCAATTTCAAGTGGCAGTGAGACATCCAAGAAGCAGTCAGAATGGCAGGCAGAGATCCGGGCCCTGACTAAGCACATTACTGTCCCAGGAGCGAGGGTTGTTCTGGGTGATGAATCTCAGCGGTGGCCAAGAAAGCAACTAGAATGCTAGGAATCATAAGGAAAAGGATGGAGAACAAAACCAAGGATATTATAATGCCTCTGTATTGTTCCATGTGCATCTGTACTTTGAAATATTGTGTGCAGTTCTGGTCACCACATCTTAAAAAGGATATAGCAGAGTTCGAAAAGGTACATAGAAGATCCACTGACATAGTAAAGGGGATGGATAGATATCCCTATGAGGAGAGGCTCAAAAAGGTTAGGGCTCTTTAACTTGGAAAAGAGATGGCTGAGAAGAGAGATGACAGAGATTCATAATTTTCTGTGTGTCGTGCTTACCTTACGAATCACTATGTATACACCACAAATTTTCTGTCTTGATTTGACAGCTTATTCTATGTAATCATTTCCGCTTCTGATCGCTGGAAGAAGCGGTATACAAATGCTTGCTAAATAAATTTATAAATTAATGAATGGAGTGGAAGGGGTAAATGTTGATTGGTTGTTTACTCCTTCATAAAGTAGAAAGACTAGGGCGCACTCAATGAAGCTACAATGTAGCCCAATTAAGATTAATATGAGAAAATATTTTTTCACTCAACACATAATCAAACTCTGGAATTAATTGGAGAATGTAGTAAAAGCTTTTAGTATAGTTGGGTTTAAAAAAAGGTTTGGACAAGTTCCTGGAGGAAAAGTCCATAAATCATTATTAAAGAGGACCAGGGAAATCCACTGCTTTCCCCAGGAACAAGCATTGTGGAATCTATGTACCTTTTGGGGAACCTGACAGATACTTGTGACCTGGATTGGTCACAGTTGGAAACAGGATACTGAGCTTGATGGACTTTGGTCTGACCTAGTATGGCATTTCTAATGTTCTAATGTAATGGTCTCAGTTTGGAAGGCTCAAGGTCATTCAGGAATCCTCGATGGTACCCATCTTCAACTTTCAGAGTGTGCTGTGGGCATGCCTGGAAACTAGCTCTCAGATGAGGCTTTGGCTTCTTGCTCCCATCATTGCAGGTATGCTTCTGGGGACACCTAGCGTGGGTTGGGGCACATGGTTACAGTGGCCATCTGAGGTGGCAGCTGTTGGTTGAGGCTGGTTCAGAATTTCCTCCCAGTTCTATGGCAGTGGTTCTGGACAGTTAGTAATTCTGGTGCTCTTCCGAAGATGGCTTCGGGCTGTGGTGGAACACTTCCCCTTAGGGGTTGCTTTCTCTCCAGAAGCAGAAGCAGCAGCAGCAGCTTGCCCATAGCCACTCTAGATGGACAGGCTTAGAAGTGTCTGGAAACCTTCTAAGGCTGTACATATAGTCTGGAATTGCCCTCTGATGAAGGGGAGCCATGGGTGTCCTCTGTTGCAGTAGAGGCAATTCTGGAGGAGCTTCTTATAGACTCGGGTCACATCCAGGTGCTCTTTGGACCTTGTAATTCCACTCATTGAATGCCGGTGGCCTCTCCCGAGGTGCAGCCAGTTGGGGCTCAGCCTATTTCTTCTGAGCGCACATGTATCATATTAGTGAGTTTCATGGTCCTTAGGCATGATCGACCTGTGCATCAGGCTCCATCTCTGATGATCAAATCCAGGATAACAACTCTCCTCTTGAAGGCTGTTTCTGGATCCTGATCTGCTTAGTCTCCTGTTCACCACTTATGGCTTTCCTTAACATTCCCCTAGATATATATATTTATTTATTTAACAGGGGTTTTTATACCGCTTTATCATTTCAGTCAAAGTGGTTTACATTGTAACTTAAACTTGGCATTGTACATTAAACAGGGACATTGACAACTTGGATATTCTAGTCTGTAAGCTCTATAGAGCAGCAACTGTCTCTTATATGTCACTGTATAGTGCTGTGTATGCCTTGTAGCGCTATACAAATATTAGTAGTAGATCAAATTTTATCATTTCTGTCGGACAAGTTACCGGCCCAGCCCAGCCCATCCTGGGACTTCTGAAGTGCACTATCTGAGTGGCTGTTGTCATTGCATGAACTATCCAGGAAAGTCTCCCCTGAGGCTCTCTTTTCAGGAGGAGAACCATTGTGGATTTCCTTTAGCACCTCTTTGAGGCTGCATTTGGATCCTGATCCCTTTATTCTCCTGCTTATTACTTATCTGTATCTTGCCATTCCCCTTAATTTACCCTAATCCCAGTTGTCGTGTGGTCTGCCTTGATCAGATTGTAAGCTCTGATGAGCAAGGACTGTCTCTTACTTGTACATGTACAGCTCTAGGTATGCCTTGTAGCTCTATATAAATGGTAAGTAGTAGCAGTAGCTTCTGCAGCAACAGGTTGTTTCTCCCATCCCACCTGGGACAAGGCCAAGGATGTTACCCTGGAAAAATGCAGATTTGGGTAGGGAGATTCCTTCCCGCATGTTTTGGAGTAAGGTATCTTTGATGGCATCCATTAAAACAGATAAGTTAGGGCATCCTGATAGAGAGGTTTCAATAAAAGTTAAGGGCCCATTTTCAAAGCCCTAGGCCCATGCTACACGTGTAAAAGATGACCTTACCCGTGTAAAACCGCCATATCCTGGTAAAGCAGATATTGAACAAGGCGGTTTGAATCGGAGAAGCCCAGTTACTCACACAGCACCAAGCTCTGAGGCCAGGGGGCAGAACGAAGGCATGTCATCCTCAAACCTAAGTAAAGTGGATTCCCGAAAGCCGTGTGCACCAACATTGGACGTCACTAACCGCGTACGCCTAAGCAATGTTTCCCAGCACATATGAATGCTGATGGTGGGCGGCGAACCCGTGTAGTGGCGTTACAGTGCATAGTAAAGTGAGGAGAGCTTGTGTAGACCTGTACCAACACTGTGCAGAGGTAAAGCATTGCTGGACTGACATTGAAGCCATGCTGACCATGCACATGGTGTTCCAGAGGTGGAGACGCGCCCGCTGTGCCCAGGCAAAGCAGAGGATGTGACAGGCAATGTGTATCTGTCAGCAGGCAGTAGCCCAGCACCTGAGACTCAGATACCGTGCCCCACATGTACACAGGCCCAGGGTGAGCTACCTGCAATTAACTGAGGAGGAGGTCTACCAGAGATACAGACTTGATGGGGCAATGATAACGGAGTTCTGCAGCTTACTTAGTGTGGGGACCTAGAGCCTTCCACTTCCAGAAGACAGGCCCTACCAGTGGCTATGTTGGTGACCACTACCCTGGGATATCTGGTAACTGGCAGCTTCCAGCATGTGATAGGGGTGACTGTTGGAATCACGCAGTCCACTGCCAGCTACTGCATAAGTGCCTTCACCAGGGCCCTGCGTGGAGGAAGCACCACCTCATAGCCTTTCCCCAGACACAGCAGATGTGGCAAGAGACCATACAGCCATTCTACAATGTTGCTGGATTCCCATTGGTGCTTAGATGTATAGACTGCACTCACATTGCACTGCAGGCACCACGGCTAGAGCAGAGGACATATCGGAACAGGCATGGTTACACATCGATGAACATGCAGGTCGTTGTGAATGCCAGCATTACCTTTACTGATATGTGTGCCTGCTACCTGGGGTCCTGCCACAATGCATTTGTTCTTGCCCAGTCCAGAAGCATGGCTGCTAGGTGAGCGTGCACATATGTGAGCCCCAGGACAAGCCTAGAACAAACAGTTGCTATAGTATGATGCTATGTGTAATGCACACAGGGGGGAGGAGTGGCTCAGTGGTTGGGACAGGTTACCTCAGGCCGGAGGGGCTGGGGTCTCTAGTCCCATGGCCACTCCTTGTGGCCTTGGGCAAGCTACTTAACCCTCCATTTCCTCAGGTACACTTAGATTGTGAGCCCTTCGGGGACAAGGGAATAAAAAGTACCTGTAAGTATATACATGTAAACTGCTCTGATGCGTAAGTAAAGGGCAGTATATCAAATGCCTAAACCATAAACCATGTGTTACATATGTATTGCAACACATAACCACCACTGCATGCACATGCACTGCTGTTCCACGGATCCAAGCGCACAGAAGGCCCTGTTGCACATTGTCAGATTCGAGCAGTCCAACCTCTGTTACTGCTCTCCTCACTTACTACCTTGCTGCTGGCACTGGTGATGAATAGGTTGGACTACTTGCAAACTTACCTCTCTATCAACTTCAGCATTAACAATTACTACAAAATACAGCAGCCCGTCTCATTACCCATGCTAGGCGCTCTGATCATATTACTCCTCTTTTGATACGTCTTCACTGGCTACCCCTCCGCTACAGAATTCACTATAAGTTTTTGATTTTGACCCATTAAGTTCTCTATACCTCGACTCGTCAGTATTTAGCCAATCTCATAACACTGCACACCCCCTACTGTCAACTTTGGTCTCTCCATGCAAATTGGCTTGTTCTCCAATCCCCCTTCTCAAGCTCACCTAGAGCTAACGCGTCACGCTGCATTTTTCTTTCTCAGTCCTTCACTCTGGAATGCTTTACCATCTTCGCTCTGCCTTGTAGCCTCCTACCCAAAATTCAAAACACTTCTCAAAACACATTTATCTCAACAGGCCTATAACATCCCTGATACCAGCCCTCTTTAGTCTCTCTCTCTCTCGTTCCCTCCTATCCCTGCTGGCTATCACTGTATCTCCTACTACTCTCCTATCATATAAATGGCGTTCTTTTCCTTTTCTTCTGCAGCATTGATGTTTTCTTGTAAACCACCCTAATCCCATGGCCTGGGCGGTATATCAAGTGTAAAAGAGAGATAAAGGGGAAGCCCCATGGCCAAGATCAGACAGCATGCACCATCACGTGGCATGTGGAGTAGCATGGGCTGGCACCATGTAGTGCCACAACATGGAAGCAGCCTGTGTAGGGCTCCATCCCAGCCACTAGACCTCCCAAACATATCTCCATGTCCCCCCTTTCCAAAAAGCTAGCCCATATTACTGTCCCCCATTGCCCTGCCCCAAATGCCTGACTGCCGCACAAACCATATATTGGTGTCTTCTCACTGCCACAGTGTCCTTGAATGTTACATATTGCACCCTGGTCCTGCTAGTAGACGGTGTGTTGTATGCTGTCTGCAACAGCCCATAGGCCGTAACCAACAAATGTCCCATGCTCATGTCCACTTCTCACATTGCCCCCACAGGTGACCATGGATATCCTCTGAGGACCAGACTGCTGACCCCTGTGCACCACACCATAAGCCAGCAGGAGGAGTGGTACAATGCCACCCATCAGCATATCTGGGTGATTGTGGCGTGAACAATAGGGGTGCTGAAGAGCCGCTTCCAGTGCCTTGACAGTTTCTGAGGTGACTTCCTCATCTCATCACCTGGATAGGATACACACATTCACCAATAAAGTGCCTCCAATGACTCTATGGGCAGAGTGTTTATTTCCCTCCACATGTGTCCCCTGCCCCTGAGCTTGTAGCTAGCTATGGACGCTTGCTGACACATGCACTGCAATGCAATGGAGCGATGTCTGATAACATGCTGGCAGTGTCATCACTTTCCTCATCAAGGCAGGTTGCTGCACATGGTTCAGGGCTACCAGGTGGCTATGCTGGTGCGCTGGCAGCCCCAGCATCCACACCCTGGACCCACAGGAGGCCCACCAAACTGCACAGAGAACCAGCAATTGTTGCCTGATATGCTGCCATCTCCCCCATCAGACACAGGTGTCCTTTTGGATGGCGCTCCACTCACAGTCAGTGTTCCTGCCATGCCTCAAACTCAGCCTCCCTCACCTGTGTGGCTGCCTGCAGGTCCTGCTGGATACTGTACAGCTTGGATTGTGTGCACTTGGTGCCAGCCACCAGGCGCGTACCCTCCTGGAGTAGCTCCTGGTCCACATCAGTGCCCCCTGCATCCACCGGGTCATCCAGGATGATGAACTGTAGCTCAGCGAGTAGGGCATCATCCGCCTCCATCTCCCCAGCACTGGCAGACCCACTGGCCTACTCCAATGCCCTGGGAGCTGCATTGGCCTGCTCCTCTCATTAGTAGCCATGTTGCCACTGAGCATGTGGCAACTGCCCTGGCGCATGCGCTCTTCATGCCCACACACTCCTCAACCCATCCCGTCACCGCCAGTTAACATGCATTTGAGCCTACTTGCCAGTTGCCATGAGTTAAAATGCACATCAACCAGCTAATAGACTTTAGTAAAAGAACCCAAAGGGCCTGATTTTTGAAGGCATTTATAAGGGCAACTGCACTAGTTACCCATGTAAATGCCTTATCAGGGAATTTTTGAAGACACCTACATGGGTAGTGCCTTCAAAAATTCCCTAGTTTGAACCTTACACATTCCAATGCTATGCGGTTAGCATCGGGGCATATCGGAGATGTTCCAGGGCATAGCGGGGATGGAAGAAAGAGCTAAGCAGGTAGCAGTAATTTTCAATGCTACCCGGTTAGCCCTCTGTGCCTTAAAGATAGCCGAAGGTTTTCCTTGCCTATCTTTGAAGCGCTGGGGCTAACCGGGTAGTATCAAAAATCAATGCTACCCACTTAGCCTCGGCGGCAGCAGTCTGACCAACCTGGATTTTCACTTCCATCGCCACGGAAGTGAAAATCCAGATTAAACTAGTCGGCAGACAGGCTATGTACCGACACAGTGCATAGCCTACCTAAATGAAAATCGGGCCCAAAGTGTAGTGGGGTGCATAGGGAAAACAGGTTCACTTCCCTTGAGGTTTTTCTTCACGATAAGATTCTTGCTGAATAATATTGATATATAATGATTTTGTTATGACTGACTTATGTTGGGAATTGGTGAAGTAGGGAACCATAAAGAATATTTGAGGCATGTCTCTTATTACTAATGTTGATTTTTTTTTGTTGTTAGGATTTTCTGCATCGTACATTTCTTAAAATCTATCTCCTTTGCCTTCAATTTACTTTGTAAATATATTTGAAATTCTAATTACAACAATGAATGGGGAAAAGGGGCATATGGAAAGCTATATATGGGAAATAAAGTTCTTGATGTGAAGGCTGTAGCTTGCCAGATTGAGGGAAGCTGCAGCATAATAGTTTTTGAGGGTGGGTAATTTGAGGATTGGTAGGTTAGTTTTTGGAATGGAGGCAATTTGCAGAATGGTGAGGCATTGTGAGAGGTCTTTGGGGGTGGAACACTTTGTGGAGTGGTGGACAATTGAGGGGAGTATTCTTTATGAGTGAGACAGTTTGTGGTATGGCAGGGAATTGATGGGGTAGTTCTGTGGGGTGAAACAAAATTTTCGGGGTGCTGGGACAGTTGTGAGGGTAGCTTTTGAGGATGGATGCAGTTGCAAAGGGAGTAGTTTATGGGGGTATGACAGTTGCAGGGGGATAGTTTTTGGAGAAAGGGAAGTTGCAGGGTATATTTTTTGGGAGTGGGGCAGTTTTCTGGGTGGCCTGGCACCAAGCATAATTTGTAAGGTAGCAGGACAGATATGTGATGGTAATTTTATGGGGGTAGGGCAGTTGCAGGGAGCTAGTTTTGGAAGGTGGAACAGTTTGAAAATGCAGGGAAGTTGCGAGGGGAGTTTTTGTGGGTAGGACAATTCAGGATGGCAGGACAGCTACAGGAGGTAGTTTTTGGGGTAGACCAATTTGGTGGTGGAAATTTGGAGTCTTGAAGGATTACCAAAAGGGACTGTTACTGTTGGAAAGAAATCTGCACTTGTAAGCATTTACTTCTGGGAAATTCTCTAAATCTTGGGGAAAAGAAAATTCTTTGTGTTAAAGTTGATAAATCTGTGTATCTTAGAATCTAGTGTATTTGTTAACTCAGTCAGGGCCTAGTAGCAGCAGAGAGCTTTTAATGTAAAACCCAACAGAGAGCTTTTAGTTTATGCTTAGTTTACATTTAAAATCCATTTAGGGCCTAGTATCAGCAAAGAGCTTTTAATTTAAATCAAATCATAGTATAGCTTAGCATAAAAGGAAGAATAGGGTAAATATTCTTTGAGCTGAAAAAAATAAATTGTTTCTAGAGACCTTTACAAAGAGGCCTTCCAGTTAGGAGGCAAGAGATCTGGGAATTTGTTTTAAATAGGTGTTATAGCCAAGTGACAGATCAAAGGGGCAAATTGAAAGGATCCCTCTAATAAACCAAGGGCTGTGTAAATCACCCAGGAAATTGTTAATAGATTAATTAATTAATTGTTAATAGCACCGACTCCATGCTGTTCACATCCTTTTGAAGGTGCGGTCTCCAGAATTGCACACTATGAGGTCGCACCAAAGACTTATACAGAGGCATGATCACCTCCTTTTTTCTGCAAGCCATTCCTCTCCGTATGCACCCAAGCATCCTTCTAGCTTTCGCCGTCGCCTTTTCCACCTGTTTATCTACTTTAAGATCAGCAGAAACAACCACGCCTAGGTCCCAATCTTCTTTAGTGGACAAAAGCACTTCACCCCCTATACCATATTGGTATCATCCACAAAGAGGCAAACATTACCCAACAGCCCTTCCGCTATATCACTAACAAAGATGTGAAAAGAATCGGACCAAGGACAGATCCCTGGGGCACACCACTGGTAACATCCTTCTCCTCAGAGTGAGCTCCATTTACTTGTACTCTTTGTCGCCTCCCACCCAACCAATTTCTAACCCAAGCAGTAACTTTAGGGTCCATCCCTAGGGTGCTCAGTTTCTTTATAAGTTGCCTGTGAGTTACAGTGTCAAAGGCTTTACTGAAATCTAAATACACCACATCTAGGGCTCTCCCTCGGTCCAACTCCCTGGTCACCCAGTCAAAGAAATCAATCAGATTTGTCTGATAAGACCTGCCTCTGGTGAATCCATGCTGCCTCGGATCCTGTAATCCGCTGGACCCCAGAAACCTCACTATTTTCTCTTTCCGCAGTGTTTCCAATAATTTACTCACCACCGAAGTTAAACTAACCGGCCTGTAGTTTTCAACCACAATCCTTACTTCCGCTTTTGTGTAAAGGCACCACATGAGCCTCTCTCCAGTCCTTTGGCACCACTCCCGACTCCAACTAGGCATTGAAAAGGTCAGTCAGTGGAGCTGCTAGAACGCCCCCAAGTTCCCTCAATATTCTAGGGTGTATCCCATCCGGTCCCATTGCTTTGCCTACTTTAAGTTTAGCTAGTTTCTCACGAACACAGTCTTCTGAAAATTGTTCAAGATGTCCCTTGCTTCCGTTCCTGTTTGTGGGTGTTTTCTGAGGTCCTGCTCCTGGTTCTTCATCTGTGAACACAGAACAGAAATATTTGTTAAGCAATTCCGCTTTATCCTTATCAGCTTCTACATATTCCTCCCCTGCACCCTTGAGTCTGACAATACAACTTTTGCCCTTCCTCTTCTCACTAACATATCTGAAAAATGTCTTATCCCCCCATTTTATTGCATTGGCTGTTTCCTCCTCCTTTTTAATCTTTGCCTTCCTGACTACTTTGCTAGCTTCTCTACGTTTTCCCAAATACAGATGCCTGTCTTCCTCTCTCTGTGATCTCTTGTATTTCATGAAGGCCTCCCTCTTTTTCTTCACTTTTTCAGCTACTTCTTTCGAAATCCATAGCAGTCTCCTTTTTCTTTTGCCTTTATTTACCATTTTAACAAAAAGGTTGGTTGCCCTTAAAATATCCCCTTTCAGTTTTGCCTAAAAATATCCCCTTTCAGTTTTTCTACATCCCCCAGCTGTTCCCATCCCACTAACGACTCCCTGAGGTATTGGCCCATCTTCGCAAAGTCAGTCTTCCTATAGTCTAAGATCCTCACCTTGGAATGGATTCTAACAGCCCTAGTCCTAATACTGAACCACACCATCTGGTGATCACTGGATGCAAAATCATCTCCCACTACAACATCAGAAACACTTTCACCATTGGTAAGCACCAAGTCCAGTATGGTCCCTTCACGTGTGGGGTCTGTTACCAATTGCCTGAATAGTTCTCCCTGTAGAGAATCCAGGATCTCCTTACTTCTAGATGATACTGCAGCAGGAATGTGCCAATCAACATCTGGCATATTGAAATCTCCTATCAGTAGCACTTCCCCTTTCATAGCAATGCTGCGTATGTCTTCAATTAACTCTCTGTCCACCTCTTCCTCTTGTGAGGGAGGTCTGTATATCACACCAATGCAAATAGATTTCTCTTTCCCTCTTTCTAGTTTAACCCCCAATGCCTCCTCTCTCCCTTTTAAGCTCTGTAATTCCAAAGCTTCTTCCTACCCTGTCCTTTCTGAATAAAGTATAGCCAGGTATAGTTACATCCCAGTCATGGTTTTCTGTGAACCATGTTTCTGTAACTGCCACTACATCCAAGTCAGCCACTCCCACCAAAGCTTCAACATCAGGGATCTTATTTCCCATGCTACGGGCATTTATACACACTGCTTTTCATATGTTACCCCTGTTACCCATTTCCATAAAGGTATTTAATGTATCACCTACCTGGGAGCTTTCACTTACCTGGGGGCTTTCTTCACCAACGAATCTAGTTTAAAGCCTTCTTCAGTAGATTAGCCAGTCTACTACCGAAGATGCGTTGACCTTTCTTGGACAGATGGATGCCATCTCTGCTCTGCAACCCTTGGAACAGCATCCCATTGTCTAGGAAACCAAAACGCTCTCGATGACACCATCCACGCAGCCATGCATTCATCTCCAGGATGCGAGCCTCTCTGCCTTGGCCTTTACCCTCAACAGGGAGGATTGAAGAGAACACCACCTGTGCACCTAACTGCTTCACCCTCTGTCCCAGAGCCATGAAGTCACTTTTGATACGTTCCGAGGTTTACCTGGCAGTATCATTTGTTCCAACATGGATTAGCAACATTGGGTAATAGTCAGTGGGCTTGATGAGTCTCGGCAAACTCTCCGTAACATCTTGGATTTTGGCACCAGGCAGACAGCATACCTCTCTGGACATCAAGTCTGGTCGGCAGATGGACACCTCAGTACCCCTCAGAATAGAGTCTCCAACCACCACTACCCTTCGTTTCCTTCTGGTCACTGATTCTGCTACTTTGGGGTACTTGAACTCTGGATCTTCCCTTTCCAGGGATGCTTTCACCTCCTCCACTTCCAGGGCTGCATAATGGTTCTTCAATTCAAGGGCTGGAGAAGTTGGATTGGTGATTTTACAGGCCCTGGTGACTATTTCCAATGTTTGACCCAGTACAAGCATTGTGGAACCTGTGTCTTTTGGGGAAACTGCTAGATACGTATGACCTAGATTGGCCACTGTTGGAAATAGGATACTGGGCTTGATGGATCTTGGTCTGACCCAGTATGGCATATCTTATGTTCTTATGCTTTGATTTCATCCTCTTGCTATAAAGGGTTCTGTCCCATGCCATTTTGAATTCCGTTACTGCATTTGCCCCCTCCATCGGGAGGGCATTCCATGCATCCATCATCCTTTCAATGAAAAAGTATTTCCTGATGTTGCTTTTAAGTTTACTTCCTTGCAGCTTCATCATATGTCCTCTAGTCTTATATCTTCCCCTTTGAAAAAGGTTTGCTTGTTCATTGATACAGACTTTTAAATACTTAAAGGGTATCATATCTCCCCTGTCCCTCGTCTTCTCTAGGGCATACATATTTAGGTCTTAAAGTCTCTTCTCATATGTCTTCTAGTTCGGGTTCTGAATAATTTTGATCGCTTTCCTCTGAACTGTTTCAATTCTTTTTATGTCGTTTGTAAGATATGGTCTCCGAAAACTGAACACAATACTCCAAATGAGGCCTCACCAATAACTTCTTCAGGGGCATTAATACCTCCTCCTTTCTGCTGGTTATGCTGGCTACCGCTTTGTCACATTGTTTCACCACACTGAGATTCTCAGACACTAGCACTCCTAGGTCCCTCTTCTGGTCTGTGCACACCAACCTCTCTCTCCCTATTGCATACATTTACTTTGGATTTCTGCATCCCAGGCGCATTAAATCATAACCACTGAGCATTAAACCATTCTTCCAGTGTTTTTAGATTTTTCCTCATGTTGTCCACTCCCTCAGAAGTGTCCACTATGTTACAAATTTTTGTGTCATCTGCAAAATGACAGACTTTTCCCCTCAGTCCTTCTGCAATGTCATAGTAACATAATAAATGATGGCAGATAAAGACCAGTATGGTCCATCTAGTCTGCCCAGCAAGGCGGCAAGAGTAAGTGCACTTGCCGCTCCGTGCAGGTCCCCTCTCCTTGTGCCTTTGTTTAGGGGTGTACCCACCACTCCATGTAGGTCACCCCTATTTGTTCAGATATAAGATATATTTATACTTATTTTGATTTTATCCTGTTGCTATAAAAGGGATCCACTATGTCTGTCCCGTGCCATTTTGAATTCTGTCACTGTGTTTGGCCCCACCACTTCCATTGGGAGAGCATTCCAAGCATCCACACTCTTTCAGTGAAAAAGTATTTCCTGACATTGCCTTTCAGTTTACCCCCTTGCAACTTCAAGTTGTGCCCTCTAGTTTTACAGCTTCCCCATCTTTGGAAGAGGTTTGTTTGTCCATTAATAGTATTTAAGTATTTAAAGGTCTGAATCATATCTCCCCTGTCCCTCCTCTCCTCCAGAGTCTACATATTAAGGTCCAAGTCTCCTCTCATAAGCCTACTGATGCAGGCTCCAAATCATTTTGGTCGCCTTCCTCTGAACCGTTTCCAGCCTTCTTATATCCTTTGCGAGATATGGTCTCCAAAACTGAACACAAAATTCCAAGTGATGCCTCACCAGCGACTTGTACAATGGCATTAGTATCTCTTCCTTTCTGCTGCTAAATCCTATCTGTATGCAACCCAGCATCCTTCTGGCTTTTTCCACCACCTTGTCACACTGTTTCGACACCTTGAGATCATCAGAAACAATCATGCCATACTGGGTCAGACCAAGGTCCATCAAGCCCAGTATCCTGTTTCCAACAGTGGCCAATCTAGGTCATACATACCTAGCAGTTTCCCCAAAAGACACAGGTTCCACAATGCTTGTATTGGGTCAAACATTGATATCCTGGGTCCCTTCTTAATAATGGTTTATGGACCTCTCCTCCAGGAACTTGTCCAAACATTTTTTAAACTCAGCTACACGAACAGCCTCTGGTAACAAACTCCAGAGTTTAATTACACGTTGAGTGAAAAAATATTTTCTTTTATTAGTCTTAAATAGTTTACCCTGTAGCTTCATTGCATGTCCCCTAGTCTTTCTATATTCTGATAATGTAAACAATCGATCTACGTTTACCCGTTCCACTCCGTTCATTAATTTATAGACTTCTATCATATCTCCCCTCAGCCATCTCTTTTCCAGGTTAAAGAGCCCTAACATTTTTAGCCTTTCTTCAAAGGGGTATCCTTCCATCCCCTTTACCATTTTGGTGGCTCTTCTCTGAAACTTTTCTAATAACGCTATATCCTTTTTAAGATACGGCGACCAGAATTGCACACAATATTCAAGGTGTGGTCTCACCATGGAACAATAGAGAGGCATTATAATATCCTTTGTTTTATTTTCCATTCCTTTCCTTATGATACCTAGCATTCTATTTGATCTCTTGACCGCTGCTGCACACTGGGCCGAGGTTTTAACATGTTATCCACAATGACGCCTAAATCTTTTTCCTGGGCGGTGGTTCCTAATGTGGAACCGTGCATCGTGTAACCATAGTTTGGGTTGTTCTTCCCTAGGTGCATAACTTTGCACTTGTCCACATTAAATTTCATTTGCCATTTTGATCCACAGTTTTCCAATTTATCAAGATCCTCTTGCAATTTTCCACAATCTTCTTGGGTTTTAACAACTTTAAATAGTTTTGTGTCATCTGTAAATTTGATAACCTCACTCGTTATTCCTTTTTCCAGGTCATTTATGAATATGTCAAAAGGCAGCGTATCCAACACAGATCCCTGCGGTACTGCACTATTCACCTTTTTCCATTGGGAAAATTGGCCATTTAGCCCTATCCTCTGCTTTCTATCTTTTAACCAGCTCCTGATCCACTGTAGTACACTGCCTCCTATCCCAGGACTCTTTAGTTTTGCCAAGTGTCTCTGATGAGGGACCTTCTCAAAGGCTTTCTGAAAGTCCAAATACACTATATACTCTTCCTGGGATTCTCTGCTGGCCACCATAGCTAAGGTCTCGTTGCGTTATCCCCACCTCCTTATTTTAGGGGACTTTAATGTACATGCCGACTCCCCCTCTTCGGCAAGGGATTCCTCTTTTCTTACCTTTCTATCCGATCTCTCTCTCCACCAATCTGTTTCTTTCCCCACTCATGTTGCTGGCCACTCTCTTGATCTTCTCATTTCCTCCGCCTCCCTCCCTCTTCCTCTTTCTTTATTGTCCTCCTTTCCCCTCCCCTGGTCCGATCATCATTGCCTACTGTTTTCTGTCCCTGCACCCCCCTGGTTCCGCCTGCCCCCTCAAACCTCCATTCTGCATCGTTACCTACTCAGAAAATCACCACGGACACCCTTCTACAATTCCCATCCCCTGCCACTCTGTTTCCCTCGAACTTCGATTCTCTCCCTGTTGATGACCAGGCTCACTGCTGGAACTCTACGCTCCAATCCGCCCTGAACTTGGTTGCCCCAGTCCATTCCTGTCCCCGCCCCCGTCACCGCCCACATCACCCTTGGTTCCATCCCGGCCTCTTTCTGCACCGCAGACACCTTCGCCGGGCAGAACGGCTTTGGCAAAGGCACCCTTCCCCCATCACGCTGTCAGATTTCCGCCTCTGCCATCGGCATTACCGGTCCCTTCTCCATACTGCAAAGCGCGACTATTATTCCAACCCTATCTCCTCCTCCTCTAATTCTTCTCGCCGTTTGTATTCTATCCTGCACTCTCTTACTGCATCCCACTCCGACTCTTCCTCTTCCTCTTCTCCTGCATCTTCCCTTCCCGATCCCTCCTCCCTCGCTACTTTCTTTGCCACTAAGGTTGACACCCTTCGTCAGTCCTTCCCTTTGTGTCCTCCTCCTCTCTCCTCCTGCCCCGCCCTCCCCTCCCTCCCCTCCATCCCCATCCCGGTCCACCCCTATGTTATCTCATCTCTGGTCCTCTTTTGAGATGATCACTCCCTCCGTTCTTCAAAAAACATTCCTTTCTCTTCGTAACACTACCTGCTCAGCTGACCCTATCCCCTCTTCTTGGCTTCTCGAACCCTCACTAGCTCTCTCCCCCTATATCCTCTCCCTGTTCAACTCTAGTCTGTCTTCTGGTACTTTTCCTTCTGGCTGGAAACACGCTATTGTTCGTCCCATCTTAAAATCCCATTCCTCTGATCCCTCTGTACTTTCAAACTGGCGTCCTGTCTCTAACCTCTCTTTTCTCTCCAAATTTCTTGAGAAACTGGTCTTCACACAACTTTCCTCTCACCTTGAAGCCTCCCTCACTCTTCACCCCCGCCAATCTGGTTTTCGCCCTGCTCATAGCACTGAAACGGTTCTTCTTTCCCTCTGCTCACAATCGTGGTCTCTATACACTGGCTGTTTCTCTTGATCTCTCTGCCGCTTTCGACCTAGTGGATCACCGCACCCTCCTCACCCGTCTTCAGGAAGCAGGTCTCTCTGGAACGGTTCTTCAATGGTTTCACTCTTTTCTTTCCTGCCGCTCTTTTTCTGTAGTTTCTGGGTCCTCTTCTTCTGCTTCCACCCCCCTCTCTTGCGGGGTTCCCCAAGGGTCTGTTCTCGCTCCGCTCCTTTTCAACGTTTTACTAGCACCCCTTACTCTTCTAATTCAACAGTTTGGTATCTCCGCATACTATTACGCGGATGACATTTTCCTCTTGCTTCACACCAACTCCCTCTCCCCAGATATCACCCCTCTTAACCACTGTCTTGCTGCTATTGCATCCTGGTTTTCCTCCAATTTCCTACAGGTGAATCCCTCTAAGTCTCACGCCATCTGGTTCACATTTGGGGGTCCCTCCCCCGCATGTGCCCCTTCCTTCTCCTCACAGCCTATCCCTCTTGTTTCCTCACTACCCTACCTGGGTGTTATACTTGACTCTTCTCTTTCCTTTAAGGATCATATTTCTTCCATTATTCAGCGCTCTTTCTTCTCCCTCAGGCAACTTCGCTCTATCCGTCCTTTTCTTTCCTCCTCTGCTCTGGCTACCCTTCTCCTTTCCCTTGTGATGTCCCGTCTCGATTATTGTAATGTCGTCCTTGTTGGTCTGCCCAAATCCCAACTGTCCCGTCTTCAACGTGTCCAAAACTCAGCTGTTCGTCTTCTTGCTCATGCCTCTCGTTTTGACCATGTCACCCCGCTTCTCCTTCACTATCACTGGTTGCCTATTTCTTTCGCGCTCAGTACAAAATTCTCATTCTCACACACAAGGCTGTTCGCACTGGCACTCCCCTCTATCTCGCCGACCAGATACACTTCTGCCCCCCCCCCCACCGCCTACTTCGTGCTATCCACACCAATCGTCTATCCCTCCCCTCACCTTCCCAGGCTCATCTTGTTTCCACCCGCTCCTCCGCCTTCTATTTTCTAGCCCCCAGCCTCTGGAACTCGCTCCCCCCCTCGCTCCGTGCAGAAGAATCTTACCAATCATTTAAGTCACAACTCAAAACCCACCTCTTCAGTTTAGCGTTTAACTTACCGTCCCCGGCTCCCTCTTCCCCCTCCACTACTCCCTCCCCCCTGTTCCCTGATGCCTAATTATTGTATTGTAGTCTGTTGCTCCTTTTGTTATTTCTTTCCTCCTCTCTCCTATCAGTTTTATTGGCGTTCCTTTTCTTTTCTCAGCCATTTTTAAGTTGTTTTTAAGTTGTTTTAATTATATTGTAAACCGCTCAGGTGCTACCAGTGTTGGGCGGTATAAAAAGTCTTAATAAACATAAACATAAACTATATCAACCGACTCACCTTTGTCTACCTGTTTATTCACACCTTCTAAAAAACATAACAGATTAGTAAGACAAGATCTTCCTTGTCTAAAGCCATGTTGGCTGTCTCCCATTAGGCCATGACTATATACATGCTGAGTAATTTTGTTCTTTATGATGGTTTCTACCATTTTTCCCAGTACTGACGTGAGGCTCACCGGTCTGTAGTTTTCCGGATCACCCCTGGAACCCTTTTTAAAAATTGGTATTACATTGGCGATCCTCCAATCTTCAGGTATTACAGACGATTTTAATGATAGTTCACAGATTACTAATAGCAGGTCTGCAATCTCATATTTCAGTTCTTTCAATACCCTTGGATGTATATCATCCGGTCCAATTGATTTTCTACTCTTCAGTTTATCAACTTCCCGATGTATTGATATTTCCTTCAATTCTTCCACACCTTTAAATACCACTTCAGTCGTGGGTAACATCCCTACATCTTCCTCAGTAAAGACGGAAGCAAAGAATTCATTTAGTCTCTCCGCTATCGCCTTGTCGCCTCTTAGTGCCGTTTAGCCCCTCTATCATCTAATGGACCAACTGACTCTCTCACAGGTTTTTTGCTATGAATGTACTTGAAAAAATCTTTATTATGCATTTTTGCTTCCGCAGCAAGCTTCTTCTCAAATTCTCCCTTTGCCTGCCTTGCATTTAACTTGCCAGTACTTGTGCTGTTTCCAGTTTTCGTCATTTGGCTCTTTTTTCCATTTCCTGAAAGATGCTTTTTTGGCAACAGCAGCCTCTCTGACCTCACCTTCAAACCATGCTGGCAGTTTTTGGACTTCCTTCCACTTTTCTTAAAGCGTGGAATATAGCTGGTCTGGACTTCCAAGATAGTATTTTTCAACACCACCCAATCTTGATGTAAGTCTTTAACCTTTGCAACTGCTCCTTTTAGTTTTTTCTTAACTATTTTCCTCATGTTATCATAGTCTCCCTTTTGAAAGTTAAAAGGTAGTACTGTGGATTTCCTTACAATCCCTCGTCCACTAATTAAATCAAACGCAATCATGCTATGATCTTTATTGCTAAGTGGCCCCAACACCCTCATCTCTTGCACCAGATCTGGTGTTCCACTAAGAACTAGGCAATACATTATAAGAAACACCTAAGGCCAGACCAACTATTAGACAAAACCAGGTGGTCACTGAGAGCAGCAGCTTCTGGAGGGCAGCAATGAGCAGCAGCATTCAAAACAAAACAATAGGTTCTGACATCCCCACAAACTCAAAGACCATCAACACATTCTTTTACCTACTGGAAGAGCAGGCACACATATGCAGAGGAGTTGGAGGGAATTCTATGAACCATGAGGGTGTTGAAAAAACTGAAATATGAGATTGCAGACCTGCTATTAGTAATCTGTGAACTATCATTAAAATCATCTCTAATACCTGAAGATTGGAGTATCGCCAATGTAACACCAATTTTTAAAAAGGGTTCCAGGGGTGATCTGGGAAACTACAGACAGGTGAGCCTCACGTCAGTACCGGGAAAAATGGTAGAAACCATCATAAAGAATAAAATTACTTAGCATGTAGACAGTCATGGCCTAATGGGAGACAGCCAACATGGCTTTAGACAAGGAAGATCTTGTCTTACTAATCTGTTATGTTTTTTTGAAAGTGTGAACAAACAGGTGGACAAAGGTGAGTCGGTTGATATAGTGTATCTCAGAAAGCCTTTGACAAGGTCCCTCATCAGAGACTTTTGGCAAAACTAAAGAGTCATGGGATAGGAGGCAGTGTACTATTGTGGATCAGGAATTGGTTAAAAGATAGAAAGCAGAGGGTAGGGCTAAATGGCCAATTTTCCCAATGGAGAAAGGTGAATAGTGGTGTAACCCCAGGGATCTGTGCTGGGTCCACTGCTTTTTGACATATAAATGACCTGGAAAGTGGAATAACGAGTGAGGTTATCAAATTTGCAGATGACACAAAACTATTTCAAGTTGTTAAAGCCCAAGAGGATTGTGGAAAATTGCAAGAGGATCTTGATAAATTAGAAGACTGGGCATCAAAATGGCAGATGAAATTTAATGTGGACAAGTGCAAAGTTATGCACCTAGGGAAGAACAACCCAAACTATGGTTACACAATGCAAGGTTCCACATTAGGAACCACCACCCAGGAAAAAGATTTAGGCGTCATTGTGGATAACATGTTAAAACCCTCAGCCCAGTGTGCAGCGGCGGCCAAGAGAACAAATAGAATGCTAGGTATCATAAGGAAAGGAATGGAAAATAAAACAAAAGATATTATAATGCCTCTATATCGTTCCATGGTGAGACCGCACCTTGAATATTGTGTGCAATTCTAGTCGCCATATCTTAAAAAGGATATAGAGTTATTAGAAAAGGTTCAGAGAAGAGCCACCAAAATGGTAAAAAATGGTAAAGGGGATAGAAGGATACTCCTATGAAGAAAGGCTAAAAAGGTTAGGGCTCTTTAACCTGGAAAAGAGACGGCTGAGGGGAGATATGATAGAAAGTCTATAAATTATTGAACGGAGTGGAACGGGTAAATGTAGATCGATTGTTTACGTTATCAGAATATAGAACGACTAGGGGACATGCAATGAAGCTACAGGGTAAACTATTTAAGACTAATAAAAGAAAATATTTTTTCACTCAACGTGTAATCAAACTCTGGAATTTGTTACCGGAGGATGTAGTAAAGGCTGTTAGTGTAGCTGGGTTTAAAAAAGGTTTGGACAAGTTCCTGGAGGAAAGGTCCATAAACCATTATTAAGAAGGGATCCAGAATATCAATTCTTGACCCAGTACAAGCATTGCGGAATCTGTGTCTTTTGGGGAAACTACTAGGTACGTATGACCTAGATTGGCCACTGTTGGAAACAGGATACTGGGCTTGATGGACCTTGGTCTGACCCAGTATGGCATATCTTATGTTCTTATGTTCTTTCCCCACTTGCGGCTTCCTCATTCTCTCCCCTTATTTTCCTCTTCCTTTCTCCTTCAGTCTTCTTCATTTTCAATTTTTCCTCATGTTTTCCTTTCTTTCTTTCAGGTTCCTCTCAGTTTCATAGAATCCAGTACAATGGATTGAATAGTGGCAGGTAAACAGTACACTAACATGGTAATTATATTCACTCTCTCTAGATTGCTATTTTCATTGAATCAGTGCTTCCTAAACTTTTATCCAAAATGACCCCATTTTAATACTTAAAAATTCACATGACCCCAGATAATGATTTATTTATTTATTTAACATTTTTTTTTATATACCGTCTTTCTACGAATCAAAACGGTTTACACAGAACAATAAAAGCAGTGTATTTCAACTGTTTACAAGGAACGAATAACAGGATACAGAATAAAAACATGAGGAACTAAATTATATTATTTGATAAGATCAAAATAGCAGATGTCCATTTCCCTCTCTCCTACTTATCCAAAAAGTAGCAATGGTGGCAACAGTAGCAGCAGTCAGTATAGAACCCTGGGTGTCCGTGTGCGCTCATAGACTCTAGTACTCTACACTTATTTATTTATTTATTTAGCAGGGTTTATATACCACTTTTCATCAAGTCAAAGCAGTGTACATAGAACAATTAACTATGTACAGTAACATATTGCAGGCAGCATGTAGTGGCAATTAACTATGTACATAAGAACAGTTAAACTATGTACAGCACATTTATTCATTAGTATGGCTTAGAGGAATGGTATGGTGATTGTATGATTGTATTGGGGTGGGTAGTTCTAAGGGGGGGAGTTAATACATCTGGGACAAGTTCCTGGAGGAAAGGTCCATAAACCATTATTAAAGTATTGTGGAACCTGCTAGGTACTTGTGACTTAGATGATTGGCCACTGTTGGAAACAGGATGTTGGGCTAAAATGTTCAGTGAATAAGAGGGTCTTTAGATGTTTGCAAAAGGTGTGGAGGTCAGTTATGTTTCGTATTGCATTTGGTAATGTGTGGAGGAGTGGAGTGGTTGGGGTAAGGAGTGGCCTAGTGGTTGGGGGTAAGGTACTTCAGGCCAGAAGGACAGGGGTTCAAATCCCACTAGAGGACAGCAACCTTGGGCTGGAAGGACTGGGGTTTCTAGTCCCATAGGTGCTCCTTGTGGTCTTGGGCAAGCCACTTAACCCTCCATAGCCCATGTTCCCTGTAAAATAGTTATCTCCAAGTTATAATGCCCTGTTCAATGTAATTTCAGTTTGTTCAATGTAAACCGCACTGATGCAGAATAGCGCGGTATATAAGAGAATGTAAATAAATAAAATAAATAAATAAATAAATTTGTTCCATATTGATGGTGCGTAGCACTCAAAAGGTTCTTCCGCATATTTGTTGGTTATATTTTCTTTTAGTGTGGGGGTTGGTGAGTTTGTTCATTGTGGGTGATCGTTTGGTTCTGTTGGGCTGGTGGGTTTTGAGTACAGTGTGGAGATGTGTGGTGGGATGGCGATGGATGGCTTTGTGTGTTAGAAGGATGGTTTTGTATTTTATCCAACTGAGTAGTGGGAGCCAGTGAAGCTGTTTGAGGATTGGCGTTATGTGATTGTGCTTTGTAGCTTCCTGGAGGATGCGTGCTATTGTGTGGAAAGCAGTGTGGTGTTTGGTAGACTTTGGAAGATGGAGTTGCATAGTCTAGATGTGGCATAATCAAGGCTTGGAGAGTTGAGCGGAAGCCAGATGGTTCTAGGAGTGGGAGGAGGCATTGCAAGGTTTTGGCCTTGTAGTAGATAGCCCTAGTTGTTTTATTTATATGCGATTTGAAAGTGAGGTGTTGATCAAGGGTGATGCCCAGGTATTTTACTTCGGTCCGAACTTTGACTTGAGTGTTGTTTAAGGTTAGGGAGGTAGGGGAGGTGAATGAGGAGTCTTTTGTAATAAACAGAGCTTCAGTCTTCCTGTAATTGATTGTGAGTTTGTTGTTTGTTAGCCAGTGGGATACATCAGTGAAACATTCTTGGAGGTTTGTGTATGAGGGTTGTTTTGTGTTAAATGGACCATAGAGCATGATGTCATCAGCGTATATGTCATCAGCGTATATATATATATGTGGAAGTTTATGTTGTGATATTTGATGACTGAGCAAAGAGGTTGCAGATAGATGTCAAAGAGTAGTGTTGATAAGGTGGATCCTTGGGGATGTCTTGTTTCTGGAGGTATGGGGTGGATATATCTGTTACTAGCTTTATTTGTTGGTGTCTGTTGGTTAGGTAGGAATGGAACCATTGGTGGACTGTGTTTTGGATTCCTGTGGTCTGAAGGTGTTGAAGAAGGATCCTGTGGTTGACAGTGTCAAATGCAGCTGAGATGTCTAAGAAAATTAGGAGGAATCCTTGGGTGGGATTTTGGATGTCCTTTATTAGGGTATTGGTGAAGGAAACCACCAGTGTTTCTACTCTGTGCTGGGGACACAAACCATGTTGTTGGGGTCAAGGAGATTTCTAATCGAACAGGATAAAGGTGAAAGGGACAGGTCATGTGAACATTCACTGACTCACAGCCCCCATACTGATTGCTATTACTGGGGAAAGGTCACAGTAGAAGTCAGGAGGTTGGGAGAGCAGCCCTATTTCTGTGACCCCATTTACTGATGATATGACCTTCCTGTTTGGGATCCCAACCCACAGTTTGGCGCCATTGACCTTAATCCTTGATTTCATCATGAGCAGGAAGTATAAGGAAAAGTATAAGGAAAAGAAATAGCCACAGCCACGAGTCTTGGGTAAGTGCATACTGTGTCCCCCCATACTGATGATCTAAAATCACTGCCACTGATTGGACTTCCAGGGAAGAAAGCTGATCTTTGAAATGTAATAATGTATCATATGGCTTTTAACAAGAAGTTGTCTTGTATTCTGGGCATATATTAATGGCTATCCTACAGCAGGGGCTCTCAGCCCAGTCTAGTCAAGTTTTCAGGATAACCACAATTAATATGTATGAGGCAGATTTGAAGGCCCTGCCTCCACTGTATGCAAATCTCTCTCTCATGCATATTCATTATGGTTATCCTGAAAGGACTGGTTTGAGTACCCATGCCCTAGAGAAAGATTGAGGAGAAATGTGGAGGATAAAAGAACAGAGATGAGGAAGGATCTCGTGAGAGGATCCTGGGAGAAGGATCTGAGGATCAGAGACAGTCAGAAGAGGAAGAAGGAGAGATCAAGAGAAAAAAAAGGGAATGGGGAAAATTTGTGGAGAGGAAAAATCATGAGAGAGAACAGAGAACTGGAAAAAGGGAAACAGAGAGTCATGAAGAGAAGGAAAGACTGGAATAATGGTGAAGGACATGGGCCCTTCCCAATTATAGATGTCCTTCTTCTTGGTCTAACAGAGTGGATCCTCCTCCATCTGCCCTCTCCTCCACCTCAACTCTCAAGTACCTCTTCCCCTCACCCTCACCAATTCACCGTGGATCTCCTCTTTCCCTTCTCAAGTTTCCTGTGGATTTCTTCTCTCTAGTACTCTGGGAATCACACCCTACCTCATCCTTCTGCCTCCCCTTGATGTCCCTCTCTCCTACCTGGCAACACTGGATCAAACCTCAGCACCTTCCCTCAGCTACAGACCTCGTCTCTCTCCAAGTACATGAAGGGTGTAATGGCTGGCCTATGGATCCTGCAATGTCAGCAGCATGCAGTAACTGTTGACCAGCATTCATTTACAGTATTTCAGCCCTTTTGGCTTTTTTGTGAAGGTGGGGCTAGGAACACATGTTTATTAGTTCATTTCCCAGAACTGCAGCACCAAGGACCTGCCTTAACAGCTTCTCTTCCCTGGGATGAGAGTGTGTTTTATGTTTTAGTTTATTTATTATACCATCTTTTCAGGTTATACAAAGCAGTTTACAAAAACTTCTAAAATAAAGATGCAGAGACATGAAAAGAACTCCAAATCATAGATAGGACAGGAGAAAACGGCAGATGAAATTTAATGTGGAGAAGTGCAAGGTTATGCACCTAGGGAAGAACAACCCAAACTATGGTTACACGATGTAAGGTTCCACATTAGGAACCACCACCCAGGAAAAAGATTTAGGCGTCCTTGTGGATACCATGTTAAAACCCTCGGCCCAGTGTGCAGCAGCGGCCAAGAGAGCAAATAGAATGCTAGGTATGATAAGGAAAGGAATGGAAAATAAAACAAAAGATATTATAATGCCTCTATATCGTTCCATGGTGAGACCGCACCTTGAATATTGTGTGCAATTCTGGTCGCCGTATCTTAAAAAGGATATAGCGATTTTAGAAAAGGTTCAGAGAAGAGCCACCAAAATGGTAAAGGGGATGGAAGGCTACTCCTATGAAGAAAGGCTAAAAAGGTTGGGGCTCTTTAACCTGGAAAAGAGACGGCTGAGGGGAGATATGATAGAAGTCTATAAATTAATGAACGGAATGGAACGGGTAAACGTAGATCGATTGTTTACCTTATCAGAATATAGAAAGACTAGGGGACATGCATTGAAGCTACAGGGTAAACTATTTAAGACTAATAAAAGAAAATATTTTTTCACTCAACGTGTAATCAAACTCTGGAATTTGTTACCGGAGGATGTAGTAAAGGCTGTTAGTGTAGCTGGGTTTAAAAAAGAAGGTTTGGACAAGTTCCTGGAGGAAAGGTCCATAAACCATTATTAAGAAGGGACCCAGGATATCAATGCTTGAACCAATACAAGCATTGTGGAACCTGTGTCCCTTGGGGAAACTGCTAGGTACGTATGACCTAGATTGGCCACTGTTGGAAACAGAATACTGGGCTTGATGGACCTTGGTCTGACCCAGTATGGCATATCTTATGTTCTTATGTTCTAAATAGAATAGAGTAAGAAAACACACAGCAAACACATACATCAGAAGACAATCAGAAAAGAGACATACAATCGGAGAATGAAAGGAGGTAGAAGGGCAAGATCCATGGTATGGTAGAGGATTCCAGAGGAGACAGATTATGCCCATGGTAGTGGCAGGAGGATAAAGTTCAAACCAGACAACATTATGCTGCCTTCTGACAAGTCTGTGGGAACTAGCCAATTCTACTGCAAGGGCTAGATTTTTACTATCCTTTCCATCGTCACCCATGTGTGAGGACTGACTTCCTGCTTGTTCCTGAAGAATAACTTATGTGCAATCAATACAGAAATTAAAAACGCCTGATGTAACATTTCTTCACCCAGATTTGTGAAGCTGGGTTGTTTTCAAGATTCCAAGGGGACTCTGATTTAGAGCTAGATTGATTGCAGGCCCAGGGTTCCATGCTGAAGAATTCCTGTATTTGGTTTGGTAGACGCTGAAATATTTTCTTTATCAAAACTCATTTATGGTCAAGATCCTGATGAATAAAGATTGTGCTGGGCAATCTCAAAACAGTGTTTTTATAATAGTGTTACAGAACCCAAGAGTTTTGGTGTAATCCTTCAAAACTGAGCAGTGATGTTTTTCTTTCATAGTAGTCACCTTAAAATGGAAATATACAGGGTTTTTAAAAAATATTTTTTCATCCATTTTAAAAAATGGAAATAAACTGATATACCCAGGAAATTGTGCAGAATTAGTTATTGGTATATTGATAAACTTTGTGTGCAATGTGCTGTGAGCCCTCATTAGTTTCACCACTGCTAGCTTCTATACTATTTGGATGTCATTTGTTTTATCAAGTTTTGTGCCCACCTTTCTTGTATTTAAACATTAATTCTATTTTCTCTTCCTGCTATGCATTTGTAATAGCTAACCAAACTCACAAATGTTGCCAGTTTATATTACAGTTACAGAGTGGGGTGCTAGCAAAATACGCCTAGTGCCTAAATAGCATAAAATATTCCAGTTGGCTAAAAGGGAACAGTGCTATTTCTGGATTCAAACTGGGATAACAAAGGTTCAGGGAAATAGTCATATAGTGAGAGTTGCATCCAGGGATCAGTGTTGGGATTAGTTCTATTCAGAATTTTCATAAATGAAAAACACAAACTTTCCCTACTAACATCTGTGTAATATTATCTCTGGTAGGAGCACTTAAGAATTTGGCAAGTAAAGTCTAATTCATGCATACAAGGTACAGAAATCAGTACATGATAGAAGGTGAAATACCGATACACACCAACCAGTAGTGATGTGGCAATAGCTAGTTGAGTGTTAGGGTAAGTAGAGAGTGGTATTATCAGTGGATAAAGGGAAGAGGTGATGACTCTATATAGGACATTGGTCTGAACTCACATGCTGTCAAGAACGATTTAATTTAACATGCTTGTTAATCACCTTATCAGCTGAAACCAACTGTCCCAAGCTGTGTGCAGAGCTAGCCATTTAGCTTTTTGTGTTGCTATCATTAAGTGGAGGAGTGGCCTAGTGGTTGGGGCAAGGTACTTCAGGCCGGAAGGTTGGGGGTTCAAATCCCACTAGAGGACAGCAACCTTGGGCCGGAAGGACTGGGGTTTCTAGTCCCACAGGTGCTCCTTGTGGTCTTGGGCAAGCCACTTAACCCTCCATAGCCCATGTTCCCTGTAAAATAGTTATCTCCAAGTTATAATGCCCTGTTCAATGTAATTTCAGTTTGTTCAATGTAAACCGCACTGCTGCAGAATAGCGCGGTATATAAGAGAATGTAAATAAATAAATAAATCGTTGCCATTATTATATTAGATCATTAGTGCTTAAACAAAGTTGCTGTGCTTGTAATGAAAATCATACTTACATATACACTTGGCCACATTTGCTGTCTCTCCATAGATGTTACGCAGCTGACTCCAGTGCCCAAGGCGATTACACACTCTCCAGCTCACAGGGAAAGCTCGATATCCTTCAGGACAGATGTATTTCAGCATACTCCCGGTACTCTGATGTTCTGGCCACTCAATGTACCCTCCCTCAATTGTTTCCTGACTTCTACACACCTGAGCCTCCAAGGACACAAACAAGTTGTGCAACACCTCTGAATGAGGGCTTTCAGACTGGTTGGTGTTGGTAAATTTCTGAAGGGAAGGCCTCACAGATCTAGGCGTAAAGTCTGAAGGTGGAAAGATTAATGGCACAGGCAACAGACCCAGGAGACTATCATTTTTCACCAATTGCTCTATTTCCATTTTGGCTAGCATACTGAATTGTGTCTCATTTCCATGTGCTGCATCAGGTTGGGCCAAATCAACCCCACTGGAGGGGTTCTTATTCAGTGATAATTGTGTTACACTTTCCTTTGTCAGTTCCTCCGTTGTAGTTTCCAATTTCAGTTCCTCTGTTTCAGATTCTACTTTTATTCCAGTCTCCTTCTCTGTTCCCATGGTTCTGACTTTTGTGGAATGACTTCCCATGATAAGGATTGACTGTAAGTTCAATATACTCTGATTCAGAATGTTTAAGGACATAATCTCTGAAGTTGATGGAGAGGTCTCAGAATCCTCACTAGAATTCATGCTAGTAGTTGATTCGGTGAATCCTAACAGGTAAGGAAAAAAAAGTTATAGATATTTCTAAAACATATCATTGAGGCAGGGTCTTTCAGATTTATGGGTCCGATATTAAAAAGGGTTTATCCAGTGAGGCCAATATTCAGCGGCACTATCCAGATAGAGCTGCTGTATATTCTCTCTGATGTCGCAGTACTATATGGAGAGAGCAGGAGCAGGCCATGGGCAGAGCTGGGGAAGTGTCCGCACTTATCTAGATAGCAGCGATTTTCAGCACCGATATCTGGATAAGTATCCATACACTGTAGGACAGGTACGTTTATGTGGACTGAATATTTTTCTGCATAGTGGTTGAATATTGCCAATATCCGGATTACTGCTAGTGCTGAATGTATGTACTAGTTGTTCAGCAGCAGCTGCTATCTGCTTACTGATGCTGAATATCCAGTATATTTTGTCTGCGGTGGCCAGTGTTTAAAGAATCTACTGACCCCCATGAGCTGAATATTGACCTGTATTTTTCATTTTAATTTTAAAACATTCAAAATTAATTTATTGTATTTTTCCTACTGGTTAACAAGCCCTCCCAGCCTAGTACATGTAGAGCTGCAGAAGATATTTTACAAATCCTTTTTTTTTGTACAGTAAAGTCAGTGCTGACTCCTGGTGACCCAACTGCCTCTGGTTTTTCTTGGAAATGTATCACTGGAAGTAGATTGCCAGGCCTTTTCCTCCAAGGCAATGGAGGGTAAAGTGACGTGCCCAAGGTCACAAGGAGTGTCAGTGGGAATTGAACCCTTGATCTTCTGGGTACTAGGCAATTGCTCTAACCACATCTACACAAGAAAAAGATACAAGTTGGTATTTAATTACAACTTAGACATAATTTATACATGTAAATTCGTATTTGGCAAATCTATACATTCAATGCTGCCAGTTAACTACTGAGCCACTTTCTTTAATTCAATTCATTTTAGAGGGGCTTAAGGAAGATAAAAGCCTAAATGAAATGAGCATCTTTTAAAAACCTGTACATGCCAGGGAGTAGCTGTAAATCCTGACATGGACAATTTTGATCATACATATGCATTCTCTATGTGAAATGAGAAAATACTTGTAGATTTCTTACCTGCTTAGGCCACATCCTAATCACATCTCTGATATGTTTTCTTACAATTCCTATGTTATTATGGACATCCATGTGCAAATTTAGCCCATTATAAAACTGTCATTTACACATGTAAATGCTATATTTTCCACATGAGAATTGCAAATGAGGGGTCTAAAATAACCCCTCTAACATTCCTTTAATATTAGGACTTCCATTTATACAGTCCCTTTAAATGATAAATTTATTCAGAGAGTGGTTGAATATTACTGCTATCCAGATACATTTTGCTCTTGCCCATGGAACAACCCAAGACCTTCCTAATTTTTAACATTTTTGCCTGCTATGAAGTTGTCCCTCCAAAGTTTATCTATTGCAAAGTGCAAATTGTTTTATTTTTACACACACGAGGTTATCACCAAATATAGACAACACAAGTGCATTTGTCTATCAACCAGAAAAAAATGAATCCCCTGAAAATAAAATAAATACAATTAACCATAAGAAAACTGGAATTAAAATTAATCCAAAGCCAATAAAAACAGGAGCTCATATCCACTGGTACTATACCTAGTTAAGCATAATTGCATAAGTCTGTGGTTCCCTAACTGTGTGTCAGGACCCCGAATGGGGTCACATCATCAGTGAATGGTGGCCACAGAAACAGGGCTGCTCCCCCTCCCTCTAGATCTCCTCTGTGCCCTTTGCACAGTAGTTGTAGTCAGCAGAGGGATTGTGACACATGAATATTCAGACTTCTTCCCTCCTTTGTAGATTTCCTCTGTAGGTGTCTTTTATGCTTCAGATAAGTAGGGGGAGGAGGAAATGGATGAGGGAGGACAGGAGAGTGAAAGTCTGCTATTTTGTTTGAATTAGGTCATGGGATAAGTTGTCCAGTTATCTTAAGCAGATAGTCAGTGAGATATCTGATTATCCTTGTGCCAATGAATATAACAGCTTAAAGATGTTCAAAGTTAAAGTGTAAGTACAGTTAACAAATGTATACGTTACTATATTTCAATGTTAAAGTTAAAAGAGAAGTAAAGTTTACTTCAAAGTTAACTTTCTTTTTGTTTTAATGCGTTAGTGCTAGTTTACTGCTAATTTGTTTACTTTAGGGTTAATTTTACAAGAGTTGGACATGTCCTGGACATCTAACAGCGGGTATGTATAAATTGTGATTACAGAACCGGGCAGATCTGAACATCCAAATGGATGGAATGTCAAATGCAAGTATCCCAAAATGGACATGGATGAGGGCATTCCCAGGAGCAGTTAATGCAAAGCAAGGGTACAGATGTCCAAAGCATATTTTGTATAGTGTCCTGGACGCACATCCAGGATGCAGCAGCCCTACACCCATGCCTAGACCTGCTATAAAGCACGAACAGGTAGGGGACTTTGCTGTCCATGCTGACTGCAAATGCAACTGTGCTAGGAGGAGCATGGTCGAGAAAGGAGGAGAGAGAAAGGAGTCTGCCTGCCATCCCTGTCTGGTGCATGACGTGTTGTGATGCCCTGTGTCCCAAACCTGCTCCCCGTTGACCTATCCCTGATAAGCACCCCCACAATTCCCCACCTTCCTTTGCCATCACAGGCCCCCCTGCCAACCACACCTGCCACTGCTATACCCGGACTCTTGCTCCCTGTGTCTCCACAAGTTACCCTTGTCTGTGGGCTAGCAGTCAAAGTGGTAGTGTGTGTGTGTCTTTGTGTGTAAGAGTAAAGAAGTTGAGGAGGGTGTGTGACTGTCTGCATTGGTAAAGGTTCCAGTGTCTGAATGTCTGTGTGCAAGTGTCCATATTTGCCTGTGCATCCAGCATAGAGCACTACGTAATGGTGGTGGTAGTACATGGTTGCCGGTGGTGGTCTCCACAAATGTTGGTGAAGGCTAGCAGCAATGAAACAGGTAAACAGTAGTGCGCTGCAGTCATTGACTAGGAGCTGGACAGGGAGCACAGGAGGGTATGGAGAGGGACCCCCCATACCAGAGGATATACCAGCTGAGGGCCCAGTACATGGGGCTCACTGAAGAACAGTACCTGACATGATTTCAATTTGACAAAGTTGCCATACACTGGCTGTGTCAGGAGTTAGAGCAAGACCTCAGTGCCAACTCACAGAAAGGCTATCCTATTCTCTGTGCATATCCGAGATCACAATAGCCCTCACATTCCTGATGACCAGCAGCTTCCAGACCATGCTGGCTGCCACAGCAGACATCAGTTAGTCGCTGTGTTTCACATAGTTCCTTGGTGCATTCCTCCCCAGGATGGCAAAGTATATCAGCTTTCCCAGCACGGTTCAGCAGTGACAATAGACCATACTTGACTTCTATCAGATAGCTGACCTTCCTGCGATACTCGATGTAATAGACTGCACACATGTGGCCTTGTACCTCCCTGCGGATGTCAGAACTCACATAAAGGAATAAGAACATAAGAACTGCCATACTAGATCAGACAAAGGTCCATCAAGCCCAATATCCTGTTTTCAACAGTAGCCACTCCATGTCACAAGTACTTGGCAGGATCCCTAAAAGGCAAAGAGGTTCCACAATGCTTGTCCCAGAGTAAGCAGTGGATTTCCCAGATCCTCTCTAATAATGCTTTATGGACGGACCTTTCCTCCAGGAACTTGAATGAGAGAGATATGGAACCCTCATGAGCCAAAACAAAAAACCCTACCTACTATGCAGCAACACCAATAAACCCTCTCATAGACAAAAAACACCCTAACCCCAATTATAGTCCAAAAACTCATAGCAAAACCTTACAGCTCAACCCCTAGGGAAGAATGTAATAAAGTGCAGCTAGCAAAAAAAGAGGTCTTCAACCAGACGACATGTTCATATGTCAAGCATATTCATTCAAACAAAACAAAACAAAAAAAATACTTAACATTGTTGCTTCCAAGAACCCCCCCGCATCCCAGCCCAGCAGTCCCATCCCTGGGAGAACACAAACCCATGCGTGCATAGCCGCAGAGGTCCAATTCCATGCAGCTCATCAGCAATTAGGCCGTGGGGCAGGGTCCCAGCCAGCCACCCTTAACTGGATGCACGGCCCAATGCTGGGGCCCTCCTCCATGACCTTGTGATGGAGTCGGGGAGCCAGCATGGGACAATTGTTGTTGCAGGAGGGGGTATGAAGGTGGGGATGAGTGGAGACTGAATTTTAAATCCATTGGCTCCCGCTGTGAAAACGCGGCGGGAGCAAATGAATAAAACGAAGGGCAAGCAAGAGAGATGGGAGGGGGCGAACGACCCTATTTATATGGGGCTCACCTGCCTCCTCCCCCCTCTCTGGTACCTCAGCGGCTGGATAATTTGTGTTACAGACTGCTTCTCTCCGGAGCCAGCAGCTTTTCTTTCTTCAGCGGGTGGTGCATGTGTGTGGCGTTGTCCTGCTCCGGGCCTACGCAGCCAAATTCTTCCCCTCCGGTAAGAGCAAAGGAGATTGCGGTGAGCTGTGAGGGCCAAAGCCCTGTAGTTATGCAAGCATGAAAGAGAAAAGCAGTGGCAGTGAGAGGGTCCTCCTCCACCCCGTCCCTGGTTCTTTCCAGTGCATGCAGAGAGGAGAACTAGGCAGCTCCCAGGTGCAACTCTACTGGACCTTCCGAGGCTGCAATTCAGGAACTCCCCAAAACGGTAAGTGCTTTGCAGTCTTCGGTCAGGGACGATGGTGATGTGGGGTGCAGCTTAGTTCAAGATGATACTGCAGCAGGAATGTGCCAATCAACATCTGGCATATTGATGATTCAGAGAGACACCCACTGGTCGCAGCTTTAGGGAGGTGGCGCAGAGGCCTTGACTTTTGCCCTGTGCTGATGGTGGGGTCCTGGAAGTTTTCCAGGATCCGGTGCCAGTGGAACTCTGCAGTTGGTCCGCGCTCGGGGCATCTCAGCTTGGAAATACGAGGTTGGGGTGGCCTTACCTGTAGCAGCAGAGCGCAGCGAAACCAATAATACCAGGAGTCTGTTCAGAAGGTCCAAATCATTTATTTGTGCACAAGTCTCAAGCAAGACAATTTCAAAATGGCTGAGCGATGTTCTCTGGCAATACAACAACTTTTATAGACTTTTGCTCCATTCTAGGTATAGAAAAACATTTCATTGGTCCCGGTAACCTCCCGTACCCCTTCTATTGGTCCCGGTACTGATATGATTATCCAATTATGCTCTCGGAGTGGGCTCAGCACCTGCTACCCCCCTTCTAGTCCCCATTACAATGGTCAGTTCACCAACTTGTAACTTCCAAGGCCACTCAGCTAGTTTGTACGTGTAGGGAAGCAGGGCTCTATAACTTCTCTGTCAGCAGTTTTTAAACATTACTTTCTGTATTTTTCCATCAGTTCTGCTTGTCTAAGCTAATTCAATACTTTCACTAAGTTCTTAATTCTACAGCAGCATATTGGGGGATGTGCAACTCCTATAGGCCTCTTCACAAGCTTCATTTACAGGTCAAGCTAGTTAGGCTTGCTTGCTCATGTCAGACATAGTGAATCTCAGGCCTACACCTGCCACAGGATCCGGTGCCAGTGGAACTCTGCAGTTGGTCCGCGCTCGGGGCATCTCAGCTTGGAAATACGAGGTTGGGGTGGCCTTACCGGTCACCCAGAAGATGGCCTTCCTTTGCTAGTAACATGGCTAGGATGGTCTGATGGGGGGAGGGGCAGTTATGTTTTGGCTACGGATGAGACCATGGCAATGGCCGGTGAGGATCTCACCTTACTAGTAATATGGCTGGTGAGTTACCCGATGATGGTTATTGGTTATTCGTTTGACTGTTCATTAGATGGTTGTTTTGTGGCAGGTGTAGGCCTGTGATTCACTATGTCTGACATGAGCAAGCAAGCCTAACTAGCTTGACCTGTAAATGAAGCTTGTGAAGAGGCCCATAGGAGTTGCACATCCCCCAATATGCTGCTGTAGAATTAAGAACTTAGTGAAAGTATTGAATTAGCTTAGACAAGCAGAACAGATGGAAAAATACAGAAAGTAATGTTTAAAATTGCTGACAGAGAAGTTATAGAGCCCTGCTTCCCTACACGTACAAACTAGCTGAGTGGCCTTGGAAGTAACAAGTTGGTGAACTGACCATTGTAATGGGGACTAGAAGGGGGGTAGCAGGTGCTGAGCCCACTCCGAGAGCATAATTGGATAATCATATCAGTACCGGGACCAATAGAAGGGGTACGGGAGGTACGGGAGGTTACCGGGACCAATGAAATGTTTTTCTATACCTAGAATGGAGCAAAAGTCTATAAAAGTTGTTGTATTGCCAGAGAACATCGCTCAGCCATTTTGAAATTGTCTTGCTTGAGACTTGTGCACAAATAAATGATTTGGACCTTCTGAACAGACTCCTGGTATTATTGGTTTGTCTGCGCTCTGCTGCTACAGTTCTAAATAAAGCTGCAACCAGTTTATTGCCAAACTTGTGTCATGTCTTGGTATGTTTGGGTGGGGGTATCCAGAGAGGGTGGCATTGGGTCTGTGCTACCATGGTTAAAGCCCCCAGATTGTCAAAAACCATCACTTAATAAACTTGCTGTACAACTGATTCCAATTACCTTATCTCTTGAAAGAGTTTAAGCTGGATGCAGATAACAGGTAATATGTTGGAACTCCCAATCCATTCATACCTTGAGCAGATGACATGTAATTACCATAGCAACCAGCATGACAGACTAATCCATTCTTTTTTGTTGTGAGTCATTCTGCTGTACCTTGCTCCCAAGTGCATATCCATGAGGGAAATAAGAGCAAATCTGACACTGATTTTGGAATTTGATGCACAGTATGACAGAAACATTTCTTTTCTTTTGATGATGAGCAATTTCCCTTGTACACTCAGTATTTAAATTGCAAGTCTAGACTCTTGGGCTGCTTATTTCCTGCTCACTTTGGTTAGCAACATTTAACCCTTCCTTTGCAGATGACTGAGGAAATGTAACACTCTGTTCCATGGCCAAAACACTGTCAGGTTCTTCAAGCAGAAGGATGTAAGCAGAACAAACTATAGGGAAACAGATAGCAGTACTCAAATTACATTCCAATTCAAACACTCAGATAGCTGCAACTCTGTATTGTAGATACATGTGATTGCTAACGAAGATCATATACATTGACGATAATTATGCTGATGAGCACTGCAGTTACAGTTATGCCGGGAGAGCTAGCCCCCCAAGCACAAACACACAGGCAGGCACCCACCCAAGAATTAGCCTGCGCAGGGCAAGGATGCAGCGGATTCCAGAGGCAACTACACCTAAATTTCTTACAATACTATTTCCAATGTAGTCATAAGCATATGTTTACAAGCACAGAACATGCAATTAGTGACTGAACTTGTAAATCAATAATAAACGAGCAGACGCAACCGTCCCCAAACATAGAAACATGAAGACAGAAAAAGACCACAAGGCCCATCTAGTCTGTCCTTCCATAACAACAACTACAACAGTCCACTTTTTACCTTTAAAGATCAACATTCCAATCATTACAGACACATATTACCTGGCGGGAGTGCCCCTTCCTGCTTATTCAAACAAACCCGAAAAGGGCTAGTTGGCCAACCTTCTCTCTAGTCCTATTAGGAACCACATTGCAACATCCAAACGAGTTTTATATCACTGTATATACCATTAAGTTAATACCATTAAACAAGATATGCCATTAAGTTAATCTGTACATAGTTCCCCCGGTTGTCCTATTGTTGAAGTTCCCTGTTCAATGTAAAACTCAATGTTACTTGTATGCATTGTAGTATGTTCTTGTTCTATGTACACCGCACTGATTTTAATAGCGCGGTATAAAAGAATTGTTAAATAAATAAAAATAAAAATAAATAATATGCACTATCAAATAGCTTACAAAAAGCCAGGCACCTAACAGCCACACGTGTTCCCGCCACTATTTGCATGTAGATTTGCATAAAAGTTACAAATGTTACTTTTAGACCAACTTTCTTTTTTCGTGAGATCAGCAGACAGTCTCAGTGCTATGGTTTTTACATCTCAGCAGACAATTAATGTACCATTTTCCTCTCCTCTATAAACAGTTTCAGTTTTTCAGGATCCAGAAACATAATAGTGCAGTTCTCTAAAATGACTTTCATATGTGCAGGGTATAGCAAGCCATACTGGGCACCAATTTATTTTATGTTTAATTCTATTAATATTACCAAACAAATGGCAACAATTCCAATATATCATTCCATTGTTGTGACAATACAATGTTAACAATATACTTATATCATCTTCTGCTCCTAGTCATTTTGTGATTGCCCTCCTCACCTGTTCCCCCCCCCCCACCAACAATGACTTAGTTATCCAGTAACAGTAGCAATACCTTTATGCTACCCCTAGTGGGTGGTGACTCTTACACTCCACCAGGGAATTTGAACTGGAACAATTCATAACTTAACAATTAGGAACATAAGACTGTGATACAATACAATCTTATTCCTCACAACTTCCCCTTCCCCCTCCCCCTCTCCCATGTCTCCTGAAGGCCTACAATATTCCTCCCCCCCCCAACATTCTCATTAACCCTCATACCCCTCCCTCCCTCAACTCTCTAGTGTCTGCCCCTGGAGTCCACCTGCGGGCCCTGCCTCTTCCTCAAGACTCAAAGTACTTAGTACAAAATATTAATAATTCAACTTCTCTCTCTCGGGGTTAAAGTCTGAACATAGGGCTCCCACTCTTCTAGAAATCTTTCTCTCAAGGACTTATTTCTCTGTGCTTCAGCATGTTCTATCAACATAAGCTCATGCATCTCTTTCTTCCATCCCTCCAGGCTAGGGCCACCCCCTACTAACCCAATTCCGGAGAATAAAATGATGAGCAACTAGGAGAGCACGGCCCAGCCAATATCGATATTTCCTCAGGACCTTTCCGGTGCTTGCCATCAAACCAACTATTGCTGCTTTTGGTTCAGTCAGCATGCCCACTTTTAACAGGTTACTTACATATCTGTATATTGCCCTCCAAAACTGTGGAGGAGGGATAGTAAGGAAATCCACAGTACTACCCTTTAACTTTCGAAAGGGAGACTATGATAAAATGAGGAAAACAGTTAAGAAAAAACTAAAAGGAGCAGTTGCAAAGGTTAAAGATGTACATCAAGCTTGGGTGTTGTTGAAAAATACTATCTTGGAAGCCCAGACCAGCTGTATTCCACGCTTTAAGAAACGTGGAAGGAAGTCCAAAAAACTGCCAGCATGGTTTAAAGGTGAGGTCAGAGAGGCTGTTGTTGCCAAAAAAGCATCTTTCAGGAAATGGAAAAAAGAGCCAAACGATGAAACCTGGAAACAGCACAAGCACTGGCAAGTCAAATGCAAGGCATTGATAAGGCAGGCAAAGAGAGAATTTGAGAAGAAGCTTGCTGCGGAAGCAAAAACGCGAAATAAAGACCTTTTCAAGTACATTCGTAGCAAAAAACCTGTGAGAGAGTCAGTTGGTCCATTAGATGATAAAGGGGTTAAAGGAGCACTAAGAGGCGACAAGGCGATAGTGGAGAGACTGAATGAATTCTTTGCTTCGGTCTTTACTGAGGAAGATGTAGGGATGTTACCCATGACTGAAGTGGTATTTAAAGGTGTGGAAGAATTGAAGGAAATATCGATACATCGGGAAGATGTCTTACAACTATTAGATAAACTGAAGAGTAGCAAATCACCTGGGCCGGATGGTATACATCCAAGGGTGTTGAAAGAACTGAAATTTGAGATTGCAGACCTGCTATCAGTAATCTGTGAACTATCATTAAAATCATCTCTAATACCTGAGGATTGGAGGATCGCCAATGTAACACCAATTTTTAAAAAGGGTTCGAGGGGTGATCTGGGAAACTACAGACCGGTGAGCCTGACGTCAGTACCGGGAAAAATGGTAGAAACCATCATAAAGAATAAAATTACTCAGCATGTAGATAGTCACGACCTAATGGGAGACAGCCAACATGGCTTTAGACAAGGAAGATCTTGTCTTACTAATCTGTTATGTTTTTTTGAAGGAGTGAATAAACAGGTGGACAAAGGTGAGTCGGTTGATATATATATATATTTTTTTTAAATTTAATTCTCTTATATACCGCGCTATTCTGCATCAGTGCGGTTTACATTGAACAAACTGAAATTACATTGAACAGGGCATTATAACTTGGAGATAACTATTTTACAGGGAACATGGGCTATGGAGGGTCTGTTAATTGTTAATCCCTGTTATCCATGTTTTTATTCCCTGTTCTCTGTAAACTTAACATTTGTTTTATGTTTAAGTACAAAATTTGTTAAAATGTAAACCGCGCTGATATCAAAAGTGCGGTATATAAAAGCTGTTAAATAAATAAATAAATAAATAAATAAAGTGGCTTGCCCAAGACCACAAGGAGCACCTGTGGGACTAGAAACCCCAGTCCTTCCGGCCCAAGGTTGCTGTCCTCTAGTGGGATTTGAACCCCCGACCTTCCGGCCTGAAGTACCTTGCCCCAACCACTAGGCTACTCCTCCACTCCTGTGTATCTGGACTTTCAGAAAGCCTTTGACAAGGTCCCTCATGAGAGACTTTTGGCAAAACTAAAGAGTCATGGGATAGGAGGTAGTGTACTATTGTGGATCAGGAACTGGTTAAAAGATAGAAAGCAGAGGGTAGGGCTAAATGGCCAATTTTCCCAATGGAGAAAGGTGAATAGTGGTGTACCCCAGGGATCTGTGCTGGGTCCGCTGCTTTTTGACATATTCATAAATGACCTGGAAAGTGGAATAACGAGTGAGGTTATCAAATTTGCAGATGACACAAAACTATTTAAAGTTGTTAAAACCCAGGAGGATTGTGGAAAATTGCAAAAAGATCTTGATAAATTGGAAGACTGGGCATCAAAATGGCAGATGAAATTTAATGTGGAGAAGTGCATGGTTATGCACCTAGGGAAGAACAACCCAAACTATGGTTACACGATGCAAGGTTCCACATTAGGAACCACCACCCAGGAAAAAGATTTAGGCGTCATTGTGGATACCATGTTAAAACCCTCGGCCCAGTGTGCAGCGGCGGCCAAGAGAGCAAATAGAATGCTAGGTATGATAAGGAAAGGAATGGAAAATAAAACAAAAGATATTATAATGCCTCTATATCGTTCCATGGTGAGACCGCACCTTGAATATTGTGTGCAATTCTGGTCGCCGTATCTTAAAAAGGATATAGCGATTTTAGAAAAGGTTCAGAGAAGAGCCACCAAAATGGTAAAGGGGATGGAAGGCTACTCCTATGAAGAAAGGCTAAAAAGGTTGGGGCTCTTTAACCTGGAAAAGAGATGGCTGAGGGGAGATATGATAGAAGTCTATAAATTAATGAACGGAGTGGAACGGGTAAACGTAGATCGATTGTTTACCTTATCAGAATATAGAAAGACTCGGGGACATGCAATGAAGCTACAGGGTAAACTATTTAAGACTAATAAAAGAAAATATTTTTTCACTCAACGTGTAATCAAACTCTGGAATTTGTTACCGGAGGATGTAGTAAAGGCTGTTATTGTAGCTGGGTTTAAAAAAGGTTTGGACAAGTTCCTGGAGGAAAGGTCCATAAACCATTATTAAGAAGGGACCCAGGATATCAATGCTTGAACCAATACAAGCATTGTGGAACCTGTGTCCCTTCGGGAAACTGCTAGGTACGTATGACCTAGATTGGCCACTGTTGGAAACAGAATACTGGGCTTGATGGACCTTGGTCTGACCCAGTATGGCATATCTTATGTTCTTATGGATTACCTTAGGACATGTCCACCACATGTGCCCCAGGTTGGCTCCTTCTTGCCCACACCTGGGGCAATTTGCCATGCCTGCACTTCATGCCTTATACGCTGTATTTGGGGCATAGTGGCTTTACCTTATTATTCTGTACTGCATTTCTCTGCATTCCGAACCTGCGGGAGTTGCTTAAGAGCCTCCATCACATTCTCTTCCATTACATTCTCTTCCATTACATCTACGTGCAAGTCCCTCGACCACTGCTCCGCTAATAATGTTTCGGCTGGTTTGTCCTCTAATGCCAAATACTCCTTCTGCACAGTTGTAATGCGTGCCTGCTGTGCCATCTCCAGGCGGGAGCAGACATCTCCCTGCAGGTCCGAAACAGGTATACTGCATATATAGCTGTGAACCTGCATATATCTGAATATGTTTACTCCCGTTATCCCATATCACGCTTTCAACTCACGAAAGGGGAGCATCCTGCCTTCTAAACTAGATAATAGGGGAAAGCCGACAGTCGCACAAGAGCAGATGGTTCGGAAGAATGTATCCTTGAAGGATACTACCAAAAGCAGAGAGGTTCCAAAAAAGAGTAAAGTAGCCCAAATGCCCTCGAGTATGGAGCAGACAGAGCTTAAAGATCCCAAATTACCCATGTCTACCAATAGCCAAATTAATATGAATAAAATACAGTCTCTAAAATCCTTGTATGCAAATGCTAGAAGTCTAAAAAATAAGATGGAGAGTTAGAATATATAGCACTAAATGAGAGGTTAGATGTGATTGGAATATCAGAGACATGGTGGAAGGAGGACAACCAGTGGGACACTGTGATACCTGGGTACAAACTATATTGTAATGATAGAGCTGATCAAATTGGTGGAGGGGTTGCGCTCTATGTTAGAGAGGGCATTGAGTCAGAAAGGATTAAAGTTTTGCAGGAAACAAAATTTGCTGTAGAATCTCTATGGATTGAAACTCCATGTAAAAAGGGGAAGGCGATGACGGTGAGGGTGTACTATCGACCGCCTGGCCAGAATGAACAAATGGATGATGAAAAGCTCAAAGAAATCAAGGAAGCTAACAAAAGTTACAGCGTGGTAATAATAATGGGCGATTTCAATTACCCCGGTATCGACTGGGTCAGTGTCACGGCAGTACATGCTAGGGAGATAAATGTTTATGTTTGTTTATGTTTATTAAACTTGATATACCGCCCTTCAGGGGGACCAGAGCGGTTTACAATATAAAAACAATCATAAAAACCATAAGGCAGAAGAAAGGAAAAGGAAGTTACAATCTCGAGATAGGAAAAGGGGAGGAGGAAAAAGCACAACACAAATTTCAGTAGAGAGAGCTTACACAAAAGGGGAGGGAAGGTCAAAGGCGAGGGAAAAGAGGTGGGTTTTCAGATTACATTTAAAAGTGGGATAGTGGGGCTCGAGCCGGAGGGAGGGGAGAAGAGAGTTCCAAAGGGCGGGAGCTGCGAAGAAGATGGCTGAGGAGCGGGTGGACTGAAGGTGTACAAGAGAGGGGGAAGGGAGAGTGAGACGGTTAAGGTGAAATGAGCGAGGTGTGTGCCTGGGGGTGTGATAAGTGATAAGGTCCGCCAGATATTGCGGAGTGTTAGTGTGAAAGGCCCGATGTACCAGCGTAAGCAATTTATATAGGGAACGAAAAGGTAGAGGCAACCAATGGAGACGGGAAAGGAGAGGTGAGACGTGATCACGGGCAGAGGAGTGAGTAGCAATGCGGGCAGCGGTGTACTGGATACGTTGAAGTCGGTGGAGCTGAGATTTCGGAAGACCAAGAAAAGAGAGAGTAAGCAAAGTCAACACGGGACATGACCAGAGATAAAGCTCCTAGATGACATAAATGACTGCTTCTTGGAGCAGCTGGTCCATGAACCAACGAGAGGGGAAGTCATATTAGACCTAGTCCTTAGTGGAACACCAGATCTAGTGCAGGAGATCCTGGGTCCCTTCTTAATAATGGTTTATGGACCTTTCCTCCAGGAACTTATCCAAACCTTTTTTAAACCCAGCTACACTAACATCCTTTATCACATCCTCCGGTAACAAATTCCAGAGTTTGATTACACGTTGAGTGAAAAAATATTTTCTTTTATTAGTCTTAAATAGTTTACCCTGTAGCTTCATTGCATGTCCCCTAGTCTTTCTATATTCTGATAACGTAAACAATCGATCTACGTTTACCCGTTCCACTCCGTTCATTAATTTATAGACTTCTATCATATCTCCCCTCAGCCGTCTCTTTTCCAGGTTAAAGAGCCCTAATCTTTTTAGCCTTTCTTCATAGGAGTATCCTTCTATCCCCTTTACCATTTTGGTGGCTCTTCTCTGAACCTTTTCTAATAACGCTATATCCTTTTTAAGATACGGCGACCAGAATTGCACACAATATTCAAGGTGCGGTCTCACCATGGAACGGTATAGAGGCATTATAATATCTTTTGTTTTATTTTCCATCCCTATCCTTATCATACCTAGCATTCTATTTGCTCTCTTGGCCGCCGCTGCACACTGGGCTGAGGGTTTTAACATGTTATCCACAATGACGCCTAAATATTTTTCCTGGGTGGTGGTTCCTAATGTGGAACCTTGCATCGTGTAACCATAGTTTGGGCTGTTCGTCCCTAGGTGCATAACTTTGCACTTGTTCACATTATATTTCATCTGCCATTTTGATGCCCAGTCTTCCAATTTATCAAGATCCTCTTGCAATTTTCCACAATCCTCTTGGGTTTTAACAACTTTAAATAGTTTTGTGTCATCTGCAAATTTGATAACGTCACTCGTTATCACTTTCCACGTCATTTATGAATATGTCAAAAAGCAGCGGACCCAGCACAGATCCCTGGGGTACACCACTATTCACCTTTCTCCATTGGGAAAATTGGCCATTTAGCCCTACCCTCTGCTTTCTATCTTTTAACCAGTTCCTGATCCACAATAGTACACTGCCTCCTATCCCATGACTCTTTAGTTTTGCCAAAAGTCTCTGATGACGGGACCTTGTCAAAGGCTTTCTGAAAGTCCAGATACACTATATCAACCAACTCACCTTTGTCCACCTGTTTATTCACACCTGCAAAAAAACATAACAGATTAGTAAGACAAGATCTTCCTTATCTAAAGCCATGTTGGCTGTCTCCCATTAGGCCATGACTATCTACATGCTGAGTAATTTTATTCTTTATGATGGTTTCTACTATTTTCCCCGGTACTGATGTCAGGCTCACCGGTCTGTAGTTTCCCGGATCACCCCTGGAACCCTTTTTAAAAATTGGTGTTATATTGGCGATCCTCCAATCTTCAGATATTACAGATGGGGGGATAAGACATTTTTCAGATATATTAGTAAGAAGAGGAAGAGCAAAAGTGGTATTGTCAGACTCAAGGGTGCAGGGGAGGAATATGTAGAAGCTGATAAGGATAAAGCGTTATTGCTTAACAAATATTTTTGTTCTGTGTTCACAGATGAAGAACCAAGAGCAGGACCTCAGAAAACACCCACAAATAGGAACAGAAGCGAGGGACATTTTGAACAATTTTCAGAAGACTGTGTTCGTGAGAAACTAGCTCAGCTTAAAGTAGACAAAGCGATGGGACCGGATGGGATACACCCATACTGAGGGAACTTGGGGACGTTCTAGCAACTCCACTGACTGACCTTTTCAATGCCTCGTTATTATTTATTATTTTATTATTTAACATTTCTTAGGGTTTCCTAGACCATGGGATGCTGTTCCAAGGGTTGCAGAGCAGAGATGGCATTCATCTGTCCAAGAAAGGTCAACGCATCTTTGGTAGTAGACTGGCTAATCTACTGAAGAGGGCTTTAAACTAGATTCGTTGGGGATGGGTGAAGAAAGCCCCCAGGTAAGTGAAAGCCCCCAGGTAAGTGATACATTAAATACCTTTATGGAAATGGGTAACAGGGGTAACATATGGAAAGCAGTGTGTATTAATGCCCGTAGCATGGGAAATAAGATCTCTGAAGTTGAAGCTTTGGTGGGAGTGGCTGACTTGGATTTAGTGGCAGTTACAGAAACATGGTTCACAGAAAACCATGACTGGGATGTAACTATACCTGGCTATATTTTATTCAGAAAGGACAGGGTAGGAAGAAGGGGAGGAGGAGTGGCACTATATGTAAAAACTACTATTAAAGCTTTGGAATTACAGAGCTTAAAAGGGAGAGAGGAGGCATTGTGGGTTAAACTAGAAAGAGGGAAAGAGAAATCTATTTGCATTGGTGTGCTCTACAGACCTCCCTCACAAGAGGAAGAGGTGGACAGAGAGTTAATTGAAGACATACGCAGCATTGCTAGGAAAGGGGAAGTGCTACTGCTAGGAGATTTCAATATGCCAGATGTTGATTGGCACATTCCTGCTAGCTCAACTTAAAGTAGACAAAGCGATGGGACCGGATGGGATTCCCCCTAGAATACTGAGGGAACTTGGGGACGTTCTAGCAACTCCACTGACTGACCTTTTCAATGCCTCATTGGAGTCAGGAGTGGTGCCAAAGGACTGGAGAGAGGCTCATGTGGTGCCTTTACACAAAAGCGGTAGTAAGGATGTGGTTGAAAACTACAGGCCGGTTAGTTTAACTTCAGTGGTAAGTAAGTTAATGGAAACGCTGTTGAAAGAGAAAATAGTGAGGTTTCTGGAGTCCAGCGGATTACAGGATCCGAGGCAGCATGGATTCACCAGAGGCAGGTCTTGTCAGACAAATCTGATTGATTTCTTTGACTGGGTGACCAGGGAGTTGGACCGCGGGAGAGCTCTAGATGTGGTGTATTTAGATTTCAGTAAAGCCTTTGACACTGTTCCTCACAGGCGACTTATAAACAAACTGAGCACCCTAGGGATGGACCCTAAAGTTACTGCTTGGGTTAGAAATTGGTTGGGTGGGAGGCGACAAAGAGTACAAGTAAATGGAGCTCACTCTGAGGAGAAGGATGTTACCAGTTTATTTATTTATTTATTTATTTAACAATTCTTTTATACCGCGCTATTAAAATCAGTGCGGTGTACATAGAACAAGAACATACTACAATGCATACAAGTAACATTGAGCTTTACATTGAACAGGGAACTTCAACAATAGGACAACCGGGGGAACTATGTACAGATTAACTTAATGGCATATCTTGTTTAATGGTATTAACTTAATGGTATATACAGTGATATAAAACTCGTTTGGATGTTGCAATGTGGTTCCTAATAGGACTAGAGAGAAGGTTGGCCAACTAGCCCTTTTCGGGTTGTATTGAGGTGATAGTTTTGTTAATGTACGGGTTGACTTCTGGGTAGCATTTTGTGAACAAGTGGTATTTCAATGCTTTTCTGAATAGGGTTAGGTTTTTGATAGCACGGATTTCGTGAGGTAGCGCATTCCAGTTTAGAGGTGCAAATAAGGAGAAGGCCCTGTTGGAGGTGGCCTTAGTGCACTTCGTTATTATTTTTGGGACAATTAAGGTGTTCATTGATGTGGTTCTCCTTTTTCTGTTTTCCAGGGTGCAGTGGATAAGCTTGCTGATTGGCGTAGGGGGGCAGTTATTTAGTGCCTTGAATGTAAGGACTAAAGACTTATACTGGATTCTGGCATGTAATGGTAGCCAATGCAGTTCCTTCATGATGGGTGTTATATGTTCAGATCTTGATGAGCCGGAGAGGACTCTGGCGGCTGTATTCATGGCTAGGCGGAGTGGATTTAAAGTTGATTGAGGGAGGCCGTGGAGGATGATGTTGGCAAAATCCAGGTGTGGGAGGACTAATGCCTGGAAGGTTGTTCGGAAGTCTGTGAGATCAAGTAGAGAGCGGAGGTGACGTAGCGATTTGATTTTATAATATATATTTTTTGTGATGTTCTTGACATGCGTTGTCATATCCAAGTGCTGATCCAATGTGATGCCGAGGTAACGGATGGTAGCTTTTGATTTCAACTCTATGTTGTTGACGAGTAGTGATGGAGGAGGTATGAACTTACGATTCCTTGTGACAAAAAGAACGTCAGTTTTGTTGTGGTTAATCCGAAGGTTTTGTGATAGCAACCATTCGGCTACAGCTTCAAAACAGTTGATTATTGGGGAGAATACTGGATGTTCAATTGTGAACGGCATATATAGGAGGATGTCATCTGCGTAAGCGAGACATTGTACATTAAAGGATCTGATCAAGTCACATATCGGCTGCATGTAGATGTTAAACATTAGTGCCGATAAGGACGATCCTTGTGGTACTCCCTGTGATTGCAGGAAAGGTTCTGAGGATGCGTGGCCCGTTTTTACCTGTTGCCATCTGTTAGATAGGTAGGATTTGCACCACTCGAGTGCTGTGCCTTGAATCCCCTTATCTTTCAAACGTTGTAAGAGTATGTCATGATTCACAGAGTCGAAAGCGGCGGAGATGTCCAGGAAGATGAGGACGAAACCCTGTTGTATGTTATTTATTCCTGTTACCAGAACATTGAATAGGGTTGTAAGGACTGTGTCAACTCCATGTGCTTCCCTGAAGCCATGTTGAGATGGATCTAGTGGTGCTTCAGTGTCTATATGATGTTGGATTTGTTGTTGGGCGGCCTTCTCAATGATTTTTGCAAGCTGTGGGATGCTTGAGATAGGCCTGAAGGAATCAACCTTGGATGGGTCCAGTCTATTATTCTTCAGTAGGGGCTTGATGGAGGTATGTTTTAGACTCTGTGGGAATGAACCTGTTAAGAAAGACTGGTTCAGTATTTTGCTCAGTATTTGACTGAGGTCATGTCGCATGTCCTTGATCCAGCTGGCTGGACACGGTCGTTAGGAGCTGTACTGGGGTTGATTGAGGCAATAATGTTCACAACCTCTCTATTTGATACAGTGGAGAAGTTGTGTAGTGGCATTGCATGGGATGTCTTAGGTGAAGTGGAGGCGTTATTGACATTTAAGTCTGTGTTGGTTTTAATCATTTTTGATTGGAGGTAGTTTGCGTAGTCCTGCGGCTGAGGCATAGGGGGTTGTGCTGAGATCGGTTCACCTGTTATGGACTTTACTATGCTGAACAATGCATGTGGTTTGTTGATGGAGCGTTTTATTAAGCCTGTGTGGTAAGTTTTCCTGCTCTGTGATATCTTTGCTCGGTGGGTAGTTAGGTATGAGCTGTATGCTACCAGCGCCTCAGGGGAGTGAGTTCGTCGCCACTGTCGTTCAAGTTTGCGTAGATTGTGGAGGGATGTACGAAGGTCTGTGGAGAACCATGGAGAATGTTCACGTTTTCGAATTCTCTTTTCGGTGGGTGATGGGCAGGAGGCAGCTCTCAGGTTTTCATCCCATTTTGATATGAGATCATCTAAGTCCATGGTTGTGTTGGCCATGAGAGGTCTAAGATTCTCTAGGACTATGCTCTGGTTGAGTGGTCTAAAGCGGGTTGTGTGGGGTCCAGATGTATTAGGAGACTTTTGGCTTTTGTGGGATGTATTAATGGGTATGTTGAAACTGAGAAGACTGTGGTCCGACCAGGGTACTGGTATTACAGATAGTGCAAGGGTTAGGGGTATTGTGGCGTTGGAGAGAGGTGCGAAAATGAGGTCTAGTTTGCCACCCTTAATGTGGGTGGGGGAATCGACATGCTGTTTGTAACCTAGGTCCTCCAGGGCGTCAAGGAATGCTGCTGCGTGGCTGTCTTGCAGAGATGGGAGATTGAAGTCACCGATTAGCCAACTTGGTGAGCGTGGGGTAGACGTGGTACATGCCTGCTCAATTATAGTTGGAAGATCATCTGGTGAGGGGGAGGGTGCCCGATAGAAAAGGTTGATTGTGCAGAGCTCATTAGCTATAGTGAGGGAGTCAAGGTACGTTGAGCTAGAGGAATTGCACATCTTGAAGTGTAAATCAGCTTTGACCAGGATGAGGGTTCCACCCCCTTTCTGACTGGATCTGTGAGATGTATATATCACAAAACCTGGTGGCAGCATCTGATTCAGTAGTACGTTGTCACAGTCGGATAGCCATGTCTCCGTGATCATCAAGATGTCGAGATTATATTGGGGTATCAGGTCAATGGCTGCGGGCCACTTAGATCGTACTGATCTGGCATTTATTAGTGCACATTTCAATAGGCGTTGGTGATGTTGCTTCTCTTCTTGTATACTTTTGATGGTTTGGAGAGGAATGTTGAGTAGATGGGAGTGGGATGTAAAGTTATTTTTTGCTGTAGTGTGGTGGGGGAATTCGGACCATCTCCTTCCGTATGAGCGTCGGATTGGTATATGATATGTCTCATGGTTGAATGCATTTGATGTGTAAGGGAGACCAAGGATAAGGAAGGTCATGAATGAGAGCAGAATTTTGTACATTCTCTTGAGTGTGGTGTGCCCCAGGGATCTGTCCTTGGTCCGATTCTTTTTAACATCTTTGTTAGTGATATAGCGGAAGGGCTGTCGGGTAAGGTTTGCCTCTTTGCGGATGATACCAAAATCTGCAATAGAGTAGACACCCAGGAAAGTGTAGATAACATGAGGAGGGATCTAGCTAAGCTTGAATAATGGTCTAGAATTTGGCAGCTGGGATTTAATGTTAAAAAATGTAAGGTCATGCATTTGGGCTGCAGCAATCCAAGGGAGCAATAGGGGGTGAAGTACTTTTGTCCACTAAAGAAGAGCGGGACCTAGGCGTGGTTGTGTCTGATGATCTTAAAGTAGCTAAACAGGTAGAAAAGGCGACGGCAAAAGATAAAAGGATGCTTGGGTGGATATGGAGAGGAATGGCTAGCAGAAAAAAATGAGGTGATAATGCCTCTGTACAAGTCTTTGGTGCGACCTCATTTGTAGTATTGTGTGCAATTCTGGAGACCGTACCTTCAAAAGGATGTGAACAGGATGGAGTCGGTGCAGAGGGTGGCTAATAAAATGATTAGTGGTCTTCATTATAAAGCATATGAGGACAGACTGAAGGATCTTAATATGTACACCTTAGAGGAAAGGCGGGATAGAGGTGATATGATTGATATGTTTAAATACCTCCGTGGCATAAATGTTCAGGGAGAGAGCCTCTTTCAATTGAAAGCAAGTTCTGCTACGAGGGGACATGAACTGAGGGTGAAGGGAGATAGATTCAGGAGTGATATGCAGAAATATTTCTTTACGGAAAGATTAGTGGATCCGTGGAGGTGGTAGAGATGAGGACAGTAACTGAATTCAAAAAAGCATGGGACAAACACAGAGGATCTCTAAAGGTAAAAAGGGGACTGTTGTAGTTGTTGATATGGAAGGACAGACTAGATAGGCCATGTGGTCTTTTTCTGTCTTCATATTTCTATGTTTCTATGAAGGATATGCACTGTGCAATCCATCTAGAGAGAGCTCTTTTGGAAACTGGAAGTCCCAAATGTCTAGAATCAAAAGCAACAAAAACTGAGAAGATTTTCTATGCTGCTGTGTTCTTTGCAGGTAAAAAGCTAAGGCTCTTTTACAGTCTAAGGTATGAAGGTTCCTTTCTGCATTAGAAGCATGAGGCCTCGGAAAGAATACAGGAAGGTAAACCGCTTGGTTTAAATGAAAAGGTGAGACCACCTTTGGCATAAAGTGAGGATGAGTCCTAAGAACAAGCTTATCATGGTGAAATCTTGTATAAGGAGGATCAGCCACTAAGGCCTGTAACTCACTAATGCGTCATGCAGAAGTGATTGCAACTAGGAAGATGACCTTACAAGAAAGAAACTTGAGTTGTAGTGGCTAAAGGCTTAAAGGGTGGTTTCATGAGCTGCCCGAGAACAAGATTCAAATCCCATGCCACCGGTGGTGGTCTAATAGGAGGCTTTGTTAAGAGTAGACCTCTCATAAATTTTGCTATGAGTGGATGAGAGGAAATAGGTTGTCCATTTAGAGGCTTGCAAGAAGCTGCAATGGCACTAAGATGGACTCTTACCGAATTGGTCTTAAGACCAGAATTTGACAAATGGAGGAGATAGTCCTGTAGCGATTCCAAAGGTATCGAAAGAGGGTTAAGTCCCTTTTGAGAGCATCATATAGTGAAATGTTTCCACTTAAAAGTGTACGACCGCCTTGTGGAGGGCTTTCTGGAAGCCTGAAGATATCCTTTACCTGTTGAGAAAGGTTGATATCCTGAAGTTCTAGGCTTTCAGCAACCAGGCCCTGAGATGCATGGACTGGGGATTCGGATGCCATAGCATCCTGTTCTCCTGGGAGAGAAGATCAGAGGTGTGGCTTGAGAGAGATGTAGAATCAGAGGATATCGCATTTGCCATGGCCAACGTGGAGCTATGCGTATCATACGACCTCTATCTCTCTGAAGCTTGAACAGTGTTTTGGGAATGAGGGGAATGGGTGGGAAGGCATAGAGGAAGTCCTCCCAGTGAAGGAGGAAAGCATCCCTTGCCTGACAGTTTTGAGCCGGAATTCTGGAACAGAACTGGGGAAGTTTGGCATTCTGTGGACTTGCAAAGAGGTCTATGTCTGGGGTTCCATGTAAACCGCACTGATATTGAAGAGCGCGGTATATAAGAGAGAGAGAGAAATAAATAAATAAATAAATAAATTTGAAATACTCGGGCAAGCTGGTCCGAGTGGAGAGATCATTTGTGTGGCAGCAGTACTCGGCTGAGTTTGCCTGCCCAAAGGTTTTGAATGCCTGGAAGATATACCACTAGGAGGTGGATTTGATGCTCTCTGGTGAGGGCCCATAGTCATAAAGCTTCATTGCATAATGACAGAGAGCCCGTTCCACCCTGCTTGTTGACACAGAACATGGCTACTTGATTGTCGGTCTGGACCAGGACTGTCTTGTAGCTCAGATGGTTTTGGAATACTCGAAGAGCATGGAAGATTGCTCTGAGTTCTAGGAGGTTTATGTAAAGACAATCCTCCTGTGGGGCCCAGAGACCCTGGGTGGAGAGATCGTGCAAGTGGGACGCATCTGTTGTTAGAGTGGCCTCGAATAGAGGCTGCTGGAAAAGAGAGCCTATGAGAAGGTTTTCCAGTGATTGTCACCAATGGAAGGACGAAATAAGACGTGCGGAGTTTCTGATTTTGTCCAAAAGGCGACCTGAGGCCTGTGTCCACTGAGAGGATAGGGTCCACTGGGCTGCTCGCATGTGAAGGCGAGCATAGGGAACCACATGGACAGTGGATTCCATATGTCCCAGAAGCTGAAGCATTTCCCGAGCAGTTAGGGGGGCTTTTACCGCTGCTTGGGAAGCCAGCTTCACTATACAAAGACAGCGGGGTTGTGGAAGGAAAGCACTTGACTGCCTGGTATCTAGGTGAGCTCCTATGAATTCTAGGGACTGAGAAGGAGTGAGATGAGATTTTGGGAGGTTTATGACCAATCCCAAGTAGCGAAGGATTTGCATTGTGCGAGAAAGAGCGAAGCTGGCTTCTGGAGCAGTGGGTGGCTCGAATGAGCCAGTCGTTCAAGTAAGGGAAGACGAATATCCCCAGAGTTCGTAGGAATGCAGCTACTACTGCCATGCATTTTGTAAAAACTCTTGGGGCAGAAGAATTCTGTACTGGAAGTGTCTTCCCTGGAAAGGAATCAAAGGAATTTCCTGTAATCTGGATGGATGAGAATATGCGTATATGCATCCTTTAGATCTAGAGAACATAGCCAATCCTGACTCTGAAGGTATGGCAAAAGTGTTCCGAGAGAGATCTTGAATATTTCCGGGAACAGATATTTGTTCAATTCTCTGAGGTCCAGTATGGGTCTGTGTCCTCCTGTTTTCTTTAGAATGAGAAAATAGGGGGAGTAGAACACTGTACCCCTGTTGGGATATGGGTACCTCTTCTATTGCTCCCTGAGCAATAAGTGATGTGACCTCCTGACTCAAAAGATTGGTGACAGGGATCTGAGAATTGGACTGTCTTATAATTGTAGGAGGGGGCATGCTGTGAAAATGAAGTCTGTACCCCTCTCGTACAATGGACATAGTCCAATTTTCTGATGTTATTTGGTGCCATCTGTTGGCAAAATGGCATAACCTGCCGGGGATGGTGGAGGGTTCTGGACCCTGTAGGGACTGGAAGACTAAGTTCTCTAGGAAATAGTCAAAGCCCCTGAAGAGGCTAAGCTGGCTGAGCTCTTGGGACTTTTGGTTTCTTCTGCTGTCTAGTTTGTTGTTGTCCTTTTTGGGAAACATGAACTGGACAGTGACCCTGATGGGTGTAAGAAGGGTAAAACTTCTTTTTCTTGTTGAAAAAGGGTTTTTTATTAGATTTTTTCTTTACTGGGTTGGCTGTAGACCTTGACAGTCTGTCCAAGGTGATATTGTCAGAATCAATTTCATTAACCTTTTTTTGCCAATTCTTGCCAAAGAGATTTTCTCCTGTGCAAGGAATGTTTCCCAGTTTATCTTGTACCCGTATCTCCAAGTCTGATGCCTGAAGCCAGGCAATAAAGTGCACCGAAGGAGATAGCAGAAGTTCTGCTGATGCATTCAAAGCAATCAAAGGCTGCACGGTTTACAAACTTGGAAACATCCTGGGCATGTTTGACCAAAGTAAGAAAATCCTGTCTTTTTTCCTCAGGAAGAAGAGGGCTCATAAGTTCCAAGTCTACTGCAACCTCCTTGAGGAACATCCCCATGTAGAGGATGTAGGAGCTGATTCTGGCTGACAACATGGAGGATTGGAAGCATCAACGCCCAAAGGCATCGAGATTCCTTGACTCACGGCCTGGAGGATTGGAAGAATGTCTTTTTGCACTCTTAATCCTGCACATCACCGATTCCACTACCATTGAATGGTGTGGTAACTAAGTCTTCTGAAATCCAGGACAGGGTGGAGATGTAGTTAAAGGAGTTTCCCACATTCTCAGCATAAGATCATGCAGGATCTTATGAATGGGCAGAGTAGGAGCCTTAGGGTATTGAAGAATTTCTAATTCTTCTGCTCTAGGTTTCTTTTCAGGAGTCACCGTGAATGCAAGGCTTTGAGCCACATCATGTATGAAATCCTGAAAGGACATATCTTCTGGAGGAGACATTCTTCGCTGAGGAGAGGGAGATGGATCCTCCAGAAGGACTGCTCTAGCACTGGCACAGTCATCAGAATCAGAGAATTCAAATTATCTCTGTTCTCGATGTTCGTGCAATGCACGGTACTGGTATCGATTGAACTTGGTATCGAGGTGTTTCGGTACCAATCTTTCAATGCCCGAGACTGACTCTAGACTCAGCATGGGGGGGGGGGGAGTATACCCTTTGAGGCCAGTGCAGTCAGTACCGGTACAGGTGTCGATACTGATACCTGTGGAACGGTCTGAAGCGGTTTCAGTGGTAACAAAGCTGTTAAAAGAGCCGCTAGACTGCGTTCGATAGTGAGGAATCTTTGATCTATCACTCCTGCCGATGCTTGGGTGTCGGTACCGATAGAAACGCCCGGAGCCCCAGAGCATGGCACCAGTAGTTCTGCAGAGGTGGAAGCCTCTAGAACATCCTGGAGCCCCGTTAGTGCTTTGGAAGCCGAAGCCTCCCGCCGGGGCTGTTTTGCTGGTGAACTTTCCTCGAGGGCAACGCCAGTGGCATCTCGATATTTGGAAGGAGATCTACCCTTTGATGACTGGCCATCAAAATGGCAGATGAAATTTAATGTGGACAAGTGCAAGGTTATGCACCTAGGGAAGAACAACCCAAACTATGGTTACACGATGCAAGGTTCCACATTAGGAACCACCACCCAGGAAAAAGATTTAGGCGTCATTGTGGATACCATGTTATAACTCTCGGCTCAGTGTGCAGCGGCGGCCAAGAGAGCAAATAGAATGCTAGGTATGATAAGGAAAGGAATAGAAAATAAAACAAAAGATATTATAATGCCTCTATATCGTTCCATGGTGAGACCGCACCTTGAATATTGTGTGCAATTCTGGTCGCCGTATCTTAAAAAGGATATAGCGATTTTAGAAAAGGTTCAGAGAAGAGCCACCAAAATGGTAAAGGGGATGGAAGGATACTCCTATGAGGAAAGGCTAAAAAGGTTAGGGCTCTTTAACCTGGAAAAGAGACGGCTGAGGGGAGATATGATAGAAGTCTATAAATTAATGAATGGAGTAGAACGGGTAAACGTAGATCGATTGTTTACGTTATCAGAATATAGAAAGACGAGGGGACATGCAATGAAGCTACAGGGTAAACTATTTAAGACTAATAAAAAAATATATTTTTTCACTCAACGTGTAATCAAACTCTGGAATTTGTTACCGGAGGATGTAGTAAAGGCTGTTAGTGTAGCTGGGTTTAAAAAAGGTTTGGACAAGTTCCTGGAGGAAAGGTCCATAAACCATTATTAAGAAGTGACCAAAGATATCAATGCTTGACCCAGTACAAGCATTGTGGAACTTGTGTCTCTTGGGGAAACTGCTAGGTACATATGACGTAGACTGGCCACTGTTGGAAACAGAATACTGTGCTGGATGGACCTTGGTCTGACCCAGTATGGCATATCTTATGTTCTTATGTTCTTATGAGACTTCTGTTTAGTTACCTGAGATCCATAGGAGGAAGATGAAGCCCCGGAAGATGTTGATGCAACGGACATTGTATCTGCGGCAAAAAGGGTACCGAGTTTTGCAGCTCTATTCTTCAGGCTCCTCTTGGTCATCTTTCTACAGGAGAGACACTCCAATGGAGAACTGTCAGGTCCTAAACATTTAAGACACCAGTCATGGGTGTCGGTGACGGATATGGTACCGCCACACTTAGAACATTTTTTTTTAAAACCACTAGCTGGTTTTTCCATGCTTAAAGAAAAATGGGCCTAGTGCCCAAAATGGCCCCTGAAGAGAAATTACTTCAGAAAAAGATTTTTTTTTTTTTTTTTAAGAAACGAAGAAAAGAGAACCAGCAGTACCGGTAGGCGTCGAATGAAGGCAGACGCAACCACAAGAAAACAAAGAAGTAAAAATAATTTTCTGCGGTGACAAGGTATGCGACCTGTTGGCTCTGCGGAAAACGAAGAACTGAAGAGGGAGAGTTGGAATGGCGGGAAGGCAGCACGCAGGCGCTCTGGGATGCTCCCAAAAGCTTTTCTATTGGATGCTGGGAAGCGTTCCCACGCAGGCTCCATCGGTACCGATGATATCCATATGTGAAGACTACATTCCTGCTTGTTCCTGGAGATAGACTATAGGCCTTATCCAGTCTACCCTTCCATATGAACTACAAAGCTCTACTGTCCCTTTTCTTTTAGAGATTTTGTGTTTGGCCCATACTTTCTTGAATTGAGATACAGTTTTTCTTCTATCATCTCCACTGGGAGATTATTCCACGCATCTACCTCTCTTTCCGTAAAGAAATATTTCCACAAATTACTTCTGAATCTGTCTCATTTCACCTTTGTTGCAGAGCTTTCTTTCATTTGAAAAAGGCTCTTCTCCTGTGCATTTATACCATGGGGGTATTTAAACATCTCTATCACATCTCCCCTCTCCTGTCTTTCTTCCAAAGATTAGATTAAGTCCTTCCCCATATGCCTAATGGCAAAGCCCACTGACCATTTTGGTAGCCACCCTCTGCACTGACTCCATTCTGTTTATATTCTTTTGAAAGTGTGGTCTCCAGAATTGCACACAGTATTCTAAATTAGGTCTCACCAAAGAATTATACAAAGGCACTAGCACCTCCTCTAATCTGCTAGCCCTTCTTCTATCTATGCATTCATGCATCTTTGTTGCTTTTGCTGTTGTTGCCTTTTCTACTTGTTTATCCATCTTAAGCTCATCAGAAACAATTACATCCAGGTCCTGCTCTTCTTTCATAGACAGAAGCACTTCACACCCTATATTGTACTGCACCCTTAGATTTTTGCAGCCCAAATGCATGACCCTGCATATTTTAGTGTTAAATCTCAGCTGCCAGATTCTCGACCATTCTTCAAGCTTCACTAAATCCCTTCTCATGTTATCTACACATTCCTGGGTGTCTACTCTATTGCAAATTTTGGTATCATCTGCAAAGAGGCAAACTTTACCTGATAGCCCTTCCGCAATTTCACATACAAGAATGTTAAAATCGGACCAAGAACAGATCTCAGTCAGTGGTAACATCCTCCTCTTCAGAGTAAGCGGCATTCATCTGTACCCTTTGTCATCTCCCTCTTAATCAATTTCTAACATGTCAGTGACTTTAGAGTCCATTCCTAGGGCATTCAATTTATTTATAAGTCACTTGTGTGGAACAGTATCAAAGGCTTTACTGAAATCTAAGTACACTACATCTAGAATTCTCCCTCAGTCCACCCCTCTGGTCACCCAGTCAAAGAATTAATGAGATCTGTCTGACAACACCTGCTCTCATAAAACCATGCTGCCTTGAATCCTGCAATTCATTGGGTTCCAGAAACCTCACTGCCCTCTGTTTACTCACCTCAGAGGTTAGACTAACTAGCCTATAAGTTCCAACCTCATCCTTAGTTAGCGCTTTTGTGTAAAGGGACCACATGTGCCTTCTGGGATCACCTCCCATCTTGACTATTACATAGAAACATGATGACAGAAAAAGACCACAAGGCCCATCTAGTCTGTCCTTCCATAACAACAACTACAACAGTCCACTTTTTACCTTTAGAGATCCTCTGTGTTGGTCCCATGCTTTTTTGAATTCAGTTACTGTCCTCATCTCTACCACCTCCACTGGGAGACTATTGTAATCTACTCCCTGCTAGTCTCTCTCCTTCAATCTGTGAAACACTCTGCTGCATGGCTAATCTTCCGCTAGCCTTGTCATGCTCATATTACCCCTCTTCTCAAGTCACTTTGTTGGCTTTGAGAGAGAGATCCTTAAGCATAGCCCATTTCAAGGGCTTGAACGGTGCAGACATCAAAGCTTGAAGAATGATCTCCAAGTTCCAAGGGAGGATGAATGAACATAAGGGAGGATGTAAATGTCGCACCCCTCGAAGAAAACAGAAAACACCTAAGTGAGAACCCAGGGAGCAAACAGCTATCACTCTGAAAACAAGTCATAGCTGCAATCTGTAACTGCAAGGAGTTAAGGGACAGCCCTTTCTCAAAACTGTCCTGGAGGAAGGAGATCAAGGAGGACAAGTCATCCTTTCTGAGAGCTATATGGCGATCACAACACCAATCCTCAAATAGATACCAGGTACGTGTATAGGCGAGGCACAGAGAACTGCGTTTCACCTCCAGAAGCATAGAAACCACCTCTCAAGGGCCAATCCATAAGTGTGAAGGGAGCCAGATTGGTCCTAGACCCTGATGCAACAGGCCCTGAAGTTATGGAAGGCATGGGGCAGCCCATCCAGGAGCTGGATCATGTCCACCAAACAAAGCCTTTGCAGCAAATCTGACTCCACCAGAATGACTAGGCCTAGATGGCATTCTATTAGATGAAACATGCACCCTATGAGAGGCCACAGAAGAAACATGTACAGCAGTAGCTTACAAGGCTGAGGCTGAACAAGGGTATCTATTCATAGGGAGTTGCTCTCCCGGCTGCGTACCCTGGCATTAGTTCAGATCAGCATTAGACCCATCCAGGGAACATCCCATTTGTCCAGAATCTTCTGAAATGCTGAAGGTGCTAGTTCCCATTCTCTGGGATCAAGGGAGTAGCGACTGAGATAATCCATCTCCATGCTGTCTGTGCTGTGCTGGCAAACAACGTGGAATCTGTGTACCTTTGGGAACCTGACAGGTACTTGTGACCTGTATTGGCCATTGTTAGAAACAGATTACTGGGCTCCATGGACCCTTGGTCTGACCCACTATGGCATATCTACTCCTGAGAGAATTATGTGCAACGGTGCAATGCAGAATTTGCTATGCATAATTCTACGCAGACATCAGCAAGCCAAACAGTGAAGCAGGATCAGGCTCACAAGCTTTAAGAGTATCCGATCTTGCCTCACTTTTAGCAGCAGCACAGCCATTCGAGCATTTCGGTTTGCTCCTGTGGTTGGCAACATGCTTTTCAAAAGGTCAACAAAGTATATCCTGCCATCGTTGGAAGCTAGTACAGCTGCAGGAGCAAACAGAAATGCTCCCATGGCTGTGTTGCTGCGATCTGGCAAAAGAGAGAGTGTGCTGGTGAATCAGGAGGCTGGCTTGGGCACAGGAGAAAGGCTGTTGGGGGGTGACTGGGGCAGGAGAAGGGCTGCTGGTGAGCCATGGGGCTAACTGATGGCAGGAGAAGGGTTGCCTTTGAGTCAGGGGCTGGCTGGGTGCAGGATTAAGGGCTGCTGGTGAGTTGGGGGGCTGGCAGGAGGATGAGCTGCAGGTGAGTAAGGGGGTTTCTGGGGGATGCGGATGGGCTGCTGGTGAGTTGAGGGATTACTGGGGCTAACGATGAGCTGCTGATGAATCAGAGGATGGCTGGGGACAGGAGAAGGGTTGCTGTTGAGTTGCAGAGGTATTGCTGGGACTAGAGATGGGCTGCTGCTGAGTCAGGGGTGGCTGGGGGCAGGAGAAGGGCTGCTAGGTGAGTTGGGGTGTGGCTGGGGGCTAGAAATTAGAGGGAGAGAAAACAGGAAGGACAAGGATGGGCTGGGGACAGAACTGTGATTGGTGCAAAGAACTAAGGAGGAAAAAGGCAGGGGAAATTCCAGGTCTAGAGGAGGAATTATGCTTCATAATGGGGGAATTTTGCACAAAAATTTACTAATAAAGAATGCAGAATTTTAAAATATTGTGTGCTAGAATTTTCAAAAGTTTTGTGCAGAATTTTAAACTTTTTTGTGCGGAATCCCCCAGGTGTACATATCTTATGTTCTAAAGATCTGGCTCACTTTTTCCTGGGTCCGATGGCAAAAATTCAGGAGAGCGAATGGAAGGAGAGAAGAGGGAGAGTGTAAGAAGAGAAAAGCTATGAGGGAGACAGGGAAAGTGGAGGAGGAATAGGAGTGGGCAAGAAAGGGAAGATGAATAAGGATAGGCATAGGGGAGTTAAAGGGGAGGAAAGGGAGAAGGGTAGGAAGAAGATGTGAGTAGAAAAGGTTGGAAGCAAGGCCAGATTTAAGATTTTCAAGTCCATAGGCAAAACCAGACATGCCTTTGAAGTAGCAAATTCACACTGCTATAAAGTAAGCAGAAGAATAGGAGGAAAGGGTGATATACAGAAGAACTATAATTAAAGATGGATGGAGGAAAAGAGAAGAGGGAATGCGGTGATAAGAGATCACTATGTGAGGGAAACAGGGATGTGCATGAAGATGAGCCAAGGCAGGGTGAGGAGCAGGAGAGGAGGGAGAAGAGAACAGAAACGCATAGATGGGACAAAGAAAAATATAAGAAAAAAGACATGAATGTCATAAGCATGACATAAACAGAAGAAAGATGGCAGCAAGTTGAGGAAAGTCTGGAAGAGAAGGGGTTCTCAACCCAGTCCTCAGGACACACCTAGCCAGTCAGGTTTTCAGGAAATCCTCAATGAATATTCATGAAATAGATTTGTATGCACTGCCTCCATTGTATGCAAATCTCTCTCATGCATATTCATTGTGGTTATCCTGAAAACTTGACTGGCTAGGTGTGTCTCAAGGACTTGGTTGAGAACCCCTAGTCTAGAAGAACTCCTGAGAGAATAGAATGGATCAATATTGAGAAACACATCCAGATAGTAGCACCTATTAACCAGATAAGTGCCCCTGGCAGGGTTATCTGATGATTTCAATGGTACTATCCGGATAGTGCCACTGAAAATTATCCTGACCACCTTGGCACTATATGTCTTTTGGATGGCAATACCTTTTTGGGACCACTAGTGCCAGATCCAGCAAGTTTATGGTGGTGGGCTTTGGGTGCTGGGCAAATCATTGTTTTTAGCTCAGCGCTGCCACTGCTGAGAGAAGGCTTCATTTTGGGTTATATGTAAACCGCTTTGATTTCTTGATTAAGCGGTATAAACACCCCCTAGTTAAATAAATAAATAAAATTCAATCTGTGGGCCATAGCGTTAGGGTGGCTGGCAGGACTTTGGATCTCGATTGGGCCCAGACCATGCAGTGCTGGAAAGTTGGTCGGGCCTCATCTCCTTTAATGTGGCAGGGCTGGGCGCTGGTCTTGGGAGGCTACGGATGACAGCCTCGATGTGGGCAACATGAGGTTTGGGGCCGGGAGCAGCAGAAGGGCAGGATTGTGTCCTGGCACTGGAGGGGCATTGGGTAGATGTTCGGCAGAGGACATTTTAAAAAATGTCTGCCGTGAGTTGCAGCATGTGCAGACTCGGAGCCAGTGTGAGAGACTCCATGAAGGCTCTGAAGGCCTCGTTTGAAGAACCAGTTGGTGGATGAGTCTTGTAGGATCCCTGGGAGACCAAAATGATGCTAAAATTAATTGATAAAATTTTGTCTCAAAGCAGGTAGTACGAAGACTCTGCGCAAAGTCATGCATGAGCAAGGATGAGAGCGGTTGTAGGAGAGGCTGTTGATATTAAGAGACTCAAGCATTGTGGGAAGGATGTGAGTAGCTCAGGAGAGTGGTGTATTTAGCAGTGTAAAGGCTGTGGGAAAAGAACATTTATTTGAATGGTCTATAAAAATTTTTGGCAGGATGGATAAAGAGCTTTCATAGGCTGGAGAAGACTGCAGATCGCTGTTTTTAATTTGATTACAGAGTCTTCAAGGAACTATTTGATGTGAAGATGTACCAAAGTAAGGCCCCAGCTTCAGAATTACAGGCGCAGTTGTAGATTAGCCGTGATAGGAACAGGTTGTGTATGAGTGTGAATGAGAAAAGGAAAGCAAAAATGGAAGTATTTGAGAAAAAACTTTATTAGTCATGTATAGGAAAGGAGTATGTTTGAAGTCCAATGAAATTTCAAGCTCTTGATTGTGCTTTATCTCCAGGAACAAGCAGGAATGTAGTCTTCACATATGGGTATCGTCGGTACCGACGGAGCCTGCGCGGGAACGCTCCCCAGTGTCCAATAGGAAAGCTTTTGGGAGCATCCCACTGCGCCTGCGTCACTGCCTTCCCGCCTTTCCAACTCTCCCCTCTTCAGTTTTTCATTTTCCGCGGAGCCGACAGGCAGCAAATCCTGTCACTGCATAAAATGTATTTTTTGTGGTCGTGTCTGCCTTCACCGTCGACGCTTATACCGGTACCACTGGTTCTTTCTTCTTATTTCTTTAAAAAAAAAAAAGGAGAAAAGAATTCTCTTTTTTCTTTGAGGGTCTGTCCCCTCATGGTGCCAGGCGCCATCTTGGTCACTAGGCCCTGTTTTCTTTTCTTTTCTTCTAAAATGGAGAAACCAACTAGTGAGTTCAAAAAGTGTTCAAATTGTAGCAGTACCATTTCTGCTACCGACACCCATGACTGGTGTCTGAAATGTTTAGGTCCTGACCATTTACCATCGGAGTGTCTCCTCTGCAGAAAGATGACCGAGAGGCCTGCTGAATAGAGCTGCAAAACTCAGCACCCTCTTTGCCGTGGATGCGATGTCCGTCACATCGACATCCTCCAGGGCATCATCTTCCTCCCATGGATCTCAGGTAACGAAACCCAAGTCTACTTCTGGACCTCTCCTTCAAAGTATCGAGATGCTAACAGCATTGTCCTCGAGGAAAATACACCGGCAAAACAGCCCCGGCGGGAGGCCCCAGCCTCCAAAGCATTAGCCGGGCTCCAGGATGTTCCTGAGGCATCCACCTCCGGAGAACTCTTGGTGCCATGTTCTGGTGTCATGGCCTGCTTTGCTGGTACCAACATCCAGGCATCAGCAGGGTCCATGGATCAGCATATCCTGGCCATCGAGCACAGCCTGGCGGCTCTCTTAGCAGCCTCCATACCACTAAAACCAATCCAGGTGGTACCGCAATCCTCGAAACCGGTACCAATGGTACCAGCTCCCGCCGATGCGTCTTGTTCCTTGCTTCCCCCCCCCCCCCCAATGCCGTCCCTGGAATCATTGTCCGGTATCGAGACAGTCCGATGACTTTGATTAATACCGGCATCAAGCAATGCAAGAACACTCGGCACGCAGATACTTCGAGTCCTCCGATTCCGATGACGCCGAGGACTCTGCCGGTACCAGAGTGATTCTTCCGGAGAATCCTTCTCCTTCACCTCAGCATAGGATGTCTCCTCCAGAGGACATATCCTTTCAGGACTTCATATGAGATGTGGCCAAAGGACTCTCCATCACGGTGACTCCTGAGAAGGAGCCGAGAGCAGAAGAATTAGAAATTCTTCAGTACCCGAAAGCTCCTAAAGAGGCTGCTACCCTTCCCATTCACAGAATTCTGCATGACCTTATGCTAAGAATGTGGGAAGCGCCTTTAACAGTGTCTCCACATTCTCGGAGGCTCGATACCATGTACCGAGTTCCACAATGCCCTGGTTTTCAGAAAATGCAGTTACCACACCATTCAATGGTAGTGGAATCAGCAATGCGCAGGATTAAGAGTGCTAAGACGCACTCTTCCAATCCTCCAGGCTGTGAAACAAGGACACTCAATGCCTTTGGGCGTCGATGCTTTCAGGTCTCGATGCTATCAGCCAGGATCAGCTCTTACATTCTTTACATGGGAATGTTTCTTAAGGAGATTACAGGAGATCTGGAGCAGATGGCTCCACTTCTCCCCAATGACAAAAGAGCAGACTTCCTCACTCTGGTCAAACATGCCCAGAATATGTCAAGGTTCATGAACCATGCAATCTTTGATTGCTTTGAATGCATCAGCAGAACCTCTGCTATCTCCATCAGTGCACGTCGCAATGCCTGGCTCCAGGCGTCTGATTTAGAACAATGGGTGCAAGACAAGCTGGGAAACATTCCTTGCACAGGAGAAAATCTCTTTGGCAAGGATTGGCAGGACAAGGCTAATCAGCTTGAGTCCGAGAACACTACCTTGAACAGACTGTCAAGGGTTACAGCCAACCCAGCTAAGAAGAAGACGGGTAAGAAACCTTTTTTCAATAAGAAAAAGAAATTCTAACCATCTTACACCCAGGTTGTCCACTGACCAGTTCATGCTTCCCAAAAGGGTCAACAGCAACCTAGACAGCAAAGGAAGGCTCAGGTCCCCAGAGCTCAATCAGCTCAGCAGACTCAGCCTCTCAGGGGCTTTGACTCCTTCCTAGGGAACTTAGCCATCCTGCTCCTGAAAGGTCCGGAGCCTCTCACCATCCCGGGCAGACTTTGTCATTTTGCCAAAAGATGGCAGCAAACATTAGATCACTGGACTCTTTTCATTGTAAGAGATGGGTACAAACTCCATTTCCACAGTTTGCCCCCTCCTACCATCACAAGACAGTTCAAGTCTGAGAGCCCCTTCACCACTCTCTTGTGCCAAGAGGTCACCTCACTACTTGCTCAAGGGGCAATAGAGGTGGTGCCCATATCCCAGCAGGGCAAGGGGTTTTATTCTCCCTACTTCCTCATTCCAAAGAAAACAGCGGGATACAGGCCCATGCTGGACCTCAGAGTTGAACAAGTATCTGTTCTGAGAAAAATTCGAGATGATCTCTCTCGGAACACGCCTTCCTTACCTTCAGAGTCAGGACTGGCTATGTTCTCTAGATCTAAGGGATGCATATACACATATTCTCACCCATACAGATCACAGGAGGTTTCTTCGGTTCCTCTTTCAGGGAAGACATTACCAGTACAGGGTTCTACCCTTCGGACTGGCTTCCGCCTCAAGAGTCTTCACAAAATGCATGGCAGTAGTAGCAGCATTCTTGAGAACTCTGGGGATATTCGTCTTCCCTTACTTAGACTGGCTCATCCGAGCTTCCACAACTCAAGAAGCCAGCTCCGCTCTCTCCCGCAAAATGCAAATCCTGCAGTACTTGGGACTGGTCATAAACCTCCCAAAGTCTCACCTCATTTCCTCTCAATCTCTAGAATTCATAGGGGCTTGAATAGACACACAGCAGTCAAGAGCTTTCCTGCCACAACTCCGCTGTGCTCGAATACTCCAGCTGGCTTCTCAAGCAGCCATGAAAACTGTCCTGACTGCTCGAGAAATGCTCCAATTACTGGGGCAATTACTGGGGCATATGGCATCCACATGTGAGCAGCTCAGTGGACCCTAGCCTCTCAGTGGACATAGGCTTCAGGTCGACTGGGGGACAAAATCAGAAACTCGGCACATCTCATTTTGTCTTTTCAGTGGTGGCAATCGCTGGACAACCTTCTCATAGGGTCTCCATTCCAGCAGCCACTGCACCAAGTCATCTTGATGACAGATGCATCCAAGTTAGGTTGGGGGGCCCACTTGGACAGTCTCTCCACTCAGGATCTCTGGACCGAGCAGGTGGTCATATAAATCTCCTGGAAATCAGAGCCATCTTCTATGCTCCTTGGGTATTTCAGGCCCACCTGAGCTACAGGTCCAGACCGACAATCAAGTAGCCATGGTTCTACGTGAACAAGCAAGGTGGGGATTGGGTCTCAGGCATTGTGCAATGAAGCTCTATGCCTCTAGGCTTTCGCCTGGAATCTTCAAATCCACCTACTAGCGGTGTATCTTCCAGGCACTCAAAACGTCTTGGAAGACAAACTCAGTCGAGTTTTGCTGCCACACAAGTGGTCTCTTCACCCTATGAAGCTTGTTCAAATTTTTCAAATCTGGGGAATGCCAGATATAGACCTCTTTGCGAGCCCTCAGAATACCAAACTTCCCCGGTTCTGTTCCAGAATTCCAGCTCAGAACTGTCAGGCAAGGGATGCCTTCCACTTCCACTGGGGTCAGGACTTCCTCTATTACTTATTATTTTATTTAACATTTCTTATATACCGCCTTTCATGATATCAAAGTGGTTTACATTAAACAAACTGAAATTACATTGAACAGGGCATTATAACTTGGAGATAACTATTTTACACATGGGCAATGGAGGGTTAAGTGGCTTGCCCAAGACCACAAGGAGCACCTGTGGGACTAAAAACCCCAGTCCTTCCTGCCCAAGGTTGCTGTCCTCTAGTGGGATTTGAACCCCCGACCTTCCAGCCTTCCCACCAAGTTCCCTCATTTATTTATTTATTTATTTATTTATTTAACACTTATTTATATACCGCATCTTCCAGCGATCAGTTGCGGTGTACAATTAACAACAGTTAACAAAGCAGAGTTTGTTTACATAGAACATTGAACATTATAACTTATTACATAGAACATCTTAACTTGCATAATCCCAAAACTCTGTTCAAGCTTCAGAGAGACAGGCGCCATATGATCCTCATAGTCCCACGCTGGCCACGACAAATGTGGTGTCCCCTGCTTCTTCGTCTCTCTCAAGCCAGACCACTGGGGTTAGGATCTGCTCCAGATCTTCTTTCCAAGGACAACGGAACGCTATTGCACCCGAATCCTCAGTCGCTACACCTCAGGATGTGGCTGCTGAGAGCCAAGAATTCCAGGATATCAACCTATCCCAACAAGTTAAAGATATCCTTTTGGCTTCAAGAAAACCTTCAACAAGGCAGGCCTACGCCTTCAAATGGAAAAGGTCTTCTGTCTGGTGTTCATCAATAGAACTTAATCCTTTTTCAGTGCCAGTGGAGGTGTTACTAGAGTATCTCCTCCACTTATCATCCTCTGGTCTTAAGACCAATTCAGTAAGGGTCCATCTTAGTGCCACTGCAGCTTTCCACAAGCCTTTGGATGGACAACCTATTTCCTCTCAACCTCTTGTAGCAAGGTTCATGAGAGGTCTCCTCTTAACTAAACCTCCCATTAAGCCACCACTGGTGGCATGGGATCTGAATCTTTTCCTTGGGCAGCTTATGAAAAAGCCCTTTGAACCCTTAGCCACTACATCTTTGAAGTTTCTTTCCCGGAAAGTATCACGCCCTTAGCCCCTTACAGACAGTGTGGAGGGGCATGCTTGTTATAGGAGAGATTCACCATTTAGCCTCTACCTGACTGGCTGCCTTGTAATGCCTCATGGGAAATGTAGTCCAGTCAGAAGGTACTTGGCTTCAGGTAAAAAACACAATTGTAGTTGGCTTTGAGTGGTAAGGCTTTTGACAGAAATTTATTGATGGGGTAAACGCTAGGGTCATAAATTAACACCTTTGGATTGTTTCTCCAGGATTCTTTCACAAATATATCAGGACATAACTGAACTCAAAACAAAACAGCTTATAATGTTCTTTAGCATAAAGAAAAGTCCTTCCAACAGCCAATGCTACCAGACACGGCTAGCAGTGCTGTTCAAAACAAACAAAAACAGCTTTTCCTAAAGCAAATTTCTTTCCTCTCAGTCCAGAACACTTCCCGGCTGTTTGTCTCCTTAAACACAGTAAAAACTTTCAACAAGAAGTCAAACTCTTCATAGGCAAACAATTCTCTATGCAAGGTTTTTTTAGGAATAGTGAAAACAAAATCAAAGCTTTTCTTACTTTCATCGTCAGCACGGCTTCAGGCTGTGCACTGCACTGGCTAGCAGCTGGTTTTAATTAGAAAACCAGCTTGCTCAGCTAAAAAGGTATTTCCTCCTTTAATACAGGAATTTCACAAGTTATCAACAAGCTCTCAGGGTTACTGGACTCTGAAGGTTTTCCTTACGGTTGACTCCCTTCCAATCCTTCTGTATTTGAAGATTGGCATAAAGAGCAATCCATGTATGAGTCGTCTTCTTCTATAGCTAGGTCCTGTTCACCCAGTTGCATTGGCTCTACCTTCGTTTCTGGCTCAGAGGGCTTAGCTGACTGCCTTCCGTTAGGGCAAAAGCTGTCTCTTGCAACTCTGTAGTGCTCCAAATTAGACAAGCTTCTAATGCTCCTACCTGGATCAAGGCTAGTATCAGCTTCTCCTTGCTCATGCTCTGGCCACCATTCACCTGAGCTTCCTCCTCCTGTCCTCCAACTTGTGTTCCTTGTTCTTGCTGCCCTTACTGTTCCAGCTCCATTCCTCTTCGAGTAGGCATTCCTACTCCTCTCTCCGTAAGGATTCCTACTCCTCTCCCTTTAAGGATTCCTACTCCTCTCTCTCTCTGGATAATCTGACCTAGAATTAAACCTCTCAGGCTTCAGCTCCACCCCTTCTCCTCTCAGGTGTTGGAGATCATACTGCATCATGGCAGCTGAGTGATTGGGGAATTCAGTGACGTAAGGGTTCCTTACCCTGGGCCTGCATTCCCTCTCCTTTTCTCCACTAGGGACATTCTGCAACCTATTGCAGCTAGGAAAAACCTGTTTTCTAGGTGTAAATGGAGTTTTATGTCTCTGATCTAGTAAAATAGGTCCTTTGATAAGGGTGAATTTCTTCTCTTTACCCCTGTCTCCTAGGTCCTGATAAGCTTCCTTATCACATACCCCCCTGCTGGCGGAGGTTGCGAGTATCCCTCCGAACAGTCCGTAATTCTCGAGAGAGCTTCGGCGTTTTGATGCAGTCATCCTGCCCGATGTTCCACTTTAAAATCAAAGGCTTGCAGAGCCATATACCAGCGGGTCAAGTGTGCGTTATGATTTTTCATTTGTTAAAGCCATTTTAGCGGGGCATGGTCTGTAATTAATAGGAATTTCCTTCCCATAAGGTAAACACGCAGTGCTTCAATGGCCCATTTTATAGCAAGGCATTCTTTTTCAATGGTGGAATATTTTTGCTCCGCCGGAGATAGCTTCCTGCTGAGATACATCACCGGGTGTTCATCCCCCTCATGTCTTTGGGACAACACAGCTCCCAGGCCTACGTCTGATGCATTAGTCTGCACCAGGAAGGGCTTCTTGAAGTCCACCCCGCACAACACTGGACTTGTGCACAGCCTTCCTTTTAAAAGAGCAAATGCCTTCTCAGCCTCTGGGGTCCATCTAAGTTGATTCAGGCAATTTTTCCTCAACATGTCTGTGAACACCGCACTTTCTTCTGCAAACTGGGGAATGAATCTTCGGTAATATCCGATGAGTCCTAGAAAACTTCTTAAGTGTATTTTGGTGGTTGGTTGGGGAAAATTCTTAATACTGGCTACCTTGATGATTAAAGGTTTAATTTTTCCCTTTCCCACCATGTATCCTAAGTACTTCACCTCTCGTTTTGCAAAGGCGCATTTTTTTGGATTCAAGGTGATGCCAGCCTGCCTCATGGATCGTAGTAGAGCTCCGATACTTACAAGGTGTTCTGCCCAGCTGTCGCTATGAATTATGACATCATCCATGTAAGCGAAAGCGTACTCTTGATGTGGTCGGAGAACCTGATCCACTAACCTCATGGAGACCAAAAGGCATCCTCTTGAAGTGAAATAAACCCATTGGGGTACTAAACGCGGTCTTTGGCCTTGACTCCTTCATCAGAGGGATTTGCCAATATCCTTTCGTCATATCTAGTGTAGTCAAATATTGGGCCTGTCCTAATTGGTCCAATAACTCTTCAATTCTCGGCATCGGGTAGGCGTCGAAGACAGATATGGCGTTCACCTGCCGGAAGTCTATACAAAACCTTAAGAACATAAGATATGCCATACCGGGTCAGACCAAGGTCCATCAAGCCCAGTATTCTGTTTCCAACAGTGGCCCATCTAGGTCATATGTACCTAGCAGTTTCCCCAAGGGACACAGGTTCCACAATGCTTGTATTGGTTCAAGCATTGATATCCTGGGTCCCTTCTTAATAATGGTTTATGGACCTTTCCTCCAGGAACTTGTCCAAACCTTTTTTAAACCCAGCTACATTAACAGCCTTTACTACATCCTCCAAGAACAAATTCCAGAGTTTGATTACACGTTGAGTGAAAAAATATTTTCTTTTATTAGTCTTAAATAATTTGTAGATTATCTTATAAAACACTTCTTATGACCTTCAAAGTGTTCCATAATATTTCACCTCCTTCAATCTCTGATCTACTCATTCATACCCAAAACAACAGATCAAGAAGATCTACAACTGAAAATACTCTAGTGATTCCAAATGAATTAGTAAAATGTACTCAAACTACCATTAACAGATCATTTTCATCCTTTGCTCCAAGGTGCTGGAATAAGCTTCCATTAAACATCAGATTGATAAAAGAAATATCGCAATTTAGAAAAGCTTTAAAAACCCACCTTTTTTTACAACACTTCTCTTACATCAATATTTCCCCTCCTCTCACCCCATTATCTCAACTCAGCAATAATAATTAAATGATGATGTTAGACCGTTCCACCTTATGATATTTCACTGTACATACCTGCTCTGTTAAATGTTATTTATGACATGTCTCTATACCCACTCAAGATCTCTAGTCTGATGTAATTGCTTTTATTTAAATATTCATATGCTATTCCCCAGTAAATCCTTGTTTTATTCCCCTGTTACCTGTAACTTGGACAAGTTCTCTAAACCTGAGTATATTTTGTTTAATGTAAACCGCACTGATGTCAAATAGTGCGGTATATAAGAGCTGTTAAATAAATAAAATAAATAAATAAAATAGTTTACCCTGTAGCTTCATTGCATTTCCCCTAGTCTTTCTATATTCTGATAAGGTAAACAATCGATCTACGCTTAACTGTTCCACTCCTTTCATTAATTTATAGACTTCTATCATATCTCACCTCAGCCGTCTCTTTTCCAGGTTAAAGAGCCCTAACCTTTTTAGCCTTTCTTCATAGGAGTATCCTTCCATTCCTTTTACCATTTTGGTGGCTCTTCTCTGAACCTTTTCTAAAATCGCTATATCCTTTTTAAGATACGGCGACCAGAACTGCACACAATATTCAAGATGCGGTCTCACCATGGAACGATATAGAGGCATTATAATATCTTTTGTTTTATTTTCCATTCCTTTCCTTATCATACCTAGCATTCTATTTGCTCTCTTGGCCGCCGCTGCACACTGGGCCGAGGGTTTTAACATGGTATCCACAATGACGCCTAAATCTTTTTCCTGGGTGGTGGTTCCTAATGTGGAACCTTGCATCGTGTAACCATAGTTTGGGTTGTTCTTCCCTAGGTGCATAACCTTGCACTTGTCCACATTAAATTTCATCTGCCATTTTGATGCCCAGTCTTCCAATTTATCAAGATCCTCTTGCAATTTTCCACAATCCTCTTGGGTTTTAACAACTTTAAATAGTTTTGTGTCATCTGCAAATTTGATAACCTCACTCGTTATTCCACTTTCCAGGTCATTTATGAATATGTCAAAAAGCAGCGGACCCAGTACAGATCCCTGGGATACACCACTATTCACCTTTCTTCATTGGGAAAATTGGCCATTTAGCCCTACCCTCTGCTTTCTATCTTTTAACCAGTTCCTGATCCACAATAGTACACTGCCTCCTATACCATGACTCTTTAGTTTTGCCAAAGGTCTCTCATGAGGGACTTTATCAAAGGCTTTCTGAAAGTCCAGATACACTATATGAACCGACTCACTATTGTCCACCTGTTTATTCACACCTTCAAAAAAACATAACAGATTAGTAAGACAAGATCGGTTCCTTGTCTAAATCCATGTTGGCTGTCTCCCATTAGGTCATGACTATCTACATGCTGAGTAATTTTATTCTTTATGATGGTTTCCACCATTTTTCCCAGTACTGATGTCAGGCTCACCGGTCTGTAGTTTCCCGGATCACCCCTGGAACCCTTTTTACATTGGCGATCCTCCAATCTTCAGGTATTAGAGATGATTTTAATGATAGTTCACAGATTACTAATAGCAGGTCTGCTATCTCATATTTCAGTTCTTTCAACACCCTTGGATGTATACCATCCGGCCCAGGTGATTTCCTACTCTTCAGTTTATCTAATAGTTGTAATACATCTTCCCGATGTATCGATATTTCCTTCAATTCTTCCGCACCTTTAAATACCACTTCAGTCATGGGTAACATCCCTATATCTTCCTCAGTAAAGACTGAAGCAAAGAATTCATTCAATCTCTCCGCTATCGCCTTGTCGCCTCTTAGTGCTCCGTTAACCTCTATAACATCTAATGGACAAACTGACTCTCTCACAGGTTTTTTGCTACGAATGTACTTGAAAAGGTCTTTACTTCGCGTTTTTGCTTCCGCAGCAAGCTTCTTCTCGAATTCTACCTTTGCCTGCCTTATTAATGCCTTATTAATGCCTCGTGAGAAACTAGATCAACTTAAAGTAGACAAAGCGATGGGACCTGCTTTCTAGGTGTAAATGGAGTTTTATGTCTCTGACCTAGTAAAATAGGTCTTTTGATAAGGGTGAATTCCTTCTCTTTACCCCTGTCTCCTAGGTCCTGATAAGCTTCCTTATCACAAAAGAAATCTTCCTAATTGCTCTCACTTCTGCAAGACGCATCAGTGAGCTCCAGGCTTTAGTGGCTGATCCTCCTTATACAAGATTCCACCATGATAAAGTAGTCCTTAGGTCTCACCCTCACTTTAGGCCAAAGGTGGTTTCGCCTTTTCACTTAAACCAATCGGGTTACCTTCCTGTATTCTTCCCTAGGTCTCATGCCTCTAATGCAGAAAGAAATCTTCACACTCTGGATTGTAAAAGAGCTTTAGCTTTTTACATTCAGAGAACTAAACAACATAGAAAGGCTTATAAGCTTTTTGTTGCTTTTGACTTCAGTCATCTTTGATTACCAATTTCCAAGCGAAGTTTGTCCAAGTGGATTGCAAACAGCATATCCTTTGCATACGAGAGTAAGGGACTTTCTCTCAAAGGTCATGTCACAGCTCACAATGTCAGAGCAATGGCAGCCTCCATGGCTAACCTTTGCTCAGTGTCTATTGATGACATTTGCAGGGCAGCAACTTGGGCTTCGGTATACACCTTTGCAGCCCAATACTGCCTAGACAAGGACTCCTATCGGGATGCCTCATTTGGCCAGGCTGTTCTGCAGCATCTCTTTCATACTTAACACAACTCCTACCTGCCGTACTGGGTTTCGATGCCAGAGATCCATGGGAGGAAGCATGACCCAACTAAGCTTGGGTCTTGTAGCTTGCTGGGGTCATCCCCCTGGCATCTCTCAGCTGGGGAGTCCCCATATGTTTATGTTTATTCATTTGATAAAAACCGCCTTTCTCTGACAATCAAGGCGGTGTACAATTAAAAACAATTAAAAGGAGGCCAATGGCCTCCATATGTGAAGACTACATTCCTGCTTGTTCCTGGAGATAGCGTAGTTATTCACCTGTAACAGGTGATCTCCAGGAACAGCAGGAATTGAGTCTTCACAACCCACCCACCTCCCCTAGGAGTTGTCTATCTCTATCTCTCTCTCTCCTTTGTCTCAGCTATAAACTCAACTGAAAAGGAAGAGTTGGAAAGGTGGGAAGGCAGCGATGCAGGCGTAATGGGATGTTCCCAAAAGCTTTCCTATTGGATGCTGGGGAGCGTTCCCGTGCAGGCTCCGTTGGTACCGACGATACCCATATGTGAAGACTCAATTTCTGCTGTTCCCGGAGATCACCTGTTACAGGTGAGTAACTACGCTTTACCTGAACAACAATGTTTTTATGGAGAGGTAATTCAGTTTATGAGGGGGAAGTTGAGTTCCCTGATGTGGATCTATTTTGAGATCTTTATCATTATCTTTATCTTTATTTTTTCGCTTGATATACCGCCAAGGCACGGGCATCAGGGTGGTGTACAATTAAAACAGGCTGCAGTTGAAAACAAAAAAAGAAAGGAACACCAATCCTCAAATAGGAAAGCGTCAGACAAAGAGAGAAAAAAAGGTATAGAGCTCCAAGCGTAAGAGAAGGGAAAGGGGGAAGGGGGGGGGGGAGGCAGACTAGGGGTCAGGAAGGCAAAGGCCTGGTGGAAGAGATGGGTTTTAAGCATACTCTTGAATTGAGGGAAAGACAGTTCTGTACGGAGGGTGTGTGGGAGCGAATTCCAGAGGGTGGAGGCCAGGAAAAAGAAGGCGGAGTGGCGGGTGAGCTCTAGGTGGGCCTGGGTGGGAGAGGGGAGGAACAGACGATTGCCGAGAGCAGAGCGGAGGGAGCGAGGAGAGGGCTGGAGGTGGATGAGGTCATCCAGGTATTGAAGGTTGCCGGTATGGAGAACCTTGTGTGTAATAGTGAGTACTTTGTAAACAATCCTGAACTTAACAGGAAGCCAATGGAGACCAATAAAGCAGGGTGGGGAGGGGGGTGATGTGATCAGAGGAAGAGGAGTGGGTGAGAAGACGTGCAACTGTATTCTGAACAAGTTGTAGCCAACGGAGCTGATGCTGAGGGAGGCCTGCTAAAACAGAGTTGCAATAGTCGAGTCTGGAAATGACAAGGGACAGAACAAGGGTGACAAGGGAGGGTTGAGGGAGATAGGGTCGAATGGCCCAAATCTGGTGGAGCGTGAGGAAGGAGTGGTGGGTAAGTAGGGAAATATGTTAGTGGAAAGTGAATGAGGAGTCGAGAGTGAGGAGTGCAGGAACAAGGGGAATTGGGATAGAGGAGAGAAGGGGAGACCCTAGTGAGGGAGCACCTAATGAAAACCAGAGAGCAGCAGACTTAGAGGGATTAATGTGAAGGAAATTGGTCCTGAGCCATGAGGCAACTTGAGTAAGGCAAGCGTTCAGGGCTGTGAAGTCAGGGAAAGAGGGAGCTAGTATGGTGTAGGAGGAGGATACAACTGCTGCATAATCAGGGCGAGTGGTGCAAGGAAAATACTGAAGAGAAGGGGGCAAGGACTGAACCTTGGGGGACACCACAGTGAAGAGGGGAGGGGGATGAAGTGGCAGAACCAGTCCTGATGGTAAAGGTGCGGGACAAAAGAAAGGAGCAGAACCAAAGGTGAACACTGCCATGGATCCCAAGGTCTGAGAGACAAGCGAGGAGGGTGTGATGGTCGACTAAATCAAAAGCAGAGGACAGGTTCAAGGAAACTATAAGGGAAAGGTAACCACGGTCATGGGATTGGTGAACTTCATTCAGGAACGAGAGGAGAATAGTCTTGGAACTATGACCAGAGTGTAAGCCAGACTGATGGGGGTGAAGGGAGGTGAGCAGAAAGTTGTGAAAAGACAAGCTTCTCCAGGACTTTGAAGAGGAAAGGGAGATTGGAGATAGGACGCCAACTGCCAGGGATGGAAGGGTTGAGGAAAGGTTTCTTCAGCAAGGATCAAATGAGGGCATGTTTTCAGGCAGCAGGAAAAAGGCTGGAGGAAAGACTAGTATTGACTGGAGAGAGGCTCATGTGGTGCCTTTACACAAAAGCGGAAGTAAGGATGTGGTTGAAAACTACTGGCTGGTTAGTTTAACTTCGGTGGTGAGTAAATTACTGGAAACGCTGCTGAAAGAGAAAATAGTGAGGTTTCTGGAGCCCAGCGGATTACAGGATCCGAGGCAGCATGGATTCACCAGAGGCAGGTCTTGTCAGACATATCTGATTGATTTCTTTGACTGGGTGACCAGGGAGTTGGACCAAGGGAGAGCTCTAGATGTGGTGTATTTAGATTTCAGTAAAGCCTTTGACACTGTTCCTCACAGGCGACTTATAAACAAACTGAGCACCCTAGGGATGGACCCTAAAGTTACTTCTTGGGTTAGAAATTGGTTGGGTGGGAGGCGACAAAGAGTACAAGTAAATGGAGCTCACTCTGAGGAGAAGGATGTTACCAGTGGTGTGCCCCAGGGATCTGTCCTTGGTCCGATTCTTTTTAACATCTTTGTTAGTGATATAGCGGAAGGCCTGTCGGGTAAGGTTTGCCTCTTTGCAGATGATACCAAAATCTGCAATAGAGTAGACACCCAGGAAGGTGTAGATAACATGAGGAGGGATCTAGCTAAGCTTGAAGAATGGTCTAGAATTTGGCAGCTGGGATTTAATGTTAAAAAATGTAAGGTCATGCATTTGGGCTGCAGCAATCCAAGGGAGCAATACAGTATAGGAGGTGAAGTACTTTTGTCAACTAAAGAAGAGCGGGACCTAGGTGTGGTTGTGTCTGATGATCTTAAAGTAGCTAAACAGGTAGAAAAGGCGACAGCATAAGCTAGAAGGATACTTGGGTGCATATGGAGAGGAATGGCTAGCAGAAAAAAAGGAGGTGATAATGCCTCTGTATAAGTCTTTGGTGCGACCTCATTTGGAGTATAGTGTGCAATTCTGGAGAACGCACCTTCAAAAGGATGTGAACAGGATGGAGTCGGTGCAGAGGGTGGCTACTAAAATGATTAGTGGGCTTCATTATAAAGCATATGAGGACAGACTTAAGGATCTTAATATGTACACCTTAGAGGAAAGGCGGGATAGAGGTGATATGATTGAGATGTTTAAATACCTCCGTGGCATAAATGTTCAGGGAGAGAACCTCTTTCAATTGAAAGCAAGTTCTGCTACGAGGGGACATGGGATGAGGGTGAAGGGAGATAGATTCAGGAGTGATATGCGGAAATATTTCTTTACGGAAAGAGTAGTGGATCCGTGGAATAGTCTTCCAGTGGAGGTGGTAGAGATGAGGACAGTAACTGAATTCAAAAAAGCATGGGACCAACACAGAGGATCTCTAAAGGTAAAAAGTGGACTGTTGTAGTTGTTGATATGGAAGGACAGACTAGATAGGCCATGTGGTCTTTTTCTGTCATCATGCTTCTATGTAACTTATTAAGAATATAGGGTAGCAGTGTAAGGGAAGGCTCCATGAGCCAGGAGGAAGGAAGAGGGTCAAGTGAGCATGTAGTCTTGCGTGAGGAGATGGTGGCCTTGGTGAGCTCAATCAATGTGATAGGACGAAAGGTGTGCCAGGTATGGGGGAAGGTCTGGGGGGAAGGGGGAGGAAGAAGAGGGGGGAGGGCATGAGGGGAAAGAGGCTTGAAGGGATTGGATTTCCCCAGAGAAAAAGGAGGCAAGGTGGGCTGGGTTGGGGGCAGTGGGGGGAGAGTGGAGGATATAGGAGAGGTGGTAAGCACTGAGAGGGAACATAAGACCTGGTAAAGCTATCTGGAGGAGGTGGAAGAGGAAGTGATGAGATCTGAGTAGTAGGACTGCTTGGCTGTGGTAATCATGGAACGGTAAAGGTGCTGGCAGTGGCGGAAAGAGGCCCAGGACTCGGGATTAGGGCGCTTGCGCCAGGTCCACTCTGTGCGGAGGTGGTGTGCTCACTGAAGGTAAAGACTGGGGTGATACCAGGGATGATGAGAAGAGGAGCGTGATGGCGGAGTGAGATGGAGGGGTGCTAATTGATCCAAGGTAGCAGAAAGGGTGGAGGTCCAAATGTCTACTTATCTCTCTAATGGGAGGTCAGAGAAACCAGCGGGAAAGAGAGAGTCGGCTGGGGGAAACTATTGCAGGGTATGTGGAGTAATGCAGCATTTTGAGTCTTGTGGAGGCGGAGGGGGAGGGCCGCAACTGAGAGACGGGGACTGCGGAGAAGGGAGGAAGAGGGAAAAAAAGGAGACAGAGGTGGTTAGACCAGGGGATTGAGAGAGGGGAGATACAGGAAGGGACAAAAGGGGAGGCAGATGGGGTGAGGATAATATCCAGAGTGTATCCTGTAACATGTGTAGCGCAGGAAACATGCTGACAGAAGGATAAATCATCAAGGAGGAATAGGAGGGCCTTGTCCCTTTGGCGACTGGGGGAATCAAAGTGGGTCTTAAAGTCACCGAGGACAATGAGGTGTGAGGATAGAAGAGACACCTCAGAAAGGGAAAGCAGGAGAGCATCCCAGAGGTCAGGAAAGAGTGAAGGGAAGGCATAGAGAAGAAGGAAATAGACAAGTGGTGTAGAGCCAAAGTGAAGGAGGGAGGGACTCAGGGTAGCAGGGAGGAGGGGTAACCACTAAGAGTGGAAGGGAAGAACAATGAATAACTGCCACGTCTCTAGCACTACAATTGAGGCACGGGGGAGTGGAGGGCAAAATATCCAGGGGGGGGGGGGAGACAGCGGTGTAGAAGGGCGTCCTCCCCCTCATGGAGCCAAGACTCCGTGAGGAAGAGGACATCCAAAGAGTGCTGAGTGGTCGGGTCGTGAATAAAATGTGTCTTAGCATGGAGGGAGCGACAATTAAGCAAGGCAAGGGGGAGGACAAGCAGGGAGGACACCGAGGTTTGGGTAGACGCAGGGGCAGTGGAGAAGACAAGCAGGGCAAAGGATCTTTGAAATAAGAAACTGGGGAGGATATTCATAGGCATTTTGCAAACAGCATAAATGGTGCTCATTGGGATATTCCGCAGTACTAACCTGGTTTGTGTCACTAAATGCCTCAAAGTTTAGCATTGGTGCATTCCAAGCGCAGTACGTGGATTAACCGGGCAGCAGTGATATTCAGCCATTGCCCAGTTAACCCTAATCGGCTAAACTTAGTACAGCCAGTTTTAGCTGGTTTTACAATCCAGCCAGCAGCTATATTGCTGCTGACCAAATTGCAAAATACGAATCCAGGCAACCTGGATATTCAAAGCTTGTGCCTGGATATGACCTTGGCATTGAATATCTGGGGCAAATTTAAAGCGGTGACGGCCAGCCGCTTTAAATGTGCTGGTCACCACTGTAAATCCCTCCCCCTGGGAGTTTTGCTGGAAAAAGAAACTGCTTTTATGAGTTTACTAGGTGACTTTGCATTCTGAATTTGGTCTTGAAACCTTCCAGCTGTTGTTAAGCCTGAAACATTTCTTCCTGATGGGATATGGCTTTCTGGTTAAAGAAAACTGAGTATAATTTAAGACTCCCAATATGCAGTGATGACTGCTTTGAAGAAATTTGCCCTTTAAACTGTGTGTGTGATTTAGTGGCTATTCTAAATGACACTGTTCCTCCTAAGTGACTGCTATCTCCTGAGAGGTCTTCACCATAAAGTTCCTTAGACTGACAACAATAGATAGTACTGAGAAAGACCAAAAAAGGGCATTTGGGGTGACATGCACTGTGGAAGCCATGTGACCTAAGAGCTGGAGGAAGTGTCTGGCAGAGACCAGAGAGGTTGCCTGAAACTGGCTGGCCAACTTCATCAGCCTGTGAGCTCTGTCCACAGGCAAATAGGCCTTTACATGGATAGTATCCAGCCTTGCCTCTATGAACTCCAGGTCATGTGAGGGGACTAAAGTGGACTTTGGGAAGTTTATAACGAACCCCAGGTGCTGAAGCAGGGATATGGTTCTGAAGGTGGCCTGCCAGGCCTCTTGCGGAGACTGGCCCCTGATAAGCCAGTTGTCCAAGTAAGGGAGCACAAAGATCCCCTGGTTCCGGAGGTAGGCCGCAACCACCGCCAGGCACTTTGTAAAGACCCTGGGGGCGGAGGTGAGGCCAAAGGGAAGCACTCTGTACTGGAAGTGTTTCTCTCCCACCACAAATCTGAGGTATTGCCTGTGACTTGGATGGATGAGGATGTGAGTATAAGCATCCTTCAGGTCTAAGGAGCATAGCCAATCTCCCTGCTGGAGGTAGGGCAGTAAGATTCCAAGGGTAAGCATTTTGAACTTTTCCCTCTCCAGAAACTTATTCAGATTTCTCAGGTCGAGGATGGATCTGAGGCCTCCTGTTCTTTTTGATACCAGGAAGTACCTCGAGTAGAAGCCTTGCCTTTCCAGGTGGTGAGGCACCGGTTCCACAGCCTGGTCCTGTAGTAGACCTTCCAACTCCTGAAGGAGTAAGTTTCTGTGCAGTGGGGGTCTTGGAGGCTCCCCTAGAAAGTAGGAGGGGGGTATCTGGGTGAAGTGGAGCATAAGAACATAAGAACATAAGATATGCCATACTGGGTCAGACCAAGGTCCATCAAGCCCAGTATTATGTTTCCAACAGTGGCCAATCTAGGTCATATGTACCTAGCAGTTTCCCCAAGAGACACAAGTTCCACAATGCTTGTACTGGGTCAAGCATTGATATCTTCGGTCACTTCTTAATAATGGTTTATGGACCTTTCCTCCAGGAACTTGTCCAAACCTTTTTTAAACCCAGCTACACTAACAGCCTTTACTACCCTGTAGCTTCATTGCATGTCCCCTAGTCTTTCTATATTCTGATAAGGTAAACAATCGATCTACGTTTACCCGTTCCACTCCGTTCATTAATTTATAGACTTCTATCATATCTCCCCTCAGCCGCCTCTTATCCAGGTTAAAGAGCCCTAACCTTTTTAGCCTTTCTTCATAGGAGTATCCTTCCATCCCCTTTACCATTTTGGTGGCTCTTCTCTGAACCTTTTCTAAAATCGCTATATCCTTTTTAAGATACGGCGACCAGAATTGCACACAATATTCAAGGTGCGGTCTCACCATGGAACGATATAGAGGCATTATAATATCTTTTGTTTTATTTTCCATTCCTTTCCTTATCATACCTAGCATTCTATTTGCTCTCTTGGCCACTGCTGCACACTGGTCCGAGGGTTTTAACATGGTATCCACAATGACGCCTAAATCTTTTTCTTGGGTGGTGGTTCCTAATGTGGAACCTTGCATCGTGTAACCATAGTTTGGGTTGTTCTTCCCTAGGTGCATAACCTTGCACTTGTCCACATTAAATTTCATCTGCCATTTTGATGCCCAGACATGACCTTCAAGAGAAACTCCGTTACTTTTGTAAGCAAAGGATATGCAATTCACAATCCATTTGGACAAAGTTCGTTTGGAAACTGGTAGTCCAAGATGACTAGAGTCAAAAGCAACAAAGAGCTGGGAAGACCTTTGATGCACTAGCTGAGAAGCATCCATAAAGCTAAGAACAAACTTTTCAATCTTCTCTGCTGGTTTCTAGCTAAAAATATAAATTCTAACTGTTGATTTTTGGGGATATTACTAATATAGCTTTTAACAGTGGTTTTAGATTAAGCTTGGGGACATTTAGACTGTCTGCTTTCCTTATATATACTTAAATCAGATGTGTGTGTGTGCCCACAGTTCAGGAACAGTCTACTGGCCAGAGACACTTAGGTTCCCACCCACCCTTCCCCTCGCCCCACCCACTCCAGGGGCTACATTGCATATATTGTGGTCACATACGTGCCATCTATCCTTTCTAACTTGGGTTAAAGCCCACATCTTCTTATCTTTTCTTCTCCTTCCTCTTCTGGGGCTGCTTAATCAACATGTCGTGTATTCAGCGCAATAACTGCGATACTTTCATTCCAAGACGAATCATTTGGAGCCTAAGAGCTTGCCCTATGTGCCTCAAGTCAGCTGCCATGCATGAAGAACTGACTCTACTAAGGAAAGACCTAGCTGCCATGCATAAAGAAGTGACTCTACTGAGGGAGGAACTGGCTGCAATGAAGGATGTATAGGATGTCTCTTCATTACAGGTCGCAATCTACCAGAACCCACTGTCCTGTAATGAAGAGACATCCTATACATGAAGAAATATCCCTGCATAATGCCTTCACTGCCTTGGCTAATGAGGGCCCTTAAATGAGTCAGACAATGTCCAATCTCCTGCTAAAGCACCAAATATGAATAAAACCTCACCAAGCAGAAAACTACTACTACTTGGAGATTCCATCATCAGAGGCACCAACTTGGGAACACAGTTCAAAGGAGAGAAGATAGTCATGTACCTACCAGGCTTGTCAGCTAGCAGGAATACAAACCAAGTTGTTGAGGTACTTAGCGCAAAAAGTGAACACTCCAAACTTGATGTTGTTATCCACTTGGGCACAAATGACCGGGCTAGACTGGCCAAAGGGAGAGAAACTCAAGCCCATTGTTAACACTGTTGCATTCTCAGAAGTTCTACCTGTTCTTGGTAAGGGGACAAAAAGGCTGCATCGCATTAACAGCTTTAATACATGGCTCCAGACATGGTGTAAACAAGAAGGATTCAGATTTATTGGCGATTGGGGAAACAGATGGACCAACAAGAGACTATACTGTGCTGATGGACTACATCTCTCTGTCGCAGGGAAAAGAATCCTAAGTGAAAAATTCAGGCAGTATGTGGATATGCATTTAAACTAGGAAAAGGGGGTGACGGATGTGGAGGGTCAAGATCTGCACGCCATCCCCTGCAAAAGCCGAACATCATCAGAAACAGCCATACTTTTAAACCACTCATCAAAAACAAGTGGGAAGGGGGCGGAGCCTGATGTCCAGCGGGTAAGACGCTTCGCGCTGAAGCTCCCGAGAGGCCTACTTAGAATCCTGACTTAATACCTATACAAACTTACTATTTCGCTCCGGGCTGACCGGGGTACCTCGGGGGGGATGGCGGCCCATAAACCAGCGCGCTTGGACTTCGGGTCTCCTTCTTCTTCTCACGGAAAACGCTCCAAAACAGAGGTGTCCTCCCCACAGAAGATGGTTCCATTTCGGGAAAACCCCGAAATGCACCTGGAGATTTTAGAGGAAATACGCGGCGTGAAGAAATTGGTGCAGTCCAATGGAGAGGCGCTTAGAGCCATGCGAGAAGACTTTGGAGTGCTCCAGGACCGACTTGAAAGTCTCTCATTACGGCAGGACAATATGGCGGGGGTCCTCGACTCGCACGCGGTGCGCTTGGGCACACTGGACAAGGCTGAACGCCAGATACAGAATCTTCAAAAGGAGTTAGAAGATAGCAATAATCGAGCCCGTCGCAACAATGTGAGGCTCCTTGGAATACCGGAGGGGGTGGAAGCGGGAGATATGAGAGAATTCCTGCTCAAAACTCTTCCCTCCTTGCTGAAGATCACCTTTCATAAAGAACTGGAAATCGATCGTGCACACCGTGTTCCTACCCACATGGCGCTCAACCGAACGACCCCCCGGCCTATTATCTTTCGCTTGCTACGATATCAACAAGTGGAACAAATTTTAAATGCTGCCCGGGCGAACCATCATTTGGAATTTGAAGGTCACAAAGTCTCCTTCTTCCCTGATTTGGCAAAGCCTACCGTTGACCGACGGAAGAAACTCCTTGCTTTTCGCCCTCGACTTCAACAGCTACAGGCTCGCTTTGGCCTGTTGTATCCCGCGAAGCTCCGAGTGACTCTCCACAACCAAACCAGGACATTCGAAGATCCTGATCTACTATCAACATTTTTAGACTCCAAAGAAGCAGAGCAGATGCGCTAATCCAACGACTTGGACTTTTATTTGCCGGCTCTGTCCGCCATTTTGAAGGGCCCGATGCGGCGGTCATAGTCAAGCACAGAGACTACCTGGACTTTCTTTCTTTCTTTCTATGACTTTTTTGTTTTTTGGTCTCCTATCCCTCCATGATGTGTGCCTCGGTCGGATTCGGAGCACGCACAGTCTTACAGGTTATGTGTTTTTTCAATTTCGGCCTTCTCTGGGGCTTCTCCCCGCAGACACATGGTCGCCAGTAATTTTTGGGGTTCTGCTTCTTCTCTACCGCGCTGCGATTTTTCTTTTTTAATGTGGGGCGCTTCATTGTATTATCTAAGCTTATTTTCTTTTATACCATATGTACAGTCAGATACAGTCAATATGAGGGACATTGTGAAATTATGTGCGCTATCATGCTCAGAATTTTTAACTTGTCTGAATGGCCTTATGTAAAATCTTATCACTCAACGTAACGGGCATTAATAGTCCAATCAAAAGAAAGAAAATCCTTAGCTATCTTAGCCATGAGCATGCTGATTTAGCGTTTCTTCAGGAAACGCACTTAAACTCTGCTGAAACACTGAAACTTAATGTTAAGCCTTACATGGTGGCTGCCTATTCTCCCGCCGTTTCCAAACGGTGTGGGGTAGCCATTCTGGTTAAGAAATCTTTGCAAGCTACTGTAATTGATACTAGTGCTGACAAGGAGGGTAGATGGGCCCGAGTACATCTTAAGGTTGGAGATAGTGAATTTACATGTATTTGCATTTATGCCCCGAATGTGGACAACCCTGCTTACTATGCAAGTATTGCGCAGTTGGCACAGGCCTCTGCCAATACTCCATTAATACTAGGTGGTGATTTTAATCAAGTGTTAGACCCTCTGATAGATAGACAGCCGCCTAGAACGAGTAGTCCACCCAAGAGTCTTGCTACCCTCACAGCTCTGATGCAAGATCTTGCGCTGGTAGATATATGGAGGCTGCTTCACCCCTCCGACTTAGAGTTCACTTTCTTTTCTGCCCCCCATCACTCCCAATCTAGAATAGATTTCTTTCTCATTTCCAAAGCACTGATTTCTCAAGTAGACACGACTAGGATTCATCCTCTCCATATTTCAGATCATGCTGCCATATCTTTATCATTACATGTCACTGCGCGGGACGATTCTCCCCGAGCTTGGTTTTTTGATAGATCCTTACTGGGTCAAAAAGATTTTCAGGTTGATATAAAGGCCGCTATCCAAGATTATTTTCATTTTAACTCACCCCATGACACAGCGAGCTGGGCTTGGTGGGAGGGTTTTAAAGCATCTATCCGCGCAACTATAACTAGCTATCAAATTCGGCAGGGGAAACAAAGAAAGCAGCATTTACTGATTCTAGAGCAGCAGATACAAGCTGGGGAGCGTCTCCTCACGTCCCGTACTGACCCATGTATTTTACTCCGTTTACAACGCTTGCGTTTTCAATACAATCAGCTTTTGTACACTGCTGCTGTTAAAAATATTGAATTTATTTATTTATTTATTTATCTAATTCTTCTATACCGCCCCTTCCAGAGATCAGGGGCGGTTTACATGGAACAAAGTAAACAAATTTGTACACTAATGTATACATTACATGGAACATAGTTTTTTAACTTTATACAGATAATATTTAGTAACTTTATACAGATAATATTTAGTAACTTTATAACTTTCTAACTTTATACAGATAACTGTGCATTAATTGTTGTAACTATTTACATTTTGTATATAATTATCAAATCACAACAAGGGCTATATTATCGGGAAAATAATCGTGCTGGCAAATTATTAGCGAATGCCCTAAAAGGTAAAAAAGAAGCCAAGCGTGTTACCGCCCTCCGTAATCCGTCGGGGGGGGGCTTGGTCACTAAAGATACCGAAATCTTAGAACTCTTTCGTGATTTTTATACTCGGCTTTATCAATCTGAATGTGATTTTGAGCCAGATGTATTTGAACGCTTACTTTCAGGGGTACAAAGACCGACCCTATCTGACGAAGATAGAGTGGCCTTGGACACACCATTTACTGTCTCAGAAATTCATTCTGCTATTAAGAAATGTGCCTCAGGTCGAGCCGCAGGCCCAGACGGTCTCCCTGCTGAATTCTACAAAACCTTTCACGCTGACTTAGCTCCAGTTTTGAAACTTTATTTTTCTGCTCTGGCCGAGGAGGGTTCTCCTTCTGGGTCCTTTTCAATGGCAAATGTAGTAGTTTTTGAGAAAGAGGGGAGAGACCCGCAACTAACAGCTAATTATCGTCCAATTTCCCTCCTAAACGCGGACTATAAAATATTTGCCACCATTCTCTCTACCCGGCTCTCTGATAGGATGCCTACCTTAATACACCCAGATCAATGCGGTTTCATTCCTGGTAGATCCACTGCTGACAATGCTCGGACTCTATGCCATGTACTGACTACCGCAGTTAATCTTGATCGCCCATTTGTTGGCCTCTCACTTGATGCTGAGAAGGCCTTTGATCGCTTAGAGTGGCCCTTCCTGTTTGCAGTCCTCCGTTGGTACGGATTCGGGGAAGGTTTTCTCCGTTGTCTTCGCACCATGTACGCACAGCCTACAGCCAGTATATGTGCCAATGCTTTAAAGTCTCAGCCTTTTCCCCTCCAACGCGGCACCCGCCAGGGATGCCCACTGTCTCCACTTCTCTTCGATCTTGCACTCGAGCCCTTGGCTTTACTAATCCGGCAATCGGAGGAGATTCATGGAGTCCCCTTCACCCATCGGGAAATCAAAATTTCAGCGTATGCTGACGACCTTATGCTTTTTGTCTCTATAGACTCAGTACCGGCTGTCCTAGAGCAAATTGGTAAATACTCACAACTGTCCGGTTATAAGATAAATTGGACCAAGTCGGTAGCCTTTCCATTAAATCCTTTGCTTCATCAGGCAGATATGCAACCCTTCCCCTTTTTATGGCAACCTCGCATGGTCAAATACCTTGGGGTTCACTATTGTTCTCCTTTGGAAGACACTATCTCCTTCAATGCCAAAGACTTAACCTCTAAAGTCCGGGCGCTTACTCACCGCTGGACTCCTTTAACACTTACCTGGTGGGGTCGATTAGAAACCATAAAAATGATGATTGTTCCGAAAGTGAATTATATCTTAGAAATGTTGCCCTGTCTCTTACCTCGACGTATATATAAAGATATAGAGGGCTTTCTGACTAGATACTTGTGGCAAAACAAGACACCTAGGATAGCGAAACATAAGCTGCAAGCAGATAAGGAAAATGGGGGTGTCAGATTCCCTGATTTCCTGAAGTATCATCAATCTTTTCTTCTCAAACAAGGCGCTCGTTGGCTGGAAGATCCAGTACCGAGTAGACCTGTGTGGCTAGGCATAGAAGAGGACCTTTGCAAACCGATTCCTCTCACTTTTCTCCCTGGTATGACTCTCCCATCAGACTCCCACTTTCCACCAATGCTTTTAGACACCTTAGGTGCCTTTAATAATCTTATGCAATCTTTAGACTCCCGACTCTGTCCGTTAGACAAGCTCCCACTTTGGTACAATACCCGATTTCGAATACAAAATAAGCCGATGGCGTGGAGCCCCTGGTACACTAGGGGCATTTGGATTCCTAGTCAGTTGTTCCATGAAGGTCGCTGGAAAACTTTTAGTGAATTGCAAATTGAATTTGGTCTCCCAGCGAAACACTACTTTCAGTTGGTGCAACTTCAGCATTGCCTTCGGAGTGCTAAGGTGCTCCCGCCATCGGCCTCCCCTACACAAGGTCGGTTGGAGACTATCCGATCTATCGGTAGTTCACCGGGTGTAGCATCCAATTTTTACAAAACCTTATGTAATGCTATAACTAGAGATACCCCTATAGCGCAGAAAGCATGGGAGAGAGAATTGCATGTGACTTTGACCCCGGAGCAATGGAGCCTTGTCTGGAGTAGAGTGACACGGGTCTCCCGATCCGCCTCACTCACTCAGACACTCTTCTTTCTAGCCCACCGGTGTTTTTACACTCCTGACAGATTAGCCAAATGGAACACTACTCAGGGCAATAGTTGTTGGACATGTCATGCGGCCATTGGTTCACTACCTCATGTTATGTATGAATGTCCCGCACTACAGTATTACTGGCGTCGGGTCTGGGGTCGTATCCAGTCTATTTTGCACTTTCAAGAGCCCCTTTCTTGGAGGATAGTGGGACTTCGCTCAGCTGCGGGGATCCCCTCTCTTCCAAAAACGGCTTACTTCCTTTTGGACTTTATGCTTGGCATTGCTATTTCCCTAATTACGAAATACTGGAAAAATAGCTCCCATCTGAGCCCCAATGAATGGTGGAATCATGTCTGTCTCTACAGTAAATATGAACAAATACCTCGTATGTTTGCTTCCCCCATTCAGACTCCTCATCATGGGTCTAAATGGAAGATGCTCAATGACTATGTACATTCTGCTCAATGCTCTCATCTGACTGTCTAAATTTGTATATATCTTTGTCCCATGATTATTCTGTATCGCAGATACTCTTTTGATTGTTTTGATGTATAATCACTGTTGTTTGGAAGCGCTCACATGCTGGCATAATCAGCTAGAGAAGAAGCGTGGGGGGGGGGGTAATTGGGTTTACTTTTCTTTATTGTATACTTGTTTTGTCTCCTTTGGTGTGTTGTTTCTTTTGTTTGTTGCAAAATGAAAATAAAAGTTTAAAAAAAAAAAAAAAAAAAACAAGTGGGAAGAAGTGGGCAGAACAGAATCAATGCAAAATACACACAAGCCAAGTAAATGCTGGAAAGCAATGAGCACAAATGCTCGAAGCTTAGCCAACAAAGTTCCGGACCTGGAAGCCGAAATGGTGGAAATGGATTTGGACATTGTGGCCATTACAGAAACATGGTTTAATGAATCACATGATTGGGATAAAGACCTACGCAAAAACTTAAAAACTCACCTTTTTATCTCCCACTACGGTCCAATGGCAAATTCTCAACTTCAAAACGAAAAGGGATAATCTATATAACACACGGAGACAAATACCGCAATGCCTCAAGATATTTTGACCTTGATACTGTCAATGATATTTATACTGTTGAACTCTCTTTTACTAACTGTACATAGTTAATTGTACATAGTTCTACAAAGTTTAATTGTTAAAAGTTCAATTGTTAATGTACATAGTTCATGATATTGTTTAATGTAAAAACAGAAATGCCTTTCTGTCTCCTTAACTGTTATTTTATTTATTTATTTATTTTACATCTTTTCTATACCGCCACTTCCAGCGATCAGTGGCGGTTTACAGGTAAACAAAGTTTAATAATAGCATGCTATTATTTTACATGGAACAGGTTCAGAACTATTTTACATAGAACAGGATTAGAACTATTTTTACAATAGAACAGGTTTTAGAACAGTGAACAGTATAACAGAGGAACTATTATATTATGTAGAATGGATTTAGAGAAATAACATTCAACTATTAAAATTACAACTCAATAATACAATGAGGAAAACTGTCTCTCCACAGTAAATCAACGGAAATTGGGTATATTACATTAATTACACTTATTCACATTAGCGACAAGTAATTGCTTTCAAAGAGAAAGTTTAACTAGGTGAGCAATGTGAATATGAGTGAAAAAGGATTTTATGTCCTGTCTAGGTAGGGTCAGTGAGTGACTGCTGATCAGTGGTTTTCTCTGAGTTAGGGTTATCATCCTTATGGAGGTTATTGTAGTGTAGAGTAAATAGGTGGGTTTTTAGATTTTTTCTAAATAGTTGAAGATCCTTTATTTCTCTGATTTCAGTTGGTAGGTTGTTCCATAACATAGGGGCAAAGTATGAGAAGGCTGTGTTGCTTGTCTTTTGACTTGTCTTTCGAATAGAATCAGGTACTTGTAGCATGTGAAGGTTAATTCTTCGTCTTGATCTGTTTTCAGGTGAGATGTTGATGAGTGTGGATATGAAGGAAGGAGCTATATTAGTAATAATTTTAAAAGTATTGATTAAGGATTTGTAGGTGATTCTGCATGATACTGGAAGCCAATGGAGAGCATAAAGAATCGGAGATATATGATCTGTTAGTTTTGCTTTGAAGATAATCCTTGCGGTGACATTTTGGGCTAGTTGAAGTGTATGAATATTTTTCTTTGAGGTCCCTTGAAGAATACCATTACAGTAGTCTAAATGAGGTGTAATGAGTGTTTGTACTATGGTTCTGAAATCAGTGTTGTCTAGTAATGGTCTAAGTTGTTGAATTGTCCTTAATTTGAAGTAAATTGTTTTTACAGTTTGTTTTATATGTTTGGTGAGGCTGAGGGTCTTATCAAGAATAACTCCCAAATATTTGATCTCGTCTTTAACAGGGAGAGAATTATTGCCAATGTTGATTTCAGTTGGAGGGGTGAAGTTTGTGTTTCTTGTTATAAATAATGCTTCGGTTTTTTTAAAATTAATAGACATGTTAATAGATTTCAGCCACAGCTCCGCTTCAGTGAGGCAATGACATATGTTGGTGTAATCTGGGTTAGACACATCAAATGGTGAGTACAACATAATGTCATCTGCGTAGATGTGATAATTGATTTTGAAACGTTTAAATATGGAACAGATAGGTTGAAGATAGAGATTGAACAATAGGGCTGATAGGGCAGAACCTTGAGGGATACCTTGTTCTTGCGGAAAAGGGGATGATGCATTTTGGTCCATTTGAACATATTGTGTCCGGTTAGTAAAATAAGATATGAACCATTCAAGGGTTTTATCTTTAATGCCTAATTGAAAGAGTCTTGAGATGAGCGTGCTATGGTTTACAGTATCAAAGGCCGAGGAGATATCAATGAATATGAGAATGAAGGCTTGCTTGGTGTTATCGATACCTCTTATGATTGTGTCAAATAGAGCCGTCAGGAGCGTTTCTACACCATGATGTGGTCGAAATCCATATTGATGATCATCTAGAGGAGCCGTGGAGTCAATATAATCTTGTAGCTGTGTTTGCACAATCTTTTCAATAATTTTGGCGAGGAATGGGATACTTGCAATGGGACGATATGAAGTAGGGTCATTGCTGTCCAGAGTATTGTTTTTTAACAATGGGCGGATAGCGGACTTCTTGAGGGCATCAGGTATACGTCCTTGTTGAAGAGATTGATTCACTATGTTCAGTAGGTCTGTGGCAAGTTCCGCTTTTGCTGATTTTATCCATGCCACTGGACAGGGATCAAGAAGAGAAGTAGTGGTATTTAGGTTGGATATTGTTTGAAGGAGCAGCTTGTTGCTAATAGGATGAAAGGCTTTCCATTCCTGTAAGTTATTATGTGAGATAGATAGATTAGGTGGGATGAAATGTCTGTTAAGTTTAAGTTTATTTGCAAAGTGGTCAGCAATTATTTGTGGATTAATACAAATTTTGTGAGAGTTGTTTGATGGGGATTTGGTTAAAGATTTGACAATCTCAAATAGTTCTCTAGGACGGTTAATAGATTTAGATAACGTTTTAGAGTGGTATTGTCTTTTAGCGTTATTAATCGCATCCTTGTAATTCTTGAGTAGTGAGAAATATTTTATTCTGAGTTCGTGGGTTTGTTTCCTTCTCCATGTAGATTCTGTTTTTCTAAGGCTTTTCTTTAGGGTTGCAAGTTCACTGGTATACCATTTTTCATTTTTTTTCGATTTATGTCGAAACTTCAGTGGATCTGACTCTGATGCTGATCGAATAATGGAGTTCCAGTTTGATATCGCGTCATCAATATTATTGATAGTAGGATCTAGTCTGGGAAGTACTGATTCAAGAAACTCTTCTCTGTTGAATGGTCGAAATCTATGAACTTGTTGTAGATTGACAAGGGATGGTTTAGTGTGTTGTTGAAGGAGGAAAGAAAACTTAATCAGATAATGGTCCGACCAGGGGACTTGAGATGTGGAAGGTGAGACATAATGAGGTGTGGTATAATAATATGTAGGGATGAATATTAGGTCGAGAGTGTTTCCTTTAATATGAGTTGGTATGTAAACCGCTCCTGATCATCGGAAGGTTGCGGTATATAAAAGTTTGTTAAATAAATAAATAAAAATAAATAAATAAAAATAGCCATAGCTGGCTATAATTTATTCAGAAGAGACAGAGAAAATGGAAAAGGAGGAGGAGTAGCCTTTTATGTCAAAAGCAATATTACAGCTACTGAAATGCAGGGGACATGGGGAAAAGAAGAAGCGCTCTGGATTGCGCTGGAAAGAGGAGATGGCACTGTCATCCATATTGCTGTAGTCTACAGACCTCCGACTCAAATTGAAGAGATAGATAACAAATTGATTATAGATAGCCACAAAGAGGGAAGCGATCGTTTTGGGTGACTTTATTATACCTGATATGGATTGGATTACTCCTTCTGCACATCTGGAAAGAAGCAAAACAATTGCGGATGCTCTCCAAGATGCATTATGTAGGCAAACTGTGATGGAACCAACCAGGGAAAGCTCAACACTGGATTTAGTGCTCACCAACGGTAATAGCGTGTCGAATGTCTGTGTGAGTGCCCCTGTGAGCAACAGCGATCATCACACGGTATAGTATGAGATAAAAGCCAAGATACAGGCCAATCATAGCAAGCTCAAAGTCTTAAACTTCAAAAACACTGACTTCAATAAAATGGCCGAGTGCCTATGGGAGGAGATGACGGGGTGGAAGGAGATAAGAGAAGTGGAACTGCAATGGGCTAAACTAAAGGTGGCAATAAAAAGGGCAACAGATAAACTTGTAAGAAACAAATAAAACAAGAGGAGAAGGAAACCTATTTGGTTTTCAAAAGAAGTGGCTGCTCAAATAAAGGCAAAAAACACAGCTTTCGCAAAATTCAAAAGCTTGCAAACAGAAGAACAAAGAAATGAATACAGGATCAAACTCAAAGAGTCAAAAAGAGAAATAAGGACAGCAAAATCAAAGGCAGAGGAAAAGATGGCTAAAGATGTTAAGGGTGGTGACAAAACTTTCTTCAGGTATATTTGGGAAAGGAAGAAGATCAGAGTTGGAATTGCAGAACTCAGAAGTGCTGGGACTCGTGGAAAATGACATTGAAAAAGCAAAATTGCTAAACAAATACTTCTGCTCTGTTTTTACTAAAGAAAATCCTGAAGAAGGACCAGCTGTGACTCCCAAATATAAAAATGGGAATGAAGTAGATACCACACCATTCACAGAAGATGAAGTGTTAGAACAACTTGCAAAACTGAAAGTGGATAAGGTCATGGGACCGGATGGGATACATCCCAGGATACTCAAAGAGCCCAGAGAGGTTCTCGCAGGGCCGTTAAAGGATGTCTTCAACAGATCCTTGGAAACAGGAGAGGTTCCTCAGGACTGGAGAATGGCTGATGTCATACCTCTACACAAAAGTGGCGACAGGGAAGCAGTATCAAACTACAGGCCCATGAGCCTTACCTCAGTGGCGGGAAAAGTAATGGAGGCGCTCCTGAAAGAGTGAATAGTGAACTTTCTCAAAACCAACAGGTTGCAAGATCTGAGGCAACATGGTTTTACCAAAGGACGGTCTTGCCAAACAAATCTGATTTAGTTCTTTGACTGGGTAACCAAGGAACTAGATCAGGCGCATGCAATAGATGTCATCTACCTGGATTTCAGCAAAGTCTTTGATACTGTTCCTCATAGGAGGCTTGTCAAGCTCAGTAGCTTGGGGATAAGTCCCAAGATGGTAAACTGGATTAGAAATTGGTTGACTGACAGACGACAGAAGGTGATGGTAAATGGAGCTCACTCGGATGAAAGAAAGGTGATTAGTGGGGTGCCCCAGGGTTCGGTCCTGGGCCCGGCACTGTTCAATGTATTTGTGAGTGATATTGCTGGAGGGCTGAATGGAAAAGTCTGTCTTTTTGCAGATGACACAAAGATTTGCAACAGAGTGGACTCCCCCGAGGGAGTGGATAACATGAGGAAAGATCTACAAAAGCTGGAAGAATGGTCTAATGCTTGGCAATTACAATTTTATGCGAAAAAGTGCACTTAGATATCAGAAATCCAAGGGAAATGTATGCCATAGGTTGGTGTGCACAGTTCAGGAGAAAGACCTTGGGGTGATTATCTCTGATGATCTCAAGGTGGCAAAACAGTGCGACAAGGCGGTGGCAAAAGCCAGGAAGATGTTGGGCTGCATACAAAGAGGGATTACTAGCAGAAAGGAAGAGGTACTTATGCCACTGTACAGGTTGCTGGCGAGGCCTCACTTGGAATACTGTGTTCAGTTTTGGAGACCATATCTTGTAAAATATGTGAAAAGACTGGAAACTATTCAGAGGAAGGCGACCAAAATGATTTGGAGCCTGCGTCAGACGCCTTATGAGAAGAGATTTGAAGATCTAAATATGTATACTTTGGAGAAGAGGAGGGACAGGGGAAATATGATTCAGATCTTTAAATACTTAGAGAAATGATGAACAAACAAACCTCTTCCAAAGACGGGGAAGCTGTAAAACTAGAGGGCATAACATGAAGCTGCAAGGTGGAAAATTGAAAGGCAATGTCAGGAAATTTTTTTTCACTGAAAGGGTGGTGGATGCTTGGAATGCCCTCCTGATGGAAGTGGTGGGGGCAAACACGGTGACGGAATTCAAAACGGCATGGAACAAACACAGTGGATCCCATTACAGAAACAGGATAAAAACAAAATAAACGGAACCATCTAACTTCTGAACCATCTAACTTCTCAACAAATAGGGGGTGTCCTACATGGAGTGGTGGGTTCACCCCTAAACAAAGACATGGGGAGGGATGGTTTGCACAGAGCGATAGGTGCACGTACTCTTGCCATATTGTTGGGCAGACTGGATGGATCATGCTGGTCTTTATGTGCCATCATTTATTATGTTACTATGATATTGCTTAGTTCTCTGAAGGTAAAAGACCAAAGCTCTTTTACAATCTAGAGTGTGTAGATTCCTTTCTGCATTGGAAGCATGAGGCTTAGGGAAAAATACAGGAAGGTAAACAGACTGGTTTAAATGAAAGGGCGAAACCATCTTTGGCATAAAATGTGGGTGAGTTCTAAGAACTACCTTATCATGGTGGAACCTTGTATAAGGAGAATCAGCCACTAAAGCCTGGAACTCACTGATGCATCTCGCAGAAGTGAGAGCAATTAGGAAGATTACTTTCCAAGAATTAAATTTTAGGGATGTAGTGGACAGCGGTTCAAAGGGTGGTTTCATGAGCTGCCCAAGGACAAGATTTAAATCTCATGCCACGGGCGGTGGCTTAATGGGAAGTTTAGTTAAGAGTAGTCCTCTCATAAACCTTGCTACAAACGGATGAGAGGAAACAGGTTGTCCATCTAAGGGCTTGTGAAAAGTAGCAATGGCACCAAGGTGGACTCTTACTGAATTGGTCTTAAGACCAGAGGATGATAAATGGAGGAAATACCTCCACTGGTAGTGAAAAGGGGTTAAACTCCTTTTTAGAACATGAAATAGAAAACCTTTTCCATCTGAAGGCGTAGGCTCGCCTTGTAAAAGTTTTTCTTGAAGCCAGGATATCCTTCACCTGTTGAGAAAGGTTGATATCCTGGAATTCTAGGCTCTCAGGAGCCATGCCATGAGGTGTAGAGACTGAGGATTCGGGTGCAGTAGCATCCCGTTCTCTGGAAAAGCAGATCTGGAGCATATCCAAACTCCAGAGGTCTGGCTTGAGAGAGACGTAGAAGCAGAGGATACCACTTTTGTCATGGCAAACGTGGGGCTATGAGGATCATATGGTCCCTGTCCCTCTAAAGCTTGATCAGAGTTTTGGGAATGAGGGGAATGGGTGAGAAGGCATAGAGGAAGTCTTGACCCCAGTGGAGGTGGAAAGCATCCCTTGCCGGACAGTTCTGAGCCGGAATTCTGCAGCAGAATTGGGGAAGTTTGGCATTCTGAGGACTTGCAAAGAGGTCTATCTTTGGGGTTGCCCAGATCTGAAAAATTTGAGCAACTTGCTCTTGATGAAGAGACCGCTCTTGTGGCAGCAGCACTCGACTGTGTTTGTCTGCTAAAAGATTTTGTGTGCCTGAAATATACACCAGTAGAAGGTGGATCTGAAGATTCCTGGCCCAGAGGCATAAAGCTTTATTGCACAATGCTTGAGAACCTGTTCCACCCTGTTTGTTCACGTAGAACATGGCTACCTGATTTTCGGTCTGGACCAGAACAGTTTTGTAGCTGAGGTGGGCCTGAAAAACCTGAAGAGCATAGAAGATGGCTCTGAGTTCCAGGATGTTTATATGAAGGCAAGCCTCCTGCTGGGTCTAAAGACCCTGTGTGAAGAGATTGTCCAAGTGAGCCCCCCGGCCTAACTTGGATGCATCTGTCATCAAGGTGGCTTGGGGCAGTGGCTCCTGGAAAGGAAAGCCTACAAGAAGGTTTTCCAGTGAGTGCCACCATTGTAGAGACAAAATGAGACGTGTCGAATTTCTGATTTTGTCTGTCAGGCGACCCGAAGCATGTGTCCACTGAGAAGTTAGGGTCCACTGGATTGCTCACATGTGGAATCGAGCATAGGGAACCACATGTATAGTGGATGCCATATGCCCCAGCAACCGAAGCATTTCTCGAGCAGTTAATATAGACAACGTGGCTGTGGCAGAAAAGCACTTGACTGCCTTGTGTCTCGACAAGCCACTATGAACTAGAGATTGAGAAGGGGCGAAATGACATTTTGGAAGGTTTATGACCAATCCCAAGTACTGCAGGATCTGCATTGTGCGGGAGAGAGCGAAGCTGGCTTCTGGAGCTGTTGATGCTCGGATGAACCAGTCATCTAAGTAGGGGAAGACAAATATCCCCAGAATTCTCAGGAATGCTGCTATCACTGCCATGCATTTTATGAAGACTGCCCAAGGTGCAGAACCCTGTAATGCCTTCCTTGAAAAAGGAATCAAAGAAACCTCCTGTGATCTGTGTGTATGAGGATATGCGTATACGCATTCTTTAGATCTAGAGAACATAAGCCCATCCTGGCTCTGAATGTAAGGGAGAAGTGTTCCGAGGGAGATCATTTTGAATTTTTCTCGGAACAGCTACCTCAACTCTCTGAGGTTTAGTATGGGTCTGTATCCCCCTGTTTTCTTTGGAATGAGGAAGTAGGGGGAGTAGAAACCCATGCCCTGTTGGGATATGGGTACCTCTTCTATTGCTCCTTGAACAAGTAGTGAGGTGACCTCTTGAGAAAGTGGTGGAGGGGCTCTGAGAATTGAACTGTCTTGTGTGGGAGGGGGCATACTTTGAAAATGAAGTTTGTACACCTCTCGTACAATGGAAAGCGTCCAGTTTTCTGATGTTATTTCTTGTCATCTTCTGGCAAAATGGTAAAGTCTGTCGGGGATGGTGAGAGGTTCTGGACCTTTCAGAAGCAGGTTGACTAAGTTCTCTAGGAAGGAGTCAAAGCCCCTGAGGAGGCTGAGTCTGCTGAGCTGGTTGAGCTCTGGGGACTTGTGCCTTTCTTTGTTGTCTAGGTTGCTGTTGACCCTTTTGGGGAGCATGAACTGGATAGTGGCCAGCCTGGGTGTAAGATGGGTAGAATTTCTTTTTCTTGTTGAAAATGTTTTTCTTAAATGTTTTCTTTTTTGCTGGGTTGGCCGTAGCCCTTGACAATCTGTTCAAGGTGGTATTTTCAGATTCAATCTTATTAGTCTTGTCTTGCCAATCCTAGTCAAAGAGATTTTTTCCTGTACAAGGAACATTCCCTAACTTATCTTGCACCCATTGTTCTAAATCTGATGCCTGAAGCCAGGTAATCTGACTGCACTGATAAAGACAGCAGATGTTCTGCTAATGCATTCAAAACAATCAAAGGTTGCAAGATTCATGAACTTAGACACATTCTGAGCATGTTTAACCAGAGTGAGGAAGTCTGTTCTTTTGTCATCGGGGAGAAGTGGAGTCATGAGCTCTAAATCTCTTGTAACCTCTTTAAGAAAGCATTAAAGCCCAAAGGCATCACGTGTCCTCGATTCTCGTCCTGGAGGGTTAGAAGAATGCGTTTTAGCACTCCTGATCTTACACATCGCCGATTCTACTACCATAGAATAGTATGGTAGTTGAGTCTTTTGAAACCCAGGGCATTTTGGAACTCTGTATATGGTATCGAGTCTCCAAGAGTGTGGAGACACCGTTAAAGGAGCTTCCCACATTCTTAGCATAAGATCATTCAGAATCCGGTGAATGGGAAGAGTTGCAGCGTCTTTTGGGAGGGGGATCCTCCGGTAGAACCACTCAGGTATCGGTGGAGTCATCGGAATCCGAGGACTTGAAGTATCTCCGTGCCGGGTGCCGATGACTGCGGAACTGTCTGAAGCAGTCTTAGCAGTACCGAGGCTGCTAAGAGCCGATAGACTGCGTTCGATGGCCAGGATGCGCTAATCCATAGCCCCTGCCGATGCCTGGATGTCGGTACCAGTGGAACAGGCCACGACACCAGAGGTTCCCCCGATGTGGAAGCGTCGGGAACATCCTGGAGCCCCGTTAATGCTTTGGAAGCTGGAGCCTCCTGCCGGGGTGTTTTGCCGGTATGTTTTTCTCGAGGGCAACGCTAGTAGCATCTCGATGCTTCGAAGGAGATCTACCCTTTGAGGAAGACCTGGGTTTAGTTACCTGAGATCCATGGGAGGAAGATGAAGCTCTGGAAGACGTCAATGCAGTGGACATTGCATCTGCAGCAAAGAGGGTGCAGAGTTTTGTAGCTCTGTTCTGGAGGCCTCTCTTGGTCATCTTTCTATGATTCTATGATTAGTTCTCAGGATGGGGTGGTATTGCTTCTTTCAAGCATATGCAAGTACAAAATAAAATGATAAAATATTATTGCATAATTTGCCAACAAACCCTAATATGCTAGAATCTAGGATTCAAGAATAAGTGATGATGCAATGCAGTTAATTTTATTAGGTCTCATGGGGCTGAACCACAGACTATTCAAAGTATTTCTTTTGAGGAAAAAGACCGATAATGAACCTCAGATGAGTAGATTATATTGATATTAACATAACAGAGGCAAGTTACTGCAAACTTTCTTACTTGTTCAGGTGCCTTATTACTGGGTGAAGATACAGAATGGATATGTCCTTTGGCCTTTAACTGACACTTCTGGGGATTTGACATCAGAACTTGCTGCTAATTTGGCATCCTTCCAAATCAAATTTAGCATTATTTCATTTACACATTCTAAATAACCATCACATTCTAAATAGTCAGAAAGTATTCAAATATACAGGTTGAATATTAGACAATATGTCGGCCACATCAAAAACCACAGCAGTCCTTTATGGAGAGATTTTTGGACTTTGAAAGCGATAAAATATTGCTTAAAATATTTAACTCCTTTGTAACCTTGTATGAAGATGCATATTCACAACACTGATAACAGGAACTTGCTAGCTTTCAGGATAGTGATCAAATGAAGTCAAAATTCAAGAAGGGAGGTTTGTTTAACCTTTTTATAGGTGCCTTTTGGGGAAACTGCTAGGTACGTATGACCTAGATTGGCCACTGTTGGAAACAGGATACTGGGCTTGATGGACCTTGGTCTGACCCATTATGGCATATCTTATGTTCTTATGTTATGTTCTTTTCTACAGAGGAGACACCATTCATGGGTGTCGGTAGCAGACATGGTACCGCTACACTTTGAACATTTTTTGAAACCACTAGATGGTTTCTCCATTTTAGAAGAAAAGAGGGCCTAGTGCCCAAAATGGCACCTGGCACCTAGAGGGGACAGACCCTCCAAAAAGAAGAATTATTTTTTCTTTTTTTCTTTTTTAAGGAAAGAAGTAAGAAGATGAAGAAAAGACTGGTGGTACCGGTACAGGCTTGACGGTGAAGGCAGACGCGACCACAAGAAGAATATTTTCTGCAGTGACAGGGTTTGCTGCCTGTTGGCTCTGCAGAAAATGAAAAACTGAAGAGGAAGAGTTGGAAAGGCAGGAAAGCAGCGACGCAGGCGCAGTGGGATGCTCCCAAAAGCTTTCCTATTGGAATCTAGGGAGTGTTCCTGTGCAGGCTCCGTCAGTAACGACGATACTCTATTGTGAAGACTACATTCCTGCTTGTTCCTGGAGAAATGCTGAAGCTCTGAGGAAACAAGTGGAGGAACTCAGAGAGGAGGTGGCGAGGCTGAGGAGCATTCAAGATAGTGAGAAGTACATTGATGAGATGCTTCTTGCAGCAACCAAGCTCTCCAGCACAGGAGAAGATGGGTGCCAACAGAATGTTGATGGTTGGACACAAGTCACCAGGGCCTGCAAATCACCAATCCAACTTCTCCAGCCCTTGACTTGAAGAACCATTATGCAGCCCTGGAAGTGGAGGAGGTGAAAGCATCCCTGGAAATGGAAGAACCAGAGCTCAAGTACCCCAAAGTTGCAGAATCAGTGACCACAAGGAAACGAAGGGTAGTGGTGGTTGGAGACTCTCTTCTGAGGGGTACTGAGGCGTCCATCTGCCGACCAGACTTGATGTCCAGAGAGGTATGCTGTCTGCCTGGTGCCGAAATCCAAGATGTTACGGAGAGTTTGCCGAGACTCATCAAGCCCACTGACTATTACCCAATGTTGCTAATCCATGTTGGAACAAATGATACTGCCAGGTATACCTCGGAACGTACCAAAAGTGACTTCATGGCTCTGGGACAGAGGGTGAAGCAGTTAGGTGCACAGGTGGTGTTCTCTTCAATCCTCCCTGTTGATGGCAAAGGCCAAGGCAGAGAGGCTCACATCCTGGAGATGAATGCATGGCTGCGTGGATGGTGTCATCGAGAGCGTTTTGGTTTCCTAGACCATGGGATGCTGTTCCAAGGGTTGCAGAGCAGAGATGGCATCCATCTGTCCAAGAAAGGTCAACGCGTCTTCAGTAGTAGACTGGCTAATCTACTGAAGAGGGCTTTAAACTAGATTTGTTGGGGATGGGTGAAGAAAGCCCCCTGGTAAGTGAAAGCCCCCAGGTAGGTGATACATTAAATAACTTTATGGAAATGGGTAACAGGGGTAACATATGGAAAGCAGTGTGTATAAATGCCCGTAGCATGGGAAATAAGATCCCTGATGTTGAAGCTTTGGTGGGAGTGGCTGACTTGGATTTAGTGGCAGTTACAGAAACATGGTTCACAGAAAACCATGATTGGAATGTAAATATACCTGGCTATACTTTATTCAGAAAGGACAGGGTAGGAAGTAGGGGAGGAGCAGTGAGTGAGAATCAGCTGTGCCTACTTAGTTGGGAACTGTGTGTGAGAGAAAACTGCAGCCAATCTGAGCACTTTTCAAATCATTTAAAATCCCTTCAGCAAAGGCTCCAACGATCCTGTGAGCAGTGAGTGAGAATCAGCTGTGCCTACTTAGTTGGGAACTGTGTGTGAGAGAAAACTGCAGCCAATCTGAGCACTTTTCAAATCATTTAGAATCCCTTCAGCAAAGGCTCCAACGATCCTGTGAGCAGTGAGTGAGAATCAGCTGTGCCTACTTAGTTGGGAACTGTGTGTGAGAGAAAACTGCAGCCAATCTGAGCACTTTTCAAATCATTTAGAATCCCTTCAGCAAAGGCTCCAACGATCCTGTGAGCAGTGAGTGAGAATCAGCTGTGCCTACTTAGTTGGGAACTGTGTGTGAGAGAAAACTGCAGCCAATCTGAGCACTTTTCAAATCATTTAGAATCCCTTCAGCAAAGGCTCCAACGATCCTGTGAGCAGTGAGTGAGAATCAGCTGTGCCTACTTAGTTGGGAACTGTGTGTGAGAGAAAACTGCAGCCAATCTGAGCACTTTTCAAATCATTTAGAATCCCTTCAGCAAAGGCTCCAACGATCCTGTGAGCAGTGAGTGAGAATCAGCTGTGCCTACTTAGTTGGGAACTGTGTGTGAGAGAAAACTGCAGCCAATCTGAGCACTTTTCAAATCATTTAAAATCCCTTCAGCAATGGCGCGCCCGTGCCTTGCGGGCCCGCGCCTGAGGGCCTCGCAAGAGGGCCCTTTGGCGTGGCCCTTAGGCGGTGGACCGTGCGAGACCCACTATCTGCTGCTATATGCTCATTCTGTTCAGCGATATGCTGTTTGTAGTTAATGTAAGGTAATGTAATGTAAGTTATGTACTGTGTTCCCTGTTTGTACTCCTAGTGTTTTGTTGTGATGTAATGATAATGCAATGTATGTTTCCCTCACCTTTGTTTAACTTTGTGCTGTATTAACCGCTTTGATTGAAGGAAAAGGCGGGATACAAAACATGTTAAATAAATAAATAAATAAATAAATATGTAAAAACTACTATTAAAGCTTTAGAATTACAGAGCTTAAAAGGGAGAGGGGAGGCATTGTGGGTTAAACTAGAAAGAGAGTAAGAGAAATCTATTTCCATTGGTGTGATATACAGACCTCCCTCACAAGAGGAAGAGGTGGACAGAGTTAATTGAAGACATGCGCAGCATTGCTACGAAAGGGGAAGTGCTACTGATAGGAGATTTCAATATGCCAGATGTTGATTGGCACATTCCTGCTGCAGTATCATCTAGAAGTAAGGAGATCCTGGATTCTCTACAGGGAGAACTATTCAGGCAATTGGTAACAGACCCCACACGTGAAGGGGCCATACTGGACTTGGTGCTTACCAATGGTGAAAGTGTTTCTGATGTTGTAGTGGGAGATCATTTTGCATCCAGTGATCACCAGACGGTGTGGTTCAGTATTATTTTTATTTATTTATTTTATTTATTTACATTTCTTATATACCGCGCTATTAAAATCAGTGCGGTTTACAATGAACAGAAACATACTACAATGCGTAAGTTACATTGAGTTTACAGAGAACAGGGTTTGAACTTGGGAGAACCGGGGAAACTAATTACAGGTCATATTAGGACTAGGGCTGTTAGAATCCATTCAAAGGTGAGGATCTTAGACTTTAGGAAGACTAACTTTGCTAAGATGGGTCAATACCTCAAGGAGTCGTTAGTTGGATGGGAACAGCTGAGGGATGTAGAAAAACAGTGGGAAAAACTGAAAGGGGATATTTTAAGGGCAACCAACTTTTTTGTTAAAATGGTAAATAAAGGTAAAAGGAATAGAAGACCGCTATGGTTTTCGAAAGAAGTAGCTGAAAAAGTGAAGAAAAAGAGGGAGGCCTTCATGAAATACAAGAGATCACAGAGGGAGGAAGATAGGCATCTGTATTTGGAAAAACTTAGAGAAGCTAGCAAAGTAGTCAAGGCGGCAAAGATTCAAAAGGAGGAGGAAATAGCCAATGCAATAAAATGGGGGGATAAGACATTTTTCAGATATATTAGTGAGAAGAGGAAGGGCAAGAATAAGTCAGACTCAAGGGTGCAGGGGAGGAATATGTAGAAGCTGATAAGGATAAAGCGGAATTGCTTAACAAATATTTTTGTTCTGTGTTCACAGATGAAGAACCAGGAGCAGGACCTCAGAAAACACCCACAAATAGGAACAGAAGCAAAGGACAATTTTCAAAAGACTGTGTTCGTGAGAAACTATCTCAACTTAAAGTAGACAAAGCGATGGGACCGGATAGGATACACCCTAGAATACTGAGGGAACTTGGGGACGTTCTAGCAGCTCCACTGACTGACCTTTTCAATGCCTCGTTGGAGTCGGGAGTAGTGCCAAAGGACTGGAGAGAGGCTCATGTGGTGCCTTTACACAAAAGCGGAAGTAAGGATGTGGTTGACAACTACAGGCCGGTTAGTTTAACTTTGGTGGTGAGTAAATTATTGGAAACGCTGCTGAAACAGAAAATAGTGAGGTTTCTGGAGTCCAGTGGATTGCAGAATCCGAGGCAGCATGGATTCACCAGAGGCAGGTCTTGTCAGACAAATCTGATTGATTTCTTTGACTGGGTGACCAGGGAGTTGGACCGAGGGAGAGCCCTAGATGTGGTGTATTTAGATTTCAGTAAAGCCTTTGACACTGTTCCTCACAGGCGACTTATAAACAAACTGAGCACCCTAGGGATGGACCCTAAAGTTACTGCTTGGGTTAGAAATTGGTTGGGTGGGAGGCGACAAAGAGTACAAGTAAATGGAGCTCACTCTGAGGAGAAGGATGTTATCAGTGGTGTGCCCCAGGGATCTGTCCTTGGTCTGATTCTTTTTAACATCTTTGTTAGTGATATAGCGGAAGGGCTTTCAGGTAAGGTTTGCCTCTTTACGGATGATACCAAAATCTGCAATAGAGTAGACACCCAGGAAGGGGTAGATAACATGAGGAGGGATCCAGCTAAGCTTGAAGAATGGTCTAGAATTTGGCAGCTGGGATTTAATGTTAAAAAATGTAAGGTCATGCATTTGGGCTGCAGCAATCCAAGGGAACAATATAGTATAGGGGGTGAAGTACTTTTGTCCACTAAAGAAGAGCGGAACCCAGGCGTGGTTGTGTCTGATGATCTTAAAGTAGCTAAACAGGTAGAAAAGGCGATGGCAAAAGCTAGAAGGATACTTGGGTGCATACGGAGGGGAATGGCTAGCAGAAAAAAGGAGGTGATAATGCCTCTGTATAAGTCTTTGGTGCGACCTCATTTGGAATATAGAGTGCAATTCTGGAGACTGCACCTTCAAAAGGATGTGAACAGGATGGAGTCGGTGCAGAGGGTGGCTACTAAAATGATTAGTGGTCTTCATTATAAAGCATATGAGGACAGACTGAAGGATCTTAATATGTACACCTTAGAGGAAAGGCGGGATAGAGGTGATATGATTGAGATGTTTAAATACCTCCGTGGCATAAATGTTCAGGGAGAGTGCCTCTTTCAATTGAAAGCAAGTTCTGCTACGAGGGGACATGGGATGAGGGTGAAGGGAGATAGATTCAGGAGTGATATGCGGAAATATTTCTTTACGGAAAGAGTAGTGGATCTCTGGAATAGTCTTCCCAGTGGAGGTGGTAGAGATGAGGACAGTAACTGAATTCAAAAAAGCATGGGACAAACACAGAGGATCTCTAAAGGTAAAAAGGGGACTGTTGTAGTTGTTATGGAAGGACAGACTAGATAGGCCATGTGGTCTTTTTCTGTCGTCATATTTCTGTATTTCTAGTATTGATGCTAGGCCCGAAGCCCTCAATGCCCGCGTCAAAGGCTGCAGAGCCAACTGGTATGGAGACCAGAATGGGGGCCTTAGAGAGCAATATATCTGCCCTCGTGGGCATGCAGCGGGTGTTTATGTCTGGCTCATATGGTTCATCTGCCCCGACGACGGGATCCTTAAGATCAAGGGCTTCCCCGGATGTCGAGCAGGTCCTCAAGTTCCACCAGTCCTGAAGAGAGCCCCAGGAACCAGACAAAGTCTGCTCCTCGGGACACCAGTCCTCCCCAGCGAGCACCCATGGCTCTGACCACAGATCCTCTGGAGGCTGCAGACAGCCTAGAGCAGCCCTTGACTGGCGTGATGGCATGGCATCTGACATACTCGGGCTTCGAGTTTGAATGGGAGACTGAGGACAAAGAGTTCCTGAACAGAAGGTGACACTGAGATGTGCCCTCGAACCTTTTCCCCCAATGCTCCAATACCATTCCCTGCCTGAGTACATTGCTTTCCTTGATTTTTTGCGGGACATGGCGAAGGCTCTCACTATCAAGATCGAAGCCGAGGAGATCCTGCGCACTGAGTTAGAGATACTCCAATATGAGGCACCCCCTAATGAAACCCTTACGGTACCGGTGCCCCCAATCCTCGAACACCTTCTCCTCCGGATGTGGGAAACACTGGCATCGGTACCAATTGTCAGTAGGCGCCTCGACACCATGTACCAGGGTATACCAAAGCCCTGGGTTCCAAAGGACCCAGCTTCCCCACAGCTAGATCATCATGGAGTCAGCCATGCGTCGGTGCAAAAGCCAAAAAACTCATTCATCATTGCTGCCCAGCAGGGAGGCCAGAACTCTCAATGCCCTTGGCTGGAAGGCCTTTCAGGGCTCGATCCTAGCTTGTCGGATCCAGTCCTATCAGCTCTATATCGGCATGTACCTGAAGGAACTGTCGATGGACCTTGGTGGATTTTCAGCAGGCCTCGAGGGGGAACCCCTATAGAGGTTTCAGACACTGACCTTGGCGGTGAAAGAGTGCTCAAAGTTTTTGTCTCAATCAGCCTACTATGGCTTCTTCGGCCAGGGTGGCCGCTGCAGGCATCGGGGCCTGACGCCAAGCATGGCTGCAGTGGTCTGACCTAGAGCAATGGGTGCAGGACAAGCTGATTGATGTCCCCTGCATAGGAGAGAACCTATTTGGGAAACCCATGGCAGACAAGGCTGCAGAGATAGAAACCAATTTCCGGATGAGAACCAGGCTCTCGAAGAACCACCTTGGAGTAACCCTGGAAGAAAGCCCCGGGGAAGAAGCCCTTCTTCCCAAGGAAGAAGGGGGGCTTTGGTGGTACCCCACATTTCCAGGCCTTCTCGGCCCCTCAAAAGGGCCAGCAGCAAAAAGGCCATGGACATGGTTCCTGAAAGCAAAAGACCCCAAAGTCCTAGGCGCCAACCTGGGGGGAGCTTTTGACTACCTGGGCGCGACCTCCCCTCCCCCAGGGGGTCCTCTGCAGCCTATAGGGGAACACCTAGCCCTGTTTGCCCACAGATGGACAGCCATCACCTCTGACACCTGGGTGCTACAGGTGATCGAGGCGGACTACCTCCTCCACCTACAGAGGGTGCCACTCTCGTACTTCCCAGGAGAGCCCACCAGACCTCTCCTTCACCGGACCCTGCTTCTCACCGAGCTAGCAGGCCTAATCCAGGACAAGGCAGTGTAGCCAGTGCCAAAACATCTCCGGGGCATAGGCTTCTACTTCAGGTATTTCCTCATCTCCAAGAGGACAGGGGGCCTCAGACCCATCCTGGACCTACAAGAGCTAAATAGGTTTCTGCTCAGGGAGAAGTTCAAGATGCTCTCCTTTGGGACACTGCTGCCATTCCTCAAGCAGAAAGATTGGCTATGCTCCTTAGACATAAAGGATATCTACGCACACATACTAATTCATTCCAGCCACAGAAAATATCTCCGGTTCATGGTGGGGGGACAGCACTACCAATACAGGATGCTTCCCTTTGTTCTGGCCTCATCACCAAGGGTCTTCACGAAGTGCTTCATGGTGGTCGGAGCCCACCTCTCACTTATCTGGACAACTGGCTCACAAAGGGGGACATAGCTACAGAGGCACAATGCGCCACCGGGCACACCATAAATGCCCTGCAGGACCTGGGGTTCATCATAAACTACCCCAAGACCCACCTCACTCCAGCCCAGCGCTTAGAGTTCATAGGGGTGCAACTAGATACCCTCCAGGCAAAAGACTTCCTCCCTCAGGAGAGGTCAGAATGCCTTAGGAGTTAGCTGCAGAAGTACACCGACACCAGACGCTACCTGCCCAGTTTCTACTTTATCTGTTGGGACACATGGCCTCCACGATTCATGTGATCCCATATGCCCGCCTGCACATGAGGCAGCCCAGTGGTGCCTCCGCTCTCAGTGGACACAAGGCAACGGCAGGCTCAGGGACAGAGTGAAAGTGACCTGTCAGCTGGCGGACTCCCTTGGATGGTGGCAGATTCCATGTCACCTTTAGGCCAGGATGCCCCCTTCCAGGCACCCACGACCCAGAAGGTCCTTACCATGGATGTCCCCTAATGAGCTGGGGAGCACATTGCGAGGGCCTCCAGACACAGGTAGCTGGTCTCAGAGAGAATCCCGGATGCAAATCAGCCTGCTAGAGCTCCGGAGAATATTCCTGGCTCTCTGAGCTTTCTGTCACCAGCTGCAGCACCAGACTGTGCTGATCGAGACCAACAATCAGTTTGCAATGTTCTATTTGAATAAACAAGGGGGAACAGAGTCGTACCCCCTCTGCCAGGAGGCGATAGTCCTGTGCTCCTATGCAGCACGCAGAGGAATGTTCCTAAGAGCAATTTACCTCCTGGGCCAGGACAATGCCCTGGCAGACAAACTGAGCAGAGTCCTCAAGCCACATAAGTGGTGCCTGGATCCAGTAGTCGCCTCATAGCTGTTTTGTCTCTGGGGCACCCCCTCGATGGACCTGTTCATCAGTCTGGAAAACAAGTGGTTGCTCCAATTCTGCTCCCACCGGCTGCACCTGTCCTGGGTGGCTGCAGATGCGTTCCTCATCCCGTGGATGCCTTCCCACTGACAGCGCTGGACGCCAAGACCCTAATCAAGGTCCAACACGACAGAGCATCGCTAATGCTGATAGTTCCTCAGTGGCCCAGGCAACCCTGGTTCCCACTGCTCCTCTCTCTATTGGTGGTGTTGCCGATTCCCCTGGGCCAAGCCCCAGTGATACTCTCAAAGGAGCATGGCTCTCTCCTACACCCCAACATGGGGTCCCTCTCACCCACAGCTTGGCTACCACGGGACATAGAAGAGATTCTTCTGGCCTCTCATAAGGCCTCCACAAGAAGGGCGTATGCCTTCAAGTGTTGCTGATTCTCGGTGTGGTGCACATAAAGATGGGCAAACCCATTCTCCTGCTCAGTACTGTTGCAGGTGGGACTAAAGTCCAATTCGGTCACATGAGCGCCATGGAGTGGAACGGGTGAACGTAGATCGATTGTTTATGTCATCAGAATATAGAAAGACTAGGGGACATGCGATGAAGCTACAGGGTAACCTATTTAAGACTAATAAAAGAAAATATTTTTTCACTCAACGTGTAATCAAACTCTGGAATTTGTTACCGGAGGATGTAATAAAAGCTGTTAGTGTAGCTGGGTTAAAAAAAGGTTTGGACAAGTTCCTGGAGGAAAGGTCCATAAACTATTATTAAAAGGGACCGGGGATAGCACTGCTTGACCCAAAACAAGCAATGTGGAACCTATGTCTTTTGGGGAACCTGCCAGATATTTGTGACCTGGATTGGCCACTTTTGGAAACAGGATACTGGGCTTTATGGACCTTGGTCTGACCCAGTATGGCATATCTTATGTTCTTATCACAGTGCATCACCATTCCGTTGAGGGAAAGTTCCTCTTGGCTCAGCCCCATATGTCCAGATTCCTGCAGGGACTCATGTTACCCAAACCCCCCATCCGCCCTCCAGCGGCAGAATAGGATTTCAATGTGCTGTTCTCGCAGCTCACTAAGCCTCTGTTTGAGCTTCTGGCTACCTGCCACCTCTCCTGGAAGGCTGCCTTCCTGGTAGCACTCAGCGAGCTACAGATTCTGATGGCAGAGCCACCCAACATGAGGTTCTACAAGAACAGGGTGGTGCTCCACACACACCCCAAGTTTCTGCCAAAAGTGATGTCCCCATTCCACCTCCTCCTTTCTGAAACCTCATGCCGGTAGGGTTGAGACTGTTCTCCATACTCTGGATTGTAAGAGAGCCCTGTCTTACTACCTGCATCAGATTTAGGGCCACCACAAAGTACCACAGCTTTTCTTATCCTATGACAACCCTGTCCGTTTGGGTGGTGGACTGCATTACCCTCGCCTATGAGCAGGCGGGGATCTCACTGGACCAGAAAGTCACAGCGTACCGCATCAGGACCATGGCTACTACCATGGCAAATCTGCGTTCCGTCCCTGTGACGGAAATCTGCCGGCCGTCACCTAGTCTTTGGGGTCCATACATTCGTAAGTTCACTACTGCCTGGAGAGGGAGTTCCGATGGGACAGCGCCTTCAGCCAGGCCATACTCCATAAACTTTTCGGGGAATAGGCAACTCCTGCCCTCTGACCCTTCTGTGTTCAAGCTATTAGAGTGCTGGTCCTCTGCCGGATACCTGGGTCTTGCGAGATTCTCTCAGTAGGGATTTGACTGCTGCTGATCATGGCTCACCCTTTACAGGTCGCCATGACGTTTTTACAGGTTTTCGGTAGCCTGTAGCTGGAGCTTTCTTTGAAAGCTGGGGAGATGCTTCCATGCAGGCTCCGTCAGCACCAACCATCATCCATATGTGAGGACTGATTTCTGCTGTCCCCAGAGAACATTCTTTACAGGTAAGTAACTACGCTTACCTGACAATGCCCACCAAGTCGCGGCTGAGACTTTCTTTTTTTCAAAACTCAGCATTTAGTACCAAGCCCCACAGCTCTGGAACACACTTCCCCAGGAACCTTGGAAAGAGAGTCTGTATAAAATGTTCAAGAAAGTGTTTAAAACATGCTTCTTTCATAAGGCCTTTGATTAATAATACCCATTGTTCCTCTCTTCAGCTGGTTTCTGATTCTCAATCCAATGATCCTAGTTTTGAATAATAACCCCCCTTTTCACTTATATGTTCTGTCTTAGATCAATATGGTTGTTTTACCTCAATTTCCCTGCCACTTTTTTTTATAGGTTTTTTTTCTGTTTGTCCAATTTGTTAATGTTTTTTCCGTAAGTCAATATGCTGTATTATTTGAATGGCAATATAAGAAATTATTTTAAATCAATAAATAAATTAAATACAATTATTCACAACTGTTCATTCCTCTACTCGATCCCTCTAGTTCTGTTCACAAAATAAAGGTAAAAATCAATCAACCTGAGCTAGAGAATTTTCATTTTATGCCCCAGGTTTATGGAATAGATTGCCAGATGATTTCTATATAGTACATAATTATATATTTTTAGGAAGGCTCTCAAAATATGTTTGTTTCAACAAGCACCATTATAATTAGTATCATTATTTGGTTGACACTGTGGTGCATTTCACTTTATAGATTGTGGTGGTGTTTGTAAATTTGTCTTGTTTTGAACTTCAGTGACTAAGCAAGTAATACATTCTTTAAAAGAAACAAACTGGGAGGGGAGTGAGAGAGAGAGAGAGACAGATGGGGGCATGACTAGAAAGAGAGACAGATGGGGGCATGACTAGAGGAAAGAGAGCAAAGGGGGAGAGACACAAAGAATGGTGGCAACTGAAAGAAAGGGAAGAATATCAGACAAAGAAACAGTGGCAGGGATAATTTAGGGGAGAGAGTGTGGTGAAGACGGTCTGCTGGGAGAGGGAGATGGATGTGAAGAGAAAGAGAAATTGGTGTAAATAGAAGAGGAAGGGATATAAATAAAAGCTAGTGGGGACAGACTTGGCGCTTAGAGGAGGGGTACAGAGAGGAAGGGTGGGGATGAACTGGGGATTCCTTAACATTTTGGAAGTTAAGAAGGGGTTCTCAGAACTACAAAAGGTTGGGAACCTCTGTTTTATATGTGAAAATTGATTTAAACTGAAAACAAACACCTTTAAAATACACAATACACATATAGAAAAAGTATATACAGCACATTACCTGCCAGTGTGTGAAACATCAGGCCAAAGCTGATTAACAGAAACGCTTGAGCTGCCATATTTCTATCTTCCAAGGGGCTTCAAATCACAATCACAGACAAATGTTGGTGACAATAAGCTTTCTTCCCTAGATGTTAGCAGACAGAAAATACTTGCATCTAGTTAATAGTAGAAACTCAAAGTTTGCTGCCTTGGTACCACAGCTGAAACATTGCTTTACAGTATACATTTCACTCTGGCTTTCTTCTCTTGCAAGCACACAGGATAATCATTAACCTCAAAATTTGCTTACTGTGTTTACCTATATTTTGCAATAGTTTTCAGAAAGGTCAAAATTACTTTTGGTTTCTCAAATCCTCATTATTGCACATTAGTAGTTATTGTTTTCTGCTGACAACTATGAGTCAGTTTATTCTAATCTTCTGACTCCTGCTCCAAGATTTTCCAGAAGATTTCCTAGAGGTTTGCATTCAAATGCTAAGGTAGCATTTGTGCAGGTAGAATTATGATCTATTTAAATAACTTGTGGATATCTGAATATGCTCTATTTCCTGCAATTACCAGTTAGGAAGATTATAACAGCTGTGAAACTGTATTTATTTTCCTAAAAGATAGGCGACTTTAGGGATATAGAAAGCGTTACTAGAACTTGTCCAGACAAGTTGAATTTTTAGCACCCGCAAGGCACACACCCTATGATGTTTATGCACCTATACTTACGCCTGCTATTTATGCCATAGAAGGTGACATTTTACTTACCAGATAATGTCCTTTCCTTGAGTCCTGCTAGACTAGTTCAGATAAGTGGGTTGTTTTCCCCTACCAGCAGATTGGTGGAGACAAATACCAGGTTTCAATGACGTCACTCCATGATCAGCCTCAGTCACCAGAGAGGTCCCTTCAGTATTCTTCCCAAAGCATATGGGAGATTCAGAGCAAGTCTCACAGTTGAAAGAAATGAACTATGAGATTGCAGACCTGCTATTAGTAATCTGTGAACTATCATTAAAATCATCTGTAATACCTGAAGATTGGAGGATGGCTAACCTAACGTCAATTTTTAAAACGGGTTCTGGGGGTGATCCGGGAAACTACAGACCGGTGAGCCTGACGTCAGTACCGGGAAAAAGGTAGAAACCATCATAAAGAACAAAATTGCTGAACATAAAGTGTCCAAATTATACAAAAAATTGCTCCAATCCACACAATACAAAATTTACCATAATCAGGGAACAGGTCTCAGACTTAAGGGGGTGGAACCCAGAAGGTAAACCTTTGCTGTGGTTAACCAACCCCCGTGCTTTGCATCAAGGACCCTTCCGTTCCCCCTCACTCTGTCTTAAGCATAAAATCCGCTTCCAATAAACTCAAATAATTCTGTGATGTCGTTTCCGTACACAAAAAGGAATATTCTTCAGTAAAAATGTAGCATGACTCTTCCATTCATATAAACACAAAGAAGTCAAGTTTTTTTGTACTCCATTTGACTTCAATAAAAAAGGCAAAATGACTTCTCCGTTCATGCAAACATTAAAGAACTGAAGAAAATATTCTATTATGCTGGCTTGTAGTGGTTGATATGGAAGGGCAGACTAGATAGGCCATGTGGTCTTTTTCTGTCGTCATGTTTCTACGTGTTTATGAATTGTCTGATGGGAGGTCACAAATTCTGCTCTAAAGTATTCTCATTGTTCCCTGAAAGCATGATTCCTTTGAGAAATCTCAGGCCTGAAAGTGTGGAAGGCAGTCAAAAAGGTCGAGAACATCATGGATCCACCACCATAATGAACAGTAGGAAGTGTGGTTTCCAATCTGCAGATGTATCTCGCCATTGGCTGCCAACTGTCAGTGGTGTGCATTTCAAAAGTGTTCATATATGTTACCATCTGTCCATGCAACATGTTCCCTGTGAGCTCTCGGTTTCGCATGATGGACTGGGACAAAGGTAAGGTTTTACTTCTCATCTCTGTCTGTGAGCAAAGGGCTACTCCTTGGCTGTCACCCATTAATCCCTTCCACGGTCACATGGTCTTTTGAATGCAACAATCCACATGGCTGCAGTTCAGCCATCAACACATGAAATATTGTACATGGTGTTGGCAAGGATGATGGCCAAAATTGAAGAATGGCTTACAGTAAATCACCTCTTCTCATCATGGTCTGGGAGGAAGCTTTGACAGTTCAATCAGCAGAAAACATCTTCACAACACTGCCTCAGAAAAGTCCAAGTTATCAATGTCCCTGTTTAATATACATTACCAAGTTTAAGTTACAATGTAAACTGCTTTGACTGAAATGATAAAGCGGTATAAAAAATCCTGTTAAATAAATAAATAAATAAAATAAACATTGCCAAATGTTAATCTAGGAATCCCAAGGTCCATGCAGATGCCCTTGAACCCACTTCAGCTTGAATATCTGGGGAGAATGGCTGTTCTGATGGTCTCTTGGGTGCCAATACCAGTGTGAAAGGGGAACAGGATGTGAAGATGGTCATCTCAAAACAAGCAAACCATCAATCATTATGTGATACAAGTCATATGACTACTGACAGTAGATGGCTACGGCATCACATGTGACAGAAACAAAAATGTGGGTATTCATTACAAAAGCACATCGTGGGAGAGTGGGAATCCTTCTCTACTTGGCAGCTGCATAACTTTCCTGTGGGCGCATTGGCACTGATTGGTGAAGTTTGCATCCAACCCTTTAAAACCTTGGGCTGTGTCGCAGGACATTGGAGAGCAGGAATCCTTCTCTACTTGGCAGCTGCACTAACTTTCCTTTGGGCGCATTGGTGCTGACTGGTGACCTCCACATCCAGTCCTTTAAAACCTTGGGCTGTGCTGTATGACATGGCCCTGCCCAAAGGGGAGTGTCCAAAGGGGCAGGACATGCCCCTTTGGAGCATCTCAGAGAAGTGAGTAAGTGACCAATACTGGGCAATGGGGAAGTGCAGAAAGAAGATTTTCCCCGCACTACCAAGTATGAAATCTTCCAAGGATGAAGGTACTGATAAGGCAGATACTGGAGGATGGTAGCGCTGCGTCATCTATTTCCGTGAGTACTGATTTTATCTCTGGAAGTGGGGTTAACCCTACCCCACACGTCACTTGAGATGGCTGTGCTGGTCATGGAGGGGCTTGGAGTACACCCACTTTCCACAGTAGTGAATATCCGGGTCTGGCCGCACTGTCCGGAAGCCGCCGAGGCTAACCATGCAGCATTGATATTGGATGCTGCATGGTTAGCCTCGGCACTTCTAAGATAGGCAAGGGTTTTCCTCGCCTATCTTATAGGTGTTGAGTGCTAACCGTGCAGCTTCTAATATCGGTGCTGCACAGTTAACACTGGTCCTCGCCTCTGCTCTGCCCCAGAATGACCCTGGCATGCCCCAATGTTAACCGGCTAGCATCAGGGCACATAGGGGACTTAGGAATATTCTACGGCACTACCCGTGTATGTGCCATTGAATATCTGGTGAGCAGGCATTTACACAGTTAACTGGAGGTTAACTGTGTAAATGCCTTGAATATCGGGTCCTATATTCCTAGTGCTGAGATTGGCTCAAGTGGATATGGGTGAGCTTGACCAGTTAGATTCTCCTGATAGTTTGGATGTGCCTGAGTTTTTAGAATCCTCTTCAGATAAAATTTTTGCTAGAGTGATGCTGGTAGTAACTTTTGTGACTGAAATGGATAAAAACTCAGTTCTCAAGGCATATTTTCCTAAAGAGGACATATGTTTTGTGGACAGAAGGTCACTCTCTTTCCCGATGTTTCCTGTACTACCCAACTTCGTTGCAAGGTGTTTTTTGAGTTAAAATCTCACACTCTTGCAGCGGGAGCTACCTTTTTTCTTAAGTTCCCATGCAAGTGTGTGGTGGGTCATTGGGGAAAAAGTTATGGCTTTCTGGATCCAGTTCATTTGGTAGATTTTATTAGTAATCATGAGTCTTAATTTCTGTTAGAGACGCATTAGTATTTGGAGTTAATGGAATAATATGATGCACTGCCATGTTTCTTTTAGTGTTTTTTTTTTAAATCTTGGATTTCCTTTCTTACTTAATATGGACTTCAATGTTTATATACAACCAATCTGTGCCATCATTCAATCATTCAAAGTCTATTATCATATCTATGCTGACGATGTCTTTTACTCTATGCCCCATTCTCCATAGGCAACCCTGATTATTCTCCCATCACGGAGTGTGTCAAAGCAGTGTCAGATTGGCTAGCCTCCCATAACCTGACAGTTAACAACAGAAAGTCAGAGGTGTTATTTATAACTAAAGGCAATACTTTCACCCCACCAACTTCCCTCAGGCTGAATGACATTGATCTCGTGCCCAAGCAGAAATTACACTGGACCACCACCTGAATTGGGAAACCCACATACAAAACATTAGCAAGGTAGTTTACCATAAACTAAGAACCCCCCCCCCAACACCTACACCCTCTACTCGAACCCTCAAATTTTCGAACAGTTTGCCAAGCCCTCATTTTTCCTCACTTTGATTACTCTAATATAATTCTCCATGGCCTCCCAAAGCATGCTTTACAGCCTCTACAACTAGCATGAATACAGCAGCTCGAACACTCATGTCAGTATCCAGATACGAACACATCACGACCCTCTTAATACAGCTCCACTGGCTCCCTATAACAAGTCGCTTGACATATAGCAATGACCTTCTAGACTTCAGAAAGAAACTCAAAACGCACATTTTCCAATCACATTTCAACCTGAACTAAACCCACAGATGGAGCAGCCCCTGACCACTGTGTCCAAGAAGATTATCCTGTATATATGTATTTATGTATATATGTAAATGAACTCCCCCATAGCTAAGAAGTGTTAACTCTGTATGATGTGCTTTTCTGACAATCTGTATGTAAACAAAATTTGTACCTGCCTTGATTCGGCAGTTTCACAATAGTAATCCTACCCGCTTCTGATCGCTGGAAGGAGCGGGCTACAAATGCTTGCTAAATAAAAAAAAAATAAATATAAAGCCCTCCTGCTTACCTTCAAGGCTCTTAATGGCATGTCTGCAACCTCCATCGCTGAGCTCATACAACGGACCCCGGAGACCAGAACTAGGAGTCATGCATGGTAAACTCTCTCTGCATCCCATCAAAAATAAGGACTTGTACCCAATCTACTAAGAACCGTGCTTTTTCATTGTTTGCACCAACCTACCTCCAACGATACGAGGCATCACAGTTTAACGTCCTTCAGAAAGGCACTAAAGACATATCTGTTCCAATCAGTCTACAACCAAGCACCCTAAACAAGGCCTCATATTCCTGCCCAATCTTGCGCATCATATTGGTTATGAACACTGGTTAAGAACATTTAGCTTGATTATATTTTATCCTACCATTCCTATGTTTTTTTTAGTTATATTTAATTTGTTCTATTTAAAACTGTTCTTTGTAACTGTTCTACTGTTTTTGTTATTGTTATCTCTGATTCTATGTAAAATGCTTGTTATCTCTGGTTCAATGTAAAATGTTGGTTGCCTTTGTTATATGTAAACTGCACTGATTGCTAAAAAGCGTGGTACATAAAATAAAATAAATATGCACTTTAAGTGTTTACAAATGTGGTCTGGATTGTATCTAGTATTTTTTCTTTTTCCTGTATTTCTATGACAACATGTTTGCTTTGTTAATGATTGAAATTGAATAAAAAAAAGCAAAAGTACATAGTTTACTTTCCCAGGATGGCATTAAGCATGAAGAAATTGAAGTTGTGAACAACTTTAACCTACTTGGATCAACTATCAATAAAGAAGCAACAAGCAGTCAAGAAATCAGACGACGCATTGCTCTTGGCAGAATGGCTATGAAAGACCTAGATAAGATTCTCAAGAGCAGAGATGTCTTTCTCCATACAAAGATTCGACTTGTTCAAGCCATGGTATTTTCAATAACATCATATGGATGTGAAAGCTGGACAGTGAAAAAGACAGATAGGAAGAAAATTGATGCCTTTGAATTATGGTGTTGGCGGTGAATACTGTGTATACCATGGACTGCCCGAAGAACAAACCAGTCGGTACTAGAGGAGATCAAACCTAAGCTTTCTTTAGAAGCTCAGATGACAAGACTTAGACTTTCATACTTTGGACACATCATGCGAAGAGAGAAATCATTAGAGAAAGACATTATGCTTGGCAAGATAGAAGGTCAACGCAAAAGAGGAAGGCCAGCAATGAGATGGATCGATACAATAACAGCAGCTACGGGTACCAGTCTGTCAACAATGAGCCGCCTGACTGAAGACCGAACACAATTTAGGATAGCTATCCAGAGGGTCGCCATGAGTCGACTCCGACTCGACGGCACTTAACAACATCATTAAGCATGGTGCTAGTTCTGAGACTATATCTGAGGATATCCTATGTCAATAGGTTGGGTTAGATGTGAATCTGCTATGTGTCACATCTATGTGCATGTACTGTCAAAAGGCAGTTCACAGATCACTCTACTCATCCAGAGAGTGGACATTAATGTGTAGACATGCAAGGGTGCCCATAATGTTGACCCCAATTGCCGCAGTGTCCTATGTCCGCTCTCAGTTGGTGTACCCCCCAAGGATCCGTCTTGGGTCCACTCTTTTTCTCTCTCTACACCCAGTCCCTTGATGCACTCATCTCTTCCCATGGCTTTCAGTACCATCCTAATGTTGATGACTCCCAGATACACCTGAAATCTCTCTGGCAATGTGCCACCTGGTTGTCCATCTGGACCAGCACCAACTGTATTGCAGGTGGTGGCAGAAGACTCACAGGGCTAAGTATATGGCCCGCAGCTCCAGTAGATTGATCTGCTGGGTGCTCTTGTCTGATGACCAGTTGCCCTGGGTGCGGAGCTCCCCGCAGTTGGCTCCCCAGCCAAGCAGGGAGGCGCCAATGATGAGGACTCTTCAGAGGCTCAGGGTCTGAAAAGGCATGCCTGGCTTGAGATGCTGGAGAGATTGCCACCTGACCGGCGGGTTACAGAGACTCTCTTGGAGGCGTCCCGTGGCCTGAGACCACTGGTCCCGGAGACACCACTGCACCACCCTCATGTGGAGGTGAGCATCTGGGGTGACATGGACCGTGGCGGCCATGTGCCTGAGGAGATGCAGAAGCAGCCAGGAGGGCACCGAGAGATGGTACTGTATGTCCCGTGCCACAGTCCTGAGACAGTCGGCTTGGTCCCTGGGCAAGATGGCCTTCAACTGAAGAGTGTCGAGCTTTGCCCAGATGAACTACAGACACTGTCGGGAGAAGGTGAGACTTGGGGTAGTTTATCACAAAACCCATGTGGCTGCAGAACCTGGATGATGCGTGCGGTGGCCTGCTGCACTTCTGAGGCCGTTCCTCCCTTAATGAGCCAGTTGTCCAAGTAGGAGAAGACAAAGACCCCTGGAGATGGAGGAAGGGGGCCATGACTGCCAGGCATTTTGTAAAGACTCTTGGGGCAAAAAGGGAGTACCCTGTACTGAAAATGTCTGCCTCCCACTATGACCTGGGGGTACTGCCTGTGATTGGGGTGAATGAGGATATGGGTGTAGGCATCCTTGAGGTCTAAGGAACATAGCCATTCTCCCTGCTGAAGGTGTGGCAGTAATGTCCCAAGGGAGAGCATCTTGAACTTCTCCCTCACCAGGAATATGTTGAGGTTGCGCAGGTCAAGGATGGGTGTTAGGCCCCCTGTTGTTTTTTGCACGAGGAAGTACTTGGAGTAGAACCCCTTGCCCTTAAGATGGTAGGGCACCAGTTCCACTGCTTTGTCCTAGAGAAGACCTGCCAGCTCCTTTAGTAGAAGGCCCCAGTGGAGGGGAGACCTGAGGGGCTCTCACGGGAAATAAGGGGGAGGTGTCTGAGTCAGGTGAAGGAGGTAACCCTCCCTGACCACTCAAAGTGCCCAGGAGTCAGTGGTGATGGACAACCACCTCTGGTTATAGTGGGCCAGATGTCCCCCTGTGGGCTGCTGATTTCCATGGTGTAGATAGGCTATGCTCCAGGAGTCAAAAACTCCGCCCTGGCTGGGCCAGAGCTGCTGCCTGGAGTTTTGGAGCCTTCTGCTTACGAGGTTCATACCCATGTCCCTTGGACTGCTGAGCCTGTTGGGGAGCTGGGGAAGCTTGAAAAGGTGGGCAGTTTCTGTAAACAGCCCCTTTCCTTTGGTAGAAGGGATTTTTACCTAAGCCCTTCCATCGGGGAGGGGCAGCGGTCCTTTTTGAGAGCCTGGTCCTTGTCATGAACTTGGTCTACAGCTCGGCAGGCTTGTTGGTCAAGGGTTTGCCAAAGAGGTTCTCTCCTTGGCGTGGGACATCAACCAATTTGTCCTGAACTCACTGCTCAAGGTCAGACTACTGTAGCCAAGCTTGGAGCTGTGCACCGCTGCCCGCTGCCGCAACTCGAGCCGCCAACTCGAACCCGTCATAGGCTACTAGACATGAATTTGGAGCACTCACGGATTGGCCTTGGCCAGGTCTCTTGAACTGGTGCAAGGATTCCTCGGAGAGACCAGCTGAGAACCCAGCAAGTTCCTTTGCCAGGTCTCTCAGGTACATGCCCATGTACAGCTGATAGGCCTGGATGCGGCAGATGAGCATTGAACCCTGGTAACACTTTCTGAAGAGGGCATCCAGGGTGTGGGCCTCCCTGCCAGGGGGGCACTGAGGAGTGCATCTTCTGGCTTTTCAGCCGACGCATAGTCGACTCCACCACCATGGAGTTATGCGGCAGCTGTGACTTTTGGAAGCCCGGGCTCTGGCAGACTCAATACATCGAGTCGAGCCATTTGCTCACTACCGGTACTGACGCCGGTGTCTCCCACATCCGGAGCATCGGCTGTTCCAGGATGGGAGGGATGGGCACCGTGAGCGATTCCCACGGAGGAGTCTCGTACTGGAGGATTTCAACTCACTCGCCAGAGGGTCCTCCTCCAACTCAGTAGGGAACAAAAGTGCCTTGAACATATCCTTGACAAAATCAAGGAAGCCCATATCCTCCAGCGGGGACCACCGTTGAGGCTCCGAGATGGGAGAGTTGGATGGGATGTTGCGGTGGCGATGGGTGTTGGGGGACTCCTCATCCTCCGACTCCCATTAGAAGTAGTCTGTCGAGGACTCAGAGGAGGGCTGCTCTGCAGGCCTCGGGGCTCTCGATGCTCCACAATCGGTGCCCGGCATACTTAACGGGGATGATCGTGGTCCCGTCGAGCGTAACTCGGATCACAACCTCAGTTGAGGATTGACTCAAGGCCGAAGGACCTCGAGGATCGGCTTGGCCTCCGGGGACGTCTTGAATGTTGAGAGCTTGGTGGTCGGGGCTGATAAACTGGCCGTGCTGGACAACAGCGCTGGCTGCTGGTCCATGAAGGCAGACAAACTGCGCTCCAGGGCCGCCATTCTGGACTCTAGGCCAGAAGGCTCCGCAGCCTTTGGCGCGGGCACAGAGGGACTTGGGCCCAATGCTGGCTCCCCCGAAGGGGAATCCTTGATGAAGATGGTGTCTGAGGACAGAGGCCGAGTCCTTTCAGGGGACCTTTGCAGGCTCCTTCTCTGAAGCCTCGGACGAGCATCTCGGACTGTGGGACCAGGCCGACTCAGCCGGTCGAAACTGTCCAAAGATGCTGCCTTCAAGGGTTTCTTCTTATTCCTGTGTTCCCTCAAGGGAGACCCCCTTTCTAAGGACCCACCCGAAGTGTTGAGGCCTCAGACGAGACTTGGGGAAAAACTTATCGTGCTGCTGTTAGCGGCTCTTGAGGGCCTTGCTGGACATCCTTTTGCAGAGACTGCAGGCTGCAGGGTCATGGTCTGGCCCGAGGCAGCAGAGACAGCATTCATGTGTGTCGGTCAAAGACATAATTCTAGAGCACTGATCACACTTCATAAAGCCACTGGTAGCCATGGGGGGAAAAAATACCCCTGCGAGGTCAAAGACTCTTCGGGCTGCCAGTTGGAAAAAAGGGCACGAAGACCCCAGAAAAAGAATGAATGAAAACTACAAAAATAGACCCGAACTCAACACCGAGGCAACAAGGTCGGGTGGCGGGAAGAGTACTGGTGTGATACTGGAGGTGAGTATGAAAACTCGGGAGAGAAAAATAAACTTTTTCCGGGGACAAGCCAGACAAATGTCCGAAGGGCTCTGCGGTAAAAAGGAGACTGAGCAAGATGGCACCCTTGGTTGGGAAGGGGACCACGCATGTGTGGTGGCATCTCCAAAAGGCTTTCTTTGAAAGCTGGGGTGATGCTTCCGCAAGGGCTCCGTAAGCGCCGACGTCACCCATATGTGAGGATTGATTTCCTGCTTGTTTCCGAAGAAGTCAAAGTATCGACGATCGTCTCACTATTTCCCTGATATCAAGGGCTGATGAATGTACCGGTAATCGGTCAATGCGGTATGGGGAGCGTGCTGGGTAGCAATGATGTTGGCCCCAGAACTGGTAGCTGCAGGCAGGATGCCTTCAATTGCACTGTTGGAGCTGTTGATACCGAGGCTGAACAAAGAGTGCGGCCAAACTCCTCTCAACAGCTCGAGAGGAGCTGACCGATGCCTGGGTAGAATCACGTATGGGGGTCTGAGCCACTGTCAGACCATGGAACCGGTAGATCTCCAGATGTCGATGCCTCGGGAGCATTCTGAAGCCTCTCCTGTTTGGCAGGCTGGTCAGTATCAGATGCACCTTTGGGTGAGTCATGACGACGATGAAGGGGCTTACCTCTGGTATCAGTATTCTATGCCAACACTGATGATTTAGACTTGGTCTTATGTATGGAATTTGATGAGACCTGAGAACCATGAGAGGAGGCCGATGTCCTGGACAATGTGGAAGCAACTGAAATAGCGTCTGGGGTGAACAGGACAATCATTTGGTGCATGGTCAGGGCCCAAACATTCTAAACACCAGTCATGTTTATCTGCGACTGATATTGTACCAGAATATTTGGTACATTTTTTGAAACCACTAGTATGTTTTTCCATTGTGGTCAGGAAAAAAATAGGCTGAGGCCTAGCTAGCAGTCGAAACCACCAAAATTTGAAGAAAATAAAAGAATAGAAATGAAATAACGAAAAGAAATAATTGGGGCCAGTGTCAGAAGAGGTACCGGCTTTGAAAGGAAGACAGAACACATAATTAAACCAAAAAAATAACATTTTTCGGTGGTGGAAAGAAACAACCTGTTAGCTCTGTGGAAAATGAAGAACTGAGGAGAGGAGTTGGAAGGCAGATACATAGGCACAGTGCAGTGCTCCCAAAAGCTTTCCAATAGGATGCTAGGGAGTGTTCCCACGCGGGTCCTGTCAGTACAGATGTCACCCATATGTGAAGACTGCATTCCTGCTTGTTCCTGGAGATAGAGAGACACACATCGGCTGAAGGCTGGGGGGGGGGGGGGCTGAGAGAGAGAGATGCTGGGTGATAGCTATGGGGGGGGAGGAATATGACAGAGAGAGATACTGGGTGAAGGCAGGGTGTAGGGACTATGAGAAATTTGTTTTTGCTTAGCACAGTAACCAGACCATGGTGATGTGTGAAGCAAAAAAGGAAGCTGCATCAAATACAGCAATTAAGGGTCGACAATATGCTGCTGACAATCTACTCATTGAGGTTGGTTGGAGAGAGAGGCGGAGAAGGGTTGTGTAATGGCACATTAAGAGCCTGATTAAGCTTTCTTTTTTCCCCACAGAAAATGAGAAAATGGTAAACGGGCCCTTAAAAAAGTTGCTGGGATATACCTTTTGGGAGGTGGGGTCGGGTCGGGTCGGGGGACACAGTGACCAAGGTCTCAGCAGCCAGTTCCTAAATTTTTAAGCTTGTTCGTAGATTCCCAGAAAATTTGTCAAGGCCTGTCCTTCAAAGGCAATTTTCCTACATACTTTAGCAGAAAATCAGCACATGACACAATTGTCCATTCTCCAACCTACTACTTTATTGTTGAAAAAGACAAAAAAAAATTTTGCATCTTTATGAGAGTAATCTATAGTTGGAAACCCTATAAATAGGGGTTTCGCTCCCAGAAAACTGGCTGAGTCACTATACTTGCGTAGTATGAATGATACATTTCAGTCCAGACTGGTTTTATTTTTCAAAGGTCTCATTTGTAACAATTTGCTAAGACATTTTGCTTGTTTTACAATGATGTTTTGTAACATTTATACATTTCTATAAATGTCTCTAAATGTCAGAGATTTTATAACCATTGTGACATAAGGTTATTTCTTATGCATCCATGTATTCAGCTCCAGCCACGGGCAACAGAACTACTGTAGAACTCAATGCTGTAGAAAGGATGAACTAATCTCCAATCCTGAGGTATAACTATCTTGTCTCTGAAGTTCAGAGATGGTTTTGGAGAGATTAGAACCGATCCCAAACCCACATCTGACTGGCAGATTATTCATTGTAAAGAGAAGGTACTACCTTTGCAATTTTGTGAATATACAGAATCATCCACTCCACTTGGTTGCCTGTCCTTTCATATGCTTCAAAATATCTAAGGTCGTAGACCCTAAAGGGTAGGAATGATCTAGAATCTCTGAGGCAAGAGCAGAAATGATAACATTTTCAGAAACTAATAAATAGGCAATACTGGAAAAATGAGTTTCCCAATTTCAAGTAATTAGCAAATTATGTTAGGGATAAAAGCTATGCATATGATACTAAAGACAAATGTAACCTGAGTGGGAAGTTCTGGTTACATCAAGATTAACAAGATAAAGTCAAGTTGCCAGAAACTACTATAGTGTTACTCTGTATTCTTATACCACCACTGGAAAAATTTACCTGCATGTTCCTGACTTTTCTCTTCTTTCCCATCTTTCCTTCTGTGAAACATTTTCTATGCATCATCTCTTCCTTTCAATACATTTAAAGCTTTATTGCTCTCCTTTTATAATGAAGTAACTTTTTGATCATTAGCCAAGTACAGTTGCTCTCTCTTCCCTCCCCCATTTGCTTGGTTTTATGGATGACGTCACAACCTGAGCTCTACATTCTACTAACACCTCAATATTACAAGCGTCTTGAAAAATATGGCTTTGTTTTACAGTTTAATGAAAGAAAACTACCATCCATCCCCTAATTCAAGTTTCAAGAGAGATTCAGTCCTCTGTAATCTGAGTGGTGTTAAATCACAAACTTATTTACCATAAGCACAGAAAATCTTATCCCCTCAATTTAATACACTGACTTAGTTAGAAAATGGCCTATTGAGACTCTGTACTGGTAAAAATCCAGTTAGAGTCAAACACAGTAAACAAACCCCAACTATCAGTAGAAAGGGCAGGAAAGTAGTCTAAAGTGAATTTGCTGAACAAATGAACATGACATGTAAAATTATAATACTCTTGATTAGTTTAGGGCTGCCATTTTAGTTACAAAAAGGCAAATATGATTTTTAAAATGTGCCTGTTTGCACCTTAATGCATATGATGTACTTTGAAACTCTTCTAGGATATACTCGCACTTTACGTAGTTAAAAAATAATGTAACCCATCTACACTGAATCCACATCAAATATTACTCATTCAATGGGTATCTTTAATTAATCCTGCCTAAATATGTGGCTTATGATCAGAAAGTTCAGACAAGGTATTTCCATGTGTGTGTTTTATAAAAGAATTTAAGATGCTAGTTTGTTTTACTCAGTTCATGGACTCTCTCCAATGCCAATTTGCTTTCCTAGCATGGCACTACCAGCCTGCGTTTGCGAATACACTCCCAGATCCACTTGGGTGAGACCTGCTTCACATCTGTGGTTTCTTGTGTTGTGTCACCCATAACATGGGTTGCTGAGCATATGTCAAACTCTTGGACCAGGTCCCCATCAAAAGCAAGAAAATAGCGTCGGATTTTGCTGAAGTCATCCAGAGAGGATGGTAGATAGAGCTTCACCCCAGTAAATATATTCAGTAGAGTCTGCAAATTAAGATATGACAATGAGGAAAAGGAAATAAGCAAGCAACTCTGTATACAGAAAGGACTGATTTGATATAAAACACTTCATGGAGCAGTTGGTTCATGAACTAACAAAAAAAAACTTTTCATAAAATGGAACAAGGAGTCAAATAATGAAAAAAAGGAAACAAGCATTAGCAAAACCCTGTGAGAGTGTCAGCTGGACCATTAGACAATAGAGGGGTAAATGGGGTAGCACTGGAGGACAAGGCCACAGCAGAGAGACTGAATGAATTCTTTGATTTAGTCTTTAGTGATGACGATGAAGTAAAGTTATCCATTTTTGATGCAGAAGAAACTCCTTTAAATATGGCAATTTATTAATTTAAAAAATCTTTTCAAATATTTATCAAAATTCTCAAAACATATCTACCAGAAATTCATCAAAACATTTTCAAAATTCATTAAAAGTTCATCTTCAAAGATTCAGCAAAATCTATCTAAAAAAAATTCTTTAAGCTATTTCATAATAAATTTTTCTTTTGAAAGAGCAAAACAATATCATCAGATTTTATTTAAATTTAATGCAATTCCCAACTGCCTAAAAGTTCCCAATTGTCTGACAAAGGATCTTTGTTTCGCAAACCATAAATTCTTCGACTCAAATCAATCACAAATGTCGCAGGCAAACTTTCACATTATACTGCAGACTCTAACTCACTTAAAACAAAACTTCCACTCATTACAAGCATTCAAACCATCTGGTTCAGGAGGAAATGACGTCAATGCTAGAGATGGCAGATTAAGCCTTCGTCTCCACAAGCGTTGAGGGTGTATTAGTAAACAGCTATAGCAATGCCATCAGCAAAAGCGTATCAAGGTGCTTAACGAAGCAGTGAAAGTAGCAGGAAAGCTATGGCTATGAAGCTGCGTGAGAAAGCACAGTTACTTACCTGTAACAGGTGATCTCTGGGAACAGCAGGAATAAGTCTTCACATATGGGTACGTCGGTACCGACGGAGCCTGCGCGGGAACGCTCCCCAGCGTCCAATCAGAAAGCTTTAGGGAGCATCCCTCAGCGCCTGTGTGCTGCCTTCCCGCCTTTCCAACTGTCTCTCCTCAGTTGAGTTTTATAGCTGAGACAAAGAGAGAGAGAGGAAAGGAAAGATAGAGAGAGAGATACAACTCCTAGGGGAGGTGGGTGGGTTGTGAAGACTTATTCCTGCTGTTCCAGAGATCACCTGTTACAGGTAAGTAACTGTGCTATCTCCAAGAACAAGCAGGAATGAGTCTTCACATATGGGGACTCCCAAGCTAAGATGCCTGGAGCCCTAGCATGTTGGAGATTGAAACATGCTACACCTCCTTTGGCCAGGCATCCTGAGGATGGAGGGTAGGAGTTGAAAAAGAGAGGAGCTGTAAAAAACAGCTAACCTAAGATAGGACTACAGGCAAGGAGTCCTGGTATGTATATTAATTATCATGAAATATATTGAAATGAACAATTACAATATGGACCTCACCTACTGGATTGCAGGAAGTAGAGAGGCTGATGGAGTCTACTGGGGATCCAGTAGAGGAATCTTCAAGGTGACCTCACTGAAGTGAAGGTGAAGGTCAAAATCTGGAAGTGACAAGTGACCCCAGGGTTCAACTGGGGTAGTACAAAAACGGTAGGTCTTTTTAGTGGGAAGCTTTATGGAGAAAGCTGAAAACTCTTTTGGCTACAGAATTACTCACAGTTAGGAGCAAAAGAGGAAGACTGACCGATTTGGACAAACTGGCCTAGTCCTTGAGGGAAGAAGGGGTATGGGAAAAACCCCGTATTCCCAAAGAAAGGACAGATGTCTGAGGAGTTGAAACCTCAGATCTACTGAAGATCCACCATGTCTTTCCTAACTGGTGAGAGGTAGGAAGATATTGGAGCATGGAGCTTCAGGGATACCTAAACCTAGGGTTATGGTAGGAGCTGTCGGTACCACAGCAGTGGTTGTGTGCATAATACCCCAAACATACTGTGGAACAGTATGAACATGTGCAATGCCCACTGTCTGGAACATATAGGAAGGTGAAACCTTTATGAGCACAGACAGTTAGAGAGATAAGTATGTAAATACATATCTAGCTATAACGAAGCATCTCGACAGATACACACACACACATATATATATATATATATATATATGGGTATTGTCATGGTAGCGCCATCAGAACCCATGGAAGTAGGGGATTGTGAGCGAAACCTAAGGGAAACTAACAGCTCAGGTTCACACATGGGGGAAGGTTGCTATGAGCAACAAATGAAAACAAAGCCATGAGGTGTTAGGGAACGCCTGAACAGAAAGGGAGCACAGAATTCATTAGAAAATGAAGAGCACCTGCATGGGGGCAGAGCCCAGGCTAACACCAATTTGAACGTACTTAAAAATCACTTACCGGAAGGTAGAGGGGGCGAGTGGAGAACAGAGAGAGAAGTAGTAGGAACTACAAGGGCTGTAGTTGGAACTACGGGAGAAGCGTTAGGAACTGCTGAGCTTGAGAGCAGTGTCCGTGGAGCTGTGAGGATGGAGCCAAGGGGGATTATCCAGAGCACAGGAGGTTGGTGACTTTCAGAGAACCTGTTGGGAACAGCAGTACACAGCCTCTCAGTATCCCCAGGAACGTTGCTGGAAAAGGGGCTTCAAAGCAGAGTTGTGCTTATCCGAGAGAACAGGAAATAGCAGTGCCTAAAGGTAGGCGTATTTACCCTAATAAGAGAGATTTGCAATACCCTGACTTTCTATGCACGTATCAGGAGCTCTGTAGTTCTCAGGAACCCAACTACAGGAAATACGGTAGTTACCCACGGGCCACTGGTATAGTGGGGGAGGAGAGTGTTTTAACTCCCCGACAAGAACCTTATAACTTTAACAGCAATTGGGAGCCTGAAGTTTACTCTGATGAAGAGGAAATGCAGATTGAACCTCTTGGAGAATCTTTAGAGGAAAATGAAATGGATTGCACATACACATTATCTGATTGTATAGCATCTTTATGTTAAAAGCAGCCAGAACTGTTTATGAGAAGAGTTCCGTAAGTAAAAGGAACTGTTTTCTGTTACTTTTTGTTTCCTGGTTTAATGCTGAAGAAAGCTAAGTTTTGTTGAAAGTATTTTTCTTTAATTGTGTTATCAGACGAAGGGTCTGACCTGCTTTAAGTTCCACTGTTATGAATCCACCCCGGACGGGGAATAAAGCATGAGTTTAACCTTACCCTCTGCTTCAACTACACTTCTTTGGCTAATGGTGAAAACTACAGGATCCAGAAGGCTTTGCAAAATGCCTTCATAGGAGCTCTAGCCATAAAAATACTGCCCCATCAAACGACCCAAGCCCTTTTTAGCCTCTGGGTACGTTAGTGGGTGACAGTATATATATATATGTGTATGCATATATATATATATGGGTATATATATATGTCTGTAGTGAGATCTCGAGGGGCATAACATATGCACACGCAGCTGACAGACCTATGTATCTATAGAAATGTATATAGATATATATACATATATGAATATATAGGTCTAAAGATAAATGTCTGCAATTAAGCAGACAGAGATATGCCTATAAGAACATTCACAGGGGAGATGTGAAGAGGAAAGATTCATCCAATAACAAGAAGGTGGAACCTACTTGAGAAGATATATAGAGAATCTATTCCCCCTGGTTATGATGGTGCAGGAATGCTATCCAGTGAAATAACCAGGATGGTTCCGTGAAAAAACAGAGGATAATATCAGTCTGTAAACAGCAAGTCCTGAGTTCAGGAGAACTCTAGCATGGTAAATGGACAGAAAATGCATAGGATGAGATACCAGGTTGACCCACTTGAGGGACAAAAAAAAAAAAGGGTATCATGCGTTTTTTAGTTAAATATGTGCTGTCCATGAAGGATTAGGATACCATGAGGACAAGCTGCAAGGAAAAAAGAGCATATTCCCTGTAGGAATTGGACAACTCTTTAGACTTTCACGTAGAGAAGGCTTATGTCCTTTATTTTAAAAAGGAGTTAGTAGGGTGTGAAGAACCCTCACAGTCATGGAGAATGACTGAGGAAGCCTTTTTCAACCATATAGGATAGTCATTAGAGAAAAAACCCCATGCTCTCTAGCAAGGGCCCATAGTGGAAAGCTTCTCTGTAGGATTGCAGAGAGCATTATGTAAGAGAATTGGGAGATAGAACTGGCTGTTGGAGAAACCCAGCAGCCACGTCAACTATGCTGCCAAACCCAAAGGAATTGGAGATGGCAAGAATAGAAGATAGTGTGATAAGCCTGAAGTGATAAGGATTATCCAAGAAAGATGTAAGGCCTGGCAGAAAGTAGTGGAGGACAAGACTGGAAACTTGTGGAAAAGTACCAGTAGTCCAATCACTGGAACTCCTACATGGGCAGCTGCTGAATAAGACAGCAGAGAGAATCTTTCTGTGTAAAACAGAAAGAACAGACAGAACAAGAGAAGAAATTCCTGTCCCTGTCTGATGAGCTGCCCAGGCAAAAGGAGGGAGTTCACTCAAGAGAAAAAACTCCACACTGGAATGGAAAGAAAGGCTAGAAAGGCTAAGGAAGCCTTCCAGTGGTATGGTACCACTCTTACAGGGGAAAAACCTGAATAAGAGGGTAGAGAAACGAGCTGAAGGGTGACTTACCATATGGTAAGTCTGTGGAAGGAAAAAATTCATGTTGGTACAGAAAACTATCATGGGATAGTTGTTAAACCTCTCTTCTTGGCAGGAAGAAGAGAAACCTGTGACCCATAGACATGAATATCCTGACAGCTCAGCATACCTAGGAGCAACTGGAATTCCTGAGAAAAGGAATCCATGTATAGAGTTTTGAATGAAAAACAGTGAAAAACTTCTGCTGAGAAGAAGTCAACTGTAGGTTGTAAACTCCAAGAGGCAGAAAACAGATTAATCAGAACCCTATGGTTGCTGGGTTTGTTTAGCCTGGCGAGAGTTTGGATTCTTCAGACCAGGGTGATGTTTCCCCTGCTTGGGAACATCTGTATGATGGGCAGGAGAAGAGTAAAACCTTCTCCTCCTAGGGAAAGAAGGTTTGGTAGGACATTTCCTACTTACTGGGGAAGGAGAAGGCTAGGATAGCCTTCAGAAACAAGGAAGTCAGTAGACCACTGAGCAACCTGATGTAAAGACTCCTTATTGAAGAGATTTTCTCCAGTGCAAGGAGTATTACCCAATCTTTGTTGTGCCCATTTGTTTAAGTCTGAAGCTTGAAGCCAGGCTCTACGTCGTGCCCCTATGGCTATAGCAGAAGTTCTGCTAACAGACTCAAAAGAGTCTAGGGAAGCACGAGTAAGAAACCAAGAGATACTTTGAATATGACTAAGTAGTAAGGAACAGTCTGCAGTCTTGGGCTCTGAAAGAAAAGGAGTCAAAAGATATAATCTCTTTGTGACCTCCTGAAGAGATAGACTTATATAAAAAATATATGAGAGAATCCTTGCTGAGAGCATGGATGTCTGGAAGGTTTGACGTCCAAAGGCATCTAGTGTCCTAGACTCACGACCTGGTGTGTAAGAAGAGTGCTTCTTCTTACTTTTCACCTTCCTCATTGCTGATTCCACCACAATGGAATGATGGGGAAGTTGAGTCTTTTGAAACCCTGGAGAGGGGGGCACCTGATACAGAAGATCAGTTGCTCTAGAAGGTGAGGGTACCTTTAAAGGTGCTTCCCACATTCTTGGAAGAAGATCCTGCAAGGAAAGCACAGTTACTTACCTGTAACAGGTGATCTCTGGGAACAGCAGGAATTAGTCATCACATATGGGTACGTTGGTACCGACGGAGCCTGCGCGGGTAAGCTCCCCAGCTTCCCAGAAAGGAAAGCTTTTGGGGCCTCCCCACAGCGCATGCGCGCTGCCTTCCCGCCTTCCTGACCAACTCTCCTCAGTTCGAGTTTAAAGCTGAGACAATAGAGAGAGGAAAGGAAAGAGAGAGAGAGATTCAACTCCTAGGGGAGGTGGGTGGGTTGTGAGGACTAATTCCTGTTGTTCCCAGAGATCACCTGTTACAGGTAAGTAACTGTGCTATCTCCAAGAACAAGCAGGAATGAGTCCTCACATATGGGGACTCCCTAGCTAAGATGCCCGGGAGATCCCCCCAAGGGTATGAGACCCTGAAGGGTTCCTCGTCTTCCTATGGATCTCAGGCATCCATTCAGGGAAGGTGGGCAGGAGTTGTTCAAGAATGGAACAGGTGTCTGAGGACAGCCTGACCAAACAAGGCATCCCGGCGGGAGTCCTTGTCCAAACAGTAATGGGCTGTGAAGGTATGAACCGAGGCCCAGGTGGTTGCTCGACAGATCTGATCGATGTACACAGAATGAAGATGAGCCATAGAGGTGGCCATGGCTCTCACATTGTGAGCTGTGACATGGCCCTCCAGAGAAAGGTTCTTACTCTGGTAAGCAAAAGAGATACACTGAGCAATCCAATTGGACAGTGTTCTTTTAGAGACTGGAAGTCCTAAATGGGAAGGATCAAAAGTAACAAAAAGCTGAGAAGACTTTCGATGTTGCTGTGTCCTGTGGAGGTAAAAGGCAAGAACTCTTTTTCAATCTAGAGTATGAGTTCCTCTCTGCACTGGATGCATGAGGAGCTGGAAAAAAGACAGGTAAATATACCTCTTGATTAAGATGAAAAGGGGAGACCACTTTAGGCATAAAGTGGGGATTGGTCCTAAGGACCACCTTATCATGATGGAACCTTGTATAAGGTGGATTAGCCACTAGGGCTTGCAGTTCACTGATACGGCGAGCTGAGGTGACTGCAATTAAGGAAAATAACCTTCCAGGAAAGAAATTTCAAGGAGGTGGTGGCTAAGGGTTCGAAAGGTGGCTTCATAAGCTGACCAAGAACCAAGTTTAAGTCCCATGCTACCGGGGGAGGTCTAATGGGAGGTTTAGTTAAAGTTAGGCCTCTCATGAATCTTGCGATAAGAGGATGAGAGTGTAATAGCGAAAGGCCCGCAACCCCAATAATACCCGGAGTCAATAGACGAGGATTCAACTCCCTTTTATTGTATATACAATCTCAGCACTAGCATACAAAATGTCTGAGAGCAGAGCTCAGAAAAATGACAGTTTATATACCTTTCTTCTCCAGTCTAATACAGGCAAAACTTCTCATTGGCCACAGTGGCCCACCACTTACTCTCATCCAATAGACATCTCTGACCGGGCCCAGGACTCGTTACCCCTGCTTGGGTCTTACTAGCCACGGGTCAGCAACTAGACATAACACTAAACATAATACTTCTGTTAAAGTATACAGTATATTTCGCTACTCTTGCAAGGTCAGTTAGCCACAAAGATAGTGGAAGGCATATCAGAAGCATTCTCAACAAAAGCAAAACAAAGCAAGGTCAAAGAAAGCAAGGCTAAGACGTGTTTCTAATAGCTACTGGTGATTTCTGTAATATTCCAGGCACATATCTCTAGCCCTGGCTGAAAACACTAAACAATCCAAACGCTAGACAAAATATTCTTACACTGTTCAGCTTCTCTGCTATATTTTTGTCCTAATTACAAGGTCAGTACACATCTAACAAAGATACAGTGGCGCGGCATTCTACTGAAACAGACATCTGGCTTATCTAAACAATAAACAGTAATGAAAGTTTTAATTCTCTTATTTCCAGGAGAGCAGAACATGTTATCAAACCAGAATAGAACGGTATTTCTTTCTAACAGCTAACAGCATTCTGTAATTTTCCAAAATCAGCAATAACATTTTAAAGCAGGAGAAAAAGGGCTTCAGACCTAGCTCTGCTACATGCTAGGCCATCGCCTATCACAAGAGGAAATAGGTTGTCCACTGAGAGGTTTAAGAGATGCTGAAATAGCACTCAAATGGACCCGTACTGAATTCGTTTTGAGTCCTGCATTGGAGAGATGCAGGAGATATTCCAATAGAGAATTCAAGGGGAGTGCTAGAGGGTCAAGACCCTGTTGAGCACACCAAATGGGAAAATCTTTTCCATTTAAAAGCGTAAGAATGCCTAGTGGAAGGTTTCCTAGAGGCATGGAGGATATCCTTCACTTGTTGAGAAAGATTGAAGGCTTGAAGGTCTAGGCCTTCAGTAACCAAGCTCTGAGATGAAGAGACTTGGGGTTTATAAGAACATAAGATATGCCATACTGGGTCAGACCAAGGTCCATCAAGCCCAGTATTCTGTTTCCAACAGTGGCCAATCTAGGTCATATGTACCTAGCAGTTTCCCCAAGGGACACAGGTTCCACAATGCTTGTACTGGTTCAAGCATTGATATCCTGGGTCCCTTCTTAATAATGGCTTATGGACCTTTCCTCCAGGAACTTGTCCAAACCTTTTTTAAACCCAGCTACACTAACAGCCTTTACTACATCCTCCGGTAACAAATTCCAGAGTTTGATAACACGTTGAGTGAAAAAATATTTTCTTTTATTAGTCTTAAATAGTTTACCCTGAAGCTTCATTGCATGTCCCCTAGTCTTTCTATATTCTGATAAGGTAAACAATCGATCTACGTTTACCCGTTCCACTCCGCTCATTAATTTATAGACTTCTATCATATCTCCCCTCAGCCGTCTCTTTTCCAGGTTAAAGAGCCCTAACCTTTTTAGCCTTTCTTCATAGGAGTATCCTTCCATCCCCTTTACCATTTTGGTGGCTCTTCTCTGAACCTTTTCTAATAACTCTATATCCTTTTTAAGATACGGCGACCAGAATTGCACACAATATTCAAGGTGCGGTCTCACCATGGAACGATATAGAGGCATTATAATATCCTTTGTTTTATTTTCCATTCCTTTCCTTATCATACCTAGCATTCTATTTGCTCTCTTGGCCACTGCTGCACACTGGGCCGAGGGTTTTAACATGGTATCCACAATGACGCCTAAATCTTTTTCCTGGGTGGTGGTTCCTAATGTGGAACCTTGCATCGTGTAACCATAGTTTGGGTTGTTCTTCCCTAGGTGCATAACCTTGCACTTGTCCACATTACATTTCATCTGCCATTTTGATGCCCAGTCTTCCAATTTATCAAGATCCTCTTGCAATTTTCCACAATCCTCTTGGGTTTTAACAACTTTAAATAGTTTTGTGTCATCTGCAAATTTGATAACCTCACTCGTTATTCCACTTTCCAGGTCATTTATGAATATGTCAAAAAGCAGCGGACCCAGCACAGATCCCTGGGGTACACCACTATTCACCTTTCTCCATTGGCCATTTAGCCCTACCCTCTGCTTTCTATCTTTTAACCAGTTCCTGATCCACAATAGTACACTGCCTCCTATCCCATGACTCTTTAGTTTTGCCAAAAGTCTCTCATGAGGGACCTTGCAAAGGCTTTCTGAAAGTCCAGATACACAATATCAACTGACTCACCTTTGTCCACCTGATTATTCACTCCTTCAAAAAAACATAACAGATTAGTAAGACAAGATCTTCCTTGTCTAAAGGCATGTTGGCTGTCTCTCATTAGTTCATGACTATCTACATGCTGAGTAATTTTATTCTTTATGATGGTTTCTATCATTTTTCCCGGTATTGACGTCAGACTCACCGGTCTGTAGTTTCCCGGATCACCCCTGGAACCCTTCTTAAAAATTGGTGTTACATTGGCGATCCTCCAATCTTCAGGTATTAGAAATGATTTTAATGATAGTTCACAGATTACTAATAGCAGGTCTGCAATCTCATATTTCAGTTCTTTCAATACCCTTGGATGTATACCATCCGGCCCAGGTGATTTGCTACTCTTCAGCTTATCTAATAGTTGTAATACATCTTCTCGATGTATCGATATTTCCTTCAATTCTTCTGCACCTTTAAATACCACTTCAGTCATGGGTAACATCCCTACATCTTCCTCAGTAAAGACTGAAGCAAAGAATTCGTTCAGTCTCTCCGCTATCGCCTTGTCGCCTCTTAGTGCTCCTTTAACCCCTTTATCATGTAATGGACCAACTGACTCTTTCACAGGTTTTTTGCTACGAATGTACTTGAAAAGGTCTTTACTTCGCGTTTTTGCTTCTGCAGCAAGCCACAAAGTCCCCTCCTCATGGGACAGAAGGTCTGGAGCAATTCCCAAGTCCAGGGAGGGGGCTTGGGAGAGATGCAGAAGTAGAGGGTACCACGCTTGGCCAGCGGGGAGCTATGAGTATCATAGATCCGTGATCCCTCTGGAGTTTGAACAGAGTCTTGGGAATCAAAGGAATGGGTGGAAAGGCATACAGGAAGGCCTGACCCCAGTGAAGGAGGAAGGCATCCTTGGCTAGAGCTCTCTGACACGGAATTCTGGAACAGAAGCGGGGAAGTTTGGCATTCCATGGACTTGCAAAGAGGTCTATGTCCGGGGTTCCCCATTCCTGGAAGATTCGGAGTACCTGATCCATGTGCAGGGACCATTCGTGTGGGAGCAAGACTCGACGGAGTCTCTCTGCCCAAGAGTTTTGGACTCCTGGGAGATATACTGCCAGGAGATGGATGTGATGCTCTCTGGTGAAGGCCCACAATTTTAGAGCTTCGTTGCAAAGCGATAGAGAGCCAGTCCTTCCTTGTTTGTTTATGTAAAACATGGCTACTTGATTGTCCGTATGAATAAGGACTGTCATGTTGTTGAGGAGGGTATGAAAAACTTTGAGAGCAAGAAAAATCGCTCGAAGTTCCAAAAGGTTGATATGGAGACCAAGTGCCCTGAGTGGAGAGGTCTTGAAGATGAGCTCCCCAACCTGTTTGGGAGGCATCTGTTGTGAGAGTTGCTTGGGGCAACAGTGGTTGGAAGGGAGCCCCCAACAACAGATTTTGAGTGGTGTGGCACCGCAGACCAGCTGCAAGCAGAAGGGAAAGTTTTAAACACGGAAAAAAGAGGTAAAGTACAGCTGCAGCGACAGGAGGAACCACATAGAGGGAGCCAGAGAGACCTCTGGAGGTCTGAAGAACCACGCCTTAAAGCCCATGACGTAATTCCAGCCAACACCCAAGGCAGAGGGGGAAAAACTCCTCTTAAATGCTCAGTTGACTGGAGGAGAGACAGATCAGGCGAGAGAGCAGGCGACAGAGCAGGCGAGAGAGGAGGAGACAGAGCAGCCGACAGAGCAGTCGGGAGAGCAGTCGAGGAGAGACAAGGAGACTGGCAAGGATACGTGCCAGAACACAGTCAAGGAGACTGGCAAAGAGACAAGCCAGAACACAGTCAAGGAGACTGGCAAGGAGACCTGTACAGCCAAAGAGGTTGGAGAAAAAGAGAAAGACAAAGAGGTTGGCAGACAGCTTCAGACAGACAAGGAGACTGTCAGGAAACTGTGCAGGAAGTTTCAACTCCAGAGCTACATGGATATCTGGAGAATCCAGGGAGAGGACTCCTGACCAAGGGAAACAGCCTAACCGTGCCAGCCAAACCAGGTACAGGAATCTACTGTAAACATTTTAAAGAAGGGAGAGATAAATTCTCCAGGAGAGAAAGCTTTTATAAAGCTGCTGACCCTGAAGGCAATTGGACTATAAGAGAGAGACCCAGGCCTAAGTTTGATAAGAGCCTGAGGCCTACCTGTGTAGCAGATAATCTAGGACCTGCCAGGCCCAAACCTCAGCCTACACCTTTCAGAGAGCAACATGGAAGCAAAGGTAAATGCTATTTTTATAATGGTAATAGTTTGAATACTGTGACACAGAAAGGGGCAGACACTAGAGTCTGTTGTCCTCACAGAGGCCTGCCTGAAACAAGGTTCAAACCTGCACTTAATAAAAAGCTTAACAAAGAAAGTACTGTATGCAAGCGAAACTATCCTCAGCAGAGAAGTTTACAAATACAGGACTTACCTTGCAATGCTGATTACTGGCGTTTAATCCAAGCACTAAGCAGAGAGCCTGAAGGAAACCTCCCAAACGCTCTAAGCAGTGAACCGATGCAGGTGGAATACCAAGAGGATCCTTTAGACATTCCAATGGAAGTGAATTACTGCCTGTCAGAAAGAACTGAGCCCTAAGAGAGGCATAGCTGGGGTGGGCTAAGAATTGGATGTTATATTTCGTGTGCCTGTACTGTGAAGATAACAGTGTTTTCAATGCTTATGTTTTCCTTTACCTGAAGCAAGGATATTTTCTTTTTATGTGTTGTTTTGTACTCTGGGCTAAAGAACCTGTTTTGCAAAAGAGGGAAATAAAAGCTTTACCATTTCCCTAACTCGGACTATATTTTCTTTGGAGAGTTAGTAGTACAGAAGGCTACCAGGCCTACAGAAGCCTGGGCCCTGCATAAGAACCAACCTCCTCCCTAAACAAACTTTTCTCCTCTCTGTCCACGCCCTTCTGTCGTGCCACGCCATCACCACTAGGGGGGCAGTGTGACAGTGGACATCCACCATTGGAGAGACCAAAAGAGACGTTTGGAGGTTGCTATTTGGTCTGAGAGAGCTCCTGATGCTTGAGTCCACTGGGTGGACAAAGTCCATTGAGCTGCTCTCATATGTAGGCGAGCATAGGGCACCACATGTACTGTGGAGGCAATGTGGCCTAGTAGCTGTAGCATCTCCCTGGCAGTCAAGTGGCTTCTGGACTGAGTCTGGGAGGCTAAGTGCACTAGACGTTGGCAACGGGTCTGAGGAAGGTAGGCCCTTGCAGTGGTGGTATCTAACCAGGCCCCTATGAATTCCAGGGACTGAGTAGGGGTGAGTTGAGACTTTGGCAGATTGATCACAAGTCCCAGATACTGCAGAATGCGTCTGGTGCGGTCCAGGGAAGTCTGGGCTTCGGACTGAGATGGAGCTCAGATGAGCCAGTCGTCCAGGTATGGGAAGACAAAAATTCCCAGGGCGCGTAGAAATGCAGCCACTATTGCCATGCATTTGGTAAACACTCTTGGAGCAGAGGCTAGACCGAAGGAAGTACTCTGTATTGGTAATGTTTTCCCTGGAACAGAAACCGTAGGAATTTTCTATGGGATGGATGGATGGATGAGTATATGTGTGTACTGTCCCCCGCAGCCCCCTCTAGTGGCGGCGTAGTGGTTCCACAGGGGCTGGGGAGCGCATAAGAATTAAAAGGTTCAGGGTTGATCTGTTGTGAGGGTCAATGGGATAGCAGGTCACATTGTCAGCCTCAGGGTCAACAACCTAAAAAGTAACTCTTGCCAAGTGTAGGGTACAAAAAGGCTTTTATTTCCCCTTTTCGCATGAAGAAGTTCAAAATATGAGGTAATGAGTAACAGAACATAAATTCAGTTGCATCAAAACGTGAGTCAGCAAAACACTCAAAATAACATGGTTCCTTCACCAACTTAAAGCATAAACTTTCCAGTACAGTTTGCACACTTTAGATTTGTTTGCCTTTTACTCAAAGATATCTTCTTGTGCAAAAGTCACATTCCATTGGTTCTATATCTTCAGTGCTCTCAGATTCCCCTGGCAGCCATTCCATGTCTATGGGATCTGAAACTGAGGTCTCTGAGATCTCTTGGATATTAAAACCTGGTTTCCTAAAAGCATGCCATACTGTATCCCAGTGCTGGCTTGGGAGTTTGGGGCGTCGGCTTTTAGGTCTAGTATATCTCCTTGGGCTTGCTGTCGTTTCAGGACTAAAAGTTTGCTCCTTCCATTCTCTGGCAACATTAAACTTTTTCCTGTAAAACTTATCAGTTATATCTGGTTTAAAACAGTCCTTATTGTCCAGATAAAAACTAGCCCTTTGTTCCTCTCTAGGCTTCTTGAAAAAGGCTTGAGGCCTAGTCTGAGAGTTTTGTGCTCCAGGTATATCCTTTCTCTCAAGGCTATGAACTTTTCTTTTATCTTTCAAGTTACTTTTGTAAAAGCTTTTAAAAGTACCTTTTTTCTCTTGAAGGTTTCTTCTCCAACCGGAGGGATAAGCACTTCCTTCCTTGGCTGCAGTCCGTGATACTGCCCCTTGAAGTTGTGTATGGCCTTTCTCTAGGCCTGCTCTCCCAGTAGCTTCCTTTCCTTTAGCTCTGCTGGGTTTGTCAGTGACCTCACCTCGGTCTCTGAGTCTGGCCTCTGGAGCTTCCCTTGGCACTGCCTCCTGTTCTCCACATGAAGGTCTCTGCCAAGCTCCTTGCCTCCTCCTGTGCTTCTCCTCTGGGTTCTTCCCTTCGGGGTTTCTCTGTTGCCTTTCTGGCTCTCTTGACTCTCTCTCTCTTGGCTCTTCTTCTTGCAGTGCTCTGTTCCTACTTAAATCCAGAGCAGCTGCTTCTGAGTCCTGCCCATAGAGGTGTGGTTTTTCCACTTTCAGGTTTGTTCTCCTGCTCCCTCTATGTGTCCCTTCTCGTAATTGCAGGCAAATCCTGTTTTTTTTCAAGATTTAAAAGTTTCCTTTCTTGCATCAGAGGGCTTGCGGTATCACATATCCCCCTTCTCAAAATATTACGGGCTGGGGGAAGCTCTTCACCGCAGCACGTAATCCGAGACATGGTGTCTGCGTTACAATGTAGCTTCCCAGCTCTATGCTCAACACGAAAGTCATAAGGTTGTAAAGCCATATACCACCGGGTTAACCTGGCATTTTCGTTCCTCATTATATGCAGCCATTTCAGGGGGGCATGGTCTGTAATGAGGACAAACTTCCTCCCGGTAAGGTAAAATTTTAATGCCTCAATGGCCCACTTGATAGCGAGGCATTCGCGTTCAATGGTGGCATATTTTCTTTCCGCTAATGAGAGCTTTCTGCTAAGGAACAGAATGGGATGTTCTGCTCCTTCTTGTACCTGGGATAAAACGGCACCCAGCCCGGTTTCTGAGGCATCAGTTTGAAGTAGGAACGTTTGCTGGAAATCTACCCCGCGTAGAACGGGGGCCTGGCACAACTTCCCTTTCAATCTTTGGAAAGCAGCTTCTGCTTCGGGCGTCCATCGTACTATATTCGGGGCATTTTTTCTAAGCATCTCTGTAAAGATGTTGCTCTCCTCGGCAAAATGCGGTATGAACCGACGATAATACCCTATGAGTCCGAGGAAGCTTCTCAGCTGCTTCTTATTCTGAGGAACCGGGAAGTTCCTGACACATTCAACTTTATCCAATAGTGGCCGTACGGTTCCCCGACCTACTAGATGACCCAGGTACTTGACCTCCTCCGCTGCGAACGTGCATTTCTTAGGATTATGAGTGAGGCCCGCTCTCCTCATAGCCTCTAATATGGTGCCTATCTGCTGGAGGTGTTCTGTCCACGTGGCGCTGTGGATCACCACATCATCCATATATGCAGTCGCAAAATTCTGATACGGTCGAAGAATCACATCCATTAGGCGTTGGCATGTGGCGGCTGCCCCATGCAAGCCAAAAGGCATTCTCCTAAACTGGTAGAGCCCCAAGGGTGTACTAAAGGCAGTTTTCGGCTTGGCATCTCGCGTTAAAGGGACCTGCCAATATCCTTTGGTCATGTCCAATGTCGTCAGGTATTTTGCTTGCCCGAGCCGATCTAATAGCTCCTCTATACGCGGCATCGGGTACGCGTCGAAAGTTGAAATCGCGTTGACTTGCCGAAAGTCTATGCAAAAACGCATAGATCCATCTGGCTTTGGTACTAACACCACCGGGCTGCACCAGGGACTGTGTGACTCTTCTATTATCTCCATCTGTAACATTTCTTGCACCTGATTAATGACCTCCTGCTTTTTCGCCTCCGGCAGTCGGTATGGATGCTGCCGGATAATTTTACCGGGCGGAGTCTGGATCTCGTGCGCCACCAACGAGGTCTCTCCAGGCATTGGCGTTAAGACATCTTTGTATTTATTTAACAATCGGGTCAAATCTTCCTTTTGTTTTATCGAGAGTTCTTCTCCTAGCTTTGGGGTAGAGTCTTCTTTACAATCCTCCAGACGAGGGCCCAATTCTTCCTCGGGTGGATCAGCGCCTATGGCCATTAAATTTTCTACTTCTGCTCTCCCCGTCGAGCCAAAACCTCCCATTCCTCGGCTTGTGGGATTTAACATCGGGACTTCCTCCAGATCAGGAAATCCTACCCGCTCACAAATGAGCTGTGCCACTCTGTCGCCGACTTGAACCTCGTAGTCCTTCTCTGAACAATTGCATAAGAGGACCTTTAGGACACCCCTATAATCAGGGTCCACGACTCCTGCAGCTACATCAATGTTGTGTTTGGCAGCCAGTCCGGACCTCGGGGCTATTCTTCCATAACATCCAGGTGGCAGTTCAATTTGTAAGTCCGTGGTCACTAATGTTCTCCCTCGCTTCGGTATGACCATATCCACGGCGCTATGGAGGTCATAGCCTGCCGCTTGTGCTGATGCTCTTTGAGGTGTCCGCGCTCTTGCGGATGTCTTGCAGTAGCGAAGCACAAACGTTTTGAGCGGCTGTGACCGATCCTTTACAACGGTCTTTGGGGGTTTCTCCCACAGCGGGCTAGGGATCGTGATATCCGTCGCAGCAGCCAGGCTGCTCCGCTGTACTGTGGAGTTTTTAATAAAGTCGAGTGGCCTGCCAGTGGAATCTGGTTTATCTTGAGGTAAACATTCTTTCTTCAAAGTTTTTCTAAATTGAGGCCAATCTCGGCCCAGGACTAAATCCTGCGGTAATCTTGGCACCACTGCCATTGGCATTTCTTTCACAATACCCATCCCTTTTATCCACAACTTATAAATGGGGTAGCGGGTAGCTGCTCCATGTACACACTTAATCTTGACATACCCCTCGGGGGATTCTGGGACCGACAGTCCATGATCCTGGATGGTCGACCATAACCTTTTTGAAAGCATAGTCTGGTCGGCTCCAGAATCTAACAATGCTCGTACACTTATGCCATGTATTTTTACATTGACAAGAAACCCATCATGCACTATTCTTGGTGACTCTCCTACCAAGGCTGTTCTCGCATGACATTCATACTGTACATGTCCTTTTTTTCCACACGCAAAACATTTTTTTGTATTCACTTTCTCCAGGGGTTTATAACTCTGCCACCTACCAGCTGGAGGACGTGAGGGACTTCCCCTTCCTTGTGCCTCCAATCCCATGGCACTTCGTGGACTTACACTAGGCTGTGTCACCTTTTCAGCCTCTAAGTATCTTTCCGTAAGCACAATAGCTTCAGTGGTATTGCTACAATTTTGGAGCATCAGAAAATTCTGCACCCTGTTAGGTAGTGCATTCATATATTGCTCTAAAATTATCGCATCCATGAGCGTATTTATACTTCTCCTTTCAGGTTGTAGCCACTTGTAAGCAAGACTACGCAACCTGTGGCCTAATGCCTTAGGTGTTTCATCTACCTTAAGCATAGCAGCTCTGAACATTTTATTGTACGCCACCGGCGTAAGACCAACACGATCTCTAATTGCGTTTACTACATCCTGATATGAATTTGCGAGCTCTGGGGGCATGGACCTGTAGGCCGCCAGCGCTTCACCTGTAAGTGATGCCGCTAGGCGTATGGCCCACTGCTCCTCAGGCCACTTAGCCGAATTCGCAATCCTAGCGAAAGTGTCTAGAAAGTCATCAATATCGTCACTTGGACTGAGCTTCCCTATCATTAAGTCCGAACAAGACCAATGTCCAAGTTCAGGGTTTACCCGTCCGACGAGTGATGTTCCTTCTTTCCTGCTTTGAGCCAGCTCCTCTCGCTGTTGCGCCAGCCATGCGCTCATTGTTTCTATGACAGGCGTCTGCTGCTCCTGCATCGCCTTTAGCGCCTGCTCCTGGCTCTGTTGCGCCAGCTCAGCCTGTTTGGTGAACTGGTGTGCCATCCAGGCACACAGCTCCTTGGGCTCCATTGTACCTGTTAAAAAAACAGAAAGAGAAAAAAAACCCAAGTGCGGCTCTTCACAAAATATATTTTCCAGACCCTCTATATTTTTTCTTTCAACTTCCCCAGGTGTCCAACACTAGGTAGGGTTATCTACGCCTTACCTTGCTTTAGTGTTGCATCAGCTTTTGGGGAATGTAGTGCGGTCGTCCAGGCGTTGCTCCACCGCTCCTGGATTCGCCAGATGATCTTTCACCTTTAGGATTTTCCTCCTTTTTTTCCTTTTTTTTTTTTTCTTTTTCCACTCCGGTCCGGATTCCTAGGACTCCACTCCTGGTTTTTAACTCCGGTCCACTTTCTAGCAACTGCTCCGGTCTTCTGGTTTTCCTCTTCCGATCCGGATTCTAATACAGGTCAGTCCGTGTTTTACTTGCAGTTTTTTTTTTTTTTTCAAAAAGAAAAGAGCTTCTATTTCTCTTTAGAGTAGTTGCCCACGTTGCTCTGTACACTCAAGAGTACCCCAAAAATCCGTGAAACTACGCCACTTATGTCCCCCGCAGCCCCCTCTAGTGGCGGCGTAGTGGTTCCACAGGGGCTGGGGAGCGCATAAGAATTAAAAGGTTCAGGGTTGATCTGTTGTGAGGGTCAATGGGATAGCAGGTCACATTGTCAGCCTCAGGGTCAACAACCTAAAAAGTAACTCTTGCCAAGTGTAGGGTACAAAAAGGCTTTTATTTCCCCTTTTCGCATGAAGAAGTTCAAAATATGAGGTAATGAGTAACAGAACATAAATTCAGTTGCATCAAAACGTGAGTCAGCAAAACACTCAAAATAACATGGTTCCTTCACCAACTTAAAGCATAAACTTTCCAGTACAGTTTGCACACTTTAGATTTGTTTGCCTTTTACTCAAAGATATCTTCTTGTGCAAAAGTCACATTCCATTGGTTCTATATCTTCAGTGCTCTCAGATTCCCCTGGCAGCCATTCCATGTCTATGGGATCTGAAACTGAGGTCTCTGAGATCTCTTGGATATTAAAACCTGGTTTCCTAAAAGCATGCCATACTGTATCCCAGTGCTGGCTTGGAAGTTTGGGGCGTCGGCTTTTAGGTCTAGTATATCTCCTTGGGCTTGCTGTCGTTTCAGGACTAAAAGTTTGCTCCTTCCATTCTCTGGCAACATTAAACTTTTTCCTGTAAAACTTATCAGTTATATCTGGTTTAAAACAGTCCTTATTGTCCAGATAAAAACTAGCCCTTTGTTCCTCTCTAGGCTTCTTGAAAAAGGCTTGAGGCCTAGTCTGAGAGTTTTGTGCTCCAGGTATATCCTTTCTCTCAAGGCTATGAACTTTTCTTTTATCTTTCAAGTTACTTTTGTAAAAGCTTTTAAAAGTACCTTTTTTTCTCTTGAAGGTTTCTTCTCCAACCGGAGGGATAAGCACTTCCTTCCTTGGCTGCAGTCCGTGATACTGCCCCTTGAAGTTGTGTATGGCCTTTCTCTAGGCCTGCTCTCCCAGTAGCTTCCTTTCCTTTAGCTCTGCTGGGTTTGTCAGTGACCTCACCTCGGTCTCTGAGTCTGGCCTCTGGAGCTTCCCTTGGCACTGCCTCCTGTTCTCCACATGAAGGTCTCTGCCAAGCTCCTTGCCTCCTCCTGTGCTTCTCCTCTGGGTTCTTCCCTTCGGGGTTTCTCTGTTGCCTTTCTGGCTCTCTTGACTCTCTCTCTCTTGGCTCTTCTTCTTGCAGTGCTCTGTTCCTACTTAAATCCAGAGCAGCTGCTTCTGAGTCCTGCCCATAGAGGTGTGGTTTTTCCACTTTCAGGTTTGTTCTCCTGCTCCCTCTATGTGTCCCTTCTCGTAATTGCAGGCAAATCCTGTTTTTTTTCAAGATTTAAAAGTTTCCTTTCTTGCATCAGAGGGCTTGCGGTATCACAGTACGCATCCTTGAGATCTAGAGAACAAAGCCAATCCTGACTCTGCAGGTATGGAAGGAGAGTACCTAGAGAAAGCATCTTGAATTTCTCCTTGCATAGGAATTTGTTCAATTCTCTGAGATCTAGAATGGGTCTGTACCCCCCTGTTTTCTTTGGGATGAGAAAATAAGGGGAGTAAAACCCTGACCCCTGCTGAAGAGGAGGAACCTCTTCTATTGCCCTTTGGGCGAGAAGGGTGGTCACCTCCTGACCCAAAAGGTCTAGGAGAGATGTGGGAGAATTGAAACGTCTCACCATGTTATGGGGAGGAAGGTTGGAGAAATGTAGTTTGTAGCCCTCTCTGATGATAGAGAGGGTCCACTGTTCTGATGTGATTTGCTCCCATCTGGGAGCAAAATGAGATAACCTTCCTGGAATGGTGAGAGGCTCTGGTTGTTGTAGAGCCAGAAAGGTTAAGTTCTCTAGTATCAAGTCAAAAACCCCTGAGGGGGTTGGGACTGCTGGGCTGTAGTAGCCCCTACAGGTTTTGCCCTGGCCTGTTTAGGTTGCTGACGCTTAGGAGCAAAGCGAACTGTAGAAGATTGTTGGCCAGTATTTGTAGAAAACCTGGCCTTCTTATAGAAAGGCTTCTTAAAAGATTTTTTCTTGACAGGGGTAGAGGCAGACTTAGAAAGTCTATCTAAGGCAGCATTTTCTGCGTCCATTTGAGTGGCTTTGATTTGCCACTCCTTTCCAAACAGATTTTCACCTGTACAGGGCAGATTTCCCAAGCCATCCTGGACCCAGGGTTCTAGGTCAGAAGCCTGGAGCCAAGCAATTCTGCGAGCAGCTATAGCAATGCCTGAGGCTCTGCTAGCACCTTCAAAGGAGTCAAAAGCTGCTCTGTTGGAAAACTTTGAAACATCTTGGGTATGCTTTAGCAAAAGAAGGAACTCATCCTTTCTATCCTCTGGGATAAAGGGGAGAAAATTGTGCAGCTTTAGTGCAATCTCTTTCAGAAACATGCCCATATAAAGGCTGTATGAATTGATTCTGGCAATAAGCATACTGGCTTGGAAGATTTTCCTACCAAAAGCATCCAAAGTCCTACATTCTCTTCCTGGAGGAGTAGAAGAGTGTCTTTTGGTACTCTTTATCCTTTTCATAGCTGACTGCTCCACAATAGAGTGGTGAGGGAGCTGAGTTTTTTGAAAACCAGGAGAAGGAGGGACACAATACATGGTGTCCAAACGACGAGAATGTGGAGAGAGGGTGAGAGGAGTCTCCCATAAGTCTATCATGTGTTCTTGAAGAATTTCATGAATGGGCAAGGTGACTGCCTCTTTGGGAACCTTAGAGTATCCCAAAATATCAAATTTTTTTGCTCTAGGTTCTTTTTCAGAGGTTACTGAAATAGAGAGTCCTTTAGCTACTTCAATGATGAAGTCTTGAAAGGACAAATCCTCTGGAGGAGACATTCTCCTCTTTGGAGAAGAGGGCTCCTCAGGAAGAGTAAGAGATACTTCAGGAGAGTCATCTGATGAATCAGAATCATCAGAAGACTCGAAGTATCGTCTGTTGGCTTCCAGGGATCGATAAGCGTATCGACCGGTATCCACATCGGGCGTACCCGGAACCGGATCGGTATCGGGAAAGGCCCCGGAACCGGGAACCGGTATCCTGGTCGATGTGGATGCCATGGGTACCGGTATCGGTTGTGGTACCGGTACTGGAATCGGTACCGCTTGCTGCGGTACCGTGGGCGTCGCAGTCTTAATAAAAGCCAGTATGGCCTGCTGCATGGATTGAACAGTATGATCCATAGACGCCACGACTGCCTGGATGTCGGTACCGGAAGAGTGTGCCGGTACCCCAGAGCAGTCCAACAGGTGATCGGTCGAGGCTGTGCCATCGATGTCAACCTGTAACCCCATAGGAAGAGCTTTGGAAGCCGAAGCTTCCCACCGGGGTTGTTTGGCTGGGGCAGGGTCCTCAGGGTCAAGCCCGGGGGCATCACGATACTTGGAGGGAGATTTGCCCTTTGAGGACCTGCCGGAAGAATGTTTGGTTACCTGAGATCCATCAGGAGAGGAAGACCTGGATGATGTGGATGCTGGAGTTTCCGTGGAAAACAGCATATGGAACTTGGCTGCTCGGTTCTGTAAGCCTCGTTTAGACATCAGAGAGCAGGACTGGCAATCCGGGATGGAGTGGTCAGGCCCCAAACATTTAAGACAACATTCATGGGTGTCTGTAACTGAGATAGTACCGCTACACTTGGTGCATTTTTTAAAAGCAGAGGCTGGTTTCTCCATGAGGGAGAATTTTCTCAAGGCCTAGAGGCCTAAAGAGGAAAATACACCAAGTGGGAAAAAGAAGATTTTTTTTTTTTTGTAAAGAAAGAACCGGCGGTACCGGTCCGGAGTCGGGGAAGGCAGACACGCGGCCAAAGAAACAAATTAAAATAAGAACTTCTTCAGCGGTGACAGGAACACAACCTGCTGGCTCCGCGGAAAAAGAAGAACTGAGGAGAGTTGGTCAGAAAGGCGGGAAGGCAGCGCGCATGCGCTGTGGGAGGCCCCAAAAGCTTTCCTTTCTGGGAAGCTGGGGAGCTTTCCCGCGCAGGCTCCGTCGGTACCGACATACCCATATGTGAAGACTCATTCCTGCTTGTTCCTGGAGATTGATGTAAAGGAAGCATTATGTTTTCCTTTTCTTCAGTAGAAACAGAGCCTTGTGTAGGATCATGGCCAGGGATAGGAATAGCAAGAGATCTTGCCATATCCAGGAGGAAATTCTGAAAAGAAGGATCTCCTAAGAGAACCGTCCCTGGACAGGCTAGACCTGAAGAACTAGCCTGGGCACCGGAGGATCTACTTGAGTATATAGGAATATAGAATCCTGCACGGTGCAAAAAAGGGTCCTTAAGGGATGGATGCTGGTACTGGAGGTCAGGAGCTGTGACAGTCAGTACTGCATCGTCCATGCCAGGTATCGACTCCAAACTTGGTATAGAAAGGAGCGACCCTGGTGAAAGAAGCATGGAAGGAGCTGGTCCCGATGCTACTGCGGATACCGGTACCGATACTGGTAGCACTGTCGGAATCGAAGGCAACACCGACATCGGAGCAGTCATCAGTGGCAGCTCAATCGGTACCGAGGTAACCGAATACCTTTGGTAATCACCCTCGGTACCAAGCGTCCGGTACCGCTAAGTATCGGTACCGAGACGTGTCGGTACCCAGTCTTCCAGACTATAGATCGATTCCAGACTCGGCATCGAAGGAAGCGAGTCTATCGATGCATGTCTAGAGGGTACCGACGTTGGTGGTAGTATCGGCGTTGATGCCGATACTGGAAAGTCAATCTGGAGCGTATCCACCGGTGCCGAAGGTACCGAGAAAGCCAGATGATGATCCCTGGTGAGGAGTGTAACGTCCAACACCAGTGCCGATGCCGGGGTATCGGTACCGCTCAAAGCGGATGCCACCACCGAGCATGGCTCAGGTATGTTCTGTGAGGGGTGAGCCCCAGGAACAACCTGAAACCCCTCATAGGCTTTAGAGGCCGAAAACTCCCGCCGGGGTTTTGAAGCCAATGGACCCTCGAGGGCAAGGCCGGAGCCGTCTTCATGCTGTGCATGAGACCTACCACTCGAGGGTTGGCTAGTCTTAACAGACTGTTTGAGGGTTACCTGATCCTGTGTAGAAGAAGAAACGGTCGGTGCCCTAACACTGGAAGGGAACCTGGTATCGAGGGAAACTCGATGTTGAAAATCTCTTCTCACAATACTGTGGCCCGAGGGCTCCGGAGGAAAACGGTCAGGACCCACAACTTAAACATTTCTTAGAGAAAGAAGCTGGCGGTTCCATGAGGGACATGGACAGGCCTAGAAGACCTAAAAAGATTTAAGACAAAAAACTGAGGGAAATTATTCCCTGAATTTCAGAAAAAGAAAAAAGAAAACACCGGCGGTACCGGTGGAGTCGGGGAGACAGCCGCGACCACAAGAAAACAAAAGAATTAAAGAAGAATTTTCTGTGGTGACAGGAGGACGTCTTGTCGGCTCAGCGGAAAAACGAAAACTCAGTCGGTACCGACGTACCCATATGTGAAGACTCATTCCTGCTTGTTCCTGGAGATCAAAGCTGCCTCTGCCCATAGATCTGAGGTAACTAATGGCAGACCATGTGGCAGCACAGAGTTGGCACGGGCCTGGGATGAGAGCTAGGCCTCAGACTGCTCGAAGAGCAGCAGCAATGTGGGATTGGGCTGTCTTATCACTCTGTGGAGAATGAAGGGCTCCCTGCATGGTTTAAAAGTTGAAGTGTGAACTCAGCCATGTGACTGCTGAGGTCCATGAGATGGTTTTGGCGTTGTGCAAGGATTTGGTAGACCTCGGGGTCTGAGTAGCAGAGGCAGAGCAGAGGGATGAGGCACAAGATACTGAAATAGAGGTGCTTTCAGGATTGATGAATAAAATGGAAATGGCCTAGTCAGAAATGCAGAGTAAGCCTGAGAATCTGGAGAATCGGTTGAGCCGCAATAGCCTGCAGGTGCACGGCATGTTGGAGGAAGAATGCTATGAGGATGATGTGGCAGTGGCTCAGAGATTTTTTCAGTAAATTCTTCAGGTAGAAGAACTTGGAATCGAGTACCTAGAAGCTTTGCTAGAGCAGGCTCACTGGGCTATGGGGACCCCAAAGGCAAGCTGCCACAGGGATATAATGGTCAATGTAACATGTTTTCCAGTGAAGAAGTGGTTGCTTCAGACCTGCCAGAGAAGCTAGAATGGACATAAGATTTATGGGGATTTATCCCAAGCAACACTTCAAAAGAGAAGGGATTTTTGTGAAGTTACTGTGGTGCTGATTCAGAGCTCATTAAAATACTGTTGGCTTCATCCTTTTGGCCAGCATTTTACTAAGCAGGGAAAGCCTATTGGAACAGGACTGTGGAGGCAGCCTGAGAATATCTAAAGGACGTGTCTGGTGGCCCTGTGCCCCCAGGAGGATGGCCTCGAAGCTGGTGCCTCTCCCTCAAAAGCCCAAATAGCAGCAGGTGTCTGTGGGAGGAAAAAGACTTAAGTGGCAATTGGCTAGAGCTGTGCAGGCCCCAATGTAGGGTAAGTGATGCTATGTCTTGGAAACCTTGGGACTGTAGGAATTCTGAGAGTGCTCTCTGGAGACCTGGATAAGCGGCTCTGTCCTGGGGCAATGTGAGTATTATTATATACTGTTAAGTTGATGATTTTAGCAGTTGTTAATTATGTGCTTACCAGGACAGGGGATGGTAAGGGGTTGGATCGGGGGCTTGACAATAGCCAGAAGTGCCCTTCTCTACCACTGTCAACTTCAGACTTTATTCATTCCACTTGCTGCTCCATATGTCTGGAACAAGCTACCTGAGTCAGTGCATCCTAATCTAGCCCTATTCAAATCCAGGCTAAAAACTCACCTCTTTGAGGCTGCTTTTGTATCCTGATGCTCCTCACTCTCTTGACCACTACTAATGTGTATTTTACCATAACCTAGTCCCCAGTTTTGTTGTAATTTCTTTTGTCTTGATTAGATTGTAAACTCTTGCATTTATATGTACAGCGCTGCGTATGTCTTGTAGCACTGTACAAATGATTAGTAGTAGTAGTAGTAGTAGTAGAAAGGGTAGTGGACTTACAGGGCAGGTATAAATGTTGTGAAGAGTTGTCTGATTGGATGTGGTATGAGATGCCTCAAAGGTGAGAGCAGAGTAGGATGGCATGGATATGGGTGTGAGAGACAGCTGCTTCCTGCAGTGGGTTATCTTCCTAGCCTACGCTGAATGGCGGTGACCATGAATGTGGGGGTGGGGCAGAAGGTAGGTCAGGAGGAGGTAGGTTAGCAGGGGGGAGGAGTTGAAGGTTTTCTAATGTTAAAGGTGGCCCCTGTAGTGCTGGCTGGAGATTTTAATCAAATTAATAACTCTCAGATGAATCGTCAGATGGGGGCTTAGGGCGTCTCTCCACAGCATAAGAGACCGGCATGGCTCTGCTAGGAGTGTCAGTAGGTGGACACGTGGAGGGCTCTCCATCCAGGCAACAGACTACATGCAAGTTTCCTGGGCTTATCCAATGCAAAGCAGGTTGTATTATAGTTGTGGTCAACATTAATGGCACCCGTTATGTTGAGTATATCATCATGAGAAATAGTTGGAAATATTTCAACTGTATGTTATCATTCCTGCAGTCACAGGGCCTCAAGGATCGTCCTTATCGGCACTGATGTTCAATATCTATATGCAGCCGACATGTGATTTGATCCGATCTTTCAACGTACAATGCATGGCTTACGCAGATGACATCCTCCTCTACATGCCATTCAAAATTGACCAACCAGTGTTCTCCCCAATAATCAATTGTTTCGAAGCTGTAGCCGATTGGCTGCTGACACAAAACCTACGGATCAATCATAGCAAAACTGATGTTCTTTTTGTCACGAGGAACCGTAAGTTCATACCTCCCCCATCACTACTTGTCAACAATGTAGAGTTGAAATCCAAACCCACAATCCGATATCTCGGCATCACATTGGACCAGCACCTGGATAGGACAACACATGTGAAGAACGTTACAAAGACTATATATCATAAGATCAGAACGCTACGTCACCTCCGCCCCCTACTGGATTCCACAGACTACCGAACAACCTTCCAGGCATTAGTACTCCCACACCTGGATTTTGCGAACATCATCCTCCACGGTCTCTCTCAATCAACTTTAAATTGGCTCCGCCTGGCTATGAATGCAGCTGCAAGAGATGTGATAAGGAAGCTTATCATAGTTCAGGAAGGAGCTATAAAAGAGGTGAATTGGCTCTGAACAAGCAACCTGTCTTTTCTGGTAGAAATACTAAAACAGAATGTTCTCATAAAAGACTACCAGTCCCAGAATGCACCAGGTTTCAAACAGCCTCTAGAAGAGCTGAAGTGGGGAAAAGTGTGTTCAATCAGGAGAGCTATGAGGTAATCCCCAATCACTCATCTCCAAGGGCAGGGCTTGATTCAGCACAGCTGAGCTGTGCTAGGGTGGAGTATCCCTCTAAACAGGTTAAAAGTAAAACATATTCTACACAGAAGGAGGAGGAGGAGTTGTGGAGGAACTCAGAGCTGAAGGACAGAGAGAGCAAGAAGCAGCAGCATCGTGGAAGGAAGAAGAAGAAAACATCTTGGAGGTCTAAAGAAGGAGCTCACAGCAGTACGTGTTTTGGGAGTCATTCCAGAGGCAAGCATACTCCACTGGACTGGAGGAAGCCAGAGGAGTGGGGTTACAGAGCCAGGAATACCCGGACGGCACCTGTGAGGGAGACGGCTGCATTTGGAAGGGGCCCTAAGACCAGTGCAAGAAGGTATGTGAAGAGAGACCCAGTGTCCAGGGATCTTGATTGGAAGGCTGGACATAAAAACTGGACTACTTACTGGCCAGGATATCTGGAGAGGAAACCTAACAGCAAAGGAAGCTAAGATATGAACACTGATCTATGCCCTAGCTCTTCACTTGGAAGACAGCAGGGAAACAACTATTATCCTGAGAATGCTCCATTAAAGAATTCCTCTGAGCCAGACCATGATATTGATTCTATGATAGTGGAAGAAGAAGGAGATATTTTAAATGATCAGAATGATTACATGGATTGCTCTCTGTCCAGACTGCTGTGGTAAAATACTCTCTCAATAATACAAAAACCACCAAAAGGAAATATGACTTGTTCTTTTATACCCAGAAAAGCCTGAAAGAAAGCTTTAGGGTAGGATTTGAGCCACATAGAGAAAGTGAACCAGCCAAGGGGTTTGCAGCTGGCTTAATTATTGGTAATTAAGCCATCTACCCCCCAATTTCTCCATACATACAAGACATCGGGAAAACAAAAAAGGAGGAGGGGTGCTCATAATCTCCAAATCAGACCTCAATTTACACATTGTGGACTCCTCAAGCACAAACAGCTTGGACATCCTCTCCGTCGCAAACCAACAATGCTCCCTTAACCTGTTGTACAGAACACCATCTTCTTCTCCAGATGACCTTCCAACCATTGTTGACCTTGCAGCTAACACCCTCTCTCCCAAGAAACCAAATTGGATAATGGGTGTTTTCAATCTCCCTTCTTTACCCCAAAGCCACGCAATTGCATTCCTTGAGGCAATGGAAGACCTGGGACTCAAACAAATCATTAATGAGCCCACACATACAAAGGGGAACATTCTTGACATGGTATTTGTTCCACAACCAGTCATGGTCCACAACCACAATCCTCCAGTATCAGTCGTAGATGTACCCTGGTCCGACCACAAACTGATCATTATCCAGATACCCATCAACAACGACCAGCTGAACAGAAGCCAATCTACAAACAACACCGCTCAAACTACCTCTAGAAGCTTTCGACCATTCGATAGGGAACACATCCTTTCGGAGACCCCATCACTCCTTAACAAAATCACACCGGATCTTGATGAACTAATCTCTCATTGGAACTCCAGCCTGCTTGCCATCTCACAACACGCAAACCCTAAGAATACAGCAAGGACAAAAAGAAACTCCGCCCCATGGTTCTCACCTGAGTTGCGATCTTCTCTCACACAACTACGTAGACTTGAACGCCGATGGCGCCGCTCGCTATCAACGGAGGATCAGACCGCTTACCGAACCCACCTTGCAACACATAGAGAAACAATCACTACTAAAATGAGACAATATCACACCGACACCCTAAAGAGGTCTCTGAATAAACCACGTGACCTCTTCAACTTGGTCAAATCCCTCTCAAAAGAACCATCTCCCGAACAACATAGCGAGATTCACCCACAAAAATTCGCTGATTACCTGCAATCCAAGATTGTGCAAACCAACAATGTTTCAGCAGTCACATTTCATGAACCGACTGGCCTATCCCCACTGAACATTCTCTCCACACCATCCACTAAATCTATCGAGGACACCATAGCATCTCTCAACACCTCCACTGCACAGACTGACCCATGTCCAGCTTTCTGGATCAAGGAGCTACGTGATGTGTTCAGCCCTGTCATCGCAAATATAATGAAGATCTCCTTCCCACTTCACTCAAGCAGACCTCCATTAGGCCACTATTGAAAAACCCCAAACTTGACCCCCAAAGAGTTGACTCTTATCGACCAATAGCCAGCATCCCTCTCTTAGCCAAAATAATTGAAAAAGAGGCACAACGGCAAATTCAGGACCACATAGATGCTGCTGCTCCATTAGACAGCTGTCCACATGAGTTCAGAGAACATCATGGGGTCGAGACACTACTCACTGGTCTATTCAACGACATCATCACAGGAATTGACAACATCCGTCAAGGTTTTGTGCTCATCTTCCTAGACATTGCCGCGGCTTTCGACTCCGTGAGTCACGAAATACTCCTCGGAAGATTGAGGGAAAAGGGCGTCTGCAACAGTGCACTAGGATGGTGCAAATCTTATCTGGATGGTAGATGGCAATATGTGAAGTCTGGATTAGAAGAGTCGATACATTTCCATCAAAAGCAAGGGGTACCCCAAGGCTCCTCGTTATCCTCCTTACTCTTCAATATTTACATGCAGCCCATCTGCAATATCATAAGATCATTCAATGTGAACTGCTTGATATATGCAGATGACATTCTCTTATACATGCCTTTCTCCACAACTCACATGGACCTGACCCCACTCACGGATTGCTTCAATGCAATTTCAACGTGGCTCCAGTCACAGAACCTACGCATTCAACATAAAAAAACAGAGGTGCTATTCATCACCAGAGACCCCAACTTTACTCTACAGCTCTAACTGTATTCTCTACACCTACCAAGAAAGGAATTGAAGACATTATTATGGCCCTGAACATCACCACATCTCAGTCCGATCCATGCCCAGCCTTCTGGATTAAGGAGCTCCGCAGCCATTTCAGCCCAATACTATCCAAAATAATGAACCTCTCCTTCACAACAGGTTCTTTCCCCTCAGCTCTTAAGCATACCTCTATCAGACCTCTTCTAAAAAACTGCAAGCTCGATCCCCAAAAAGTTGATTCATACAGACCTATATCCAGTATACCTCTACTTGCGAAGATCATTGAAAAAGAGGTCCAACGACAACTACAGGACCACATCGATGCTGCTGCACCATTAGACCCCTGCCAACATGGTTTTAGGGAATTCCACGGAGTGGAAACTCTTCTTACCACCCTCTGCTGCAAGATAATCACTGGCATTGATGACATCCGTCAAGGTTTTGCTCTCATCTTTCTGGACATCACTGCAGCTTTTGATTCAGTAAGTCATGAGCTTCTCTTAGGACGACTAATTGAGAAAGGCATTAATGGAAGAGCGCTTGAATGGTGCAGATCTTACCTTTCCGGAAGATGGCAGCATGTTCGTTCCGGAGGGATAACTTCGGAACCTTTCCACCAAAGCCAGGGAGTCCCACAAGGTTCCTCCCTTTCAGCCCTCCTGTTCAACATTTACATGCAGTCAATTTGCAAGATCATCCGATCCTTCAATGTTGACTGCATGTTATACGCTGACGATGTCCTGCTGTACATACCCTTCTCTACGGAACATCTGGACCTCTCTCCACTGACGAGCTGTTTCAATGCAATTTCTGACTGGCTTCTCTCCCAAAACCTCCGAATACAACATAAGAAAACGGAAGTACTCTTCATTACGAGGAACCCTAACTTCACCCCACCACAATTCATCTTAGAATACAGACCCCATTTTCTGATTTTTACCTATCCTTGCCGTGTAAATAGCTTATGTACATAGTTTACCCTGTTATCCAAGTTTGTATCCCTGTTTGATGTAAAACCTGACAACTTGTCGTTATGGTAGTTATGTTATGATGTAAACCGCGCTGATACCGAATAGCGCGGTATATAAGAAACTGTAATAAATAAATAAATAAATAATAAAAATTAAAGTAAAAGAAGCAGAGTTACAATCTAAACCATCAATACGCTACCTGGGAGTCACCTTGGATCAACACCTAGACATGAAAGCCCACATAGGGAACACAGTCAGAGCAGTATACTACAAGATCCGCTCACTTAGGCATTTACGATCCATGCTTGAACCAAATGACTTCAGGACTATATACCAGGCGTTGATCATACCTCATTTTGACTACGCCAATGCTATTCTACAAGGCCTGTCCCTATCCACCTTGAACCCACTGCAGCTCGCCATGAACGCGGCAGCAAGGGTCATCCATGGAGCCTCTAGAAGTGACCACGTGACACCTTTGCTGATACAGTTACATTGGCTACCTATCCAGGCTAGAATCGTTTTCAAGACTTTGTTACTCACTTTTAAAGCTATTAACAAGCTCTCTTCTGATTCAATAACTGCCTTCATGCATACCACATCTCCAAATAGAGCAAGAAGATCCATGGCTATAAACTCCCTAAAAGTCCCGAAAGCATTAACAGATTGCTCTGCATCCACAGCCAATAGGGCGTTTAGTATCAGTGCGCCAAGATGCTGGAACGCATTACCTCCAGATATCCGGGCTATTAAGAGCCTTACACAGTTTAGGAAAGCCCTTAAATGCCACCTTTTCAATGCCACCTCATAGAACCCAACCCCACCCCATTGAGACCAGAGATGCAATCCGCTAAGCAAATATATGGTTTCCCAACAACATGCCAAGAAAGGTACGCTAACCCTTAGTGGTGCATATGTTTCTATGGAATTCATGTTCATATGACTCTATGTAGCAAGATTTGTAAATAGTTTACCCCTGTTATCCAAGTTATTTACCCTGTTATCTGTAAACTCATACGTGTTAATTGTACTGAGCATTTTTGTTCCATGTAAACCGCGCTGATGCTGAATAGTGCGGTATATAAAAGACTGTAAATAAATAAATAAATAAAATACTCTGCCATCCCACGTCAGTGTCAAGGAAGCTGACCTGCAAACTAAAGAGGCAATAAAATACCTGGGAGTTACTGTGGATCAACGTCTGGACATGAAACGCCACATAAGCAATATAGTCAAAGCCGTCTATTTTAAAATCCGTTCACTCAAGCACCTTCGCTCCCTGTTGGACCCAGATGATTTCCGAACCATATATTGTCACGACTTCGTGTGGAGTTTTTTTCAGATTCAGAAGTTTTAACCCCTGAACTTCTGGTTTCTCTGTGTTTTATTGAGAAAATCCTTTGATTTCTCTCCTCTCTCTTATGCTCTTTCTGGCCTGCGCCGTCACAATATCAAGCACTGATCCTGCCACATTTTGACTTTGCAAATGCCATCTTACAAGGGCTCCCCCAATCCACACTAACCCCCTTACAGTTGGCCATGAACGCCGCAGCCAGGGTCATCTATGGAGCAGCCAGAAGCGACCACGTGACTCCCATTCTCAAACAGCTACACTGGCTACCTATTCATGGGAGGATCACTTTCAAAACACTTCTATTAGCCTTCAAGGCAATCAAAGGTATTTCCTCCTCCTCATTTACACATCTTATCCACATTGTACTCCCCAACAGATCCAGAAGAGCAACAGCTGTCAACCTGCTAATCACACCAAGGGCATCGACAAAGTGCAACAAGACAACCACAAACAGGACGTGCAGTTTCTATATCCCCAAATGCTGGAATGCGCTACCCCCTGACATTAGGGCCATAACCAATCTATATCAGTTCAGGAAGGCACTCAAAACCTACCTCTTCCTCCAATACTTCCCAGCCAGCAATTGATCCTAGATACCCCTCCCACGAATGACCCACTCTAGAAATGCCCTCATATTCATTATCTGATTTTTACCTATCCTTGCTGTGTAAATAGCTTATGTATATAGTTTACCCTGTTATCCAAGTTTGTATCCCTGTTCGATGTAAAACCTGACAACTTGTCGTTATGGTAGTTATGTTATGATGTAAACCGCGCTGATACCGAATAGCGCGGTATATATAAGAAACTGTAATAAATAAATAAATAAAATAATGCACAGTTGCAAGTGAGCTCTGAAAGGAAACTACTGTTTGTGTGAGAAAATAGAAGAAAGTTATCCTTGAAAAAGAACAGTTTGGTTACTTTTGGGTTTTGTTTTTGCTTTTGGAGCACTGCTAAGAGTTATTAGCAGGAGCCCTCAAAAAGACCTTTTCTGTTCCCTATCAAGGTCTTTATTATTTGATTGCTTAAGAAGTTCAGTTGCTGATATCATGATTTGTTTTTCCTAAGTACAATACTGAAGCAAGTGTCCTTTGGGTTACCAAGTAAATCTGTGTTGGAGAAATAACCCCATAAATAAAATATATTTTTCTTTGCTTACACTCGAGCAACACAACTCATTATTTGTGAACGGCTGATTCTGGTATGAATGGACTACATTCCCCACAATCCTTTGCAAGTCATAATAGTATTTTGCCTTTGCCAAGACGGTGGACATTCACGCCCAGCGCCCCCGTTTACAGAGTCCTCTCTGGATCTTCAAGATCTGACCACATAACGCCTAACATGAAAGACCTGCATTGGCTACCTTTACATGCCAGACTCCAATATAAGTCATTAGTCCTTACCTTCAAAGCCCTGAATAACTACCCACCTACACCAATCAGCAAGCTAATTCACGGCACCCTGGAAAATAGAAACAGGAGGCCTACTGCAATGAACACCTTAATAGTCCCCAAGATGATGACGTCGTGTACTAAGGCTACTTCCAAAAGGGCCTTCTCTATATTCACTCCTTTAAACTGGAATGCCCTTCCCCATGAAATCCGTGGCATCAAAAGCCTAATCCTATTCAGAAAAGCTTTGAAACACCATCTGTTCACAAAATGCTACCCAGAAGCCATCCCAGACAATCACACAACTGGCAAGCTTCCCACATGCCCCAGACGCCTTAGCACCTTAATACAACCAGAAAATGGTTAGCCTACACACTAGCCCACCTGCCAATCATCATACCTGTACCATCCACCTGAAAAGCACATGCAATATCCAAACGAGTTTAGAGTATTGTATATAGTTTCAAGTTAACCTGTACATAGTTCTCCCGGTTATCCCGTTTTAATTTTCCTGTTCATTGTAAATTCAATGTTGCTTGTATGCATTGTAGTATGTTTTTGTTCGATGTACACCGCGCTGATTATAATAGCGCGGTATAGAAGAAATGTTAAATAAATAAATAAATCATACAGTGTGGAGGAGTAGTCTAGTGGTTAAAGCAACTGCCTAATACCCAAAAGATTAAGGGTTCAAATCCCACTGGCATTCCTTGTGACCCTGGGCAAGTCAATTTACTGCCCATTGCCTCGGAAGAAAAGGCCCTCACCGCATTTGCTTTGTGCCTCACTCCTCTGCTTCAGGTGCCCCCAGGACTCTCCTGTGTGCAACTCCATCCTGCTCCGCTTACCCGGAAGTGACGCAGCCACGTGGCTGTGGCCATGTCCCATCTGCCTTCCCTACATAAGCCTGCTGGCTGTGGCATTTTGCGCCGCGGGCCCGTGCTGAAGGTGCTCCTTAGGCAAGCTCCTTGGGGGAGACTCCGGGGCGCAGGCAGGTCGGTATCCATGGTTTATATCCATACTTTCTCTCTCATATTTACTAGTTCAGCTGTCCATACATTGTAGAGCCATCCATAGACAATTCCCTCAGCACCTACCTTTCCTGTCTCTCTGTCTTTTTTTTGCATCTTCTTTTATGTATGGCTGCCAACAGTCCATGGATGTTCTCTTCGCTACTGAGACCTGGCTTCGCGAAGGGGAGGATGGCCTCTCGAACCGTTGCTTACCTCCTGCTGTATCAACTCCCCAATGGGGCAGGTCAGATGGAGGCATTGCCATTTTACATCATTCCACTCACCCCTTCCGTGAGATCACCTTCCCAGCTCTGCATTACTGGGAGCCCTCTTTCTCAGGCTAGATTCATCCCCCCCCCCCCCCCGCAGCACTCTCTCTTTTTCTATGCCCCGCCCTCTCTTCCCAGTCCTGGGAAGATCTATTACTAACCATCTCAGAAATTTCTTCCCTTTTTACCCATGTCATGTTCCTTGGAGACTTTAATCTCCATTTAGACGTCCCTTCCCGTCTCCATGACAAGGCTTTCATTTCAGTCCTTGAGGATCTTAACCTAAAACAACATGTCCATTTCCCAACACATATGATCTCATCGTTACACCTTCTGTCTTCCATCTTCCTGCCACTGATGCTCTTGTGTGATCATTCCCCTGGACCGATCATCATCGTGTCCTCTTCTCCCTGAGGCCCTCTTTCCTCTTTGGCCCCTCCACTTTGCCCCTCCCACCTAAGCAAACTTGATGCCACATTCCCCCCCCCCTATACTTTACAGCTGTTTCTGTCAGCTAACCAGCTCCTCTCCTCTAACTTCCCTCTCTTGTCCCCCGACTCCCAGGCTCTCACCCGGAACAATACCCTTTCCACTGCACTTGATCTCCTAGCTCCCACTCATCCTTTCCCTGCTTTAGCTTTATTTTGTGCTTGGTATATCGCCCTAACAGCTTTTGTATCAGAGCGGCTTACAATATTAATAAAACAAAATAAAGGCATAAAAGGGTGAAAAGGAACGCCAGAGTTGCGACAGGACAGCAAAGAGAATAGAGAACAGAAGAAAGAACAGGATGGAACAGAGATGCTGTTCTTCATCTCCATCAGCACCCTTGGTACCACCCCAGCCTTCAACTCCTTCGTTCACATCTGCGCCATGCAGAGCGTGCTTGGTGCTCCCACCCTTCCGATGCTACTCATGTTGTTTTTCGTCAGCGTCATCGAGAGTATCGTTCCTCCATCAATCAGCTCAAGCGCAATTATTACTCTCAACTCATTTCCTCGGCTTCCCAATCCTCGCATCAGCTCTACTCGGTGTTTGGTGCCCTCTTATCTCTACCTACCTTTTCTTCCACCCTGGCTTCAGTGGTCCCAGACCCCGTTGTACTGGCCAAGTTCTTCTCAGACAAGGTCAACTCTCTCCACTCCTCCCTTCCCACCTACCCTGGTCCCCTTTCCCCTTGTCTCCCCCTCCGTCCCTGCCCACTTTATCCTCCTCTTTAACACACTCTTGGTCATCCTTTAGCTTGATCTCTGCACCTGAGCTACTCACAATTTTATCAGCCACCCGTAAGACCACCTGTTCCCTTGATCCCATCCCCTCGGCTTGGCTCCTAGAGCCATCACTCTCTCTTCTTTTATCACTTCTTACCATGATAGTGAGGTTTCTGGAGTCCAGCGGATTACAGGATCCGAGGTAGCATGGATTCACCAGAGGCAGGTCTTGTCAGACAAATCTGATTGATTTCTTTGACTGGGTGACCAGGGAGTTGGACCGAGGGAGAGCTCTAGATGTGGTGTATTTAGATTTCAGTAAAGCCTTTGACACTGTTCCTCACAGGCGACTTATAAATAAACTGAGCACCCTAGGGATGGACCCTAAAGTTACTGCTTGGGTTAGAAATTGGTTGGGTGGGAGGCGACAAAGAGTACAAGTAAATGGAGCTCACTCTGAGGAGAAGGATGTTACCAGTGGTGTGCCCCAGGGATCTGTCCTTGGTCCGATTCTTTTTAGCGGAAGGGCTGTCGGGTAAGGTTTGCCTCTTTGCAGATGATACCAAAATCTGCAATAGAGTAGACACCCAGGAAGGTGTAGATAACATGAGGAGGGATCTAGCTAAGATTGAAGAATAGTCTAGAATTTGGCAGCAGGGATATAATGTTAAAAAATGTAAGGTCATGCATTTGGGCTGCAGCAATCCAAGGGAGCAATACAGTATAGGAGGTGAAGTACTTTTGTCCACTAAAGAAGAGCGGGACCTAGGCGTGGTTGTGTCTGATGATCTTAAAGTAGCTAAACAAGTAGAAAAGGTGACGGCAAAAGCTAGAAGGATGCTTGGGTGCATATAGAAAGGAATGGCTAGCAGAAAAAAGGAGGTGATAATGCCTCTGTATAAGTCTTTGGTGTGACCTCATTTGGAGTATAGTGTGCAATTCTGGAGACTGCACCTTCAAAAGGATGTGAACAGGATGGAGTCGGTGCAGAGGGTGGCTACTAAAATGATTAGTGGGCTTCATTATAAAGCATATGAGGACAGACTTAAGGATCTTAATATGTACACCTTAGAGGAAAGGCGGGATAGAGGTGATATGATTGAGATGTTTAAATACCTCTGTGGCATAAATGTTCAGGGAGAGAGAGCCTCTTTCAATTGAAAGCAAGGTCTGCTACGAGGGGACATGGGATGAGGGTGAAGAGAGATAGATTCAGGAGTGATATGCGGAAATATTTCTTTACGGAAAGAGTAGTGGATCCGTGGAATAGTCTCCCAGTGGAGGTGGTAGAGATGAGGACAGTAACTGAATTCAAAAAAGTATGGGACCAACACAGAGGATCTCTAAAGGTAAAAAGTGGACTGTTGTTGTTGTTATGGAAGGACAGACTAGATAGGCCATGTGGTCTTTTTCTGTCATCATGTTTCTATGTTTCTATGATCAGCACCAGTCTGTCCTCCGGCATGTTCCCTGCTCTCTGTCCGTCCTATCATAGAAACATGACGACAGAAAAAGACCACATGGCCTATCTAGTTTGTCCTTCCATAACACAATGAAACCCTCCACTCAGTGTGCAGCAGCGGCCAAGAAGACAAATAGAATGCTAGGAATCATAAGGAAGCGAATGGAGAATAAGACAAAGGATATTATACTGCCTCTGTATCGTTCCATGGTGCGACCGCACCTTGAATATTGTGTGCAATTCTGGTTGCTATATCTTAAAAAGGATATAGCTGAATTAGAAAAGATACAGAGACGAGCCACCGAAATGGTAAAGGTGATGGAAGGATACCCCTAAAAGGAGGGCTTAAAAGGTTAGGGCTCTTGAACCTGGAAAAGAGATGGCTGAGGAAAGATATGATAGAGGTCTATAAATTAATGAATGGAGTAGAATGGGTAAAAGTAGATTGATTGTTTATGTGATAAAAAAATAGAACATCTAAGGGACATGGAATGAAGCTACAGTGTAACCCATTTAAGACTAATAAGAGAAAATATTTTTTCACTCAATGCACCATCCAACTCTGGAATTCGCTACCGAAGGATGCAATAAAAGTTGTTAGTGTAACTGAGTTTAAACAAGGTTTGGACAAGTTCCTAGAGGAAAGGTCCATAAACCATTACACTGGTCAACATTGAAATCATTACTGACTTTAAAAGGCCCTAATCTGTAGTATCTTGGTGAGCTGAACACGAATATAACATTAAAAAAAATTTATTGGCTCTCGTTTTGAAGATATTGCATGTAGCTCATTTTTGATGTTTCACCATGTAAATTTATCCAGTAGAACATCAACAACATCCCAAATAAGCCTTGAATGATGTAATATTGCATCACATTGCATAATACCAGCATGCACACATCATCCAGAGTTGATTGCATTATTTTCTGATGCAATGCAATACTACTGCTAGACGGCTGCTGAAGCCATCTGACGTCAGCAGTGTACTATACGCAGTCGGAAAGGTTGAGAATTTAAAATATTTCAGACTCTGTGCGAGACAGTTTAAGCTACTGTTACATCTAACTTTTATTAATCATATCATTTTAGCCATTTAGCTACAATACAGAACAGTAATGCCGTGAAAGTGCGTTAATATCATTGACAATTTCTGCTACATTTGTGGGGAAGTGACATTTGCCAACCAGAAGAAAAGTATCACTTCTCAACTGAAGAAGGCATATTATCTTTACTTCAGATGCAAGATTGGTGACCAAGACAAGCCTTGGGCCCCGCACATATGCTGCGCTACATGTACAACAAAGCTTTCAGAGTGGTTGAATTGCAAAAGACCATCAATGCCGTTTGCAGTCCCCATGGTGTGGAGAGAGCCAAACAACAACTTGGTTGCAGGGTGATGCAAAACAAGCATGGAATGCTTTTCGCCTAGTGTCAACAAACTTTCTTGTGAATGTTAGGGCAGAAAACTACAAGGAACTAGTTGAAGACATGCTGATGCAGTATCAGAAACCTGGCTGCAATATGTCTCTAAAGATCCATTTCCTTGATTCCCATCCCGATTTCTTTCCTGACAACTGTGGTATGGTTAGTGATGAACAGGGCAAACGTTTTCACCAGGATATCACAACGATGGAGCAAAGATACAAGGGAAAATGGTCCACTACAATGCTGGCTGACTACTGCTGGACAGTCCTCAGAGAAGCTCTCGAACAGCTGTACAAGAGACAGGCGAAAAAATCTAAGAAGTAGTCTATGACTTGTTTTTTTACAGGTATTAACCGAAGGCCTATTATATTTACTACTGACATGCATTTCGTGATGTAAACATTGATTCTTGTAGATTACAAAAAACCTAGAGCCAACTTTGCAATTTCACTGTCATATTCGAGTTCAGCATTTAAAAATTGATAAGAAATGACTATTTTTATTTCAGTAACATGACTTTTGTAAAACTTTGTTGACCAGTGTTATTAGAGAGGAAAGCGTAGATACTCACCTGTAAAAGGTGTTCTCCAGGGACAGCAGGAATCAGTCCTCACATGTGGGTGACGTCGGTGCCGACAGAGCCCCATGCGGAGCAATCCCCCAGCTTTCAAAGAAAGTCTTTGGCATTGCATCGCACATGCGCGGTCCCCTTCCCGCCCAAGGGTGCCATCTTGCTCAGTCTAATGACATAGCTAAAAAGACAAAAAATGTATACGGTCTTTTTGGAGCTATGAATGAAAAGATATAACCAAATTGCTCCACTCTAACTTACAACTGAATCTGAGGTGTTCATGCTATCATTCCTCATAAAGCTTTCATTACCCAATTTGTAGTCTCAGAATTACCACGGCACTGATCGTCACAAAATTCAATGAAAATCAACGTGCCTAGAACACATCAATGACTACTGGGTTAATTACTCTTTTCCATCTGAGTATATTAAATGACTTTTTTTCTTTTTTCGTGATGCTAAAAAAACCCTCTATATTCCTCTTCCTTTGTGACAGAATATATATATATTCATGTTAATGAACTTATTATTTGATGGTAGCAAATCCTCTCGTACTGAAGGATGCTAATTCTTCTGCTTGGCCAAAAAACAGTGTTTTGTCTTTTCTCAAAACGTATATATATTCATATTAATGAACTTATCTTTTGATGGTAGCAAATCCTCCCATATTCAAGTGGGCAGCAGTTAACACAGAGTCGTTAGAAACAGAATGAAACAGATCTCCTGAAGAAACTCTCACAAGAGAGTGAAACGCATAGGCGCCAAGTGAGGCGTTGAGAGAAAAAACAAAACATTGTATTTTGTCAAGGAGAAGAATTAGCATCCTTGAATATGGGAGGATTTGCTACCATCAAAAGATAAGTTCATTAATATGAATATATATACGTTTTGAGAAAAGACAAAACACTGTTTTTTGGCCAAGCAGAAGAATTAGCATCCTTCAGTACGAGAGGATTTGCTACCATCAAATAATAAGTTCATTAACATGAATATATATATATTCTGTCACAAAGGAAGAGGAATATAGAGGGTTTTTTTAGCATCACGAAAAAAGAAAAAAAGTCATTTAATATACTCAGATGGAAAAGAGTAATTAACCCAGTAGTCATTGATGTGTTCTAGGCACGTTGATTTTCATTGAATTTTGTGACGATCAGTGCCGTGGTAATTCTGAGAATACAAATTGGGTAATGAAAGCTTTATGAGGAATGATAGCATGAACACCTCAGATTCAGTTGTGAGTTAGAGTGGAGCAATTTGGTTATAGCTAAAAAGACGGCAAAAAGAATAAAATCAATAATAGGATTGCAACTCCTGGGAGGAGGGAGGGTCGTGAGGACTGATTCCTGCTGTCCCTAGAGAACACCTGTTACAGGTGAGTAACTACGCTTTCTCCAGGAACAAGCAGGAAGTCAGTCCTCACATGTGGGACTCCCTAGCTATAGGCTACCGAGAACCCATAGCTGAAAAATGGCTCCCTCTAGAAGAGCCGCAGCAGCTGTGATAGGAATCCAGCAGAGACACAACACCCCCGGTAGCCTGACGTCAGAAGGTAGGAGTTGCCAAACCTCAAAAATGTTGCGGAGTACCGCCTGGCCGAAAGCACTGTCTCATCTGGACTCCCCATCCAAGCAGCAATGGGCTGCAAAAGACTGGCTTGAAGACCAGGTGGCGGCCCGGCAGATGTCTGCCAGTGGAACAGAGCGGAAGTGAGCTACGGACATGGCCTTAGCCCTGACATGACGGGCTGTGACTCGACCCTGCAAAAGAAGGTCGACTGCCCTGTACGCCCAGGCGATGCAGTCTGCCACCCAGGTGGACAACGTACACTTGGAGTCAGGAAGCCCCAGCTTACTGGGGTCAAAAGAGACAAAGAGCTGAGGAGCTCTTCGATGTCCCCTCGTACGCTCCAAATAGAAAGCTAATGCCCTCTTACAATCAAGGGTATGCAGAACCGCCTCTGCCCGGCTAGCATGCTGTCTGGGAAAGAATGTTGGAAGAACCACCTCCTGGTTGAGGTGGAATGGAGAGACTACTTTCAGGAGGAGCTTAGGATGAGTGCGTAGGACCAAACTATTCTGATAAAACCGTGTGTACGATCTTTCTGAGACTAGAGAATTGTAGTTCACTCACTCGCCTGGCAGATGTGAGCGCCACCAGGAAGAGCACCTTCCAAGAGAGGACGCGCAGATGGCAAGTGGACATCGGCTCAAAAGGTGGGCGAGTAAGCTGTTGCAAGACCACATTCAGACCCTACTCGGTCGCAGGAAGGCGCACTGGGGGTTTTAGTAGGAGCAGACCTCTGAGGAATCTGGACACCAAGGGGTGAACCGAAAGAGGTTGTCCTTCCACTGGTGAGTGGTGTGCTGACAAAGCACTCAGGCGGACCCTGACAGAGTTAGACTTGAGGCCTAAGTCAGAGAGGAGGAGCAGGTACTGCAACACCAATGGTACCAGGCAAGAGAAAGGGTTCTCATTATTTTGCTTACACCACACCTCAAACCTACACCACTTGAAGGCATTGGTTTTTCTAGTGGACTGCCTCCTGGAGGCCAGTAACACTTCCTCTATGTTCCTAGGTAGGAGGAGAGGAGCCAGCACTACGCTTTCAGCAGCAATGCCATCAGGTTGAGAGACCTGAGGTTGGGATGTAGGATAGAGCGCTGCTCCTGGGACAGGTCGTCGGGCCACGTCCTCAGAGAGAGTGGGGTCTCCATTACCAACTGGAGAAGTGGGAACCAAGACTGCCTCAACCATCTCAGGGCTACCAGAATGAAGATATAATTTTCTGTCTGCACAAGAACAGACTGATGTGAGAGAACATGGCAGAAGGCTTGAAGAACTAGGCGTATCGCTCGGAGCTCTAAGAGGTTTATTTGTTGTGTCCTCTCTTGAGGAGACCATAACCCCTGAGTGCATGAATCCCCACAGTGGGCTCCCCAGCCCAGCATGGATAGAAACATAGAACATAGAAACATGATGAGAGAAAAAGACCACATGGCCTATCTAGTCTGTCCTTCCATAACAACAACTACAACAGTCCACTTTTTACCTTTAGAGATCCTTTGTGTTGGTCCCATGCTTTTTTGAATTCAGTTACTGTCCTCATCTCTACCACCTCCACTGGGAGACTATTCCATGGATCCACTACTCTTTCTGTAAAGAAATATTTCCGCATAGCACTCCTGAATCTATCTCCCTTCACCCTCATCCCATGTCCCCTCGTAGCAGAACTTGCTTTCAATTGAAAGAGGCTCTCTCCCTGAACATTTATGCCACGGAGGTATTTAAACACCTCAATCATATCACCTCTATCCCGCCTTTCCTCTAAGGTGTACATATTAAGATCCTTAAGTCTGTCCTCATATGCTTTATAATGAAGACCACTAATCATTTTAATAGCCACCCTCTGCACCGACTCCATCCTGTTCACATCCTTTTGAAGGTGCGGTCTCCAGAATTAAACACCATACTCCAAATGAGGTCGCACCAAAGACTTATACAGAGGCATTATCATCTCCTTTTTTCTGCTAGCCATTCCTCTCCGTATGCACCCAAGCATCCTTCTAGCTTTTGCCGTCGCCTTTTCTACCTGTTTAGCTACTTTAAGATTATCAGACACAACCACGCCTAGGTACCGCTCTTCTTTAGTGGACAAAAGTACTTCACCTCCTATACTGTATTGCTTCCTTGGATTGCTGCAGCCCAAATGCCTTACATTTTTAAACATTAAATCCCAGCTGCCAAATTCTAGACCATTCTTCAAGCTTATCTAGATCCCTCCTCATGTTATTTACACCTTCCTGGGTGTCTACTCTATTGCAGATTTTGGTATCATCTGCAAAGAGGCAAACCTTACCCGACAGCCCTTCCGCTATATCACTAACAAAGATGTTAAAAAGAATCGGACCAAGGACAGATCCCTGGGGCACACCACTGGTAACATCCTTCTCCTCAGAGTGAGCTCCATTTACTTGTACTCTTTGTCGCCTCCCACCCAAACAATTTCTAACCCAAGCATTAACTTTAGGGTCCATCCCTGGGGGGCTCAGTTTCTTTATAAGTCACCTGTGAGGAACAGTGTCAAAGGCTTTACTGAAATCTAAATACACCACATCTAGAGCTCTCCCTCGGTCCAACTCCCTGGTCACCCAGTCAAAGAAATCAATCAGATTTGTCTGACAAAACCTGCCTCTGGTGAATCCATGCTGCCTCGGATCCTGTAATCCGCTGGACTCCAGAAACCTCACTATTTTCTCTTTCAGCAGCGTTTCCAATAATTTACTCACCACCGAAGTTAAATTAACCGGCCTGTAGTTTTCAACCACATCCTTACTTCCGCTTTTGTGTAAAGGCACCACATGAGCCTCTCTCCAGTCCTTTGGCACCACTCCCGACTCCAACGAGACATTGAAAAGGTCAGTCAGTGGAGTTGCTAGAACGTCCCCAAGTTCCCTCAGTATTCTAGAGTGTATCCCATCCGGTCCCATCGCTTTGTCTACTTTAAGTTGAGCTAGTTTCTCACGAACACAGTCTTCTGAAAATTGTTCAAGATATCCCTCGCTTCTGTTCTTATTTGTGGGTGTTTTCTGAGGTCCTGCTCCTGGTTCTTCATCTGTGAACACAGAACAAAAATATTTGTTAAGCAATTCCGCTTTATCCTTATCAGCTTCTACATATTCCCCCCCCTGCACCCTTGAGTCTGACAATACCACTTTTGCCCTTCCTCTTCTCACTAATATATCTGAAAAATGTCTTATCCCCCCATTTTATTGCATTGGCTATTTCCTCCTCCTTTTGAATCTTTCCCTTCTTGACTACTTTGCTAGCTTCTCTAAGTTTTTCCAAATACAGATGCCTGTCTTCCTCTCTCTGTGATCTCTTGTATTTCATGAAGGCCTCCCTCTTTTTCTTCACTTTTTCAGCTACTTCCTTCGAAAAACATAGCGGTCTCCTTTTCCTTTTGCCTTTATTGACCATTTTAACAAAAAGGTTGGTTGCCCTTAAAATACCCCCTTTCAGTTTTGCCCACTGTTTTTCTACATCCCCCAGCTGTTCCCATCCCATTAACGACTCCCTGAGGTATTGGCCCATCTTCGCAAAGTTAGTCTTCCTAAAGTCTAAGATCCTCATCTTGGAATGGATTCTAACAGCCCTAGTCCTAATACTGAACCACACCATCTGGTGATCACTGGATGCAAAATGATCTCCAACTACAACATGAGAAATACTTTCACCATTGGTAAGCACCAAGTCCAGTATGGCCCCTTCACGTGTGGGGTCTGTTACCAATTGCTTGAATAGTTCTCCCTGTAGAGAATCCAGGATCTCCTTACTTCTAGATGATACTGCAGCAGGAATATGCCAATCAACATCTGGCATATTGAAATCTCCTATCAGTAGCACTTCCCCTTTGCTAGCAATGCTGCGTATGTCTTCAATTAACTCTCTGTCCACCTCTTCCTCTTGTGAGGGAGGTCTGTATATCACACCAATGCAAATAGATTTCTCTTTCCCTCTTTCTAGTTTAAACCCACAATGCCTCCTCTCTCCCTTTTAAGCTCTGTAATTCCAAAGCTTTAATAATAGTTTTTACATATAGTGCCACTCCTTCTCCCCTTCTTCCTACCCTGTCCTTTCTGAATAAAGTATAGCCAGGCATAGTTACATCCCAGTCATGGTTTTCTGTGAACCATGTTTCTGTAACTGCCACTAAATCCAATTCAGCCACTCCCACCAAAGCTTCAACTTCAGGGATCTTATTTCCCATGCTATGGGCATTAATACACACTGCTTTCCATATGTTACCCCTGTTACCCATTTCCATAAAGGTATTTAATGTATCACTTACCTGGGGGTTTTCACTTACCTGGGGGCTTTCTTCACCCATCCCCAACGAATCTAGTTTAAAGCCCTCTTCAGTAGATTAGCCAGTCTACGACCGAAGATGCACTAACCTTTCTTGGACAGATGGATGCCATCTCTGCTCTGGAACCCTTGGAACAGCATCCCATGGTCTAGGAAACCAAAACGCTCTCGATGACACCATCCACGCAGCCATGCATTCATGTCCAGGATGCGAGCCTCTCTGCCTTGGCCTTTACCCTCAACAGGGAGGATTGAAGAGAACACCACCTGTGCACCTAACTGCTTCACCCTCTGTCCCAGAGCCATGAAGTCACTTTTGATACGTTCCGAGGTATACCTGGCAGTATCATTTGTTCCAACATGGATTAGCAACATTGGGTAATAGTCAGTGGGCTTGATGAGTCTCGGCAAACTCTCCGTAACATCTTGGATTTTGGCACCAGGCAGACAGCATACCTCTCTGGACATCAAGTTTGGTCGGCAGATGGACGCCTCAGTACCCCTCAGAAGAGAGTCTCCAACCACCACTATCCTTCGTTTCCTTCTGGTCACTGATTCTGCAACTTTGGGGTACTTGAACTGGTTCTTCCCTTTCCAGGGATGCTTTCACCTCCTCCACTTCCAGGGCTGCATAATGGTTGTTCAATTCAAGGGCTGGAGAAGTTGGATTGGTGATTTTGCAGGCCCTGGTGACTTGTGTCCAACCATCGACATTCTGTTGGCACCCATCTTCTCCTGTGCTGGAGAGCTTGGTTGCTGCAAGAAGCATCTCATCAATGTACTTCTGACTGTCTTGAATGCTCCTCAGCCTCGCCACCTCCTCTCTGAGTTCCTCCACTTGTTTCCTCAGAGCTTCAGCATGCAGGCACCCTGCACATGGAACCGGTCCTTCAACTGGCATTAGGACCTCTGTCTGGACCGAGGCAGAAGCTGTAACGGGGGCAACAGCTTTAGCAATACGATTTTTCCCAGCCATTGTTCAGTTCGTGGAGCTTAGGTATCTGTTAAAGCAAAAGAGAGAGAGATCTACCAAGTACCAGCCGGTTTCGCAGCTGTTCTTTCAGAGAAAAAGCAGTTAAATCTCTTTAATTATATTCAAAATGTGCTGGTCCAATTCTCTGTGATTTGTTAAAGGGGGAGGTGCCCTATAAAGCAAGACTGCTCACTATCGGGTGGGTGGTAGTCGGGGTGGGTAGGGAGAAAACTAACACCTGATTAGGTGTTTAGCAGTTTCTAAACCTGAGGAGGTTACTGAAGTTCAGCAACCTACTGTGCTCAAGGAAAGTTCCCCTAAAGCACCAAAAAGAAAGTAACCTTGCTTTAAAAGATATACAAAAAACCCTTTTAAGAGCTCCCAGTCAGAGAGCTAGCAATGTAATATAATAAAACAAACAAACAAACCCTCAAATCCTTACTGTTTGTTGATCTGTGGAGCCCTGGTTAGGAAAGCCTCAACAGGGCAGGGCACTGGAGCCTTTTATGCAGGCTTCAACTGCACTCAGGAAACAGGCCCACTAACTCCTGATTAGGTGTTAGCAGTTTTTAAACCTGAGGAGCTTACTGGAGTTCAGCAACCTACTGTGCTCAAGGAAAGTTCCCCTAAAGCACCAAAAAGAAAGTAACCTTGCTTTAAAAAATATACAAAAAACCATTTTAAGAGCTCCCAGTCTGTCGTCAGGACTCTTGAGTATGCTGGAGGTTGGAAAGGCACTCCTCTGAGCAGGTTGGATAGTTGAAGCCACCAAGCCAATGACTTCAGCAGTCGTTTGGACACCCTTATCCTGTCTCGGAGTCACCCTGTGGCCTGCGTCCATTGATCCCGGAGGCACCATTGAGCTGTTCGCATGTTGAGCCGGGCATTTGGGGTCACATGCACTGTGGAGGCCATGTGTCCTAAAAGACGCAGGAAATGCCTTGCTGATATCTGAGAATTGTGGCTGATTTGGTGCACTAACTCCAGAAGCCTCTGTGCCCTGTCCTATGGCAGGTAAGCCTTTGCCTGAAGGGTGTCCAGTCTCGCCCCTATGAACTCTAGTTCTGTGTGGGGAGCAAGGTGGACTTTGCCTAATTTATGACAAAGCCTAGATGTTGCAGTATGTTGATAGTGCGGGTTGTGGCCTGTTGGGCCTCCTGAGGCGACGGGGCCCTGATGTCATCCAGGTACGGGAAAGCACAGTTACTTACCTGTAACAGGTGATCTCTGGGAACAGCAGGAATAAGTCTTCACATATGGGTACGTCGGTACCGACGGAGTCTGTGCGGGAACGCTTCCCAGCGTCCAATCAAAGAGCTTTTGGAAGCATCCCACCACGCCTGCGTGCTGCCTTCCCGCCTTTCCCAACTGCCTCTCCTCAATTAAGTTTTAAAGCTGAGACAAAGAGAGAGAGAGGAAAGATAGATAGAGATACAACTCCTAGGGGAGGTGGGTGGGTTGTGAAGACTTATTCCTGCTGTTCCCAGAGATCACCTGTTACAGGTAAGTAACTATGCTATCTCCAGGAACAAGCAGGAATGAGTCTTCACATATGGGGACTCCCAAGCTAAGATGCCTGGAGTCCCAGCATGTTATAGATTGCAACATGCTATACCTAATAACACCAGGCATCCTGAGGATGGAGGGTAGGTGTTGAAAAGAGAAAGGTGCTGTGGAGAACAGCTTAACCTAGCATAGGACTGCAGACAATAAGTCCATGTGGGGATGATAATTGTCATCAATGATATTGAAATGAAATATTGCAATATGGAGGTCCATGGGATCTACTGGGGAACCCAGTAGAGGAACCTCAAAGAGGACCTCACTGTAGGAAAAACAGTGGAGGTCAGAATCCTGAAAGTTAACAGGTAACCCCAGTAAGAAAAACTGGGGTAGTACAAAAACGGTGGGCCTTCAGCGGAAGGCTTTAAGACAAAAACTGAACTCTTTTGGCGGCAGAGTGGCTCACTCTTAGGAGCAAAAAGAGAAAGGCTAACCGATTTGGACAAACAGGCACAGTCCTTATGGGGAGAAAGGGTATGGGAACCCCTTGTATCCCAAAAAGAGAGGACAAATGCCTGAGGTGTTAAGCCTGTGAGTAAAGGAAGATCCGCAATCTCTCTCCGAAGTGGGGTAAGCTAGGAGAGATATTGGAGCATGGAGAGCTTCAGAGGTACCTAAACCTTAAGGTTAGAAACATAGAAACATGATGACAGAAAAAGACCACAAGGCCCATCTAGTCTGTCCTTCCATAACAACAACTACAACAGTCCACTTTTTACCTTTAGAGATCCTCTGTGTTGGTCCCATGCTTTTTTGAATTCAGTTACTGTCCTCATCTCTACCACCTCCACTGGGAGACTATTCCACGGATCCACTACTCTTTCCGTAAAGAAATATTTCCGCATATCACTCCTGAATCTATCTCCCTTCACCCTCATCCCATGTCCCCTCGTCGCAGAACTTGCTTTCAATTGAAAGAGGCTCTCTCCCTGAACATTTATGCCACGGAGGTATTTAAACATCTCAATCATATCACCTCTATCCCGCCTTTCCTCTAAGGTGTACATATTAAGATCCTCATATGCTTTATAATGAAGACCACTAATCATCTTAGTAGCAATCCTCTGCACCGAATCCATCCTGTTCACATCCTTTTGAAGGTGCGGTCTCCAGAATTGCATACCATACTCCAAATGAGGTCGCACCAAAGACTTATACAGAGGCATTATAACCTCCTTTTTTCTGCTAGCCATTCCTCTCCGTATGCACCCAAGCATCCTTCTAGCTTTTGCCGTCGCCTTTTCTACCTGTTTAGCTACTTTAAGATCATCGGACACAACTACGCCTAGGTCCCGCTCTTCTTTAGTGGACAAAAGTACTTCACCTCCTATACTGTATTGCTCCCTTGGATTGCTGCAGCCCAAATGCATGACCTTACATTTTTTAACATTAAATCCCAGTTGCCAAATTCTAGACCATTCTTCAAGCTTAGCTAGATCCCTCCTCATGTTATCTACACCTTCCTGGGTGTCTACTCTATTGCAGATTTTGGTATCATCCGCAAAGAGGCAAACCTTACCCGACAGCCCTTCCGCTATATCACTAACAAAGATGTTAAAAAGAATCGGACCAAGGACAGATCCCTGGGGCACACCACTGGTAACATCCTTCTCCTCAGAGTGAGCTCCATTTACTTGTATTCTTTGTCGCCTCCCACCCAACCAATTTCTAACCCAAGCAGTAACTTTAGGGTCCATCCCTAGGGTGCTCAGTTTGTTTATAAGTCGCCTGTGAGGAACAGTGTCAAAGGCTTTACTGAAATCTAAATACTGCAATTAAATCTGCAATTAAATCATAGGATTTGTGGAGAGGAAAGATTCATCCAATAACAAGGAGGTGGAACCTACTTGAGAAGATATATAGAGAATCTATTCCTCCTGATTATGATCTGCAAGGATGCTAGCTAGTGAAATAACCAGGACAGGTACGTGAAAAACAGAGGATAATCTGAGTCTGCAGCCAGCAAGTCCAGAGTCTTCCAGAACTCTACCATGGTAAGTGGACAGAAGATGCATAGAGATGAGATACCATGTTGACCTGCTTAAGGGCAAAAGTATCATGCGTTCTTACCAGGAGGACGAGCTGCAAGGAGAAAGAGCATATCCCCGATTGGGAATACTATGGACCAAAGCAGGGAATTGGCAACTCCTTAAGTTTTCACGTAAGAGGCTATGTCCTTTATATCAAAAAGGAGATAGGAAGAGAAGGGAGAACCCTTCTAGTCATGGGAGACATGACTGAAAAGCCTTTTCCAACCATCTAGGATAGCTGTTGGAGGAAAAACCCCCATGCTCTCTAGCAAGGGCCCATAGTGGAAAACTTCTCTGTAGAATTGCAGAGAGCATGATGCAGGAGAATGAGGAGATAGAACTGGCTGCTGGAAAGCCAGTATCTCTGCCAACTATGCTGCCAAACTCAGGAGAAAGGAGATGGCAGAAATAGAAGGCAATCCAGAAAGCTTGTAGTGAGATAATCTCCAAGATAGAGGAAAGCACTGACTTGGAGCCACTACTAAGAGTAGACAGAATGTTAGTGGAGGACAAATCTGGTTGTTTGTGGACAAGAACCAGTGGTCCAAACATTAAAGCTCCGGCATAGGCAGCTGCTAGCAAGACAGCAGAAATAATCTTACTGTTTAAAAACAGAAAGAACAGACAGAACAGGAGTAGAAAACTCTGGACATGTCTGATAAGCTGCCCCAAAGCAAGATTGAAACAGAGGAGTTAACTCAGAGAGGAAAACTCCGCACTGGAAAGTGACAAAATTAGAGAGGCTGTAGAAAAAGCCCTCCAGTGAAGTAATTCCACTCTTACAGAGGAAAAGCTTGGTAAGAGGGTGAAGGGAATGGAGCTGAAGAAGACTTACCAAGTAGTAAGTCTATAGAAGGAAAAAGACATGCTGGCACAGGAAACTATCATTTGATAGTGGTTAGACCTCTTTCCCTAGCAGGAAGAGGAGGAGAAACCTGTGACCTATAGGCATGAACATTCTGACAGCTCATAGAAATATAGAAAAAATGGAGGTCTTTGGAAAGAGATCCATGTCTAGGGGTTAGAATGAAGCAGTGCATTGCCTCTATTGCGAAGAAGCAAACTGCAGATTCTAAACCCCAAGAGTCACAAGCATCTGATGATGATTGATCAGAAACCCTGCGGTTGCTGGGTTTGCTGAGCCTGGGGAGAGGTTGGATTCTTCAGACCAGGACAATGCCTCCCCTGTTTGGGAACATCTGTATGATGGGCAAGTGATGAATAAAACCTTCTTCTCCCATGGGATGGAAGTTTGGTAGGACATCTCCTACCTACTGGGACAGAAGAAGGTGTAGAACAACCCCTAGGAACAGGTAAATCAGTGGACAACTGAGTAACCTGACGTAAAGACTCCTTGTTGAAGAGATTTTCTCCAGTGCAAGGTCTATGTCCCAGTCTTTGTTGTGCCCATTTGTCCAAATCTGAAGCTTGGAGCCAGGTTCTACGTCGTGCCCCTATAGCTATATCAGAAGTCCTGCTAGCAGACTCAAAAGAGTCCAGGGAAGCACGAGAAAGAAACCAAGAGATATTCTGGATATGCATAAGCAGTGAGGAATAGTGTGCACTCTTGGAATCTGGAAGGAAAGGAGTCAAAAGATGTAATTGCTTTGCGACCTCCTCAAGAGATAGACTCATATAAAAAATATATGAGAGAATTCTTGCAGAAAGCATAGATGTCTGGAAGGTTTGACGTCCAAAGGCATCTAGTGCCTTAGACTCATGACCTGGCGGATAAGAAGAGTGCGATTTCTTACTCTTTACCCGCCTCATTGCTGATTCCACAACTATGGAATGATGAGGAAGTTGAGTCTTTTGAAACCCTGGAGAAGGGGGCACCTGATATAAGAGATCAGTTGCTTTGGAAGGTGGGGGTACCCTAAAAGGTGTTTCCCACATTCCTAGAAGGAGATCCTGCAAGGAATGATGCAAAGGAAGCATTATGTTCTCCTTTGCTTTGGTAGAAAGAGAGCCCTGTGCAGGATCATGTCCTGGGATAGGAATGGCAAGAGATCTTGCTATATCCAGGAGGAAATTCTGAAAAGAGGGTTCCCCAACAGGAATCTCCCTTGGACAGGTTAGATCTGAAGAACCTGACACCGACAGAGCTATCCAAATATAGCCTGAGCACCGACAGAGCTATCCAAATATATAGGAACAGAAGATCCTGCACAGTGCAGTGTGGAATGCTTAAGGGATGGTCGCCGGTACTGACTGTCAGAAGCAGCGACCGTCATTACCACATTGTCCATGCCAGGTATCGACTCCAAGCTTGGCATAGAAGGGAGCGATCCTGTTGAAAAAAGCATGGCAGGAGTTGGCCACGATGCTACTGTGGATACCGGTACCGATGCCAATACTGGTACCGATGTCGGAGTCGAGCCCGACAGAGACTTCGGAGCAGTCATCGGTGACTTCAATCGGTACCGAGGTAATCGAAAACCTCCGGCCGCTATCCTCAGTACCGAGCCACCGGCATCGATTGGTGTCGGTACCAAAGCGTATTGGTACCGAGTCTTGCAGACTAGAGAGCGATTCTAAACTCGGCATCGATAAGCGAAGCATGGAAGGCACTGACCGTAAGGGTAATGAGGACATCGGCACCGACTTCGGTACCGTGTCTGATACCGGTGAATGAAGGTCAACCAGTGGCAACTCAATGGGTCTCGAGGGAACCGAGAGTTGCGGATCCGAATCATCGGAACCGAGCCTTCGGTACCGCCGAGAGCCGGTACCAAGGCGAGTCGGTACCCAGTCCTCCAGACTGGAGGTCAATTCCAGACTCGGCATCGAAGGAAGCGAGGCTATTGATGCACGTCTGGAGGGTAGACGTCGGTGGTAGTATCGGTGCTGGTACTGATAATGGAAGGTCAGTCTGGAGTGTATCCACCGGTCCCGAAGGCACCGAGGACGCCAGATGACCATCCCTGGTGAGGAGTGTTTCATCCAACACCAGTGCCGATGTTGGGGTATCGGTACCGCTCGAAGCGGATGTCACCACCGGACACGGCTCAGGTATGTTCTGTGAGGGGTGAACCCCAGGAACAACCTGAAACCCCTGAAAGGCTTTTGAGACTGAAGACTCCCGCCGGGGTTTTGAAGCCAGTAGGCCCTCGAGGGCAAGGCCGGAGCCGTCTACATGCTGTGCATGAGACCTACCACTCGAGGGCTGGCTAGTCTTAACAGACTGTTTGTGGGTTACCTGATCCTGTGTAGAAGAAGAAGGGGACAGTGCCCCGAAGTTGGAGGGAAACTGTGTATCGAGGGAACCTCGATATTGAAGACCTCTTCTCACCAAACTGGTGTCGGGACCCAAGCAGGTTAGACACCGACTTCGAGGGTCTAAAATAAAGTTGTACCGCCACAGTTTGAACATTTCTTGGAGAAAGTGGCTGGCGGTTCCATGAAGGAAAAAGAAGAGGCCTAAAAGGCCTAAGACACTATGAAGAAAAAATATTCCTTGAAAAAGGAAGATTTTATAAGAAAAGAAAAGAAAACACCGGCGGTACCGTGGCATCAGGAAGACAGCCGCGACCACAAGAAAACTAAAGAAATAAAAGAAGAATTTTCTGCGGTGAGAGGAGGACGTCCTGCCGGCTCCGCGGAAAACGAAAACTGAGGAGAGGAAGTTGGGAAAGGCGGGAAGGCAGCACCCAGGCGTGGTGGGATGCTTCCAAAAGCTCTTTGATTGGACGCTGGGAAGCGTTCCTGCGCAGACTCCGTCGGTACTGATGTACCCATATGTGAAGACTCATTCCTGTTTGTTCCTGGAGATGACAAAGATTCCCTGGTTTCTGAGAAAAGCCGCCACCACCGCCAGACATTTGGTAAACACTCTGGGGGCGGAGGCTAGGCCAAATGGAAGTACTCTGTACTGAAAATGGTTTCCTCCCACCACAAATCTGAGATATTGTCTGTGGTCTGGATGTATGAGGATGTGCGTGTATGCATCCTTTAGGTCTAAGGAGCATAGCCAATCCTGGTGGAGGTATGGCAGCAGAATTAAAAGGGAAAGCTTCTTGAACCTTTCCCTCACCAGGAACTTGTTTAAGTTTTGCAGGTCGAGAATGGGCCTGAGGCCTCGTGTTCTCTTTGGTATCAGAAAATACCTGGTGTAGAAGCCTTGCCCTTGTAGGCTGTGGGGCACTGGCTCCACCGCCTGATCCTCTAGAAGACCAGCCAACTCCTGCAGGAGGAGGTTCCTGTGTAGAGGGGGGTCTTAGAGGCTCTGCCGGAAAGTTGGAGGGGTGTACCTGGTTGAAGTAGGGTAAATAGCCATTTTGGACTATTTACAAGACCCAGGTGTCTGTGGTGACTGCTGGCCACCTGTGGGGTACAAGGCCAGCCTTCCTCCTGTGCCAAGTCTCACCCCTGGCTGGAGAGAGAGACCATGCTGTGGCTGTCAAAAAACCCCAACCGGCTGGGAGGGAGCTGGTGCCTGGGACTTGGGGGTCTTCTGCTTACGCGGGCCATGCCCGTCCCTTGGCCTGCTGCCCCTGATGGGGAGCCGGGGAGGCCTGGTGAGTAGAGTAGTTGTGGTAAGCAGTACCCTTCCTCGGGAAAAAGGGATTTTTACCCAAGCCCTTCTTTTTTTTTTTTTTTCAAAATCTGTTTATTTGTCCACAACAATTCCAAACACACATAGAAAATCAAACCATACAATAGGAATATGTACATTCTGCTCCCCTCCCATCCTCCCAGAAACAAGACCCCACAACCAACCCCGCTTCTGCCCACCCGGGTGGGGCTGTTCCTTATCCACCACCCGAGAGGCCCCAAGCGGGTTATAAAAAGATAAAGAGATGAAGAGGAGCCTCCAGTAAGACAACAGAACAACAACAATAGCCCTGTGGAGCTCCCTTCCTAACTAGGAATTTCCTAACCCTTCCCCTCCCCCTCTTCCTTAACTGAAACCCTTCACCCCCCACCCCCCCTTCCCTCTCCCTGTATCTCTACCCAACACAAGAGCCAGGACCCTCCATTATTGGTCCACTCCCCGTAGGCCCCCATCCCTAGATGGAAGCTCTATATCCCGAGGATCCTAGGCTAGTATCACACTTCGTATTTTAGGGCCCAGGGTCTGAATATAGGGCAGCCAAATTAGCAAAAAGGAAGCCCAACGTTGTGGAGTTCCCCTCGCTGCCCTACGCTCCATCAACATCAGATGATGGAAACTATTTATTTATTTATTTATTTGCAAATCTCTTATATACCGCCACTTCCTAAGATCAGTGGCGGTTTACATTAAACAATAAATACATAAAACAGTGCTATGGTAAGCAGTTACATCGAACAGTATTCAAAACTATATACAGGTATATTGAACAGTATTCAAAACTATATACAGGTAGTTAAAATCAAGTACAATGAACAGAAATCAGTACTATATATAGGTAGAATTGATCAATATTTGAAACTATTTACATATATATATTGAAGTTTTATCAATGGTTTTCTATTGGAAGTAGTTTTGCAAGTATTAGGGCGAGCATATCATGGAGATCTGAGGTAGCATTGCAAGTATTAGGGGGAACGTTCATAGATCTAAGGAGGATGAGAGGTCTTATCCAATTCTTTATCTATGTTCGAATAATATTGCGTGAACAAGTAGGTTTTTAGATCTTTTCTGAAATGTTTCAGGTCTATTATTTCCCTTAGTTGATCAGGGAGATTATTCTATTAACTATTGCGCCACTATTAACTATTATTATTAACTATTGCGCCACTCTCAAAAGAAAGGGGCCGTGGCCTCTCTCCACCGATGCAAAATGGGCCCCTTCCCCACCAAACAGGCCTTACGCACTAAAATTCGTCCCCACCGCCCTTTTACTTGCGATGCACCCAGGATATCCAGGGCTACCAATAGGCCAGACCACCTAAGAGTCTGATTTAATAGTTGGCTCAAATAACTCTCGATCCGAGTCCAATAGGACCTAATATGCTTACAGTTCCACCACATATGTCCCAAATCTGCCAGGACCGCTGCACATCTAGGACACCCCCCGTCCCCGGTCAGGCAACTCCGCCAAGCTCGCCTCGGCGAGAAGTGGGCCCGAGTGACACATTTAAATTGAATCTCCCTCCACCGATTCCCTTCTACGAGCCACGCAATTCTCCGTAACGCTTCCTGAGCTGTTCCCGGAGAAATCACACATCCCAGCTCCCGCGCCCAGGCTCCCTCTACCGCTTGGTAGTCCGGCGAGGGGCAGTGCTGTTCTAACCTACGCTTCGACTCGGCTATTCGCGGCGGGGTCTCCGCCCCGAGTGCAAAATAACTAATAATCTGTGCCGAATGTGCCTCCTGTAAACCATGGGGCCGCAGCAACGCCACGTAATGCTGCAGTTAAGAACATAAGAGATACGGTGACCAGAATTGCACAGTGTCATCTGCAAATTTGAGGGACCTTGTCAAAAGCTTTCTGAAAGTCCAGAAAAACAGATCAGAAATTGGTGTTACGTTGGCGAGATAAAATGCAAATACCGATTTACCCCGCGAGAGCCCATATTCTGCACAAAGATCGACCCAGGATTTACAACGTCCCTCCAAAGTGACCACATGTCCCAAACACTGGATCCCCTGCCTCCGCCACTCCCGGAACGCCGCAGACTCTGTTCCTGGGGTAAAATTGGCGTTCCCACGGATGGGCAACCAACTCGACACCTCCGAGGAACTACCCCACAAATTATTGAGCCTCCTCCAAGCACATCTAAGCGGGCTAAGACGCTGCATCGAACTCGGGCTGGCAGCCGCGATCCCACGAGATGAAGCACCGCAGCTGGGGCATGCGGCTCTAAGAAAGTCTCCTCAACACTCCTAGGTGTATAATATTCCGTGTTCCCCAACCAATCTATATGTTGCGCCTGACATGCTAACATATACTGCGACAGATTGGGCAGTCCCATCCCCCCCCCTTTTCCAGCTGCCGTCCAACCTTTTCAGCGGGATCCGGGCCCTTGCCCTGCTCCAGAGAAATCTCCGGACTTCCTTCTCTATTTTTTTTAAATCCCTGTGCAATATCCATACCAGAAGAGTTTGCAACCAATACAACACTCTAGGAAAAATAATCATCCCTATAGCGGCCACCCGACCAGATAGTGACAGCGGAAGAGTAGCCCACGCTTGCAGCTGCGCTTGTAACTTCAAGAAGACTCTATCAAAGTTCAATTTGTATAGCAGGTTGGGGTCACCAGGCAAAACAATACCTAAATCTAGAAAGGACTCCCCCACCCATCGAAGGGGGAAACCTCCTCGCCAGGCTCCTTGCAAAGAACCCGCCACATCTAAAGCCTCAGATTTATCGATATTAATTTGCAGTCCTGCAAAGCTTCCAAAGAGAGTAAACTCCTGGAGCAAGTAGGGGAGCGCCCGCTGGGGGGAAGCCACATGTACCAGCATGTCATCCGCGAAAGCCGCCATTTTAAACACATGGTCCCCCATCTATACCAGCTATTGCTCTAGAGGCTTCAACCTTTCGTATTAATGGGTCCAAAGTTAGGACAAAGAGCAAAGGGGAAAGAGGGAAACCCTGCCGTGTACCCCGCTCCAACGAAAAGGACTCCGAGAGCACCCCATTACACAAGATAGCCGCCGTCGGACCCTTATAGAGCAGATCTACCATTCCACAAAATGTGGGGCCTAACCTATATTTGGGGAGGAGAAATTTCAGATAATCCCAATTGACCTGATCGAAAGCTTTTTCGGCATCAAAGCTAATTAACATTGTTTTCATGTCTCACTCTCTGACCCATTCAAGCAAAGCCAATATTTTTCGCAGATTCTGTACTGCGTATCTCCCTTTTACAAAACCAACTTGCGACTCATGCACCAGCTCACCCAACACCTCTGCGAGCCGCTCTGCTAAAACTTTTGCCAGAATTTTCGAGTCAAAGTTCAGCAAGGAGATAGGCCTATAAGAGGCTGTTTGGGTGGGGTCCTTCCCCGGCTTAGGTATTAAAGTTATATGGGCGTGGTTTGTTCCCCAACTATAGCCCCCCTGGTCTAATCGTTGCTGGTACATTTCCACTAGCGCTGGTGATACCTGTTCCTCTAGCAGTTTATAAAATTCTGTCCCCATCCCATCGGGGCCCGGTGCCCGATAACAAGCGGCTCTCTGTATCACCCGAGCAACCTCTACAACTGTCACCGGAGAATCAAGGTGAGCTCTCTGATCCGCCGACACCTGAGGCAACTGCAACTCCCGGACATACCCTTCCATCTGCTCTGCCGCTCCTTCTCGTTTTGCATAAAACGTCTGAAAGTACTGACGGAAAACCTGAGCTATCCCTCCACTATCCTTCTGTAGCTGGTCGTGCTCATCTCGGATCGCCACAATAGCGCGGGTCCCCCTGCTACCCTTGAGACAGCGTGCTAACAATTTCCCCGGCTTATCACCAAACCCATACAATTTATATCTATAATACATATATGATTTTTTTGCTCTCTGATGCAACACCTCGTTAAGCGAGACCTGCACCTCCCACAATCGCTTCTTATTAGCCGACGTGGGATAACTGGCAAAGCGTTGCCTCTCCTTCACGACTTGCCGCTCCAACTGAAGGATCTGAGCAGCAAGCAACTTCTTTCTCCTCGCCCTGTACGCTATTATGTCTCCCCGCAGTACCACTTTTGCGGTTTCCCAAAGCAGCTCCGGGTCGAATACGTGCTGTGCATGGTTTTCCCGCAGCTCCACCCATCGCTGCCGAAGGTAATTGCAGAAATCCGGGTTCATATAATTCAATCGGAAAGCGCCAATTCTGCGAATACTGGGCCCCTTTTGCCCAAGACATGGTCATTCACACGGGAGCATGATCAGAGATTTTCAGCGGCCCAATTTGCGCTTCCTCCACCCGTGCAAAGAGTCTCTCAGACGCCAATACGTAATCTATTCGGGCACTGGAGCCATGAGCTCGTGACTGATGGGTGTAATCCCTCTCCATCGGATGTAACAGACGCCATGGGTCTACCAGGCCCAGTCTACGACAAAAGGCCCACAGCAGCTCCGTGGTCGGTCTCCGTGACTTCTCCCCAGTTTCAGCTACCGTGTCCAACCCTACATCCAAAACCCCATTCAGATCACCTGCCAATATCAAGGGGGCCTCTGGCCATAGTTCAATCTTAGAAGCCAGCCGAGCATAGAATGCCCTATCCGGGGTATTCGGACCATAGATAGTCCCTAAAATCACAGGTCTCCCCTCCATCTTACCGAGTAACAGACAGTATTGACCGCCGGGGTCGACAACCTCTTGTTCCACTTCCAAACGCAGGCGTTTATGGACTAAGATCGCTACTCCCCCTTTTTTCCCCAGAGGCCGGACCACCCCAAACCTGTCCCACCCATTCACGCCGCAGCTTATCATGTTCTACGCCTGTTTGGTGGGTTTCTTGAAGCAAGGCCACATCACATCGGAGACGCGCCAACGCTCTCAAAACTTTATATCTCTTGACAGGAGTGCCTAGACCACAAACATTCCACGAAACAATCTTCACAGTGGGATAGGCAACAGAGCTTCCATTAGCATAAACTTACCGAACCAAAGGAAGACAGCCGCCCCAGCTTGCGACTGTCTTTGGGGAGACCAATAAATCCTAATCTTGAGTGGCTCTTGTGTTGTGCTAATACTTGAACTTTCAAACCAACCCCCCCTCCCTCTCCCATCCCAACCCCCCTCTCCCCCCCCATATCAACCGCCCCTCCCTCTGCCCTACTGCCCCCTAGCCCCCCCCATCCTCACCCTAATTATACCCACCAGCCTACTTTAGGCCGGTGACTTCCCATGGCAATCGGGCCCACCCCTCTGGTGGCTTCCAGAACCACCCCCCAGCCATCTATCCCAGCTGCCTCCCACCTCTCCTACCAAAACTCACAGCACTATGCACCCTCCTTCCTCCCGACTCCCTCTTCATAACCCAGCACAAGTCATAGGTCGAAGGGCCCCTTAGCACTCAAACCATCGTTGAACCAGTCTCCAGGGGCCCAAGTTACACCACCCCAAGCTAGACGTTCGCAGCGATGAGTTGAGCTAAAACAATACATACTTATTCCCCAAAATCCCAAGAACTGATACACCCCTCCCCACCCCCCAACATACCAGAAAATAATGGCTATGGGAGTATTCACCCAAGAGCGGGGGGGGGGGGGGGGAGACCAAGAGCAGGCCCAAAATGGCCGACATACGTAGATGAGCTCAACTAGGCCTCCCTCTCCTGTCCCCCCACCCACTAGCCATACGCGAAACCAGAACTGCTTCTCTTCCCTTACGTGTCTCGTCCCCCCCCCTCCTCCCAGCAGCAAGCCCCAATCTAAAATAGCCACTCATTCCCTTACAAATCTGCCTCACCTCCCACTGGGAACATGGGAGAGGATTATAAAAGACCCCTGGAAATCCCCCGGGACCCAATGCTATGCCTTAGAGCCAACTCCCCCAGGCCTCTTGTCCCTCCCTCCCCCCCCTCCCAACCCCTCGCTTTCATTATATAACATCCAGACTCCCCAGGCCTACCACCACTTGGGGTGAGGAGACGAAAGAACCCCTTGAAAAGGAAACAGTTGAAAAGAAAAAAAAAAACCACAAAATTAAAACGGTACATTTCCAGTGCCCCAAAACAACTTCAAAAAGAAGAGGGGTGCTTTGCTCCAGATCCACACACCCCCTAGTCCCCACTTCCAGGGTGCAACTACATAGGCGCATGTCCCAAATGTCTCGGTGCAGAGATCACAATGTCCACACTTCATCTCTCCGGTCACAGTGCAATCATTGCACCGACCTCCAATGGCCTGTTGTGCACAAGCAAGATCACAGTCCCAAGGCTAGCACCGATATCTTCAGGGCTCTGTCACTGATAGCTCACCTAGCTGTTCTAGCCATGCGCGCGCCTCTTCCGGGGTCCCTAAATACTTCGTTTGTCCACGGTGCTCCACCTGGAGTTTAGCAGGATATAACAGAGAAAATCGTATGTCCTTATTCGCCAGCTGAGCACATGTCGCAGAAAAAGCTCGGCGCTATTGACTCACTAGCTGTGAGTAATCCTGGAACACCAGGAGCTGTGCCTCGCCATCCGCGTGTCTCCTTCCTAGACCGAGCCGCCCTCAGCACTGTTTCCTTCTGGCGGTAATCCAGGAATCGGGCTATCACCACACGTGGCCTCTGTGTTGTCTCTCACCTCGGGCCCAGCCGGTGCACGCGCTCGAGTCTAATAGGGAGCTCCGCCGTCCCGTTCAAGAACTTTTCCATCCACTCGGAGAGGTAGTTGGTAAGAGCATTGTCCGCTACTGATTCGGGGATCCTGACAAATCTGAGGTTTTTTTCTGCGCCCCCTGTTCTCTAAGTCCTCTAATTTATCGCCTTGCTGTTTCACCAAAGTTTCAAGGGCTTGTACTTTGGCTGTTAGGGAGTGCTGGGCGTCCTCAACGCCTGATATCCTTGCTTCCGCGTGTTCCATTCTTCCAGTGAAGTCGGCAATTTTTTGGGCTACCGCGTTCAGCTGGCCCCCAAGTTCACAGAAACGCTCATCCAACGCCCTCACTACCGCCGCACTCACCTCCGCTACCTGCTGTGCTCACCTTCCAAGGAGGGGCTTTTAGGCGCTCCTTCCGCCATTTTTGAGTCAGGGCCCCAAGTTCTTTCTCTCTTAGTTATTTTCGTGGCCATCTGGCTTCTCCAAAAAGGCGGAGACGGCACTACGCTAATCCCACTGCTTTCTCTGCTATTTTTCAACGCAGCCAGGGGCATTCGTCTGTAATTAGTTAGAGTATATTGCTGTTCTGCAGGGTGGGTACCCGGAGCTGATCTACACGCGTCTGATCAGCTCAGTGCCATACCGGAAGTCTACCCAAGCCCTTCTTTTCAGAAGGGGCAGAAGTCTTTTTGGAGAGTCTTGTCTGGGTCAAGTACTCAGAATCGATTTCCACAGCCTTCTCAGTCCCGAGCCAAGCAGGTTCTCACCTCGGCAGGGGACATCGGCCAACTTGTCCTGCACCCATAGCTCTAGGTCCGACGATATTAGCCATGCCTGGCATCGGGCACCGATGCCAGCTGCGGCTACTCGGGCCGAAGCCTCGAAGCCATCATAGGTTGCTCAAGACATAAGCTTCGAGCACTCTTGAATCCCTGTGTACAAGGCCTTGAATCTCTGCAAGGGTTCCTCGGAGAGGCCAGCTGAAAACCCGGCAATCTCCTTTGCCAGGTCCCATAAGTATATGCCCATGTACAGCTGGTATGTTTTGACACGGCAAGACAGCATCGAGCCCTGGAAGCACTTTCTACCAAGGGCGTCCAGGTTCCGGGCTTCCCTACCAGGAGGCAACGAGGCGTGCATTTTCTGGCTCTTGAGCATTTGCATGGCCGATTCCACATCCATGGAGTTGTGCGGCAGATGTGCTTTCCGGAACCCAGGGCTCTTGCGGACTCGATAGATAGAATTGACCCGCCTGTTGAGAACCAACATTGAGGTCGGTGATAGAGTAGTTACTCACCTGTAACAGGTGTTCTCCAGGAGCAGCAGGAATCAGTCCTGACATATGGGTGACGTCGGTGCCTATGGAGCCCTCGCGGAGCAATTTCCCCAGCTTTCAAAGAAAGCCTTTGGGAATTGAAGCACGCATGCGCGGTCCCCTTCCCGCCCAAGGGTGCCATCTTGCTCAGTCTGATGACATAGCTAAAAGACAGCAAAAAAATTAGCAAAAACGAAATCATATGACTGCAACTCCAAAGGGAGGAGGGAGGGTTGTGAGGACTGATTCCTGCTGCTCCTGGAGAACACCTGTTACAGGTGAGTAACTCCTCTTTCTCCAGGACCAAGCACGAACTCAGTCCTCACATATGGGACTCCCAAGCTTAAGGCTACCGGAGACCTCAAGCACAAAAATGAGCTCCCTGTAGCTCAGCAGCACAGAAGGAAGGAATCTTCTCTGAAAACGCCCCCGACCGGTAGCCCAACACCAGGGCCGGAGGGTAGGAGTTGCCTAAACCTCAAAGAGATTATGGAGGACTGCCTGTCCGAAAGCACTGTCCCTGCGGGACTCCCTCTTCAGGCAGTAATGGGCCACAAAAGTCTGGCTTGAAGACCAAGTAGCGGCCCGGCAGATGTCTGCCAACGGAACAGAGCGGAGATGAGCCACTGACGCAGCCTTTGCCCTTACACGATGAGCCGTGACTCGACCCTCCAACGAGAGGCCGGCTGCCCCATAAGCACAAGCGATACAGCCAGCAACCCATATGGACAAAGTACGCTTGGAGACAGGGAGCCCCAAATTATTGGGGTCAAAAGAAACGAAGAGCTGAACAGCCCTTCTATGCTCCCGCGTACGGTCAAGGTAGAAGGACAAGGCCCTCCTACAGTCCAGGGTATGCAGGACCATTTCAGCCCAGCTGGCGTGCGGCCTGGGAAAGAAGGTCGGAAGAACCACCTCCTGGTTGAGATAAAAAGGAGAAATCACTTTTGGAAGAAACTTAGGGTGAGTCCGTAAGACTACCCGATTTCTGTAGAACCTAGTGTAAGGAGGATCAGACACCAGAGGTAAGGGCTACCAAGAACAAGGTTTTCCAGGAAAGAAAACGAAGAGGGCAGGTAGCCATAGGTTCAAAGGGCGGACAGGTAATGCGCTGTAAGACCACATTCAGATCCCACTCAGGGGCTGGTGGGCGCAAAGGAGGCTTAAGGAGAAGGAGGCCTCGGAGAAAACGAGCCACCAAAGGGTGGTTGGAAAGCACAGTTACTTACCTGTAACAGGTGATCTCTGGGAACAGCAGGAATAAGTCTTCACATATGGGTACATCGGTACTGACGGAGCCTGCACGGGATTGCTCCCCAGCATCCAATCAGAAAGCTTTTGGGAGCATCCCTCGCGCCTGCGCACTGCCTTCCCGCCTTTTCCACTGCCTCTCCTCAGTTGAGATTCATAGCTGAGACAAAAGGAGAGAAAGAGGAAGGAAGATAGATAGATAGATACAACTCCTAGGGGAGGTGGGTGGGTTGTGAAGACTTATTCCTGCTGTTCCCAGAGATCACCTGTTACAGGTAAGTAACTGTGCTATCTCCAGGAACAAGCAGGAATGAGTCTTCACATATGGGGACTCCCTAGCTATAGATGCCAGGGGGATATCCCATAAAATGCGTGTCCCTGGTTCAGGACTGCACTTTCCACACATGGATCTCTGGCATCCCTTAAGGGATGGTGGGTAGGAGTTGAGAATTGAGGACCTGTAAGAAAAAACAGCAAACCTAAGGACTACAGAAGAGGAGTCCTTGGTATGCATGATAAGTAGCATTAAAATTATTTAATGAACAATCATAATATGGAGCTTACCTACTGGAATGTAGGAAGTAGAGAGCGTGGTGGAGTCTACTGGAGATTCAGTATCGGAATCCACAAGGTGACCTCACAGCAGTGAGGATGAAGGTCCAAACCTGGAATTGGCAGGTGACCCAAGAGTCAACTGGGGTAGGATAAGAACGGCAGGTCTTCAATGGAAAGCTTTATGGGAAAAAGCTGAAAACTCTTTTAGCTACAGAGTCATTAACATTGAGGACTAAAAGAAGAAGACTGACCGATTTGGACAACTAGCCCAGTCCTGGAGGGAAGAAGGGGTATGGAAAAAAGCCTGTATTCCCAAGGAGAACAGATGTGTACTCAGAACTACTGAAGATGTACACTGTCTTTCCTAGCTGGTGAGAGATAGGAAAGATATCGAAGCCTGATGCTTCAGGGATAGGGAGACCTAGAGCAAAGTGGAAGCTGATATTACCACAGCAGTGGTTGTGTGCATAACAGCCCCCACATACTGAGGAACAGTATGAAAAAATGTAAGCTTACTGTCTGGAACCTCTAGGAAGGTAAAAATCTTTATAGCATAGACAGTTAGGGAGATAGTATGTAATACATATCGACCTATAAAAAGCTTCCCAACAGATACATATATACATATATAGAGGGATATATATACATATGTTTATGTGTATATAGATATGTGTATGCATATATATATATATATATATATATATATATATATATATGCGCATAACGTATGCACACACAGCTTACACACATAGGTATGTATAGAAATATATAGAGATATATACATACATGAATATAAGTCTGAAGATACATGCCTGCAACTAAGCCCCATAAGAACATTCACATGGGGAATGTTAAGGGGAAAGATTCATCTAATAACAAGGAGGTGGAGCTCACTTGAAAGATATATAGAGAATCTATTTCTGCAGGCTAAGAGGGTGCAGGAATACAATCCAGTGAAATAACCAGGATGATTGCGTGAAAAAAACAGAAGATAATATCAGTCTGTCAGGGCAAGTTGGGAGTCCTGTAGAACTCTGACATGGTAAATGGACAGAAACGCATAGAAGAAGATACCAGGATGACCCACTGGAGGGACACAGGAGTATCAGGCGTTACTAGTAGAATATGTGCTAACCATGAACTTGGACATTCACGCAGAAAAGCTTATATTCTGTATTATAACAGGAGACAAGAGGGTGTGGAGAACCCTCACAGTCATGGAAAATGATTGATAAGCTTTTCTACTATATAGAATAGCCATCAGAGGTAAAGTTCAATGCTCTGTAGCAAGGGCCCATAGTAGAAAGCTTCTCTGAGATTGCAGAGAGCATTATGCAGGAGAATTAGGAGATAAAACTGACATCCTAGGAAAAGAAGATGGCTAGAAAGAAGATAATGTGAGAAGCCTGAAGTGAGTAGGATTATCCAAGATAGATGAGGACTATCTTGGAATCACTACTAAGGCTAGACAAAAGTCGTGGAAGATAGACTGGAAACTTGTGGAAAAGTACCAGTAGTTCAATCAGTGAAACTCCTGCATGCACAGCAGCTGAAAGAGACAGCAGAGAAAATCGCCCTGTGCAGAACAGAGAGAAACAGACAAAGGGAGAGGAAAAATGCCTGTCCCTGTCTGATGAGCTGTCCAGAGAATTTATTCAAGGAAAGCAAAAAAGTCTACACTGAAATGGAAGGCTAGAGAAGCTGTACAGTATGGTACCACTCATTCAGGGGGAACCCTGGATGAGAGGGTAGAGAATCAGGTAATTGAAGGGTGACTTACCACATGGTGAGTCAGCTGAAGGAAAAAATGTTCATGTTGGGACAGAAACTATCATAGGATAGCTGTAACTTCCCTTCTTGTTAGTAAGAAGAGGAGAATTCTGTAACCCATGGACAAGAATATCCTGACAGCTTAGCATACTGAAGAAGGAAAACCAAGTGTAGAGCTTTAAGAAAAAACAGTGAACAAACTTCTGCTAAGAAGAAGTTAACTGTAGATTGCAACCTTCAGGAACCTATGGTTGCTGGGTATGCTCAGACTGGCTAGAGTTTGGATTCTTCAGACTAGGACGAGGTGTCCCTTGCTTGGGTACATCTGGATGATGGGCAGGAGAAGAGTGAAACCTTCTTTTCTTAGGGAAAGAAGGTTTGGTAGGACATTTCCTACCTCCTGGGGAAGAAGGCGGCTTAGAATGGTCTCCAGAACCAGGGAAGTCAGTGGAGCAATGAGCAACCTGACGTAAAGCCTCCTTATTAAAGAGATTTTCTCCAGTACAAGGAGAATTACCCAGTGTGTGTTGTGCCCATCTGCTCAAGTCTGAAGCTTGGAGCCAGGCTCTACGACGTGCTCCAAGGCAAAATAGCAGCGGATCTGCTAACAGACTCAAAAGAGTCTAGAGAAGCACGAGAAAGAAACCAAGAGATATTCCGGCTATGACTAAGAAGCAAGGAATAGTCTGCAGCCTTAGGCTCTGATAAAAAAGGAGTCAAAAGGGATAATTTTTGTGACCTCCTGGAGTGTTAGACTCATATAAAATATATAAGAGATAATCCTTGATGCCAGGATAGATGTTTGGAAGGTTTGACGTCCAAAGGCATCAAGAGCTCTAGATGCATGACCTGGCGGATAAGAAGAATGCTTCTTCTTGCTTTTTACCTTCCTCAATGCTGATTCCACTACAATGGAATGATGGGGAAGTTGAGTTTTTTGAAACCCTGGAGAGGGGGGCACCTGATACAGAACAGTAGTTGCTGTAGAAGGTGAGGGAACCCTTAAAGGTGATTCCCATATCCTCAGAAGAAGATCCTGCAAAGAATGATATAAAGGAAGCATTATATTTTCCTTTTCTGCAGGAGAGCCTAGAGTAAGGTCACAGCCAGGGATAGGAATAGCAAGAAGGAGAAATTTCTGAAAAGAAGGATCTCCAATGGGAACTATCCCTAGGTAAGCTAAGGTTGAAGGAGCAGCCTGAGCACCAGAGGATGTACTGGTCTGGTGCAGAAAAAGAACTCCACTAGGTGGATAGTGGTACTGGCAGTCACGATTTGAAGCAGTCAGTACTACATCGTCCATGCCAGGTATCGATTCCAAACTAGGCATAGAAAGGATCGATGGCACCGATGTAACTGCAGGAATCCACATCGATACCGATACCTGAGGCGGAATCGGAGACGGTAATGTCATCGAAGCAGTTATCGGAGGCTGCTCAAGCGGTACCGAGGCAACCAGAGATGCTTGGTGAATATCCTCGGTACTGCGTATCCGGAACCGACAAGGGTCGGTTCCGAGATGCGTCGGTACCCAGTCATCTAGACTAGATATCGATTCCAGACTCGGCATCGAAGGGAGCGAGTCTATCGATGCATGTCTAGAGGGTACCGACATCGGTGGTGGTATTGGCGATGCCGATACAGGAAAGTCAATCTGGGTCGCATCAATCGGTCCCGAAGGTACCGAGGCCGCCAGACGACGATCCCTAGTGAAGAGTGGAACACTCAACACCGGTGCCGATGTCGGGGTATCGGTACCGCTCGAAGCGGATGCCACCACCGAGCATGGCTCAGGTATGTTCTGTGAGGGGTGAGCCCCAGGAACAACCTGAAACCCCTGAAATGCTTTGGAGCCCGAAGACTCCCAACGGGGTTTTAATGCCAATGGGGTCTTGAGGGCAAGGCCGGAGCCGTCATCATGCTTGGCATGAGACCTACCACTCAAGGATTGGCAAGTCTTAACAGACTGTTTGTGGGTTACCTGATTTTGTAGAGAAGAAAAAGCCGGTGCCCTCAATGCAGGAGGGAAAACGGTATCGAGGGAAACTCGAAAGAGGGAAGATCTTCTCACAGTATTGCAGCCTGATTGTTCAGGGGAAAAAGGGTCAGGACCCAAACAGGTTAGACATCAGGCATTGGAGTCTCAAAAGAAAACTGTGTTTCCACAGTGAAGGCCCTTCTTAGGAGAAGGCGGCTCCATAATGGAGAGGCCTTGTAGGCCTAAAAAAGTTAAGACAGAAACAGAGGAAGATCACTCTGAGTTTTTAAGAAAAAGAAAAAACCCACCGGCGGTACCGGCGGCGGCGGGAAAACAGCCGCGACCACAAGAAATAAAGGATTTAAGAAAAAAGTTTCTGCGGTGACAGGAGGACGACCTGCTGGCTCCGCGGAAAAACGAAAACTGAGGAGAGGCAGGAAGGCAGTGCGCAGGCGTGAGGGATGCTCCCAAAAGCTTTCTGATTGGATGCTGGGGAGCATTCCCGTGCAGGCTCCGTCGGTACCGACGTACCCATATGTGAAGACTCATTCCTGCTTGTTCCTGGAGATAGAGGCCTGCCGTCCACCGGCGCGTGATGCGCAGAGAGAGCATTGAGGTGGACTCTGACAGAGTTGGACTTAAGGCCAAGATTAGAGAGGTAAAGTAAATATTGCAAGACCACTGCCACCAAGCAGGAGAAGGGATTCTCAGACTGCTCAGCACACCATACGGAGAACCGACGCCACTTAAGAGCGTAGGACTTCCGGGTGGACGGCCGTCTGGAGGCCAAGACGACCTCTTCCACCTCCCGAGGCAGCAGGAGGGGAGCAAGGACTACCCTTTCAGCAGCCAGGCCATCAGATGAAGGGACTGGAGGTTGGGGTGTAGGAGAGTCCCCTGATCCTGTGACAGGAGATCGGGTTGAAACCCCAGAGGAAGAGGAGTGTCCACCGCCAGCTGCAGCAGAAGCGGGAACCAGGGCTGTCTCGGCCACCTGGGAGCTACCAGGATCATCGAGGCTCTGTCCCTGAGAACCTTGAAAAGTGTCCGAGACACGAGTGGCATGGGAGGAAAGGCATACAGCAGGCCCGTGGACCACGGAATCAGAAAGGCATCTGCTGCTACTCTGAGAGGATGCAGTTGTCTGGAGCAGAATCTGGGAAGCTGCCGGTTCAGAGGACTGGCAAAAAGATCCATGGTGGGTAGGCCCCACTTGAGAAAAATCCGTTGAACCACCAATGGATCCAATCTCCACTCGTGTGGTTGAAGGATCCTGCTCAGCTTGTCTGTTAGGTAATTTTCCTGACCTGGGAGATAGACAGCTTTGAGGAGGATGCCATGGCCGACGGCCCAAGAGCACAGTTTTTGTGCCTCTAGACAGAGAAGGAAGGAGCCTGTGCCCCCTTGCTTGTTTACATAGAACATGGCAACCTGATTGTCTGTCTGGACCAGCACAGACTGGTGAGAAGTGAGGTGTGAGAAGGCTCTCAGAGCTAGGCGGATTGCCCTGAGCTCCAGGAAGTTTATCTGCTGAGTCCAAGGGATCCATGTCCCTTGGCAATGTGCTCCCCAACCCAGGAGAGAAGCATCGGATGTCAGCACCTGAGAAGGCGGAGGAGATTGAAAATCCACTCCTAGCACCAGGTTTGGCAGATGAAGCCACCACCGCAGAGAAGAGACCAGCAGGTCGGATATCTGTACTGAGTCCGCCAGGCTCCCTGTGGCCTGATGCCATTGAGTGCGAAGGCACCACTGAGCAGGCCTCATGTTCAGGCGGGCATTGGGGGTCACATGGACCGTGGAAGCCATATGGCCGAGCAGTCTCAGAAATCCCTGACCAGGGACCTGACCGCAGAGACCAGGGAATTGCTGTGAAAGTGGCTGGCGAGATCCATGAGCCTGTGGGCCCTGTCCAGAGGCAGGAAGGCCCGCGCCTGAAGAGTGTCCAACCTGGTGCCTATGAATTCGAGATTTTGAGAGGGGAGTAAAGTGGACTTTGCGAAGTTTATCACAAATCCCAAGTGCTGGAGTAGAGTCACAGTGCGATGAGTGGCCTGAGTGGCTTCTTGGGAAGACTGGGCCCGGATGAGCCAGTCGTCCAGGTATGGAAACACAAAAAGGCCTTGAAGTCTTAGGTAGGACGCCACCACTGCCAGGCATTTGGTGAACACCCTGGGGGCGGAGGATAGGCCAAAGGGCAGTACTCTGTACTGATAATGATTTCCTCCCACAACAAACCTGAGATATTGTCTGTGGTCTGGATGAATAAGGATGTGAGTATAAGCATCCTTGAGATCTAAGGAGCATAGCCAATCTCCCTGCTGGAGGTAAGGCAGCAGGATTCCAAGGGTAAGCATCTTGAACTTTTCCCTCTGCAGGAACTTGTTTAGGTTGCACAAGTCCAGGATGGGTCTGAGGCCTCCTGTTCTTTTTGGCACCAGAAAGTACCTGGAATAAAAGCCTTGACCTCTCAGGTGGTGGGGCACCGGTTCCACAGCCTGTTCCTGAAGACGACTTGCTAACTTCTGAAGGAGTAAGTCCCTGTGCAGAGGGAGGCTCCCCTGGAAAGTAGGAGGGAGGTACCTGGTGAAAGTGTAGAAGATAGCCTTTTTGAAATATATGAAGCACCCAGGTATCTGATGTGATTGCTGACCACGTGTGGGCAAAGTGGACCAGCCGGCCTCCTGTGCTGAGAGAAACCAGCGGAGGGGAAGAGGCTATGCTGATGGAGTCAAAACCCCCCACCCTGCTGAGCAGGGGCCGGTGTTGTGGGCTTGGGGGCCTGCTGCCTACGGGACCCATTACCCCGTCCCTTGGCCTGCTGACCCTGTTGGGGAGCTGCAGAGGCCTGATAGTGAGGGTAGTGTTTATGGGCAGCTGCCTTCCTCGGGTAAAAGAGCTTTTTCCCCGAGCCCTTCTTCTTCTGAGAAGGGGCAGAGGTTTTTCTGGACAGCCGAGTCCTAGTCAGAGTCTCGGTCTCGAGCTGTGCAGCCTTTTCAGCCATGGGCTTGCCAAAGAGGTTTTCACCTCTGCAGGGGACATCGACCAACTTGTCCTGTACCCATGGTTCGAGGTCGGATGACTGAAGCCAAGCCTGTCGACGGGCACCGATGCCAGCTCCGGCTACCCGTGCCGATGCTTCAAAGCCATCGTAGGCTGCTCGAGAAATAAACTTTGAGCACTCTCGAATACCAGTGGACAAGGCCTGGAACCTCTGCAAAGGTTCCTCGGAGAGACCATCAGAGAACCCGACAATTTCCTTTGCCAGGTCCCGGAGATACATGCTCATATAGAGCTGGTAGGTCTGGACACGACAAGCAAGCATAGAGCACTTTCTACCGAGGGCATCCAGGTTCCGGGCCTCCCGGTCGGGAGGCACCAAGGAGTGCATCTTCTGACTCTTGAGTCGATGCATGGCCGATTCCACCACCATGGAATGGTGCGGTAGTTTATGTTTATTATGTTTATTACATTTGATATACCGCTCAGGCCAAGAAGCATCAGAGTGGTTTACAATCCTACATTTATGTTATGGAAAATAAGAAAAGAACGCCATTAATAAAATAGGACAGAGTAGGAGAAACAGATAGACAAAGTGATAGCACAGATAGGAGAAAACAGAACAACAGACTACCTTCACAAACTACAGGCATGACAAATAGACTCACAATTTCTGTATGATTTTAATCATTCGCCACGGAACCCCGCCAAAGGGCCCTCTGGCGAGGCCCTCAGGCGTGGGCCTGCAAGGCGCGGGCGCGCCTCCAGAGCGGCGGTTTAAATGCCAGTGAGCAGGGCAGTTGCTAGGCAGTCTGTGAGGTGAGGAGAGGTTCCTGCCCACACACCAAGATGAAATCAGCTGCATTCCCTGATTTATTTATTATTTATTTATTTAACAATTATTTCTATACCGCTCTTTCCCAAGTATCAAGTGCGGTTTACAATGAACAGTATGTAATATGGTATGGGTAATATCATACCAAGTCATTTTACATAGAACAGGTGGAATTAGATACAGGTACAATATAAAGTTTGAACATTAAACTATTAGAACAATATAAAAGTTTGAACATTAAACTATTAGAACTTATATACATTGTAGATATTTAATCTTAAATGAGCCTCCGGAGCGGCGGTTTAAATGCGGTTTAGTTGTGCCTTTTGGAACCCGGGGCTCTTGCGGACTCGATAAATGGAATCGACCCGCTTGCTTAACACTGGCGCCGATGCCGGGGTCTCCCACATGCGGAAGAGAAGTCGTTCCAGCATCGGAGGAACCGGTACAGTAAAGGCCTCCTTCGGGGGGAGAGTCATACTGGAGGGCATCGAGCTCCTCGGCTCGAGGCTCCTCCTCGGGATCCGCGGGGAATGCCAAGGCCTTGGCCATATCCTGCACGAAGTCCGAAAACCAGGTATCCTCCGGGGGGGATCGTCTCCGAGGTTCGGACTCGGGCGAGACCGATGGGACGCGGCGAGTCCGAAAGGTACCGGGTGACTCTTCGTCCTCCGTCTCCCAGCCCGACTCCTCTGAGGAGGAATCGAGCGGCTCCAGTCGGGCGGGCACCGATGCCCTCCGCCCCGATGCCGAGGCCGGCGTCGACGACCTCGGTCCCGAACGGGAGGCCGAGGGAGACCGTGACCGAGGATCGACTCGAGCGCGCATGGACTCGAGGATCAGCTCGGCCTCCGGGGTCGACTTGGACGTCGACGTCCCGGCAGTTGGGGCAGATGCACCGGTAAGACCAGCGATCAATGCCCGCTGCTGGTCCATGAAGGCAGCGAGACTGCTCTCCAAGTCCGTCAACCTGAGTCCGAGCTCAGGAGACCCAGCAGCCCCCGACTCGGGCCCCGACGTCGGCTCCTTCGGAGGTGAGTCCACGAGGATTACAGTACTCACGTGTCCAGGAGACTCCATCTCGAGACGAGGATGTTTTGAAGGCCTCTCCGACTCCGAAGACCCGGGACAGCCATCGGGGCTATGCGACCTGGCCCTCGAGGAACCAGGAGCGTCCACCGACACCGCCCTCGTGGGTTTTTTCTTCCTATGATGTTCCCGGGCAGGAGACCCCCGCTCAGAGGAACTCTGACGATGCTCGGGACCGGAGTCTCGAGACGTTGAAGCCTCTGACGAGGTCCGGGCATGTCCGGACGCGGAGTCAGAGAAGATTCTTTCTTTTTGATGCTGCCGACTCCTCAGTGCCTTTGAGGACATTTTGCCACACGGACCACAGATCATCGGGTCATGATCGGGTCCGAGGCAGCGGAGGCAGCAGTCGTGTGTGTCGGTAAGAGACATAAGCTTCTTACAGCGATCACACTTTTTAAACCCGCTGGCAGCCATCGGGGGAAAAAGGGCCCCTGCGAGGTCAAAAGACAGGGCTGCCAGTGAAAAAGAAAAAAATGGCGCGAACGCTAGTCACGAAGGACAAAAACCGAAAAATAAAGAACGGACTCGATACCGGTGTATCGGGCCCGGGCGGGAAAAGGATCCGGCGTCGAACCGAGAAAAGAACACTAAATAAAATCAACTTTTTTTGCGGCGATCACAAACAACGTCTGTAGGGCTCCGCGGAAAAAAGAAGACTGAGCAAGATGGCACCCTTGGGCAGGAAGGGGACCGCGCATGCGCGCTGCAATTCCCAAAGGCTTTCTTTGAAAGCTGGTGAAATTGTTCTGCGAGGGCTCCGTCGGCGCTGATGTCACCCATATGTGAGGACTGACTTCCTGCTTGGTCCTGGAGAATCCCACATACGGAACAGCAGCCGTGCCAACTGGTACAGTAAGGGCTTCCTTCGGGGGAAAATCATAAAGGAGGGCGTTGAGTTCCTCGGCGTTCATCAGGAATGGCAAGGCCTTGGCCACGTCCCTGGTGAACTCCGAGAACCAGATATCCTCCGGAGGGGTCCTTCGCCGAGGTTCGGACCCTGGCGAGTCCAATGGGATGCACCGGATCCGGTGGGTGCCAGGGTAGTCTTCATCCTCCGTTTCCCAGGCCGAGTCCTCCGAGGAGGAATCAATGGGCTCCGGTTGTGAGGGCTTCGGCCTCGACTGCCCCGACACCGACGACCTCGGTCCTGAAGGGAGGTCGAGGGAGACCTCGGCCGAGGATCGACTCAAGCTCGAAGAGTCTCGAGGATCAGCTCGGCCTCCAGGGTCAGTGGTCGGTGCGGATGGACCGGTGAGACCGGCCATCAGTGCCCGCTGCTGCTCCAAGAAGGCAGACATGTTGCGCTCCAAAGCCGCCATTCTGAGACCGAGCTCAGAAGGCTCCGCAGCCTCCAGCTCGGGTCCCGATGCCGTTGGGCCTGATGCCGGTTCTCCCAGGTGAGAGTCCACAAGGACAACAGCCGTTACCTTCCTCAGTGTCTCTGGCTCCGTGTGAGTAACTTGGCAGGCCGCTCCGACTCTGAGGACCCGGGGCGACGGTCAGGACTCCGTGACCTGGCCCGCGAGGACTCATGTCTATCAGAGACATCCAACGACGACGCCCTCAAAAGCTTTTTCTTCCTCCAGTGTTCCCTGGAGGGAGACCCCCGCTCAGAAGACCCCCGAAGATGCTCGGAGTCAGACAGCTCCTGAGACATCGAGGCTTCTGACGAAGTCCAGACCCAGATGGATGCGGACTCAAGAGAAAATCCTCTCAAGGTGCTGCTGCCTACTTCTTAGTGCCTTAGCAGGCATCTTGCCGCATGGGCCACAGGCCATCGGGTCATGGTTGGCTTCGAGGCCGCGGAGACAGCAGTCATATGAGACAGCAGTCATATGAGGGACATTAACTTTTTGAACCAATCACACTTTTTAAACCCGCTGGCAGCCATCGGGGGAAAAAGGGCCCCTGCGAGGTCAAACGACCGGGCTGCCAGTGAAAAAGAAAAAAGGCGTGAATGCTAGTCACTAAGGACAAAAACCAAAAAATAGGGACCAGATCTGATACCGGTGTACCGAACCGAGGCGGGGAGGGGAACTGGCATCAAACCGTGTCGAAGAAAAGAATCTTCTGATGAGTTGAAGCACTTTTTCCGCGAGAGAATTTGGACCACGTCCGTTGGGCTCCGCGGAAAAAAGGGAGACTGAGCAAGATGGCACCCTTGGGAGAGGAAGGGGACCACGCATGCGTGATGCAATCCCAAAGGCTTTCTTTGAAAGCTGGGGAATTTCTCCACACGGGGCTCCGTCGGCGCCGACATCACCCACATGTGAGGACTGACTTCCTGCTTGTTCTTGAACTGGGAAATCCACTGCTTGCCCCAAAAGAAACACTGTTGAACCTGTGTCTCTTTTTGAGAAACTGCTAGGACCTGGATTGGCCATTGTTGGAGACAGGAGACTGGGCTTGATGGACCCAGTATGGCATATCTTATGTTCGTATGTTCTTAGGATCACTTCCTGCAACACCAAGTATGCTCTCCCTTTTAAGTGACTTCTCAGCTCCATGGCAGCAGAGACTGCCAGCATGGAGGTGGGACCTCTCTACTATATCTCTAAAGGTCTCATCTACCTCTCTGTCTGCCTCAGCTTCTTAAAGTCTTCTACTCTAGCCTCAAGTGAGGCTATTGATTAAGGTGTCTAGGTAGGAATTTGGATGCTTATCAGGATATTCAGAGTTTTCTAAATATTTTATACAAATCACTGCTGAACATGGAACCTTTTGGAAAATACTTATAAGGATGCGAGGAACTACATATGTAGTTGTTGGCAGTTCTAAAGCAACAGCTATTTGAGATAAAAAGACGAAAAGTAGTATTACATGGACTTTAAACGTGTAAGTGAATATAAGCACCAGATTTTACAGAACTACAATGTACAAGAGCAACACTTATTTATTTAACTGTATTTATATCCCGCTTTTCACCAGGTCAAAGCGGTTTAACATTTAAAGGGAGGGGGACAAAAGTCATCTCAGGGGTTGGGGCCATCACTGGGGGCCAACATTAATGATCTGAACAGATGTTCAAGACATAGACAAAGTACATCAGTCTCTTAGAGAGTAGAGCCGGGGGTGTGAATTAGGGGGTCTGGGTGCTTGTGTCCGGTCCAAGATATTTCTGGAATAGGACGGTTTTTAGTTGTTTCCTGAATGTCATGGGATCTCCGTTGGTTCTGATATGGCTTGGTAGAGAGTTCCAGAGGGATGGCGCGTATAGTTCAAAGGCTCTGTTGCAGGTCCGTTGATTGTATTTGGTCCGTATGTGGGGGATGGTGAGGGAGTTGCTGGAGGTTTGTCTGGTTGTTCTTCTGTTGTGGGTGGGTTGGTGCAGGAGGGTGCGGAGCTGGGAGGTCTGAGTTTGGTAGAGGGTTTTGTGAATGAGTAATGCAGATGTATTTATTTATTTAAACGTATTTCTATACCGCCTTATCTGCCTTATTATTTGTATTTGATTCTTGCTTCGAGAGGGAGTATGTGCAGCTCCCTCAGGCCTGGGTGATGTGATCTTGTTTTTTTGCTTTCTGGATAATTCTTGCCATGGTATTTAAGGCAGTTCGTAGTGGGTTGGTGTGGGTGGCAGGTAGACCGTGGTAGATTATATTGCACCAGTCCAGGTGAGGGAGTGTCATGGCCTGCATGACTGTTCTGAAGTCCTGTGGTTCAATGAGAGGTCTGAGGCGCTGTACTGTTTTTGCCTTGTGGAATATTATTCCGGCGTTTTTTTTAATCTGTTGCTTGAGTTGTGAGCGCTTGGTCTATGATGATTTCTAGGTATCTTATTTGTGGTTGAATTTGTATTTGTGTGGCTCCTATGCTGAGGTGTGTGGGTGGTGTGAAGTCTGGGTCTTTGGTTACTATAAGGGCTTCTGTTTTTTTATGTTGATGGAAAGGTTGTTTGTTTGTAGCCAGTTGGAGACTTCTATGAAGCAGTCTGCTAGGTGTGTGTTCGTTGGGTTAGTGGTTGTGATTGGGGCATAGAGCATTATGTCGTCTGCATAGATGTGGTAGTTGATGTTATGGGCTCGTATGATTGAGCAGAGTGGTTGCAGGTAGATGTTGAAGAGCATGGCAGATAGTGTGGATCCTTGGGGTACTCCTTGATGTTGCTGAAAGGGGGAGGGAGATGGCTATGTTTGTGCGAATCAACTGTTGTCTATTGGTTAGGTAGGAGTGGAACCATTGAAGTACTATGAATGCACAATGAATCCTTCACTCATTGTCCAAGCAAGCGGGAAGTTGACATTTACTCCTGCCCCAGAGCAGGTATAAATGCCAATGGGGAAATTTAAAAAAAAGTATTACTGCTGTAAAATGGGAAAAACAGGTATATATATATTTTAACTGCCAGAATATGCCCCCTTCAAATTCATGCATCCTATGGCTTTTATACATTAAGTAGTGATATTACAAAATCAGTACTTACAGATGTAAACATCACAATGTATATGTGCATAAGCCATGCAAAGCCTCCTAACATGACCTCAAAAGTCTACATATAAGCAAACATTTCATCTTGAAACCTGAAATCATTGCATGCACAATGTGTAAGCTTGGTTTGTAGTCCCGGGACAATATCATTTCTTTTAGTCTTTGGCTTAAAAAAGAATTTATATAATATATAAAAAGGATTAAGACACAGATACAGTGAGTGTAATTCACCAAGTTGAACATCCTTACCTTTGGTGATGAGACTGACTGCAATCTGCTCTGGCCATTGCTGGAACCTGGGTCTGAACTTCTTGCCTAGGACAGTGAGCATACAAACATTAGGCAGTGTCAACGGCAAATGAAGGGAAGCAGCACTATTTTATTTGCTTTTCTGTGACAGCTATGGCAGAACGAGTAGAGGATTACAATGTACTGTCAAGAATGACACTAAGATCCTTCTCTTAAGTAGTGACTTTTTTAAATTTTATCTTTACTTTTTTTTATTTTATCTTTAACAAATGTTTCCATTACATATACAAGTAAACTACTTGCAAAGAAAAGTCTTACATTTGGAGTAAATTAAGCATATGTCATAAAGAATACAGGGAAACAATTTTTCAAATAATGACATAAGCCCACTATATCTGAGGCAGACCAAACAAAAAGTAACATTTTCTATCATTAATCCAAAGGCCCTCAGGAAATAAGAATGGACGAGTGCCAGAGACAGCAACTTAACCAATCAAATGGGTACTAAGTTGATATACTTTAAGCAGAATCAAGTAAGGCTTGCTGAGCCGACACAAAGGCAGTTAACTGAATAGGGTCAGTAAACACATATCTCACAGATCTACATCTAATAATACATTTACAGGGATATTTTAGAAAGTACAGCGCCCAGAACTGCAACACACCAGGTCACAGCAACAAAAATTCCCTCCTGCGCTGCTATCTCTCATGAGAAACGTAAGAATAAATCCTGACCTTAAAAGAAACAAACTCATCATCTTTATGTAGGAAAAATAACTATGAGGCAGTCTCGGTCCACAGAAAGGGCAAGGGACACCAGGATAGTCGCAGGGACAGCACTAGCAGAATTGAAAGACTCTAAAACAGCTGAAATATCCAATTCTTCCACAAACATGGCCTGAGCCTGCAACGACTCCTGGCAAACCCGTACCATAGGAAAATAATAAACCTTAGACACAAGAGGAAATGCCTCTGACAAAATCTTTAAGATCTCTACCTAATTTTGGAACTGCTACTGCTGCACAAGAGGCACTACGGAGGCAACAAAATTAAGCTCTCTGGGCCTTGCGCCTGCTGATGATGGTATTGGGTGTGGGAAGCGCGCCCTGGCGTGCTTTTGTATGTATCTGCTATTATTGTGAAAGGTTTAAATGGTAGGGATGCTTGGATTCCTGTGTTGTGTACCTGTTTTAGATGGGTGGTGGGGATTGGTTGATGGTTGTTTGGGGACCGGGCTGCCCTATGCTGTAATAGTGGTCCCGCTGTCTGACCCATTGTTTGTTTCTTATTATGTTGGGTGGGGGTTGGGGATGGCTCTCTGGGGATTTCAAGAGGAGTTGGGTATTATCTTCCTTACCGCCGACCTTCTCTGTAATATAACTTTCCTGTTGGGATAGATAAAGGGCTGAGGATTTTGTCTCTAAATGTGAAGGGAATTAAGTCCCCGATAAAACGCAAGAAGATTTTAGCATACTGTAAATGACAACATGCAGATTTTATTCTCTTGCAGGAAACGCATCTCTCTCCACAAGAGACGGTAAAATTAGAAGATAAGTATTATAGGTTGGTGGGATCCTCCCCGGCGATCCATAAGAAAAATGGGGTTGCCACTTTGATGAGTTCTTCCCTTGGCTTCCAGCTTATGAATTCCAGCAATGATGCGTATGGAAGGTGGGCTTATTCACAGTTAATGGTGGGTAATGTGCTAATGTCTCTTTTAAATGTATATGGACCCAATAGCGATGATCCCAGCTTTTTTCATAATTTAAGTGGTGTCATCCAGAGGGATAGTGGGGCTCTTACAATTATGGGGGGAGACTTCAATTTGGTAAGGGACCCTTTGGTAGATAGGAATCCTGGGAGGGTGGAGCGTCCCCTTCGTGCGAGCACAGCGCTTACAGCCCTTATGGACGCTTGTGGTTTGGTGGATATCTGGAGGTTACTCCATCTGGGAGAGAAGGATTTCTCTTTCTTTTCTCCCATGCATAAATCCTCTTCCCGTATAGATTTTTTTCTGATTTCTAATCTGCTGGTGTCTGGTAGCTGTGATGCAAGGATTTTGAGTAGGATGGTTTCGGATCACGCAGCCATAACGCTGAAAGTGGATGTTGCGGAGCTGGAGAGGCCTGGCCAGGCTTGGTCTTTTAATAGGGCGTGGTTGGCGGAGCCAGGTTTCCAGGAGGAAATTCGGACCGCTATTGCCTCATATTTTGCTAGCAACAAGGTTGGAGACACAGCCAGCTGGGCCTGGTGGGAGGCATTCAAAGCCTCACTTCGGGCAACGATCACTAGTTATAGAATTAAAGAGCCTAAAAAGCAGAAGGCCCAGTTGTTGGCTTTAGATATGCAAATTCGTGCGGGTGAAAGGCTGTGGATTAAGCATAAGGAGCCTGGAATTTTGACTAGACTGCAAAGGTTAAGGTTTCAATACAATGAAGTGCTTAGTTTCCGAGGTGGAGCATCTACTATTAAAACAGGCGGCTAGGTTTCACGTCGAGCGGAATAAAGCTGGTAAACTGTTGGCAAACATGGTACAAGGAAGCAAGTTAAATCAAGAATTGTCTCTATTCTTGGTGGTAGTCATGAGCGTTTAACGGACAATGATCTGATTGTGGGCGAATTTTCCAAATTCTACAGTCAGCTGTATGCCTCCGAGTTGAAGGCAGACACAACCGAATTCTCTTGTTTTGTTGATAATTTGATTCACCCTATCTTAGGGGAGTCTCAAGCTCAGCATATTGGTAAACCCTTTTCATATGATGAGCTCGTTTCGGCAATAATAGATAACCCCTGGATACACTCAGATAAAGGTTAAAAATTATGACAGAGTAATACTAATCCCAACAATTTAACAGACTATACACTATTATAAAAACACTATGATCCAATTCCAAAGTACCCCCAACATGTATTTGTATATAGTTTTTTGTACATAGTTTACAAGCCAGTTTGTTGTTTTGCACTAGTTCATACTGTTAACCATTACTTTTATTGTTACAAAATGTTCGATGTAAAACTAAGCTTATGCTTTGTAGATTGTTGTTTTATTGTGAACCGCAACTGAACTCTGGAAGTTGCGGGTTATAAATATATGTTAAATAAATAAATAAATAAATAAAGGCCATATCATCAGGGAAAGCTGCAGGGCCGGATGGGATTCCTTCTGAATTTTATAAAGTCTTTAGTAATGAGCTGGCCCCTTATTTGTTGGCCGCCTTCACCCCTTTCATCCGCCGCCTTCATCAGCTCTCCCCAGTCGGGGGATCGAGCCTCCAGCGGCAGAAGGAGCAGCGAACCAGCTCTGCCCAATCCGGGCTCAGCACAGGAGCTTTAAAGTTCGCGCCATTGGGCGCGTGTTCCCTTTCATCCGCCGCCTTCATCAGCTCTCCCCAGTCGGGGGATCGAGCCTCCAGCGGCAGAAGGAGCAGCGAACCAGCTCTGCCCAATCCGGGCTCAGCACAGGAGCTTTAAAGTTCGCGCCATTGGGCGCGTGTTCCCTTTCATCCGCCGCCTTCATCAGCTCTCCCCAGTCGGGGGATCGAGCCTCCAGCGGCAGAAGGAGCAGCGAACCAGCTCTGCCCAATCCGGGCTCAGCACAGGAGCTTTAAAGTTCGCGCCATTGGGCGCGTGTTCCCTTTCATCCGCCGCCTTCATCAGCTCTCCCCAGTCGGGGATCGAGCCTCCAGCGGCAGAAGGAGCAGCGAACCAGCTCTGCCCAATCCGGGCTCAGCACAGGAGCTTTAAAGTTCCCGCCATTGGGCGCGTGTTCCCTTTCATCCGCCGCCTTCATCAGCTCTCCCCAGTCGGGGGATCGAGCCTCCAGCGGCAGAAGGAGCAGCGAACCAGCTCTGCCCAATCCGGGCTCAGCACAGGAGCTTTAAAGTTCGCGCCATTGGGCGCGCCCGCGCCTGGCGGGCCTGCGCCTGAGGGCCTCGCCAGAGGGCCCTTTGGCGTGGCCCTTAGGCAGTGGCACTTCAGCAACTACACGAGCGAAGACAGAACTCTCACCCGAAAAAACCAAGTCTCCCTCGCCAAGAAAATATCAAACAGCCTGAGACTCAGACGTACCCCAACATCTACCCTAACCTATATACGGATACTCCACCTGTAAGGTATATTCAGGAGAACAGAAAGATCCGAGGTAGAATTGTGAGAATAGCAAGTGGACTAGCATCTACACCTAGGCACAGCTGAGCTCCCCTAGGGTGGAGCTCGCATACCTTATCTCCTTCACAGAGCCTCAACCAAAGCAAACTGCATAGAAGCAATGACAAAATAGCATCGCTGAAGTCAACTACTACCTCCAATTTAATCACGAATCGTTCATCTCCTCCTCTGAACTCAACCATTGCAAGTATACCCTATACAAGCTTTATTTTAATAGACTCTGTGTGCAGACTAAATTAACTAGACATACCTTAACTTCAATTGTATTCTATTGTTGTACAGTGAAATGTAATGCAGTCAAAACTCATGTTATACTATTGGCAGTTTTGAATTACCTTAATGCTGCACTACACTTTTACTTATTATTTTCAGCAACTTTAACACACACTATTGCTGCTTCTAGAACCAATCTCCCAACTACTACGGCTCTAGTTACCTCCCAGCTCCTTACTGTAGTCAGTATTTAGCAATTTTTAGATTACACTCAGTTACTGTTGTCAGTATCTAGCAACTGCTGCATCTCATTACCTCATTACTGTTGGCAGAATTTCACCCTTACCCAAAAGTGTTAACTTATTACTGTTGGCAGTATATTATTCTGTTTAGTTCCTTGCTGAATGTTACATTGTCTTATATTCTGCTGACAACTGTTATATTGTCTCATTTTCCACTGACTGACACATTGCCTCATTGTTTGCTCGTTGCTGTACTGTTCCTGTCTTGCCACATTGCCACATTGTTCCAAATACATACTCATCGCCAGACAGTAAGTTTATACACTGCCAATAGCTAGCACAATAGTCAAGCCAGCACAATAGTCAATACCGGTCCCACTAATTACCCAGCAACAAACAGTTCACATACTATTTCACAAAGACATCACAAAATGCACCCATTCCTAGCCTTGGCATGTCTACACCTAGCCTCCTGGCTCCCCCTTACATCACACGCCTTTCACACAAGCACTAACCACATCCCAATACTCCGCAGTGACGGGAAAAGATGGACGGAGAATCACCAACACCCCACAAGAGAACCCAAGGACGCACATCACTCACATTTATTACACATCCCACTCCAACATCTCAAGAAGTCACATCTGGACCGTCAGCAACACCATCAAGCCCTGAAGTGTGCACTCATCAACGCAAGGTCAATACGTACAAAATGGCCAATAATTACCGATCTGGTCACGACCCATGATCTTGATATCATCATGATCACAGAAACTTGGCTATCAGAATGTGACAACGCAATCATCAACCAGATGTTACCCACAGGTTTCTCAGTCCACACATGCCATAGACCCAATCAGAGAGGAGGAGGAACACTCATCCTTGTCAAAACTTGCCTAGGCTTCCAGATGTACAACTCAACCAGCACAGCCCACCTAGACTCCCTCACCATAACAAATGACACCTGCACGATCAACCTACTCTACCGGGCACCAACACCATCCTCAGAAGATCTTGCAACGATAATGGGCCTCGCTTGCAACTCAAACAAACCACGATCCCAGAACTGGATCCTAGGTGATTTCAACTTGCCTACGCTACAGGAATCGCAAGCCTCTGCTTTCCTAGAAGCGTTACAAGAACTAGGCTACGATCAGCTAGTCAATAATCCCACCCACGTCAAGGGAAACAAACTTGACCTGATCTTTGCCCCACAGACAGATAAAGATACCACCCAACCAATGTCACCAACCATAACGCCTGTGCCATGGTCTGACCACAGCCTGATCCAATTCCAGATACCTATTAACACACACAATAAAAACTCCAACAAAAACAACACTTTCCACGAAACCTCTTTGAAGCGCTTCCGCCCCTTCAATAAAGAAGAGCTTCGAGAGAAGATCCTCCCACTCCTCAACAACATACCACAAGACCTAGATGCATTGGTGTCCACCTGGGATGAGAGCCTCAAGACCATCGCATGTCTACCAGCCACAAATAAAACAACAACAAAGAAACGAGAGCATGCACCATGGTATACCAGAGAACTCCGAGACTCACTCAAGTGCCTGCGCAGGCTCGAGAGAAGATGGTGCCGATCTCACTCTACTGAAGCACAAGATACTTACATCGCTCACCTAAAATCACACACCGCGATGAATTAACAAAAAAGCGGAAACAATACCATTCCGACATCTTGAAGCGGTCACTAAACAAGCCACACGATCTCTTCAATATAGTGAAATCTCTCATAAGAGAACCTCCTGCAGACCAGTCACAGATGCCACACCCCCAGGCATACTCCAACTACTTACAGTCAAAAATGATCCAGACTACTACATCTGCAACCAACTACCTACAACTTGAAGTCACCCAGGCTGGTGCAACCTCGAACTCCGCGGAAAACAGCTCTCAGCACAACTTGCCCCAACCATCTCCACTATCCGACTTTGAAAAAAAATATCACGCAGAGAGATTGAAGACACGATCGCTGCAATCAACCCCACTACTGCACCCAATGACCCATGCCCCGCTTTATGGATAAAGGAGTTACGATGTGACTTAAGCCAATATCTGAGCGAATTAATAAACCAATCTCTTACAACCGGATCGTTTCCACAAAGTCTGAAACAAACATCAATCAGACCACTGCTCAAAAACAACAAGCTGGACCCAACGAAAGTGGAATCATACAGACCAATTTCAAGTATCCCTATGCTTGCCAAAGTAATAGAAAAGTTAGTACAGCGCCAAATCCAACAGCATATTGATACTGAAGCCCCACTGGATCCTTCCCAGCATGGGTTCAGAGAAGCACATGGGGTTGAAACCCTCCTCACCAACCTATTTGACCATCTAGTCTCTGGAACTGACAAAATGCATCAAGGATTCGCCCTCATATTCCTCGACATTGCAGCGGCTTTCGACTCGGTGAACCATGAGATCCTCATACAACGCCTCAGCGAGAAAGGAATTCAGGGAACAGCCCTAAAGTGGTGCAAGTCATACCTGACTAATAGATGGCAACATGTAAGGTCAGGCTCCACAACCTCTGAACCATTTTTACAGAACCAGGGTGTACCACAGGGCTCGTCACTATCTGCATTGATGTTTAACATCTACATGCAGCCCATATGTGCCCTAGCACGTTCATTCAAGGTCAAATGTCTAGCCTACGCAGATGACATCCTACTATACATCCCATTCAGGACCAACCAACCAGACCTCTCCCCTCTAACAAGATGTTTTGAGGCAACAGCAGAATGGTTCAGCACACAAAACATGAGAATCAACTACAGTAAAACAGATGTCCTTTTCATCTCAAGAAACCAGGACTTCACCCCTCCACTCTCTTTAAAGATCGGCAACACAGAGCTGAAAACCAAACCCACAATCCGCTACCTTGGTGTTACACTGGATCAACAACTGGATCTGAAAACCCACATAAGAAACACAGTAAAAACAGTATACATGAAAATAAGGACCCTAAAACATCTCCGACCGCTGCTTGACTTCAGCGACTACCGTTCGATCTATCAGGCATTAATATTACCACATTTCGACTATGCCAACGTAATTCTACACGGTCTCCCTCAAGCAACACTGGCTCCTCTCCAGCTTGCAATGAACACTGCGGCAAGAGTACTAACAGGGGCTTCACGGAGAGAGCACATAACGCCAGTACTGATGAACCTCCATTGGCTACCAGTTCAAGCAAGAATCCGCCACAAAGTTCTAACCTTAACTTTCAAAGCCGCAAACACCCTGACCCCCACAGCCCTCAGCAAGATGATACATAAAGTACCACAGAACAGAAACAGAAGACCCATGATGCAAAACACACTAGAGGTCCCAAAAGTAATAACAAAATGCACAAAAGCAACGACAAATAGGGCCTTTACGATTTACGCACCCAGAGCATGGAACGCTCTCCCCACCTCTATTCGAAACATCACTTACCTAATTGACTTCAGGAAGGCATTAAAGCAACACCTATTCACCACATACTACCCTGAATCCAGCACTAGTAATCATACATATGCCCCCTCAGACAATCACTCATTGCAATTAAACAATCAGACTCAGCAGGAAAAAGGATAATCAACTGATCGCTCAGAAGATACCCACTGAAATGGAATCAGGACCCCCAGTGTAAATAAGATGTAGATATGTTATACAATGTACATAGTTCCCCCCAGTTACTTCCAAGTTGATCTCCTGTTTATTGTAAATACAACTCAGGGTTCCTGTGTTGTATGGTTGATGTTGAATGTAAACCGCTCTGATCTAAAATAGAGCGGTATAGAAGAACTGTTAAATAAATAAAATAAATAAATAAATAAATAATGGTCTAACAGACTCTCTCACAGGTTTTTTGCTACGAATGTACTTGAAAAAGTCTTTATTACACGTTTTTGCTTCCACAGCAAGTTTCTTCTCAAATTCTCTCTTTGCCTGCCTTATCAGTGCCTTGCATCTAACTTGCCAGAGTTTGTGCTGCTTCCAGTTTTCATCATTTGGCTCTTTTTTCCATTTCCTGAAAGATGTCTTTTTGGCAACAACCGCCTCTCTGACCTCACCTTTAAACTATGCTGGAAGTTTTTTGGACTTCCTTCCACTTTTCTTAAAGCGTGGAATACAGCTGGTCTGGGCTTCCAAGATAGTATTTTTAAACAGCACCCAAGCTTGATGTAAGTCTTTGACCTTTGCAAATGCTCCTTTTAGTTTTTTCTCATTTTATCATAGTCTCTCCCTTTTGAAAATTAAAAGGTAGTACTGTGGATTTTCTTACCATTCCTCCTCCAGTAATTAAATAAAACGTGATCATGCTATGATCACTATTGCCAAGTGGCCCCAACACCATCATTATCTCTTGCACCAGATCTGGTGTTCCACTAAGGACTAAGTCCAAAATGGCTTCCTCTCTGGGCAGTTCATGAACCAGCTGCTCCAAGCAGCAGTCATTTATTTAATCTAGAAACTTCATCTCCCTAGCATGTCCTGATGTGACACTGACCCAGTCAATGCCAGGGCAATTGAAATCGCCCATTATTATTACTGTGCTGTAACATTTGTTAGCTTCCCTGATTTCTTTGAGCATTTCATCATCATCCATTTGTTCATTCGGTCGATAGTACAACCCCACTGTCATCGCCTTCCCCTTTTTACATGGAATTTCAATCCATAGAGATTCTACAGAACATTTTGTTTCCTGCAAAACTTTAATCCTTTGTGACTCAATGCCCTCTATGACAAAGCGCAACCCCGCCACCAATTTGACCAGCTCATCCTTGCACCATTGTCTCATCCACGCATTGAGACTCCGGAGCTCTGCCTACCTTTTGGGTCCTGCGCGTTAAATGGGAAGCATTTCGGAGAATGCTACCCTGGAAGTTCTGGATTTCAACTCCTACCTAAAAGTCTAAATTTAGCCTCCAAACCTCCCTACCACATTCTCCTATGTCATTGGTACCGACATGTACCAAGACAGCAGACTCCAGGTCCTCTACCTTTGCACCAGGCAAGCCTGTCCTCCAGCCACTCAGCTATCTACATGCCTAATGATCGAATCACCAACTATAAGAGCTGTCCTAACCCTTCCCTCATGGGCACATGGCCTTGGAGAAACTTCCTCGGTGCGAGAGGGTTTTACATCACCTGGAGGACAGGTCCTAGCTACAGGTTTACTTCCTGCCACATTCTGTCATGTGACCTCTCTCCTCCAAGCCAATAGGGATGCTTCCAGACTGGAGGTGGGACTTCAGACTATATCCCTGTAGGTCTTGTCTATTTACCTCTCTGTCTTCCTGATGTCTTCCAAGTCTGCTACTCTTGCCTCCAGAGATCGGACTTGTTCCCTGAGAGCAAAGATCTCCTTGCACCTTGTGTACATGTAAGACCCCTAACCAACTGGGAGAAAATCATACATGTGACACTCAGTGCAAAAGACTGGAAAGCCCCCATCTCGCTCCTGGACTGCTGTCTGTATCTTTGCTTTAAGATTATGTTTAGATATTTGAGTTCTTTACTTAATAAGGGTTGCTAGGGATACTTATACTTATACTAATAAAACTATACCTAATACGTTTAATGTACTTTGTTCACCTGAAGTTTATTTAATCTCATGTCCTTAATGTATGCTGATGAGAACAAACAGCTGCACCCGAGTGTGAATATGGCATCTCCTTTCCTTTAAGAGGTTTAAGCACCTATAAAGTTACGATTATCCCAGGGGTGTCAGGGAGGGAGGGAGGGAGGGAAAGAAAACTTATTAAAAGCTGGCTGCTACACAGTACCCTGTCCTGTGCTTCTAAGGTAATTTGTGACCAAGGGGAGTCCCAAAGCCCTTGGTTTGATACAGGGAGTCTTGAGTTCTAAATTTAACCAGAAAGCTCTCTGCTGTGTTTTAAATTTAAACTGCAAACTCTTGCTGTTACTAGGCCCTGACTGATTTAACAATTACACTGGGTTCACGGATTAATCAGCTTTAATCTAAAGAATTCTTTTTCCCCCAAGATTTAGAAAAAATTCCCAGAAGTAATACTTACAATTGCAGATCTCTCTCCAGAAACAGCAACCACATTAAAACAATATAAAATAAAACAACAAGAATACAACAACATAATCAACACTCACAAACAAGAGTATCATACCAACGTCATATTAAGGTCAAGCAATAAACCCAGAGAACTTTGAGATTGTACGCACACAGACAAAGGATCCATCCCAGACTACAGAAGACACAATCCACCCTCAAACCTTTGCAAACGTCATTCTCGCCAGGCTCAAGCCCACCCTAAAGGACTTACCACAACTGGACCAATCAGAACACCCATTACCCTCCCCCACACACAAATGGAGCGAGTTTCACATACCTATTTCTATTCAAGTTGCATGCACCATCTCTGATCTAAATGCCTGTACAACATCCACTGATCCATGCCCAGTAAGATGGATCAAATCAGCCAAAGATGAGCTTCTCCAATTTATCCAGAAGATAAGCTCCTCCCTAACACAAGGATTTATGCCTTCACACTCAAGCCTGCAACCATCTGATCAATCCTCAAAAACAAAGCAGCAGACAATACAGACCCCATATCTTACCGCCTGATATCAAGCCTACTGTTCTTAACAAAAATCATTGAAAAGACAGTACAGCGTCAATTACAGGACCACATTGACTCTCATGTTCTGCTCGATCCCCACCAGCATGGATTTCGACCCAACCACAGCGTCGAAACACTGCTTACACAACTATTTGACAATTTAATCAGAGTGATTGATGATATCAAGAAAGATGTACTCCTCATCTTCATCGACATCGCCACCGCTTTTGATACAATAGCTCACAGCATCTTTCTAGACAGACTCAAAACTACCAGGCTCCATGGCACAACACTCAAGTGGTTCCAGTCATACCTCACTGACTGCCACCAACAAGTCAAAGTAGGAACAAACACCTCAATCCTATTCATTACAGAGCAAGAGTCCCACAAGGGTCCTCACTGTCCACCCTATTCTTTGACCTATATGTTCAACCCATCTGCAGAATCTTCAACAAGCATAACATCCAATATACCATTTATGCAGATGACATAATGGTATACACCCCAATCCATCTTGACCTACCAGACTATACTAACATGACAACATGTATAACATGAATAAACGAAATGAATGCAATGTGTGCCTTCGAGTCAGTCCTGACTCCTGGTGACCCAGAAGCTCCTGGGTTTTCTTGGCAGTGTCACCGGAAGTAGATTGCCAGGCCTTTCTTCCGAGGCAATGGAGGGTTAAGTGACTTGCCCAAGGCAACTAGCTATCAAATAACAACCTTAACATCAACTTTAAGAAGACTGAAGCCTTAATCATCATGAGGAACACTTCTTTTTACCCCCAGAATCAATCACCTTGGCAAATGTTTCCATGCCTGTAAGTGAGGTACCTAGGAATCACCCTAGACACCAACCTAAACCTAAAAGCACACATCAACAAAATCACTAGAAATGCTTACTACAAAATGGGTACTATCCGCAGACTCAAACCTCTCCTTAGCCAGGATCATTTCGGCACAGTATTTCAAGTTATCATTTTTCCATTACATGACTACTGCAACTGTATCCTCAGTGGGTTCCCGAAACAAACTATCAAGCAATTACAATTGGCACAAAATATGGCTGCTCAAATCATCGCCGGCTCTACAAAATCTGACCATAACACACCTATCTTACACCAGCTCCACTGGCTCCAAATGACCTTGTGGATCAGATTCAAAACAGTGCTGACCATCTTCAAAATTAAACAAAACCTCTCAGTGCTCATGCTCCAGGAAATAATCAGCACCCAGCCCAACAGACCATGAAGACAACGGAACAGTAGCAGCATCGAAACAGCCAGTGTATTCACCAAACCAAACAACTCCATGACCAAAAGAGCCTTATCGTTAGCAGCACCTGCCATCTGGAACTCCCTTCCTGAAGCACTGAGATCCACCACGGACTTAAAAGACTTCCAAAAAAAGCTGAAATTATTCCTCTTCATAAAACACTTCAATGACTTAACACTGCAATCCACTCCCCAAAACACCCAACAAGCCTAAATATCGTACCCCCCCCCAATGCTCCGAACAATGCAGAAATGTTAAAATGTAAAAAACGTTATGCTTCCCGCATGCCACCCCTACATATTCCATGAGTTCTTTGTAAAATTGTTGAGTTCTTCTGAAACCATTTTGATTTTTTATAAGGTGGTATAAAAATGTGTTAAATAAATAAAAATAAAAAACAACTACCTAAAGGGACTAGTGCTACTGGAAAGAAATTTGCAATGAGGGGCTGCGCAGAAAGAGGTTTGCTCTCTATGGAATGATGGTGCGCCGAGAGCGTGCTCAGGTGCACCTTGACGTATTTGGACTTGAGTTTAGTTTGCAAAAGGTGAATTAAGTACTGTAGCACAGTATGCACCTGGTAAGAGAATGGGTCAACCTGTTGCTCTACACACCATACTGAGAATCTGCACCATTTGAAGGCATAGGCCTGTCTCATGGAGTTTTTACAAGAGACGAGGACGACTTCCTCCATCTCCCTTGGGAAACAGCCATGCTGTTCAGGACCCCAGGTTGGGGTGAAGAAGGGAGCCCTCCTCCTGGATCATTAGCCCCAGGGCATTCCCCATAGGGACCAGGAGCTCTGTTGAGGTGCAGAACAGGGGAAACCAAGACTGCTTGGGCCACTAGGATCATGGAGGCCTTGTCCCGCAAGGACCTTGAAGAGGGTTCGGGCGATTAGTGACATGGAAGGAAGGCATACAGAAGGCTCTCTGCCCATGAGATGAGGAAGGCGCCCGCCAGTAACAGGGATGGATGCAGTTGGGGATAGCATTAGTGGGGCAGCTGAGCATTGGTCGGGCTGGCAAAGAAGTCCAGACCTAGGGTTCCTCAGAGTCGGAAGAGCCGCTGTGCCACTCTGGGGTCTAGTTGCCACCCATGCAGCTGGAGGACCCTGCTCAGCCTGTCCACTAGGGCACCGTCTTGACCTGGAAGGTCTACCGCCCTGAGAAGCATTCCCTGACTGATCGTATATGAGCAGAGGGCTAATGTCTCCTGGCAGAGGCGCCAAGACCCTGTGCCCCCCCCCCCCCCGTTTGTTCAGGTAGAACATCGTAATCTGGTTGTCCATTTAGACTAGCACCAACTGGTTCTGCAGGCGATAGTGGAAGGCCTTGATCGCCAGGAAAATGGCACTGAGCTTCAGCAGATTGATTTGCTGTGGCTCTCCGCTAGGATGTATCAGTTCCTCAGTTCCTCCTGCAGTTCCTCACAGTGGGCACCCCAGTCCAGTAGGGATACATCCGTAGTGAGGACTTTCTGGGGATTTGGGGACTGGAAGAGCATGTCCTCCTGCAGGTGCTGTGTGCCCTGCCACCAGCAGCTGGGCAACTCCACTAGCTGACGGGACACTAAGACCTTGTCCTGGAGCCTGCCTGTGGCTTGTGTCCACTGTGAGCAGAGACACCACAGGGTTGCCCGAATGTGGAGGCGGGCGTTGGGAACCACATGGACCACTTATGCTATGTGGACCAGTAAGCAGAGCATTGACCGTGATGGTGTTGCACCTCGGTGGCCAGGGCCCTGAGACGATCTGCCTTGTCCAAGGGAAGAAAGGCCCTGACTTAGAGAATGTCCAGTCGAGATCCTATGAACACCAAATCCTGCTCTGCAGTGAGGAGAGACCAAATGCTGCAGGACATGGATAGTGCGGGTCGTGGTCTGTTGCATCTCGGTAGCTGTGTCCCCATTTATGAGTCAGTCATACAGGTATGGGAAGATGAAGGCCCCTTGGAGATGGAGATAGGTGGCCACCACTGCCAGGCATTTGGTGAAGACTCTTGGTGCGGAGGCTAGGCCGAAGGGTAGTACCCTGTATTGTTAGTTGTTGCCCCCAACCATGAATCTTAAGTATTGACTGTGATTGGGATGAATAAGGATTGAGTGTAAGCATCCTTTAGGTCCAAGGAGCATAGCCAATCTCTCTGCTGGAGGTAGGGCAGCAATGTTCCAAGGGAGAGCATCTTGAACTTCTCCCACACCAGGAACTTGTCAGGTTTTGCAAGTCCAAAATAGGCTTTAGGCCCCCTGTTCTTTTTGGGACCAGAAAGCAAGAGGAGTAGAACCCCTTGCTCTTGAGGTGGGGGGCGCTGGTTCCACAGTTCCGTCAGGGGCTGGTGAAGGGAGGGCAAGAGAGCTCTCTTGGAAAGAAAGAGGGAGGCATCAGGTCCAAGAGAAGGAGGTAGTCTTCTCTGACCACCTGGAGGGCACAGGTGTCAGTGGTTATAGCCGGCCATCAAAGGGTAAAGTGTATCAGATGTCCCCCTGTTGGCAACTGCTCCCACCCAGAGGAGAGGCTATGCTCAGGGAGTCAAAACTCCAACCCAGCCTGGGTAGAAGCCGGTGTTTGGGGCTTAGAGCCCTTAGGCTTGCATTGGCCTTGGTAACCCTGCTGTGGGGTCTGGGGGGCCTGGTATTGGGGATAGCCCTGGTAAGGATGACCTTTTCTGTGAGAAGAGGACCTCTTCCCAAATGGTTTCTTCTTGGGAAGGGTGGAGGCCTTCCTGGAAAGGGTGGAGGCCTTCCTGGAGAGTCAAGACCTCATGATAAATTCAGTCTTGATCTCCGACATCTTTTCCTCTATTGGTTTGCCGAAGAGGTTTTCATTGAGACAGGGAACGTCAAGGAGTTTCTCCTGGACCCACTGCTTGAGGTCCAATGCCTGGAGTCAGGCACTGATGCCTGCGGCAGCCACCCTGGTGTTGGACTCGAAGCAGTTGTAGGCAGCTCAAGATGTGTACTTCGAGCACTCTCAGATGCACTTTGTGAGGGTTTGTTATTGTTGGAAGTGATCTCCACTAAGACCTGCTGAGAAACACGCAAGATCTTTTGCTAGGTCTCAGAGTTACATGCCGATATACAGCTGGTAGGCTTGGATTTGTCAACCCAGCATTGAGCCCCAGTAGCATTAGTCTATGGGCTTTTCCGCAGGAATATGGTCGACTCTACCAAAGAGGTGTGCAGGAGTTGCGCTTTCCAAAATCCGTGGCCCCGCTGGACCCGGTCCATGGTGTTGAGGTGTCCGTTAACTATTGGCACCGACGCTGATGTCTCCCACATCCGAAGGAGTTGCCGCCTGAGGATGGAGACCAGAACCATCAGGGCCTCCTTAGACTAAGCCTCATACTGGAGGATTTCAAGCTTCTCCGTGCAAGGGTGGTCCTCTGATTCCATGGTGAGAGACAAGACTTTCACTATGTCCCACATAAACTTGAGGAAAGACGTTTCCTCTGGTGGGAACCGGCGCCATGATGTCGGGGAAGACTGGTCTGAGAGGATATTGCGGCATTTACACATCTCAGGGGAAGCCTCATCCTCTGACTCCCAGTCTGAGTAGTTGGTCGAGGGCTCGGGTCTTTGGTGACCCACGGTGGCTGCTTGACCGGAGCCACAAGCGCCTGCAGAGGAGGATCACATCCCCCGAGGACCGGAAGCGGGACTGAGACCCTTGCCGAGGATCAGCTTGATATCCACAAAACAACTTTATGGTCAGTTCAATAGAGCAAAATATCTGTTTAGCTGTAAATGAAAACTGTTGAGCTGTAAATGAAGGTTTAAAAAACGGGCTCCCTTTTTCGCAGTTCCTCCGATATAGGAGGAACTGTTCAAGTACGCAGGATTTTAAATGTCAAGCGAAGATATTGAAAACAAAATTTTATGATAGGGGGTATCCCCGACATATAGTGGAACGGGCGTATAAAAGAGCCCTGTTTAACAATCGAGAACATTTAATGATACCTCATATATCTCACTCTGATGAGGAGGTCATCAATCTTGTGACGAGACATTCCCCATTTAACAATTGTATTCAGGGGATTCTAAAAAAAACATATAAATGTGCTTCAAAGTATCCCAGTGCTTAAAGACATGAGAGTACGCTGCGTTTGGCAGCGGCACCGTAATTTTAAGGAAGTTTTGAGTCCCACAAAATTGCGATCTGCAGAGCATAGTCCTTTGAATCGACCAGCGGGTCATTTTCGATGCGGGTCCTGTCAAATGTGTGAAGTGACTTGGGAAACCACATCGTTCAGTTACCATGGGAGAACCTATCGGTTAAGCCACTATTCATCGTGTAACACTGCCTATGTAGTATATGCTATAGAGTGCCCTTGTCGGCTACTATACATTGGAAAGACTTCCCGACCTTTTAAAATTAGATTGGCGGAACACCGCAGTAGGTTGAAGTGTAAGACGTTAGCAGCACCGATAGTGGAACACTGTCTCCAGGAGAATCACAAATTTAAAGATCTAAGATGCTTCTGTATAGACAGAAGTATGACGGGATCGGAGGGTAAATCTAGAGATCAATCGTTAATAACAAAGGAACAAAGATGGATCTTTATTTTACAGTCCGTGAGACCAGGGGGACTTAATACACAAATAGATTGGAATCTATGTGTTTAGATCTGAGCAGGAAGTTTTAAGTCGATATAAAGCCCACCCAGCAGGTAGTCCGCATGTGCGGCATTGTCAGAACTAAACAGTTTGAAGATGGAACGAGACCTGTAATGAAGTTCACGGTAAAACTCTTCTGGTTATATTGTTGCATTACAGATATATGAATATAAGTTTCACTGCGACAACAAAGAACTAATATGTGATTCCATTTTCATAGCGTAATGAATTTGAGAACATTTGGAGAAGAATTTGACATTTGGAATAACTAAAGTGAGGATGTGTTTAGGAACCTTAGCCCCTGACGAAACAGCTTGGCAGTGAAACGTAGCAGCGCTGAGACTGGCGTTGGGCATATTTAAGATAAGCACATATCCTTTTCTTTTTGAAGTTATAAGCTCCTTTTTGAAATTATAAGCTGACTAGTAAGCAACAATAGGGGTCATTGATGCAAAATAGAGCATTTGGTCGATGCCATATGAAGACCGTAGCTCTTAGAAGTCTGAGACCCGTTGCTTTTAACAACAATGTTTAAATTGCTTATTTAATGACTGGGAACGTGTTATGGATTAGAGTTCTGGAGATTTTATTGGAGGATCGGCTTGAGGCGACTTCTGGAGAGAGATCTGCAATTGTAAGTATTTACTTATGAGAATGTTTCTAAATATTGGGGAAAAAAAGAATTCTTTAGATTAAAGCTGTTCAATCTCTGTAAATTAGAATCCAGTGTATTTGTTAAATCAGTCAAAGGCTAGTATCAGCAAAGAGGTTTTAGTTTACATTAAAAACTCAGCAAGTAGCTTTCAGTTTAAGAATCAACAGAGAGCTTTCAGTTTAAATTCAGAACCCACAGAGAGCTTCCAGCTTTAATTCAGAACCCATCCCAGCCACAATCTTAACTTTATAGGTCTTACACCTATTAAAGGGAAAATGGTTCTCATTCCCTTCTAGGTTCAGCTGATTATCCTCACCAGGAATAGAAACATAGAAACAGAAATATGATGACAGAAAAAGACCACATGACCTATCTAGTCTGTCCTTCCATATCAACAACTACAACAGTCCCCTTTTTTCCTTTAGAGATCCTCTGTGTTTGTCCCATGCTTTTTTGAATTCAGTTACTGTCCTCATCTCTACCACCTCCACTGGGAGACTTTTCTATGGATCCACCACTCTTTCCATAAAGAAATATTTCCGCATATCACTCCTGAATCTATCCCCCTTCACCCTCATCCCATATCCCCTCGTAGCAGAACTTGCTTTCAATTGAAAGAGGCTCTCCCCTGAACATTTATGCCACGGAGGTATTTAAACATCTCAATCATATCATCTCTATCCCGCCTAAAGGTGTACATATTAAGATCCTTAAGTCTGTCCTCATATGCTTTAAAATGAAGACCACTAACCATTTTAGTAGCCACCCTCTGCACCAACTCCATCCTGTTCACATCCTTTTGAAGGTGCAGTCTCTAGAATTGCACACTATACTCCAAATGAGGTCGCACCAAAGACTTATACAGAGGCACTATCACCTCCTTTTTTCTGTTAGCCATTCCTCTCTGTATGCACCCAAGCATTATAAGAACATAAGATATGCCATACTGGGTCAGAGCAAGGTCCATCAAGCCCAGTATCCTGTTTCCAACAGTGGCCAATCTAGGTCATACGTACCTAGCAGTTTCCCCAAAAGACACAGGTTCAACAATGCTTGTATTGGGTCAAGCATTGATATCCTGGGTCCCTTTTTAATACTGGTTTATGGACCTTTCCTTCAGGAACTTGTCCAAACCTTTTTTAAACCCAGCTACAATAACAGCCTTTACTACATCCTCCAGTAACAAATTCCAGAGTCTGATTACACGTTGAGTGAAAAAATATTTTGTCTTAAATAGTTTACCCTGTAGCTTCATTGCATGTCCCCTAGTCTTTCTATATTCTGATAACGTAAACAATCGATCTACATTTACCTGTTCCACTCCATTCATTAATTTATAGACTTGTATCATATCTCCCCTCAGCCGTCTCATTTCCAGGTTAAAGAGCCCTAACCTTTTTAGCCTTTCTTCATAGGGGTATCCTTCCATCCCCTTTCCCATTTTGGTGACTCTTCTCTGAACCTTTTCTAATAACGCTATATGCTTTTTCAGATACGGCGACCAGAATTGCACACAATATTCAAGGTGCAGTCGCACCGTGGAACGATACAGAGGCATTATAATATCCTTTGTTTTATTTTCTATTACTTTCCTTATGATACTTAGCATTCTATTTGCTCTCTTGGACGCTGCTGTACACTGGGTGGAGGGTTTTAACATGTTATCCACAGTGACGCTTAAATGTTTTTCCTGGGTGGTGGTTCCTAATGTGGAACCTTGCATCGTGTAACCATAGTTTGGGTTGTTCTTCCCTAGATGCATAACTTTGCACTTGTCCACATTAAATTTCATCTGCCATTTTGATGCCCAATCTTCCAATTTATCAAGATCCTCTTGCAATTTCCACAATCATCTTGGATTTTAACAACTTTAAATAGCTTTGTCTCATCTGCAAATTTGATAACCTCACTCGTTGTTCCCTTTTCCGGGTCATTTATGAATATGTCAAAAAGCAGCGGACCCAGCACAGATCCCTGGGGTACACCACTATTCACCTTTCTTCATTGGGAAAATTGCACATTTAGTCCCACCCTCTGTTTTATATTTTTAAACAGTTCCTGATCCACAATATTACACTGCCTCCTACTGTAGCAGCGAAGGAGTCAGGAAAGGACATCCGGAGTCTCTTGGGAAAACATGCCAAAGTTTATTTCACTAGCACAGACTCAGCGGAATCAATTGCAAAACTCTGAGCCCCCTATCAGGGGCGTACAATTCTTTTAAACTTGGTTCATATAATGCAATACATACATACAGGTTCCCTTACATACATACATACATCCTTCTAGCTTTTGCCGTTGCCTTTTCTACCTGTTTAGCTACTTTAAGATCATCAGACAACCCACACCTACGTCCCGCTCTTTTTTAATGGACAAAAGTACTTCACCCCCTATACTATATTGCTCCCTTGGATTGCTGCAGCCCAAATGCATGACCTTACATTTTTTAACATTAAATCCCAGCTGCCAAATTCTAGACCATTCTTCAAGCTTAGCTAGATCCCTCTTCATGTTATCTACACCTTCCTGGGTATCTACTGTATTGCAGATTTTGGTATCATCCGCAAAGAGGCAAACCTTACCCGACAGCCCTTCCGCTATATCACTAACAAAGATGTTAAAAAGAATCGGACCAAGAACAGATCCCTGGGGCACACCACTGGTAACATCCTCCTCAGAGTGAGCTCCATTTACCTGTACTCTTTGTCGCCTCCCACCCAACCAATTTCTAACCCAAGCAGTAACTTTAGGGTCCATCCCTAGGGTGCTCAGTTTGTTTATAAGTCGCCTCCAGAACCTCCCTACCACATTTTCCTACGTCATTAGTACCAACATGTACCAAGACAGCAGATTCCTCCCCAGCACTAAGACCTTATTCTAGGTGGCGCGTGAGGTCCATTACCTTCGCACCAGGCAGGCATGTTACCAGGCGATCCTCACATCCACCAGCCACCCAGCTATCTACATGCCTAATGATCGAATCACCAACTATAACTGCTGTCCTAACCCTTCCCTCATGGGCACATGGCCCTGGAGAAACTTCCTCGGTGCGAGAGGGTTTTACATCACCTGGAGGACAGGTCCTAGTTACAGGATCACTTCCTGCCACACCAGGGTGATGCTCTCCTGTCACGTGACCTCTCTCCTCCATGGCAACAGGGGTGCTGCCAGACTGGAGGTGGGACTTCAGGACTATATCCCTGTAGGTCTCGTCTATGTACCTCTCTGTCTGTCTTATGCTTTCCAAGTCTGCTACTTTAGCCTCTAGAGAACGGACTTGTTCCCTGAGAGCAAAGAGCTCCTTGCACCTAGTGCACATGTAAGACCTCTCACCAACTGGGAGAAAATCATACATGTGACACTCAATGCAAAAGACTGGAAAGCCCCCATCCCGCTGCTGGACTGCTGTCTGCATCTTAGTTTTAAGTTTGTGTCTAGATCTTTAAGTTCTTACTTACTAGGGGTTGCTATGGGTATTTATACCAATAAAACTGTACCTAATATGTTTAATATACCTTGTTCACCTGAAGCTTAATTAATCTCAGGTCCTTAGTGTATGACTGATTTGGGTAATGAGCTTCACCTGAAAGCACCTCCTGCCTTTTAAGATGTGTACGTACCTATAAAGCTATGATTATCCCAGGGGTGGGTGGGTGTGGGGAGGGAAATAACACTTATTAAAAGAGGGCTGCTACACAGTACCCTGTCTTGTGCTGCTGAGGTAAGCTAAATTCTGATTTGTTTTAAGGAAGACCTGAGTGCTCCATTAACCCACATCATAAATGAATCCTTCAAACAAGGATACATGCCGGACGCCCTCAAGAGAACAATCATTCGACCAACCTGGATCCCCTGGACCCCACCTCCTACAGACCAGTTGCGAGCCTCCCCCTCGCCGCCAAGATAATAGAAAAGGTAGTCCAACGCCAGCTTCAAGATCATCTGGACATCAACGACATACTAGACCCACAGCAACACGGATTCCGGCCACTACATGGAGTCGAGACCCTCATAACCATTCTAAAGAACACCCTCATCACAGGAACCCAAAAGAAACAATCTGGATACATCTTGATCTTCCTAGATATATCAGCGGCATTTGACACAATCTCACATGAAATCCTCATACGCAGACTCCAATCAATTGGAATCAAAGACACTGTACTCCAATGGTTCAGATCCTATTTAACCAACAGACAGCAACGGATCCGCACCTTCACCGCAACCTCGCCCCCCTACCAGCAACATCAAGGAGTACCCCAAGGATCCACCCTATCAGCCATGCTGTTCAATATATATCTCCGTCCACTCTGCTCAGTCATACGCACCCACAACATCAACTTCCACATCTACGCTGACGACATAACGCTCTACGCACCAATTACAACCACCAACCCAACAAATGACCAGCTATCAGCCTGCTTCACCGATGTGGCCAACTGGCTACAGGAAAACAACCTATCCATCAACATAAAGAAAACTGAAGCCCTTACAGTGACAAAAGAACCAGACTTCAAACCACCTACCCATCTCAACATGGGAACCACGCAAATTCAAATCCAGCCTCAAATAAGGTATCTAGGCGTTACCATTGATCAAGCTCTCACCTTTAAACATCAAATCAACAAGACCGCCGGGACGATATTCCACAAAGCTAAAACTGTACAACGCCTCCGACCCCTCCTAGAACCTCATGATTTCAGGACAGTAATGCAAGCTGTGACACTCCCTCATCTGGACTTCTGCAACATAATCTATCATGGACTTCCCGCCTCACAAACCAACCCCCTCCGAACTGCCTTAAATACTACAGCAAGGATTATTCAGAATGCGAAAAAATGGGATCACATCACCCCAATCCTAAGAGACCTCCACATCCTCCCACTTGAAGCAAGAATCAAGTACAAAGCTATCCTACTCACCCACAAGACTATCCACCAAACACGGAACACCTCACTCCACCCCCTACTGCCTCGCCCATCCCACAGCAGACCAACCAGACAATCCTTCAATAACTCCATCGTCATCCCCCACAAAAGAACCAAATCCACACAACGGACCTGCAACAGAGCTTTCGAACTTTATGCTCCATCCCTCTGGAACTCTCTGCCAAACCACATCAGGAACAACGCTGACATCACATCATTCAAGAAACAGCTGAAAACAATCCTATTCCGCGAACATCTCTGAACAGAAAAACCACCCTATCCGCATGAACTAATACTTAGATACAGCAGAAGCGTACATGTCTATGTCCACCCCAAATCGATAAATGTTGCCCCCTGGTGACGGCCCTACCCTTTAAAGTATTGACCCCCCCCCCCTTTGTTATATGTTACACCGCTTTGACCCGGTGAAAAGCGGTATATAAATGCAGTTAAATAAATAAATAAATAAAAATAAATAAATAAATTATAGCTCTTAGCTGCTGCTAGGCTCTAACGTCTTATGAAATTTAAACTACAAGCTCTCTGCTGGATTCTAAATTTAACCAGAAAGCTCTCTTCTGTGTTTTAAAACTAAAAGTACTTTTCTGATGCTAGGCCCTGAGTGACTATGAAATGTACATTTGAGGGCATTTGGGCTACTTTACTCTTTTTTGGAACCTCTCTGCTTTTGGTAGTATCCTTCAAGGATACATTCTTCCGAACCATGCGCTGTTGGGTGACTGTCGGCTTTCCCCTATTATCTAGTTTAAAAGATGCTCTATCTCCTTTTTAAAGGTTAATGCCAACAGCCTGGTTCCATCCTGGTTAAGGTGAAGCCCATCCCTTCGGAAGAGCCCCTCCTTTCCCCAGAATGTTCCCCAGTTCCTAACAAATCCAAACCCCTCATCTCTGCACCATTGCCTCATCCACGCATTGAGACTCCAGAGCTCTGCCTGCCTTTTGGATCCTGCACATGGAACGGGAAGCATTTCAGAGAACACTACGCTGGAAGTTCTGGATTTCAACTTCCTACCTAAAAGCCTAAATTTAGCCTCCAGAACACCTCCCTACCAGATTTTCCTATGTCATTGGTACCGACATGTACCAAGACAGAAGACTCCTCCCCAGCGCTATCTAAGACCTTATCTAGGTGGCGCGTGAGGACCGCTACCTTCGCACCAGGAAGGCATGTTACCAGGCGATCCTCACGTCCACCAGCCACCCAGCTATCTACATGCCTAATGATCAAATCACCAACTATAATTTATTTATTTTTATTTTATTGGATTTCTATACCGCCTTATCATACAATCAAAGCGGCCTTACAAACAAAGATATTAAGAGTATTAGTGAGAAAATGTAAAGAAATAAAAGTTAAAGTTATGGTATAATGTGTTAGAGTGAGTTGCATTATCTACATAGTGAGCTATACTATAATGTGAGCTATTATACAATATGTATATGATTTACATTCCAGACAAATTAAGTTAGTTAATTGCATGACCGTAGTGTTTTATAAACAAAGATGTTTTCAGTTGCTTTCTAAAGTCATTGATGTCCTGAGCTGCTCTCAGCTCATTAGGTAGAGAGTTCCAGATGGAAGGTGCAGCAAAAGAGAAAGCCCTTTCAGAGGTGTCTTTACGTGTTTTTCTGACATCATTTGATAAGCTGATTCTGTTGTCAGATCCTCTTCTTCTAGGTCTGTTGCTAATAATGGCTGTCCTAACCCTTCCCTCATGGGCACATAGCCCTGGAGAAACTTCCTCGGTGCGAGAGGGTTTTACATCACCTGGAGGACAGGTCCTAGTTACAGGATCACTTCCTGCCACACCACGGTGATGCTCTCCTGTTACGTGACCTCTCTCCTCCATGGCAACAGGGATGCTGCCAGACTGGAGGTGGGACTTCAGGACTATATCCCTGTAGGTCTCGTCTATGTACCTCTCTGTCTTTCTTATGTTTTCCAAGTCTGCTACTCTAGCCTCTAGAGAACGGACTCATTCCCTGAGAGCAAAGAGCTCCTTGCACCTAGTGAACACGTAGGACCTTTCACCAACTGGGAGAAAATCATACATGTGACACTCAATGCAAAAGACTGGAAAGCCCCCTTCTTGCTGCTGGACTGCTGTCTGCATCTTAGTTTTAAGTTTTTGTTTAGATCTTGAAGTTCTTTACTTACTAAGGGTTGCTATGGATATTTATACCAATAAAACTGTACCTAATACATTTAATATACCTTGTTCACCTGAAGCTTAATTAATCTCAGGTCCTAAGTGTATGACTGATTTGGGTAACGAGCTTCACCTGAGAGCACCTCCTGTTTTTTAAGATATGTAAGTGCTTATAAAGCTACGATTATCCCAGGGGTGGGTGCGTGTGGGGAGGGAGGGAGGGAAATAACACTTATTAAAAGAGGGCTGCTACATAGTACCCTGTCCTGTGCTGCTGAAGTAAGCTATATTCTTATTTGATTTAAATTATAGCTCTTTGCTGCTGCTAGGCTCTAATTTATTATGAAATTTAAACTACAAGCTCTCTGCTGGGTTCTAAATTTAACCAGAAAGTTCTCTTCTGTGTTTTAAATTTAAACTAAAAGTACTTTGCTGATGACAGGCCCTGAGTGACTATTAAATTTAAACTACAGCTCTCTGCTGGGTTCCAAATTTAACCAGAAAGCTCTCTTCTGTGTTTTAAATTTAAACTAAAAGTACTTTGCTGATGCTAGGCCCTGAGTGACTATTAAATTTAAACTACAAGCTCTCTGCTGGGTATGAAATGTAACCAGAAAGTTCTCTTCTCTGTTTTAAATTTAATCTTAAACTGCTGCTACTAGGCCCTGACTGATTTAACAAAAAATAGTGGGTTCACAGATTAAATAGCTTTAATAGAAAGAATTCCTTTCAGAAAATTCCCAGAAGTATATACTCACAGTTGCTATATTCAGTATAGCTACATGCTATATTCAGTATAGCATTCCACTTTGCTAAGAGAGATGGATCATCCACAAACATCTTCGGAGGATAAGGCATATGCAAACCCAGAGGAATAATGCTAGATTTCAAATATTGAGTCATTGTTGAATTGTATAACTGTATTGTATAGCTGCAACTCTTATGCATTGTTTTCAACTCAAACATGGTGGATGGAAGCTGGACAGTGCTCATATTCTGTCTTCAAACAGGGATGATCTTTGCTTAAACCTATTCAATTGACCTTCAGTAAATGTAAACGTGTCGGATGCCATTCTTCAACAGGTCAAAATATTCAAAATCAATCAAAGCCAATAAATATGGAATAGTCCAAACATAAATCATTCAAAAAGGACTTCCAATCATGTAGGGAATTCCTTTTCTGTGGGTTTCCCCTTGGTGTTAGATTGGTTTATTTGGTTCTCTTTTTCTCATATAATTTCTTACACTATTCTTACGTTGGACATCATCCTCTCTTTAAATGAGAATGGGTGGTGGTGTTTTCATAAGCGCTGTTTGGCTATTGGACTTGGGGATCTTCAATACCTGATGCAGGAAATCGGGTCCGAAATGTGGCACATCGTGGAGATTCTTTGTTATCTTTGGTCCCTGAGCACTTCTTGAATTTAAGTACATGAGCACGAGCACTTTAATGAAAATGATACTTTTTGTGCGAGGGTGATTTTTCGTCCCACTTTTCGGTGTCTCCGACATTCTCAGTTTTTCCTGAATGATTGAATTTTATATATAACTGTTCTGTTTGCTTGGAAGCCCTTTTTGAATGCTTTATACTATTCCATGTTTATTGGTTTTGGTTGGCTTTTTTTGCTCTTGGGGAAGAAAGTGGCGACAAAAAGCAGCCGCTTCTGGAAATACTGCTACTGCCTGCCTCCCCCTCCTGAGAGGGAATCTCTACTAGCTTTGGGGGGGCAGCAGTGGCAGCTTGGGGGGGGGGCAGTACAGCCGGTTATGTGTGCTGCTGCCGCCACCCACCCGGGCTGGCTGCACTATGTAGTGGATGGGCCGGCCCTGATAGGGGGAGACACATGCAAGATGGGGAATACACGTGTAGCTTTCTGGCCTGCTTAAAACAAGCCCCCTTAAAATCTCTGCATGGTGTGGGTCTTCATATGTAAACAGCAGCTTTTGGAAATCGTCATTTACACATGTATAATATATATTACATGTAAGTATCAACAGATTTCAAAAAGCACAGGGTGCCACTGTCCCACAGCAACAGAAACATGACAGCAAAAAAGACCATATGGCCTATTCGGTCTGCCCTTGCATATCAACTATTATAATTCTTTTTTTCCCTTTGGAGATCTTCTGTGTTTGTCCCATATTTTCTTGAATTCAGATACTGTCCTGGTCTCAACTACCTCCATTGGGAGACTATTCCAGTCATCTACCACTCTTTACATAAAGAAATATTTCTGCATATTACTCCTGAGTCTATCCCCTTTCACTTTCATCTTATGCCTCCTTGTTGCAGAGCTTTCTTTTAATTGAAACAAGCTCTCCTCCTGTGCATTTATGCCACAGAGGTATTTAAACGTCTGTATGCTATCTCCTCTCTTCCGCCTTTCCTCCAAAGTATACATATTGAGATATTTAAGTCTGTCCTCCAATGCCTTATGATGAAGCCCAATGACCATTTTGGCAGCCACCCTCTGCACCATCCATTTGAAGGTGTGGTCTCCAGAATTCACACAATACTCCAAATGAGATCTCACCAAAACTTATACAGAGACACTATCACCACCTTCTTCCTGTTGGCCATTTCTCTCTCTATGCACCAAAGCATCCTTCTGACTTTTGCCGTCGCATTTTCTACCTATTTAGCCACCTTAATATCATCAGAAAGGTGAAATTAGACTTACCTGATAATTGTTGTTCCTTGAGGACATTCCCGCACTTCTGAGGTAATGCACCTCTTCCAGCAGTTTGAGACTGAGCATATCTTCTTGATGACCACAGCACTTCCAGCACCTGAACCGCCCCCAAGTTCCAGTAACCTATTGACAAAGCACACTCACCGGAGCAACAAATAAGTGAGCAAACAACAAAAAGAACTCTAACTATACCACCCCCCACAGGAGAAGAGATACCCTCTCCCCTCTGATAGTGGAGACTTACCTACAGCCCTTACAGGCAACCACAGAACTGAGCGTCAGACAGAAAACCTTTTGGCTCAGTGAGAGCCTCAGCCATCCACACCCCACTCGGTCTTTTCTCCTCCCAGACAGAACTTTACTCCAGGACCCCCTTCTTCAGGCCCCGGTCACAGAGCAACGGCACTCTGGGAGGGATCCGGGAGACTGGACTGGAGTTCCTCAAGGAACAACAATTAGCAGGTAAGTCTAATTTCACCTTCCTCATCGTCCCTCCAGTCCAGTCCCACACCTCTGGGGATTTAACAGAGCAGTAAACTAATGGGAGGGACCTGCAACTGCGGCCTGAATCATCGCCAAACCAAAACAGGCATCCCCTGCTGCCTGCACATCTAGGCAGTAGTGCTTAGTAAACATATGAAGCGATTTCCTTGTCACCGCTCTGCAAATCTCGGCTGGCGGCACTAAGCTATACTCCGCCCATGAGGCCGCCTGCGCCCGGGTGGAATGTGCATGTAGCCCTATGGGGGCCGGTTTACTCTTCAAGATGTAGGCTGACGCTATTGCCTCTCTTATCCACCGTGAAATTGAGGCCTTGGCCGTGGCCTCCCCTCTGCGGGGACCCCCAAACAGCACAAAGAGGCGATCCGTCTTAAGGAAGGACACAGTTCTTTTTAAATAACATCTCAGGGTCCACCGCACATCAAGAAGGTGCAACTGCTGGATGACAGGAACACGCCCAATCCCTTTGAGAACCGGGAGACACACAGATTGATTCACATGAAAGGCTGAAATTGTCTTAGGCAAAAAAAGACGGCACTGTCCGCACCACCACTTTTTCTCTCGAAAAAGAAAGAAATGTCTCTTTACAAGATAATGTCTGAAGCTCTGAAATTCTCCGTGTCGAGCAAATGGCTATGAGAAAAAACATCTTGAGGGTTAAATCCTTCAAAGACACGCGGCCTAACAGCTCAAAGGGCTGTCTGATGAGCGCCGACAACACCAAGTTGAGATCCTAAACCAGGATAACCGCTCTCTGCGGTGGCTGCAAATAGGCCACCGCCTTAAGGAATCGGCCGACATCCAGATGTGTTCCCAGAACCACACTCCGCACCTTTCCTCGGTAGCAGGAAATAGCTGCCAACTGAACCTGCAGGGAACTAGCCACCAGGCCCTTATCAAATCCGGCCTGCAAGAAAGCCAAGATGTCCGGAACTGAAGCCATGGACGGCCGCACCTGATTCTCGCCACACCACGCCTCAAAGACACGCCAGACTCGCACATAGGTGAGCGAGGTAGACGTCTTCCGTGTCTCTAACAGCGCTAAGATAACTGCCCCCGAGTATCCTCTCTTTCTCAATCTCGCCCTCTCAAGGGCCATGCTGTAAGCCAGAATCGATTCACCTGAGACATGCGTACCGGCCCCTGGGTCAGCAGATCCTCTCGAACCAGTAGGCGCCACAGATTCTCATTAGGTAGGCATACCATGGTCGTCTCGGACAGTCAGGAGCGATCAAAATGACCATACCCGAATGATCCCCTATCCTTTGTACCAACCGTCCTATCAGCACCCACGGTGGAATAACAGAGCAGTTCTCCCATGGGCCACTTCTGCAGCAAGGCGTCTAGGAACTCCAACATTCTCTCCTTGTGCCTGCTGAAAAAACGACCTCTCTTTACATTAAACATTTCTTTACAAGGAGTGGAGGAGTGGCCTAGTGGTTGGGGCAAGGTACTTCGGGCCGGAAGGTCGGGGGTTCAAATCCCACTAGAGGACAGCAACCTTGGGCCGGAAGGACTGGGGTTTCTAGTCCCACAGGTGCTCCTTGTGGTCTTGGGCAAGCCACTTAACCCTCCATAGCCCATGTTCCCTGTAAAATAGTTCTCTGTGTGCTGTGCTTTCCTGTCTAATCAATGTGTTTATACCTCAAAAATTTCCTGTCATGATTTGACAATTTCCAATCTGTAATCAAAACTGCTGCTGATCGCTGGAAGTAGCGGTATACAAATGTATACTAAATAAATAAATAAATAAATAAATTTCCAAAGGTTGCCATAAGATCCATGATGGGCTGGCCCCAGTGGCTCACTACATGGTCGAACACCTCCTGATTGAGTTCCCACTCTCCTGGGTCCACGAATACCCAGCTGAGATAGTCTGCTGTGACACTGTCTATGCCTGCCATGTGCTGAAAGTGCCTGGATGTGGTTCTCAGCCCAGTCCAACAGACCTTCGGGCCTCCTCTTCCAGGACTGCACTGCTCATGCCTCCTTGGCAGTTGATGTAGGCCACCACAGTTGTACTGTCTGAAAGAACCTTTACTGCTTTCCCTTGCAACACAGTGGCTCAAATGTTTGGAGAGCCAGAAGTACCGCCCACATCTCCAACCTGTTGAGACACCACTGTGTTTCCACTTACCTCCACAGCCTCTGAGCGAAATGCCCTTCACAATGGGCTCCCAACCGGAGAGGCTCGCATCTGTCATTAGCATGACCCACAGAAGTGCCTCCAGGGGCATCCCACGAGCCAAATTCTCCGGGCAAAGACACTACCTCTATGCTCGTCTGATTTCTGGGGGGCAGACAAGCCTTTGGGAAAAGGGCTGCGCTTGGTGAGACCACCGTTGAAGCAAGGCCCTCTATAGAGGCCACAAGTGAGGTTCTCCTCGGCTTCTGTCTCAATCACGAGAGCCTTGGCTATACCTCTCACAAAATCGAGGAACACAATGTCCTTGGGTAGGGTGCAGCATCGGGTTGTCGGAGCAGAGGGCATTTCAAGGTGTCGCCTCGTGTCCAGGGACTTCATCCCATTCGGACTCGAAGTCTGAGTATGAATCCGACGCTGAATGATCACCTGAGTCGAGGACCGCAGTGCAGGACCTCTAGAGGATCATCGGTCCAAGCTGCCGGAGCTCATTGGGGAGGGACCAGTGTTCCAAAGAACAGGACCGGGACCTCGACCGGAGTTGGGGAGAATCTGAGGCCCATGGTGCTTGAGGACCGGCTCAATGTCTGGGGAAGCCCTCAATGTCAAGGATCCCATCATCAGGGGGATGAACCAGATGCGCCAGACATAAGTGCACGCTACATGGCCACTAGGGCAGATATACTACTCTCAAGGGCTGCCATTCTGGACTCCATGCTAGTTGGCTCTGCAGCCTTCGACCAGGCACCAAGGACCTCGGGCCTGGGGTCGGTACTGTCGAGGGAGAGTCCTCAATGAGGATGGGCTCTGTGGTCCGAAGCTGGTTGGTGGGAGCTGATGACTTCTTGCAGGGCAACTTGGAAGGCTGCTCCTGCACTGACTTTTGAGACTCAAACACAAATAGCGAGCGGCGTATGGAGGTCATAGGTGCCTTTATTTATTATGCCCCTATGTGTTTCGGCAAACGCCTTCTTCAGGGGATATGCAGGAGTGGCACCTCCCGACCACCTTGCCTATGTTTGCGACTAAGCATTTAACCATTGCTTATAAACGCAACCCAAACTTAGCTAATATACTAGTACCATCGGCTCTGACAAAACCAAAACCCCTGCCCAAGATAAGAGGCCATTTTAAGTGTCGACAGTGCTCTGTATGCCAGAATACCCTGGTAACTAAGGACTTTTTCGAACATCCCATCTCCCATAAGAAAGTTTATATACAACAATACTCCAACTGCAAAACTGAGAATGTTATCTATCTTATCCTGTGCCCATGCAATCTGATCTATATAGGGAAAACTAAAAGACAAGTTCGGACTTGCATCATAGAACACAGAAGTTGTCTACAGAAACAGATACCTGATAAACCCCTCGTAGCACATTGGATGGAAAAAGGCCACAATGTCACTGATTTGAAGGTTTTAGCGTTAAAAGTTGTGGTATCCCATTGGAGGGGTGGTGATATGGACAAAATTTTATTAAAATTGGAACAGCGCTATATTTATGAATTCAATAGTTTGGAGCCCAATGGTTTGAACCAAGAAGTAAATTTATTAGTTTTCCTTTGAATGGTTTTACTTTTTAATCGGGTTTTACTTTTTAATCGGCTTTTACTCTCCTGTCTGGTTTTTAATTCATCAATTTTAGTCGGTTTTTCCTTATTTTAATCTTTTAACTACCCCCTTTCCCCCTCCCCTTCCTCCCCCTCCTCCCCCTCCCTCTCTCTCTCCCCCCTGTCTCCGTCTCCCCCTTCCCCTCTTTCCTTCCTCCTCCCCCCTTATTATTATTTTTATTTCTATTTTTATCTCTTATTTTTTATACATTATACATTTAACAGGTTTTCTATACCGCCTTTTTGTTCAATCAAAGTGGTTTACATTAAACTACAAGGTCATACAAAGGCGGGGGGGGGGGCAGACATGCATGGATCTTTCATTACAATAACCAGTTTTATATACCACTTTGTCATTACATCAAAGTGGTAGACAATGGGTCTACATAGAACAAGGAGTGACAATACATACATTAAGTTACATTTGCTATATGGTTTACAGTCATACATCAATACAGAATATATGAAAAGAACATCTATATAAAAGAAAAGAGAGGGAATATAGTGAGAGGAAATCAAGAACAGCAGTAGTAGGGAGGTTCCATATAGAGGTTGATCTCTTACCACAGAGGAGTTTGTTATTAATATCTGAGCAACTACCATATTGATCAGGTCTCTAATAATTGTTATCACTTTTGTTATCTTTCTTTATTCTCGCCAAGGTCCTACGCCTAGAGGCCCTGAGGCGCAGGCCCGCCCCTGCAGTGGCTGTTTAAAGCTGTGGAATTGTGATCTGATTGGCAGGCTTCGGAGATGAGAAGCAGCTCCCGATCACAGCCTCTGATGTCGGCTTCTGCTCTCCCTGTTACCGGGCATGCCCCTGCAGTGGCGGTTTAAAGTTGTGGAATTGTGATCTAATTGGCAGGCTCCGGAGATGAAGAGCAGCTTCTGATTACAACCTCTGATGTCGGCTTCTGCTCTCCCTGTTACCGGGCGCACCCTTGCAGTGGCGGTTTAAAGCTGTGGAATTGTGATCTGATTGGCAGGCTCTGGAGATGAGGAGGAGCTCTCGATCACAACCTCTGATGTAGGCTTCTGCTCTCCCTGTTATGACTATTATTTTTTAGTTACTATTTATAATCTTATTTAGCTTTCATTGTATTATTGTTTTTTAGTATTTATTGTCCACTATTAATCAATTTTGCATTATGAGGCATCAAATAGTCTTAAAAGACAATATTACTTTGTAAAGAAAAGACACCAGACTTTATGATCACTACATTTCATTGGAAGAGGCAGAGTTCTTATTTTTTGCTTTTTAATTGTTTATAAATTATACTCTAATTGTTTGTTTTTTTAATTTGAGACTATTTAATTAATTTTAGCTTTTATTATTTATTTTATACAAATTCAATTTGATTTTTTCATCGACATGATATTTTTAAATTTAATTTGGGTGCTTTGGAAACCAGTAGTATGCTGCACAAGTTGTTACTCCGCTTATTTGTTTGTTCCCTATGTCTTCCTGACAAGTGATTGACATTCTTTTCCCTCCTCCCTCCCTCATCTTTAACCCTGTTTTAGCACGATTTAAAAAGCTATATGTAGTATGAGGTTTCTACGTGCAGGTAATGCCTGACACTGCCTGAGGCTTGCTTCTCTCGAAGAAGTCATTACCGGACTGCGTTCAAGGTTTCTTTTCTATCTTGTATTGGCATGTTTCAATGGTGATTGACACTATGGACATCATTTTTGAAAAGGTTTTACCTTTAGACAGAATTTTGTTCTCAATGTTTACACGCCTCTTCTTGACTTTGGTGTTTTTGGAGCATAGCACTGCCCCGATTGACATCGCTTTGGTCAGAATTGTTTTTAACTCCCCGTATTGATTCTCAGGGTCGGCTCATACGATACATTCTATTTATTTATTTGGATTTATTTTTAATCACTTTGACTTGAGGCTGATTAGGAGCATTTTTGCTTACTATCCCCACTGCTCTGCTTAAGTTTAGAAGTTGATTGTAAGTCGCGGTTCACATTGCTTTTGTTTTAACCCCCCCTTTTTCTATTAATTCAGGCACCGGCTGGTATAAATAACATGGTTTCATTATACCGTTCCTGATCTTGTACAAAAAGATGAATCCACCTCCATCATTTATATAAATGTGCCTTGATCTTGGTTCTATTATTAATTTTCAGAGTTTTTTATTCAGACTCATTTGTGTGCAATTTCATAGTCGATCATTTTTAGAATAGGACCCTAATCATTTTGTTTCATATTACAGTTGTTATCACCCTAAAAATGAATTTTACCTTTTTATCCTCCTTTTCATTAGTATTTGCTACTCCATCTGTATTATGTGGTACCAAATAGCCCTGTTTATCCATCAATTCAGTTCTTAAGCCTTACTAGTTGCTTCTCCTCTTTTATGATACAGTATTGATATAGTCATGGGAATAACGTTTTTACTTTTTTATTGCCTCTACAATTGCATATTAGTATTCTCTCAAAAGATTCTCACAGACTGCAGATGTGAGTATATTAGAATACCTTTACCACACTTCCTCATCTTTTGTTTCCACCTATATGTTGCCAGTAATAATTAGTCATTGTACTGTTGCCAGTAATTTCATACACTGTTATATTGTTGTTTGTAACCCAGTAGTCATTATACTGTTGCCAGTAGCCACCCAGACCATTGGGAACTGTTGCAGACAGCTATATATTAATTTCCATACTCATCTCTCATACGCTATTATACTGTTGTCTGTACTGTACTGCTATTAATCTAGAATGTACAAAGTCCTGTTCTCACTCATTACCATCCTTACCCTTGGTCTCCCCTGCGTCAAAAACGCCCTCAACCATGATACCAACTACATACCAATACTACATACATGTGGAAGGAGATGGTATGAATTCCCCCACCACACAACGGCAAAAAACAACCATACATCCCACTCCCATCTACTTAACATTCCTCTACAAGTCATCAACAAGACACAAGCTGAGAAGCACCATCGCCAACGCCTACTGAAATGTGCATTGATAAATGCCAGATCAGTATGATCAAAATGGCCTGCAGCCATTGACCTGATTCCACTATACAATCTCGACATCCTGATGGTCACAGAAACATGGCTATCTGATTGTGACAACGTCCTCCTGAATCAGATGCTGCCACCAGGATTTGATCTTTACACATGCCACAGGTCCACTCAGAAAGGAGGCGGGATGCTCATCCTCGCCAAAGCAGATCTAAATTTCAAGCTATGCAACTCCTCCAGCTCAACCCACCTCGACTCCCTCACCATATCTAATGAACACTGCTCAATCAACCTTCTTTATCGAGCACCCTCCCCATTACCGGATGACCTTCCAACAATAATTGAGCTTGCGTGCACAACATCCACGTCACGCTCTCCAAATTGGTTAGTTGGTGATTTCAACCTCCCATCTCTCCATGACAGCCACTCAGCAGCATTTCTAGACGCACTAGAGGATCTAGGCTACAAACAATACGTCGACTCACCCACTCACACTAAGGGAGGTAAACTAGACCTCATTTTCGCACCTCATTTCAACACCTTAACACACCAAGCCCTTGCACTGTCGGTTACACCAGTGCCATGGTCAGATCACAATCTTATCCGATTCAATATACCCACCTATACTTCTCACAAGAGCCAAATACCATCTAACACACCTGGAACCCACACAGCCCGCTTTCAACCTCTCAACCGTGACACTGTCCTAGAAAATCTTCAACCACTTATGACCAACACCACCCTCAACTTAGACGACCTTATATCCAAATGGGACGAGAACCTCAGAGCCGCCTCATGTCCATTGCACAATGATAAGAAAATAAGAAAACGAGAACACGCGCCATGGTTCTCTATGGACCTTCGTACATCTCTCAACCACCTACGCAAACTTGAGAGACAGTGGCGAAGAACCCACTCCCCAGAGGCCCTTGCAGCATATAATTCACACTTAACTACCCACCGTGGGAAGATAACACAGAGTAGGAAACTCTACCACACAAACTTATTGAAACGCTCCATCAATAAACCACATGCACTGTTCAGGTTAGTAAAATCCATAACAGGAGTGCTGGTTTCAGCCCAACCTGCAATGCCTCAGCCACAGGACTACGCAAACTACCTGCAATCAAAAATGATTAAGACCAGCACGAACATAAATATCAGCAACCCCCTCTGTATCACCTAAGGCATTCCAAACAACACCATTATGCAATTTCAATAAGGTATCAACTAGTGAGATTGAGAACATTATCGCTTCCATCAATCCTAGCACGGCACCTAACGACCCATGCCCAGCCAGCTGGATCAAAGATCTGCGACATGATCTAAGCCAAATCTTGTGCAAGATACTGAACCAGTCCTTTCTAACAGGCTCATTCCCCAAGAGTCTGAAACACACCTCTATCAGGCCCCTACTGAAAAACAGCAAACTTGATCCATCCAAAGTTGAATCATTTAGGCCAATCTCGAGCATCCCCCAGCTCGCAAAAATCATCGAGAAAGCTGCTCAACAACAGATCCAGCATCATATCGACACGGAAGCACCACTAGACCAATCACAACATGGCTTCAGAGAAGCACATGGAGTCGACACAATCCTTACAACCCTATTCAATGATCTGGTCACAGGAATAAACAGCATCCAACAAGGATTTGTCCTCATCTTCCTAGACATCTCCGCCGCCTTCGACTCTGTGAATCATGATATACTTCTGCAACGCCTGATAGAAAAGGGGATTCGAAGCACAGCACTAGAATGGTGTAAATCCTACCTTTCCAATAGGTGGCAACAAGTCAAAACAGGCCATGAATCCTCAGAACCATTCCTACCGTCTCAAGGTGTACCTCAAGGATCTTCCTTATCGGCACTTATGTTCAATATATATATGCAGCCGATATGTGAATTGATCCGATCTTTCAACGTACAATGCCTGGCATACGCAGATGACATCCTCCTATACATGCCGTTCAAAATTGACCAACCAGTGTTTTCCCCAATAATCAATTGTTTCGGAGCAGTAGCTGAATGGCTGCTGACACAAAACCTACGAATCAATCATAGCAAAACTGATGTTCTTTTTGTTACAAGGAATCGTAAGTTCGTACCTCCTCCATCGCTACTGGTCAACAACATAGAATTGAAGTCCAAACCCACAATCCGATATCTCGGCATCACACTGGACCAACACCTGGATATGACAACGCATGTGAAGAATGTGACAAAGACTATATATCATAAGATCAGGACACTACGCCACCTCCGCCCCCTACTTGATTATACTGACTACCGATCAACCTTCCAGGCATTAGTCCTCCCACACCTAGATTTTGCAAACATCATCCTCCACGGGATCTCTCAATCCACTTTAAATCCGCTTCGCCTGGCTATGAATGCAGCTGCAAGAGTCCTCTCTGGGTCACCAAGATCTGCACACAACGCCTATCATGAAAGATCTGCACTGGCTACCTCTACAAGCCAGACTCCACTATAAGTCACTAGTCCTGACCTTCAAAGCCATGAATAACTACCCATCTACACCAATCAGCAAGCTAATTCACAGCACCCTCGAAAATAGAAACAGGAGGACTACTGCTATGAACACCTTAATAGTTCCTAAGATGATGACATCGTGTACTAAGGCTACGTCAAACAGAGCTTTCTCAATATTCGCTCCTCTAAACTGGAATACACTTCCCCACGAAATATGTGGCATCAAAAGCCTAATACTATTCCGAAAAGCCGTGAAACACCATCTGTTCACAAAATGTTACCCAGAAGTTATCCCGGGGACACACACATCTACCAAGCTTCCCACATACCCCAGACGCCTTAGCACCCTAATACAACCAGAAAATGGTTAGCCTACACGATAGCCCACATGATAACCATTTACCTGCACCATCCACATGAATTCATGCACGATATCCAAACGAGTTTAGAATATTGTATATAGTTAAAGTATATATATAGTATAAAGTTAACTGTACATAGTTCTCCCGGTTATCCCATGTGTTATTTTTCCCTGTTCTTTGTAAACTCAATGTTGCCTGTATGCATTGCAGTATGTTTTGTTCAATGTACACCACACTGATTTTAATAGCGCGGTATAGAAGAAATGTTAAATAAATAAATAAAAAATAAAATAAATATCTGCATAATTCTCTGATGTCTACCCTCTGCCCTATGTCTTTTTATGTGATTAAGTTAACTGATATAGCTTTTAATGTTTTCAAAGTTTTTTTAAGTACATTATCTGGGTGTTGATTTGTATCATGTTTTATTTTCACAAGTACTGTCTTTTATGATATATCATTCATTTATCATTTTATTTTATTTTATTGTTTTATTTTAATTTTGTCTTTTATTATTCATTTTTATTGTATTGATATTGTTTATTACCACTATTTTTAGTGTATTTGTTATTATTATTTATTATTCATTAATTTTTAAGCTGCATATCCCCTGAAGAAGGCGTTTGCCGAAACGCGCCTGGGGCATAATCAATAAAGGCACCTGTGACCTCCATATGCCGCTCGCTTCTTGTGTTTGCGTCTCTTCGCTGCGAGGGCTTCGTGTTCTCTCTGTGTTTTTTTCTGACTCCCAGACTTACACCTGGGGCTGCAGGACCTGGGATGCGATTTCCCCTTCTTCCCTGATCCGTCCTGAGGCGGTCTTCAAGGATTTCTTCTTAAGCTCCACCTCCGGGGACTTCTGCTCAGAGGAGCCGCAGCCGTGGGACACCAAGGTATCGTAGGGGGCCCTAGAGCATGATGTTAGAGACTTCGGGGCGGAATCGGACTTATGAAATTTTTTTTCCTGCTGCTGCTGACTACTCTTTAAGGCCTTTGGGGTCACTGTTCTGCAGAGTTTGCAGTCAGAGCCGTCATGCTCCAGGCCAAAGTATTGGATGCAGCAGTCGTGTGGATCGGAAAGTGACATAACTTTGCCACACCTGTCACACTTTTTGAAGCCACTTGAGGCCATCCGGAAAAGGAGGTCCCTGCCTCCTGGCAGGGATACAAGGCTTTTGGCTGGAAAAGGGCACGAAAGCCAGTTGAGACAGACCTTGATGAAAAAGTGGAAAATGGATAAATGAACCTGAGAAGCAATCCTAAGTGAGCTGGCTCGGGGCGGGAAGGAACTGGTACGCAAACTGGACAAAATTTAACTAAAAAACCCAGACTTTTTCTGGGGAAAAAAGAATAACGTTCAAAGAGCTCCGCAGAAAGAAGGAGACAGACAAGATGGCACCCTTGGGAGGGAAATGGACCACACACGCATGGTACATCTCCCAAGGGCTTTCTCTGAAAGTTGGGGAAATGTTTCCGTGCGGACTCCATCGGTGCTGACATCACCCACCCATATGCGAGGACTGATTTCCTACTTTTCCCGGAGAATAAGAATAATAAAAACAAAAACCAGAACAGAAAATAAAGCAATCTTACTCCCTTTGTCCTGAATGCCAAACCCATCTAGTCAATCCATAACCCTTTATCTTCTTGTTTTAATCAACAAACTTGATAAAGTATTTGGAATAATTAATTTTTAGATCAGTTTTAAACTTTCCATAAGAGGTTTCCAACCTTAAAAACGGGGATGATCATTCCACAAGTTTGGGGACCATTACTGCAGAACATGATGGTCTAGCAGATTCTAATTGTTTATGAGAATACTAATAGGGTTTGTTGTGAAGAGCATAAAGAACAGAATGGCACATAAGTAATCAAGAAAACTGGCCGGCCAGTATAAGCTGCTCTATGTGCAATAAAGTTAAATTAGACCTTACCTGCTAGTTGGCGTTCCTTGAGGAACTCCAGCCTAGTCCCGTACTTCTCGGTTGTGCTCCCCTTCCAGCAGCTTGGAGACTGAGCATGTCATCTTTTTGATGACACCAGTTACTTAACCAGCTGGCACCACCCACCAGCTCCAGTAACCTATTGACAAAGCAGACTCACAGAAGCAACAAATAAGTAGTCAATCGTATCCAAAACCTTATACTCCCTCCCCCCAGAAAAGGGATTCCAACATTCCCTCCCCCATGCATGGAGGCTTACTTGTAGACTGCCGAAGAATAAACCGGGCAACCCCCCAGGCTACCAAAAAGCCGGACAGCACTTCCGCCACCCCGGGCTGCTGAACCAGTGATGCTGCGACCTCTTGTCCTCCCACTCTATTACCCCCCTGAATGCCAAAAGCCAGTAATGGCCCAGGATTCAAGATGGACTATTAAGCTTAGCCCATCAGGGAGGGATCCGGGACAGGACTGGAGTTCAAGGAACACCAGTTACCTCGTAAGGTCTAATTTGACTTTCCTTATCATCCCTCCAGTCCAGTCCCGTACTTCTAGGATGTAGCAGAGCATTTTCAGAAATGGGAGGGACCTGCAAAACCAGCCTATAGTACTACAGACCCGAAATGGGCATCCCCTGTTGCTTGCACATCCATATGGTAATGCTTAGCTAATGTATGAAGTGAGGTTCACGTGGCCGCCCTACGGATCTCGACCAGTGGCTCCAAGCTGCACTCTGCCCAGGAGGCAACCTGAGCACGCGTGGAATGTGCCCGCAATCCCGCCAGCACTGTTTTCCCCTTCAAAATGTATGTTGATGCGATGGCTTCCCTGATCCAAGAAATTAAAAGCCTTTGCTACTGCTTCTCCTTTCTGCAGCCCCCTGTAAAGCACAAACAGGCAATCCGAGTAATGTAGAACCCTCCGAACATCCAAGAGCCGCAAATGCGGATCCTCAACCTCATCCCCTGCCCTTCCTAGCATCGGTTGAGTCACAAGCTGATTTACATGAAAGATCGACATTACCTTAGGCAGGAACAAGGGTACTGGATGGAGAACTACTCTTTCCTTTGAGATTGAAAGGAAAGGCTCCCAAAAAGATGAGGCTTGCAGTTCCAAAATCCTCCACACTGAGCAGATCACGACCAGAAAAGCAGTCTTCAGGGTCAAGTCTTTCAAGGAAGCCCGACTCAGCGGCTCAAACGGCTCCCCTGTAAGGATCGCCAGCACTAGACTGAGGTCCCAGCTCAGTAGCACCGGTCGCCTCGGCGGTCGGAGACGACTCACTGCCTTCAGGAACTGCATCACTCTGGATGTGAACCTAATGAAACTCCCTGGACTTTACCTCGATAGCAGGAAATCGCTGCCACTTTCACTTTCAGGTAAACTAGCGGCTAAGCCCTTCTCAAAACCGGTCTGTAAAAATGCCAGGATGTCTGGCACTGTAGACGCAGGCAACACTGACTCTCTTCACACCACGCCTCATAAATGCGCCAGAAGCGGGTGTACGATAAAGAGATCGACAACTTCCAGGCCTTCAGCAATGTTGTAATGACTGGTCCCGAGTAGTCCCTTTTCCTCAAATGCGCCCTTTCAAGAGCCATGCTGTAAGGGAGAATCGATCCACCTTGGGCATTCGCACTGGCCCGAGTCAAGAAATCCTCTCGCATCGGGAGTCTCCACGGCTCTCACTGCACTAATCGCAAGAGGTTGGCATACCACGGACACCTTGGCCAATCTGGAGTGATCAGGATAACCAACCCCCAATGCGCTTCGATCCACAGCATTACCCTGCCTATGAGTGCCCACGGAGGAAACACAGAATAGCCCGTCCTCGGGCCACCTCTGCACCAGAGCATCCAGACCTTCCGACATTCGTTCTCTTCTCCTGCTGTAAAACCGTATGACTTTGGTATTCTCGCACGTTTCCATTAAGTCCATGATCAGTGTGTGCCATCTGTGCGCCATCTATGAGAACACCTCCTGGCAGAGCACCCACTTGCTCAGATCTACCTGCACCCGACTGAGATAATCCACCGTTACACTGTTGACACCCACCACGCGCGCTGCTGACAAGGCTTGGAGATGGCTTTCTGCCCAGGCCAGCAGCATCTCAGACTCCTCCTCCAAAGCCATGATGCCGTGCCTCCCAGACGATTAATGTAAGCTACCATGGTGGCATAGTCCAAGAAGACCCAGAACACCTTCCCTTGCAGCCTGGGACTGAAGCTCTGCAATGCCAGAGCCACAGCCCTCATTTCTACCTTGTTGATCGACCAAGTCCCTGAGCAAATTGCCCTTCGCAGTGGGCTCTCCAGCCCATTAGACTGGCATCTGTCATCAAAGGGATCCACTGCGGCAACTCGAGGAGTATACCTTCCTCCAAACTCCCCGGGCGGAGCCACCACCCTGAGCACTCTCCTGTCATTTGATGTGATCACCTGCAGAGTAATGCCCTCTGCAAGGGGTGCACATAGGCTATGGCCCAGGGCATGAGCTCGAGAGTCGCTGCTATGGTCCCCAGCACCTGCAGATAATGCCAGGCCATTGGCTCAGACATCCTGAGGAACTGTTGCATCAAGCGTTGCAGTCCTTGGGCCCGAAGCCTCGACAGGAAACTTTCCCTACCTGGGTGTCAAAGTGTGCCCCCAGCTATTCAAGCTGCTGGGCCGGCACTAGCCGACTCTCGGCCTTGTTGATTACCCAGCAGAGACTTTGCAGGAACTCTACTACTCTTGCCATTGCTCACTTGTTGGACTTTGCCCGAATAAGCCAGTTTTATTTATTTATTTTTCTTATATACCGCGCTATTAAGATCAGTGCGGTTTACATTATAACTGAACAATGCAACAGTGTATTACATAACACGATGTGCTTACATAGAACAGGGTACAATCATAAGGGGAGAACGGGGGAAACTATTTATAATATATATACACATAAACTGGTTTAAATCCTACTTATCAAACAGAACCCAAACAGTAAGAATCCTTAACCAAACATCCAACACATTCAACCAAACTCAAGGCCTCCCACAGGGATCTGCACTATCAGCACTTTTGTTTAACATTTACCTACAACCAGTCAGCAACATCTTTAAACGTCATGGCGTCCATTATCATATCTACGCCGACGATATAATGTTTTACCTCCCATTTAAAATCCCACACCCTCCACTACAACAAATAACAGAATGCTTTAAAGAACTAACAATATGGCTCAGCGATCAGAACCTACACATTAACTTCTCAAAAACTGATGTACTATATATTACTAAAAACCAAACATACACACCCCCAAGCACCATCACACTTGATAACCATGAGATCAACATAAAATAGAAATAAAATACCTAGGTGTGATACTTGACAATAAGCTTAACATGGATTCACACATAAAATATCTAACAAAAAACATACACTACAAACTTAAGACCTTGAGACAACTAAGACCTTTAATTCACTTACAAGACTTCATAACCATAATTCAAGCTATCAGAACCCCACATTTCGATTTTGCAAATTTAATCCTTAATGGCATCACAAAGCAAAACATTAAAAAGATACAACTAACTCAGAACATAGCAGCAAGGATAATAATGAATATAAGCTCAATCCAACATATCACACCGACCTTGGCTGAACTCCATTGGCTACCTATTCACAGCAGAATAAAATACAAGATTCTACTAACTACATTTAAACTAATAAATAACCTAGCGCCATCAGTACTCAATACACTCATCAATGTAGAAATAGATAAAAGATCACAAAGGAGTAGAAACACAAACACTATCGCAGTACCAAAAGATTACACAAAAGCTAGAAAACAAACCAACATGAGAGCCTTCTCTCATTCAGCACCTATCCTCTGGAATAACCTTCCTGACAACATTCGCCTACTATCGGACATAAAGGAATTTAGAAAAAAACTGAAAACCCATTTATTCTCATTACACTACAACAAAGGAGCAAAAACTAGCCAGACTACACAAAGAGACACAGGTTAACTAGCAAATACAACCATTATATAACTACGTGCCTTCAAGATTAAATTAATGTTTACACCTACAAGCGATATATGATAATTGTAAATATCTACTATGTACATATGTTCTAATAGTTTAACGTTCTAATAATTTACTGTTTAAATATTATACTGTTACCTGTACCTAGTTCACCTGTTCTATGTTCTATGTAAAATGACTTGGTATGATACTATCCATACCATATAACATAATGTTCATTGTAAACCGCACTTGATACTTGTGAAAGAGCGGTATAGAAATAATTGTTAAATAAATAAATAAATAAATAAAATAAATAAAATTTACATAGAGTTATACACAACTAATAATTAAATTCTTCATGTGAGCATAGCTAGGTTGGGGGGGGGGGGACAGGATACAGCCATATGGGAAGGGGCGGCTAACCGTTTTCATGTTGGGTTAGGGCGTTGGGATAGTCAGAGCAGGGGGTGAATGCCTGCGACTTGTGTTTTTCGGGACTGGTTTCAGGATAGTAGATTTGAAACAGATGGTGTTTTATTTCTTTTCTGAATGTGGTGAGGCTTGGTATGGATCGAATCCAGGTAAGAACATAAGAACATAAGATATGCCATACTGGGTCAGACCAAGGTCCATCAAGCCCAGTATTCTGTTTCCAACAGTGGCCAATCTAGGTCATACGTACCTAGCAGTTTCCCCAAGGGACACAGGTACCACAATGCTTGTATTGGTTCAAGCATTGATATCCTGGGTCCCTTCTTAATAATGGTTTATGGACCTTTCCTCCAGGAACTTGTCCAAACCTTTTTTAAACCCAGCTACACTAACAGCCTTTACTACATCCTCCGGTAACAAATTCTAGAGTTTGATTACACGTTGAGTGAAAAAATATTTTCTTTTATTAGTCTTAAATAGTTTACCCTGTAGCTTCATTGCATGTCCCCTAGTCTTTCTATATTCTGATAAGGTAAACAATCGATCTATGTTTACCCGTTCCACTCCGTTCATTAATTTATAGACTTCTATCATATCTCCCCTCAGCCGTCTCTTTTCCAGGTTAAAGAGCCCCAACCTTTTTAGCCTTTCTTCATAGGAGTAGCCTTCCATCCCCTTTACCATTTTGGTGGCTCTTCTCTGAACCTTTTCTAAAATTGCTATATCCTTTTTAAGATATGGCGACCAGAATTGCACACAATATTCAAGGTGCGGTCTCACCATGGAACAATATAGAGGCATTATAATATCTTTTGTTTTATTTTCCATTCCTTTCCTTATCATACCTAGCATTCTATTTGCTCTCTTGGCTGCCGCTGCACACTGGGCCGAGGGTTTTAACATGGTATCCACAAGGACGCCTAAATCTTTTTCTTGGGTGGTGGTTCCTAATGTGGAACCTTGCATCGTGTAACCATAGTTTGGGTTGTTCTTCCCTAGGTGCATAACCTTGCACTTCTCCACATTAAATTTCATCTGCCATTTTGATGCCCAGTCTTCCAATTTATCAAGATCCTCTTGCAATTTTCCACAATCCTCCTGGGTTTTAACAACTTTAAATAGTTTTGTGTCATCAGCAAATTTGATAACCTCACTCGTTATTCCACTTTCCAGGTCATTTATGAATATGTCAAAAAGCAGCGGACCCAGCACAGATCCCTGGGGTACACCACTATTCACCTTTCTCCATTGGGAAAATTGGCCATTTAGCCCTACCCTCTGCTTTCTATCTTTTAACCAGTTCCTGATCCACAGTAGTACACTGCCTCCTATCCCATGACTCTTTAGTTTTGCCAAAAGTCTCTCATGAGGGACCTTGTCAAAGGCTTTCTGAAAGTCCAGATACACAATATCAACCGACTCACCTTTGTCCACCTGTTTATTCACTCCTTCAAAAAAACATAACAGATTAGTAAGACAAGATCTTCCTTGTCTAAAGCCATGTTGGCTGTCTCCCATTAGGTCATGACTATCTATATGCTGAGTAATTTTATTCTTTATGATGGTTTCTACCATTTTTCCCGGTACTGATGTCAGGCTCACCGGTCTGTAGTTTCCCGGATCACCCCTCGAACCCTTTTTAAAAATTGGTGTTACATTGGCGATCCTCCAATCCTCAGGTATTAGAGATGATTTTAATGATAGTTCACAGATTACTGATAGCAGGTCTGCAATCTCAAATTTCAGTTCTTTCAACACCCTTGGATGTATACCATCCGGCCCAGGTGATTTGCTACTCTTCAGTTTATCTAATAGTTGTAGGACATCTTCCCGATGTATCGATATTTCCTTCAATTCTTCCACACCTTTAAATACCACTTCAGTCGTGGGTAACATCCCTACATCTTCCTCAGTAAAGACCGAAGCAAAGAATTCATTCAGTCTCTCCGCTATCGCCTTGTCGCCTCTTAGTGCTCCTTTAACCCCTTTATCATCTAATGGACCAACTGACTCTCTCACGGGTTTTTTGCTACGAATGTACTTGAAAAGGTCTTTATTTCGCGTTTTTGCTTCCGCAGCAAGCTTCTTCTCAAATTCTCTCTTTGCCTGCCTTATCAATGCCTTGCATTTGACTTGCCAGTGCTTGTGCTGTTTCCAGGTTTCATCATTTGGCTCTTTTTTCCATTTCTTGAAAGATGCTTTTTTGGCAACAACAGCCTCTCTGACCTCAGCTTTAAACCATGCTGGCAATTTTTTGGACTTCCTTCCACTTTTCTTAAAGCGTGGAATACAGCTGGTCTGGGCTTCCAAGATAGTATTTTTCAACAACACCCAAGCTTGATGTACGTCTTTAACCTTTGCAACTGCTCCTTTTAGTTTTTTCTTAACTGTTTTCCTCATTCTATCATAGTCTCCCTTTCGAAAGTTAAAGGGTAGTACTGTGGATTTCCTTACTATCCCTCCTCCACTAATTAAATCAAAGGCGATCATGCTATGATCACTATTGCCAAGTGGCCCCAACACCCTTATCTCTTGCACTACATCTGGTGTTCCACTAAGGACTAGGTCTAATATTGCTTCCCCTCTGGTCGGTTCATGAACCAGCTGCTCCAAGAAGCAGTCATTTATTTCATCTAGGAACTTTATCTCCCTAGCATGTCCTGTTGTGACACTGACCCAGTCGATGCCGGGGTAATTGAAATCACCCATTATTATTACTGCACTGTAACTTTTGCTAGCTTCCTTGATTTCTTTGAGCATTTCATCATCCATTTGTTCATTCTGGCCAGGCGGACGATAGTACACCCCCACTGCCATCGCCTTCATTCCAGGCTGTCGGAGCATAAATCGAGAAAGCTCTATTAGTAGTTGTCTTTGTGCACCTTGTGGTAAATTTAGGTACTATTAGCATGTTGAGTAGTGCAGGCCGTCTTATTCTGTTTTCAGGGATATTGTTAATCAGATTGCTGATAGGTGTGGGAGACTGGTTGTTCAGTGCCTTGAAAGTCATGACTAGTACCTTGTATTGAATTCGGGCTTGTAGCGGTAGCCAGTGTAACTCTTTCATTACTGGCGTTACATGTTCCAATTTTGATACACCTGTTAGAACACTAGCAGCTGAGTTCATGGCCATCCGAAGCGGGCTGAGGGTTGCCTGTGGGAGGCCATGGAGGATGATGTTTGCGAAATCAAGATGTGGGATTACTAGGGCCTGAAATATCGTTCGATAGTCCGAAAAATCAAGTAGTGGGCGGAGGTGGCGGAGGGTTCGTATCTTGTGGTAAACTGATCTTGTAATGGTCTTTATGTGGGTTGTCATGTCTAGACGCCGATCTAGAGTAATTCCTAGATATCGGATTGTGTCTCTTGTTTTGAGTTCAGCGTTTTTAACTTGCAGGTAGGGAGGTGTGATGAACTTCTGGTTCTTAGTGACAAAGAGGACATCGGTCTTGCTATGATTGATCCTCATGTTTTGTGTGAGGAGCCATTCAGCAACTGCATCAAAGCATCTGATGATAGGGGAGAAATCGGGCTGCTCAATAGTGAATGGAATGTATAGTAGTATGTCGTCAGCATACACCAGGCATTCTACATTTAGGGAGCGGATCAGAGAGCATATAGGCTGCATATAAATGTTAAATAGTAAAGCAGACAGGGATGATCCCTGGGGTACTCCCTGCTTCTGTAGGAAAGGCTCAGAGGAAGCGTTGCCTGTTTTTACTTGCTGCCATCTATTGGTTAAGTATGATTCACACCATTGTAGTGCAGTATCCTGTAACCCTTTTTCTTGGAGATGTTGTAATAGTATCTTATGGTTCACAGAATCGAAGGCGGCTGCAATGTCGAGAAATACCAAATACCACCTCTTCCTTCAATACTACCCTACCAGCAATTGAACCAGAGGAAGTGACCCACTCATGAACACACCATGCCGTTCTTGATATTATTAAGACTCTATTCTGTTCTATGTAATTATCTCTTGTATATAGTTTACCCCGGTTCTCCAAGTTTGTACTCCTGTTCGATGTAAACCAAACAGCTTGTTGTTATGGTCTTTATGTTATAATGTAAACCGCGCTGATGCCGAATAGTGCGGTATATAAGAACTTGTAATAAAATAAAATAAATAATAAAATAAAAGATAAGGATGAAGCCTTGGTGTATATTATCAATTCCTGTGATTAGTTTGTCGAAGAGGGTAGTTAAGATGGTATCTACCCCATGCGATTCTCTGAAGCCATGTTGAGCTGGGTCGAGAGGTGACTCAGTGTCAACATGTTGCTGGATCTGTCGCTGGACTATTTTCTCGATGATCTTGGCAAGCAGGGGAATACTCAATATGGGTCTGTAGGATTCGACTTTGGATGTATCAAGGCGACTATTTTTTAGTAGGGGCCTGATTGATGTGTGTTTTAAACTTTGTGGGAAGACGCCTCTTAGTAATGATTGGTTGGTTATATTGCATAATGAGTGGCTTAGTTCATGTCAAAGTTCCTTTATCCAGCTTGCTGGGCAAGGGTCATTAGGGGCCGTGGTGAGATTAATGGAGGCAATGGTGTCTTCAATTTCTTTAGTAGATACTGCAGAGAAATTGAGTAGTAGGGTAGGCATTGGTGTACTTATTGCAATGGTTGGGTTGCAGGTGGATGGAATCATGTTGGATTGGATCATTTTTGATTGCAGGTAGTTCGAGTAATCCTGTGGTTGAGACATGAGTGGGCTTGCTGGTGCTGGGTCCCCTGTTAATGATTTTACTATATTAAATAGGTCATGTGTCTTATTCAAAGACCGTTTTAGAATGGTTGAGTGATGTTGTTTCCTTTTTTCACTTATTTTCTCTCTGTGTAGTGCTAGATGTGAGTTATAATTGTGGTAGGCTACTGTAGTCTGATTCCTGCGCCATCGTCTTTCGAGTTTACGTAGTTGTAAGAGGGAAGCTCGAAGGTCGGTAGAGTACCAGGGGGCATGCACACGTTTCCTGGGTACCTTGTTAGTGGATGGGATACAGGCTATATCTCTAATACTGTTGTTCCAATTCACTACAAGTTCGTCGGGGTCAAGGATAGGAACATCGAGGCATGGCAGTAGCTTGATAAGTACATCTTCCTTGTCGAGTGGACGAAATCGTGTTGTTAGTATTCCAGGGTCGGGGGTGCTGGCCCTGTCACTGGTCTTATGGTGGTATGTGATTGGTATGTGGAAGTTGAGGAGATTATGGTCAGACCAAGGTACTGGGGATATAGCAGTCAACAGCTGAGGAGTGGTGTCAGCTATAAACTGAGGGGCAAAAATAAGGTCAAGGATACCACCCTTTGCATGCATAGGGGAGTGTACTATTTGCTTGTAGTCCAGGTCATATAAAGCTTCGAGGAAGGTTCTTGCTTGTGCTTCAGGTAAGGAGGGGAGGTTGAAGTCTCCTATTAGCCAGTTTGATGATCGTGGATTATTCGAGTTGCATGCGAGCTTGATGATTGCTGGTAGGTCATCAGAAGATGATGTTGGGGCTCTGTAGAGTGCATTGATTGTGCATTGGTCGTTTGATATTGTAATAGTGTCAAGGTGCGCTGAGGTAGATGCGTTGTTGTCAAGTTGTCAAGTGTCGCTGAGGTAGATGCGTCGTTGTGCGCCAGTTGTCAAGGCATAGGTGGACCAAGATCCCTTCCTTGCGCAGCACTACCATGACCTTGGTGAAGGTATAAGGAGCCATGGCGAGACCAAATGGCAAAGTTTGAAATTGGAAATGTCCCATCGGCACTGCAAAACAGAGATAACACCGGTGATCTGAGTGGATGGGAATGTGTAAATACATTTCCGTGAGATCGAAAGAGGTCAAAAACTCTTTGCTCCTGACCGCCACTATGACTGACCATGTGAAAACGTGGTACCCGCAGGAAACGATTTACCCACTTGAGTTCAAGAATTGGCTGAAAAGAGCCCTCCTTTTTGGGAACCATGAAATAAATGGAGTATCGACCTAACCCATACTGGTCTTGAGGAACAGGTACCATGGCCTCTAACTGCCAAAGTCTTGCCAAGGTGCCCTCTACCACTGCCGCCTTGCTTCACGACCTGCAGGGGGAGAGGACGAAGGACTGGGACACTGGATCTGTGAACTCCAGCATGTAGCCCTCTTGAATAACCTCCAGGACCCATTGGTCAGACGTGATCTAGACCCAGACAGGGTAAAATTCCTGCAGCTGACCTCCCATGGGCTGCACCACTGCCTGGGTCCCCCTCGCTTCATTGTGCCTTCTTGGGGCCCAAGGAGGATGAGAAGGCCGCAAAGCCCATACCTGCTCCTCAAAACCCTTGGCCTCATGAGCGAAAATGCTCCTGCTGATAGTGAGCCAGATGGAATGCCCGAAAACGCTTGAAGTCCCATGCTGCAGGGGCAGCACGACTCTGTTTTGGCTTGTCCTCAGGTAGATGTCCACCCTTGGACTCTCCCAAATCCTTCACCAACTTTTTCAACTCGGCGTTTACCTCTGAATGGCAGCTTGCTAAGGCGGGCCTTAGAGAAACCATCCGCTGTCCAATTCCGTAGCCAGAGATAGTGATGAGCTGCGATCAACGAGGCCATACTCTTGGAGAGGCTTCTGATGAGATTGTGGCAGGAGGCAGCGAGGTATGCTGCTCTTGATTCCAGCTTGGCCGCCTCTCTTGCTGAGTCCCTAGCCACATTCCCCAGATCCAGAACCTGCCAAGACCAGCGGAGGCAGGCCCTAGCTATCCAGGCCCCACAGATGGAAGCCTGCAATGAGAGGGCGTTGATATCAAAGGCTTGCTTTAAGAAGGTATCCAATTTCCTATCCTGGACATCCTTGAGCACCATGCTACCTTCCACTGAGACTGTCATCACTGCTACATCTACCTTCGGCGACTGGAGCAATTCCCACTTCTGCTCCAGAAGCAATTAAAGGCACAACATCATTTGCACCCCTCGGAGACTGGCCTCCATTAGGCCCACTCTCCCTGTATCATGTCTGACCACTCTATGCATGGGAAACACTTTCTATGGATTCTGCACCACCTGGATTAGTGCATTTTCTAATGTCTCTTCTTCCACCAGAAGCCCCGCAGGCATATTCAGGACCCTTTAAGGACTCCGCAATGAAAGCCAGCAACTCCTCCTGGCGGAAGACCCGCACAATCCTCGCCTGTTCCTCCGGAGGGATCTCACCTTCCTTTAGCTCTTCTCCTTCAGCCTCGAGGTCCAGGTCCCCGCCGTCCAAGATCTTCAGTCTTCAGATCGCCTACGCGTCTTAGCTGCATCTGCAGCATGCTCGTCCTCTCTCATCTCTGTTGACCTTTTTTGGCAGCTCTCCTGTGGCACCCTATTGGCTCCTTCCTGACGCATACAGAAAGCCCTATGCAACAGTAAGGACAAACTTCGGCGAATCCACCCCCCTTAGGCCCCCATCCCCCAGGGCTTGGGATGTGGACAGCTGGGGCGAAGGGTGGGATTCGATTGCCAGCTCTAACATGGCGGAATGGTTCCTACTAACCTTGGCTCCTTCTCTGCTGCGTCCTGCAGTGTCCCTGAGGTGCATTCTTGCTCTGCACCCTCATGAAGGACCTGCTCCACCGACTGGGCCTCCATCTCGCACCCTCGGCACATGCCTATGTCACCAACCGCCCCTCTCCGTGAGCACTAAGCACTGAGGCCTGGTGGGCATAGTCAGTGGGCTACTCCTAGCACCAGACTAGCCCACAAAATAAAAATATACAAGAACTCCCATGAACTGAAACTGAAATAAAATAAAGAAAGGGACTGGACCTATGTTTGCTTTATTTTTTTGGGTACTCTCAGGGAACAAAATCTAGCAGAAAGGAAAAACACAGTAACTAAAACTACACCTAAAAAACTAACACTAAAGAACTACAACTAAAGAACGTTTGCACAAATGAGCCACAGCCACTGCTCTCCCGACGAAAAACATAACTGATTTTCCCGCACTCCGCTGCCTGCACTCACTTGCCTCCTGTTCACTGCTAGGCCGCTTCCACTACACGGCCTGCCGCTGTGTGTCCGAGCGCCTTTTCCAAATCTTCCCTTGCTGCTTCCCTGAGTGAAGATTACCTGATTTTCATCAAAATGCTCGTTGTGCCATCTATCGCTCCCATGCTCAGCATTGTTGCAAGGTTCGGCGACAAGGCGGGGACGGGAGCGCTCTGTGTCGGCTTTTTCCCGGCATGCGACTCCTCACTCAGTAATGGGTTTGGGAATGACCTGTCACTCACTGCCTTTGAAGATCTTTAACCTCCCTGAAGCCTCCTCCGTACCCCGGATCCGAGGGCAATTGTGGGGGGAAGGGGGACAAGGAAACCCCCTCTCCAGCTGGCTCAAGATCTGCCTTTCTGTTCTCTCTGCTATCCCCAATAGAAAGGCAATACAAAATTAATACCAAATCCCTAACTCTATGCTTAATTGTTCCTCCAGCGAGTCCAGCACTCTGCTCACTGCTTTCTCCAGCTGCTTGGAGACTGAGCGTACTGGAGATGGTGGGCAGTGCCAGCTGGTTGAGTATAATGGTGTCATCAAAAAAGATGACATGCTTAGCCTCCAAGCTGCTGAAAAGGGAGCAAAACCCAGAAGTACAGGACTGGGCTGGAGGGGCGATAAGGAATTACAATTTTAAATGCTATTCTATGTAATTGGCAACTAATGTTGCTTTAATAATAGTGTCGCATGATCTATATGCTTAGCCCCTGTGCTCATCTTAACCAAGTCATTTTGTACCAACTGTAGATGGCAAATGGTGGCTACTTTGAGATCTTGAAGCAGTGAGTTATAACTGAGGGGTTTAATAAGCAAAAACTCTTTACAACACATGAAATCTGTGATTGAGAAGTCAACTCATTATTTATTGTTACCCTGAAAATTTTAACTAAGGTCCAGATTGGAAGAACTTAACCTGCCACAAAGCTTCCCTAGCAAAAATATCCAAACAGTCTGGATAAAGACTAATGCTTCAGAGTTCCCTAGGTTAAGCTTATTATCTTTTTACAACTCAGCAATGAAAATAAACTTATTTGAAATTTTGGTAAACAAATTCTCATCCTGATCAAATGTGCAACAAAGTCATCTGCATACAAAGACAGAACAAAACCCAGATCTTGCATAAGGATAGCCAATAGTAAAATAAAAAGGTAAACAAAATAGAATGCAAAATGGAGATTTGAGGCAGCCCATATAAGACAGAATTGTTACTAGAGCTGTTATTTTCCCAGTCTATTGTAAAAGATGTATCACTCAATGATTGAAACCATCTAAACACTGTTTTACAAACTCCTAGATTAAAAGGTCTAATCAAAATACAGTGATCTACCAAATCAAACACCACTGTAAAATCAAGTGATATAAGAACATAAGATATGCCATACTGGGTCAGACCAAGGTCCATCAAGCCCAGTATCCTGTTTCCAACAGTGGCCAATCTAGGTCATACGTACCTAGCAATATAAGAATGATCAGTTTGCCTATATCAAGATACAAAAGTTTATCAAGCTCACTGAAGTTGTCTCAGTCCTCACACCACGCCCTGTGACCCTGAGTGCGTTGGATAAAGAAGGACAACGCCCTCTTACAGTCCAAGGTATGAAGGACTGTCACCGCCCGACTGGAGTGAGGTCTGGCAAACTCAGTTTATGATGTAAGTCATGGGAGTTTTCTACAAAATCTGACAGCTGAAATGTAACTAACTTCTGACACTTGATCCACCAAAGGGAGATAAGACACGATCATTTGTCACCAATGACAAATGGAGTGGAGGCATGGCCTAGTAGTTGGGGCAAGGTACCTCAGGCCAGAAGGTCAGGGGTTCAAATCCCACTACAGGACAGCAACCTTGGGCAGGAAGGACTGGGGTTTCTAGTCCCACAGGTGCTTCTTGTGGTCTTGGGCAAGCCACTTAACTATTTTACAGGGAACATGGGCAATGGAGGGTTATCTCCAAGTTATAATGTCCCTGTTTAACATAATTCCAGTTTGTTCAATGTAAACCACCTTGATATCATGAAAGGCGGTATAAAAGAAATGCTTTGCAGCTTGCCGTGCTGTGAGGGCTTGCGTGCATCAGTGATGCTGAGAGCTAAACTATCGGTAGTTTAACTACTGGCAGGGTCTCCCAAGATGGACAGGTCTCAGCTGAGGTGCCAGACGAAGACAAACCACCCATCTGGGCAGCAGCAGAATGGGACAGTGTTGACGGCGGAGGATCACATTTTTGTGACAACGGCAACACCACCAAACTTAAACTGCGCGGAAGAAAGGCCCGGCAATCTACTTCTGTATCTTGCCATGAAAACCCAATGGATAGTTACAACAAAACAAATTGTGCTATGGTGCTGGAAGATGAGACCCCCAGGTCAGAAGGCACTCTACTAGCTACTGGGGAAGAGCTGAAGACTTTTCAGAGTAAAGCCAGCATTTATGATGTGGTTGGATCAAAGCCCTTGGGAAGTCTGACTGCTGATGTAGCTGCGCATGAAATGAGAGTCAGAAGCTGTAAAGATGTCTTACGCATTGGAACATGGAATGTACGAAGCATGAACCAAGGGAAGTCGGAGGTGGTCAAGAATGAAATGGAACGTGTACAACTTGATCTGTTGGGTGTCAGCGAACTGAAATGGACTGGCATGGGACACTTTGCATCAGATGATCACATGGTCTACTATGCTGGAAATGAAAGACAAAGAAGAAATGGTGTTGCATTTATAATAAAGAAGAAACTTGCAAGAACTGTAATGAAATACAATGCAGTCAGCGAACGCTTAATCTCTATTCGTCTGCGAGGATTGCCTATCAACACAACTATAATTTAAGTATATGCCCCAACAAGAGCTGCAGAAGAGAATGAAATTGAAGAGTTCTATGAACAAGTAGAAATTGAAATTGACAGAACATGCAAACAGGATATCCTGATAGTCATGGGTGACTGGAACGCAAAAGTTGGCAACAAAGAAGAAGGCAAAGTAGTTGGAAAATATGGACTTGGCAACAGAAATGAAGCTGGAGAAAGACTGATAGAATTCTGCAAGACCAATGATCTATTCATCTCAAACACCTTCTTCCAGCAACACAAGCGGCGACTGTACACATGGACTTCACCCAAAGGATTGTATAAAAATCAAATTGACTACATCTGTGGAAGTCAACGATGGAAAAGCTCTGTAATGTCAACAAAGACAAAACCTGGAGCTGACTGTGGTACAGATCATCAACTACTAGTATGCAAACTCAAGCTAAAGTTGAAAAAGAGCAAACCACTCATGAATGCAGCAAAATATGACCTTGAGAATATACCACTGGAATTTAAAGACTGCCTGCAAAATTGATTTGCTGCTTTAGATACAAATGATAGAGCTCTGGAAGAGTTATGGAATGACATCAAGAAAGTTGTGTTGGAAGAAAGCGAGAAGTCTCTACAAAAGGTGAAAAAGAAAAAACGGCCAAAATGGATGACGGAAGAAACTCTGAAAATTGCCCAGAAATGCAGAGAAGCTAAAGCCAGAGGAGAAAGAAAGACAATCGCAGAACTCAACAGAGATTTCCAACGTGCAGCAAGACAGGACAAGGAAATGTACTACAATGACACTTGCAAGGAAATAGAAGCAGAAACTATTAGAGGGAGAACAAGATCGGCTTTCCTAAAGCTAAGAGAGTTAAAGAAAAAGTTCCAGCCTCGAATTGGAATGTTACAAGATGCTCAAGGTTCTATGTTGAATGATGCTGAGAAGATCAAGAAAAGGTGGAAGGAATATACAGAGTTTTTATATGATAAAGATCAAGTGGACCAACAACCGTTTCAACCTGTACCTTATGATCGGGAACCATTGGTGATGAAAGAAGAAGTTGAAGCAGCATTGAAAGCCTTATCAAAGAACAAAGCACCAGGCATTGATAGCATTCCCATAGAAGTATTGCAGCAATCTGATGCAGCTGTTACCGTACTCACAAGGCTCTGCCAAGAAATATGGAGTGGAGGAGTGGCCGAGTGGTTGGGGCAAGGTACTTCAGGCCGAGTGGTTGGGGCAAGGTACTTCAGGCCGGAAGGTCGGGGGTTCAAATCCCACTAGAGGACAGCAACCTTGGGCTGGAAGGACTGGGGTTTCTAGTCCCACAGGTGCTCCTTGTGGTCTTGGGCAAGCCACTTAACCCTCCATAGCCCATGTTCCCTGTAAAATAGTTATCTCCAAGTTACAATGCCCTGTTCAATGTAATTTCAGTTTGTTCAATGTAAACAGCACTGATGCAGAATAGCGCGGTATATAAGAGAATGTAAATAAATAAATAAATAAATAAATAAATATGGAAGACAACATCATGGCCAACTGACTGGAAAAGATCTGTGTTTATACCAATACTAAAGAAATGTGATCCAACTGACTGTGGAAATTATCGCACAATCGCTCTGATCCCACATGCCAGCAAGATTCTACTGAAGATTATTCAAAAGAGACTACAACCATACCTGGAACAAGAACTACCTGAAGTGCAAGCAGGGTTCAGGAAAGGGTGAGGAACGAGAGACATCATTGCAGATGTGAGATGGATCCTTGAAAAGACTAAAGAATACCAAAAGGATATCTATTTGTGCTTTATCGACTATAGCAAGGCTTTTGACTGTGTATACCATGAGAAACTCTGGGCCACATTAAGAAGCATGGGTATACCAGAACATTTGATCGTTCTCTTGCGCAATCTGTACATTGATCAAGAAGCAATAGTTCGAACAGAACAAGGAGAAACAGAATGGTTTAAAATAAGCAAAGGTGTAAGACAAGGCTGCATACTTTCCCCCTACCTGTTTAATTTATATGCAGAACAAATTATCAGAGAAGCAGGATTGTATGAAGACAACAGAGGTGTGAAGATTGGTGGAAGACTCATCAACAACCTTCGCTATGCTGATGATACCACATTACTGGCTGAAAGTGAAGATGATCTCAAACATTTGCTTCTCACAATCAAAGAACATAGTCTCAAAATGGGCCTGCACCTTAATGTAAAGAAGACAAAGATCATGACAACTGGCATAATCAACAGGTTCATCGTTGAAGGAGAAGAAATTGAAATTGTGAACAACTTTAACCTACTTGGATCAACTATCAATAAAGAAGCAACAAGCAGTCAAGAAATCAGACGACGCATTGCTCTTGGCAGAATGGCTATGAAAGACCTAGATAAGATTCTCAAGAGCAGAGATGTCTCTCTCCATACAAAGATTCGACTTGTTCAAGCCATGGTATTTTCAATAACATCATATGGATGTGAAAGCTGGACAGTGAAAAAGACAGATAGGAAGAAAATTGATGCCTTTGAATTATGGTGTTGGCAGCGAATACTGTGTATACCATGGACTGCCCGAAGAACAAACCAGTCGGTACTAGAGGAGATCAAACCTAAGCTTTCTTTAGAAGCTCAGATGACAAGACTTCGACTTTCATACTTTGGACACATCATGCGAAGAGAGAAATCATTAGAGAAAGACATTATGCTTGGCAAGATAGAAGGTCAACGCAAAAGAGGAAGGCCAGCAATGAGATGGATCGATACAATAACAGCAGCTACAGGTACCAGTCTGTCAACAATGAGCCGCCTGACTGAAGACCGAACACAATTTAGGATAGCTATCCAGAGGGTCGCCATGAGTCGACTCCGACTCGACGGCACTTAACAACAACAACAAATAAAGGGATTTGTTTTTCAGCACTGAATGAATATATGCATGTTTTCAGGTAGAAGGATCTCCACCTTATTTTATGCCAATGGATATCATATCATGCATCAAATGAGTAAAATATTCCTTTTGTTGCTTGATAAACCAACAAGGTACTGAATCTAGCAAAGATGGCAATTTCCTTACAGACAAATTCCTATCAATGAACAAAGATGTAGAAAATGCACATGACTAAAAGGAAATTTCACAGAAGTATCTTGAACCAAAAAAGCAGTATTATCTTTTGCTGCTGAGGATCAAGATTTAAACTTCATCTAAACTGGCCAAATGGTAGGAATCGTGAATACCTAACACCTTAAATGAAAATGTTAACACCTGCTGAAATGCTGTCTCAGCAATTTCCCTAACATTTCAAAAGGTAGAGGAAAGTTTCTTAGCAATATCAACTACCTCAGATATAATAGTATCAGAGTTTTATCAAGGCAGAAAGATGGTATGAATGAGCAACAATTTAAGAACATAAGATATGCCATATTGGGTAAGACCAAGGTCTATCAAGCCCAATATGCTGTTTGCAACAGTCGTCAATCCAGGTCACAAATACCTGTCAGGTTCCTTAAAAGGTACACAGATTTCACGTTGCTTATCCCAGGGTAAAAAGTGGCTTTCTCTGGTCCTTTTTAATAATGGTTTATGGACTCTTCTTCCAGGAACTTGTACCAATCTTTTTTAAACTCAGCTACACTAACAGCTTTTACTACATCCTACAGATAGCTAGGATGCTGGTGAACGCGAGGATTGCCTTGGTAACTTGCTTGCCTGGTTGAAGTTAGCAGATTTCAAATGTCACCTAGACAAATTTTTAGATAGTGCTGGGGAGGAGCCTGCTGTTTTGGTACATGTTGGAGGATTGGACGGAGGAGTACAAGTAGTATTTATTTATTGAGGACCCAGATGATAAAGTTGCTGCAAGTGGAGAAACAGTACCTGGTGAAATGTTCACCAGCGGCATTTTTTTCCCGTGGGTGAACACTTCACCAGGTACTGTTTCTCCACTTGCAGCGACTTTATCATCTGGGTCCTCAATAAATAAATACTTCTTTTTCAACTCACATAGTGGTCTGTGCTCTCTGCTTAGAATATGTTAGTACCAATGACATAGAAAAATGTGGGAGGGAGGTTCTGAATGCCCTATTTAGGTTTTTAGGTAGAAAGTTGAAAATACAGAACTTCCAGGGTAGCATTCTCAGAAATGCTTCCTGCTCAACGTGCAGGACCCAAGAGGCATGCAGAGCTCCATTCTCAATGAATGGATGAGATGATGGCGCAAGTAAGAGGGTTTCGCATTTGTTAGAAACTAGTTAACTTTCTAGGGAAGGGGGTGAGGCTTTTCTGAAAGAATGAGGCTACTGGCATTATCTTTAAAAGGAGACAGAGCAGCTTTTAAACTAACTAATAACAAGGGAAAGCAGATAGTTGCACAGGAGCGCATGGTTTGGAATGATGTATCCTTGAAGGATACTAGCAAAACAGGGAAGTCAGGGCAACCTGGCATCACACAAAATCCAAAATCCAGAAGGAAACTTATTTAAATGCCCTTAAACTATACAGGGACAACACTGATAACACAAGGAAAAACTACTACTCTAGTTTACTAACTAAATCACTAAACTGCCCCAGGGAACTCTTCAGTATTGTCCAATCCTTAACTAATAACTCAGCAAACAAACGCTCTCCTGTCAAACCACTACATGCAGAAACTTAAACACCAAACACCCCCTATGATGTACACTAACGAAGACCATTCCTCACACCCTAACCCCTGGTCTAACTTTCACTCTACCTCAAAAGAGATACTCAAACACACCATAGCCAAAATAAATACTACTACTTCTTACCTCGACCCATGTCCAGTAATCTGGATAAAAGCAACAATACCTGAACTCTAATCCTTTATCCTCCCTATAATCAACCTCTCTGTCCAAAGTGGGTATTTACCTGCCTCTCTCAAACACGCTCAAATCCGCCCCACTCAGGGCCTGGTAGCAGCAAAGTGCTTTTAGTTTAAATTTAAAACACAGAAGAGAGCTTTCTAGTTAATTTAGAACCCAGAAGAAAGCTTCCAGTTTAAATTTCATACTAAATCAGAGTCTAGCAGCAGCAAGGAGCTTTAATTTACATCAAATCAGAATATAACAGCATAAAAGGCAAAACAGGGTCAGTATCCTTTGAACGCTAAATAAATTCTTCTAGAGATCTTTACAAAGAGGCCTTCTACCTAGGGGGCAAGAGACCTATGAAACTTTTTAAATAGGTGTTGAAGTCAGGTGGCAGGTCAAAAGGCCATTCTGAAAGACTCCTTCTATCCAAGAAAGGACACCTAGGAAGTTGGTCACAGCTTACCTCAGAAGCACAGGCATAAATGGTTCAACCAGAGTTCTGTGATATTCAGTCTTGAAGGACTACAAAGGGGACTGCTACTTCTGGAGAGAGATCTGCAATTGTTAGTATATACATCTGGGACTTTTTCAGAAGGGAATTCTTTGGATTAAAGCTGATTAATCTGTGAACCCAGTGTATTTGTTAAATCAGTCAGGGCCTAGTAGCAGCAGTTTAAATTTAAATTTAACACACAGAAGAGAGCTTTCTGGTTAAACTTAGAACCCGGCAGAGAGCTTGTAGTTTAAATTTAATACTCACTTAGGCCTGTTAATGACCCAGAAAGCTGGTGACAGCTTACCTCAGAAGCACAGGACAGGGTACTGTGTAGCAGCATTCTTTTAAAAGGTCTTATTTCCCTCCCTCCCCAACACCCAAGAACCCCTGAGATAATCCTAACTTTATAGGTACTGACACATTTTAAGAAAAGGAGCTGCTCTCAGGTGCAGCTCCTTATCCAAATCAGTCATACATTAAGGACCTGAGATTAATTAAGCTTCAGGTGAACAAGGTACATCAAACGTATTAGGTACACTTTTATTAGTATAAGTATCCACAGAAACCCTTAGTAAGTAAAGAACTTAAAGATCTAAACACAAGCTTACAAACTAAGATGCAGACAGCAGTCCAGCAGCGAGATGGGGGCTTTCCAGTCTTTTGCATTGAGTGTCATATGTATGATTTTCTCCCAGTTGGTGAGAGGTCTTACGTGTGCACTAAGTGCAAGGAGATCTTTGCTCTCAGGGAAAGAGTCCGCTCTCTAGAGGCTAGAGTAGCAAACTTGGAAGACATAAGACCGACAGAGAGGTACATAGACGAGATCTACAGGGATATAGTCCTGAAGTCCCACCTCCAGTCTGGCAGCATCCCTGTTGCCATGGAGGAGAGAGGTCACGTGACAGGAGAGCATCACCCTGATGTGGCAGGAAGTGATCCTGTAACTAGAACCTGTCCTTCAGGTGATGTAATACCCTCTCACACCGAGGAAGTTTCTCCAGGGCTATGTGCCCATGAGGGAAGGGTTAGGACAGTCGTTTTAGTTGATGATTCGATCATTAGGCATGTAGATAGTTGGGTGGCTGGTGGACATGAGGATCACCTGGTAACATGCCTGCCTAGTGCGAAGGTAGTGGACCTCACTCGCCACCTAGATAAGGTCTTAGATAGCGCTGGGGGGGAGTCTGCTGTCTTGGTACATATCTTTACCAATGACATAGGAAAATGTGGTAGGGAGGTTCTGGAGGCTAAATTTAGGCTTTTAGGTAGGAAGTTGAAATCCAGAACTTCCAGGGTAGTGTTTTCCGAAATGCTTCCCATTCCACGTGCAGGACCCAAAAGGAAGGCAGAGCTCCGGAGTCTCAATGCGTGGATCAGACAATAGTGCAAGGATAAGGGTTTTGGATTTGTTAGGAACTGGGGAACATTCAGGGGAAAGGAGGGGCTCTTCCGAAGGAAGGGCTTCACCTTAACCGGGATGGAACCAGGCTGCTGGCATTATCCTTCAAAAAGGAGACAGAACAGCTTGTAAACAAGATAATAGGGGAAAGCCAGCAGTCGCCCAAGAGCGCATGGTTCGGAAGAATGTATCCTTGAAGGATATACCAAAAGCAGAGAGGTTCCAAAAAAGAGTAAAGTAGCCCAAATGTCCTTGAGTATGGAGCAGACACAGCTTAAAGATTCCAAGTTACCCATGCCTACCAATTGACAGATTAATATGAATAAAATACAGTCTCTAAAATGCATGTATGCAAATGCTAGAAGTCTAAAAAATAAGACGGGAGAGATAGAATATATAGCACTAAATGATTGGCATCTCAGAGACATGGTGGAAGGAGGACAACCAGTGGGACACTGTGATACCTGGGTACAAACTATATCGTAATGATAGAGCTGATCAAATTGGTGGAAGAGTTGCGCTCTATGTTAGACAGGGCATTGAGTCAGAAAAGATTAAAGTTTTGCAGGAAACAAAATTTGCTGTAGAATCTCTATGGATTGAAATTCTATGTAAAAAGGGGAAGGCGATGGCAGTGGGGGTGTACTACTGACCGCCTGGCCAGAATGAAGAAATGGATGATGAAATGCTAAAACAAATCAAGGAAGCTAACAAAAGTTACAGCACAGTAATATTAATGGGCGATTTCAATTACCCCGGTATCGACTGGGTCAGTGTCATGGCAGGACATATTAGGGAGATAAAGTTTCTAGATGAAATAAATGACTGCTTCTTGGAGCAGCTGGTTCATGAATCGACCAGAGGAGAAGCCATATTGGACCTAGTTCTTAGTGGAACACCATATCTGGTGCAAGGGATAAGTGTATTGGGGCCACTTGGCAATAGTGATCATAGCATGATCGCGTTTGATTTAGTTAGTGGAGGAGGGATGGTAAGAAAATCCACACTACTACCTTTTAACTTTCGAAAGGGAGACTATGATAAAATGAGGAAAATAGTTAAGAAAAAACTAAAAGGAGCAGTTGCAAAGGTTAAAGACTTACATCAAGCTTGGGTGTTGTTGAAAAATACTATCTTGGAAGCTCAGGCCAGCTGTATTGCACGGTTTAAAAAAAGTGGAAGGAAGTCCCTAGTAAGCAACCAAGAAGGAAAAAACTCACACGATGGTACACCACCGAGCTACGGACCTCACTGTGAATGCTGAGGAAACTAGAAAGAAAATGGCGACGTACTCGGTCCCCAACAGACCAGACAGCCTACAACTCCCACCTACAAGCACATCGGAACTTAATATCCACTAAAATTAAAGAACCTCACTTTGAATTTCTAAGCCGATCCCTGAACAAACCCCACGAGTTGTTCAACATAGTGAAGACCCTAACAAAGGAACCCTCATCATCCCAACCAACCTTGATACACCCTCAAGACTATGCAGACTACCTGATGGCCAAAACCAAAACTGTTAGCAAAGCTACACTCTCTAGCCTCACTAAGAATCAACCCAAGCAACTCACCTCTCTCACGACACCATCGGATACAAGTATTGAGAGCATCATAGCTGACATTAAAGCCACCACTGCCCCAAACGACCCTTGTCCAGCATTCTGGATAAGGTCACTACGTAATGAATTCAGCCCGATAATAGCCAAAATCATTGACCTATCCTTCTCTACAGGACAATTCCTTCCATGCCTCAAGCAGACATCCATCCGGCCCCTCCTGAAGAACACCAAACTAAACTCCCAGAAGGTGGAATCACACCGACCAATATCGAGCATCCCGCTGCTAGCAAAAATAATCAAAAAGGTTGTCCAACATCAAATACAGGATCACGTTGACTCTACAGCTCCCCTTGACCCATGCCAACACGGCTTCAGGGAATCACATGGCGCTGAAACGCTCCTCGCCAAACTCACCAACACGCTGATCACGGGGATTGACAATATGAAACAGGGGTATGCGTTAATCTTCCTGGACATTGCTGCCGCATTCGACTCTGTAAACCATGAGCAACTCCTAATACGGCTCCAAGATACGAGAATAACTGAATCAGCATGGTGTTGGTGCAAATCCTATCTAACCGACAGATGGCAGCAGGTATGGACAGGATCCACAACTTCTGAGCTTTTCCAACAAAAGCATGGTGTACCTCAGGGCTCCTCACTCTCTGCCCTCTTATTCAACATTTACATGCAACCCATATGCAAAATAATCCGTTCATTTAACATTTCATGCCTGATCTACGCAGACGATGTACTACTCTTCACCCCATTCACGATTAAAAATCTGGACTTCTCCCAACTGGTGAAATGCTTTGATGCCATAACCGACTGGCTCCACTCACAGAGCCTCAATATTAACTTTAACAAGACGGACGTCCTGTTCGTTACTAGAAACCAATCCTTCTCTCCTCTGCCAACCTTAAAAACAAGAGACGCAGAGCTCCCAAGTAGACCCAGCATCTGCTACTTAAGCATTACATTAGACCAGTAGCTCGATTTCAAAACACACATCAGCAACACCATCAAACAAATCTACCACAAAATACGAACACTGTGATATCTCCGACCCCTGCTGCAACCAGACGACTTCAGATCAGTTTTTCAGGCACTGGTGACCCCCCCCCCCTTTGATTATGTCAATGTGATCCTGCAGGGTCTACCCAAAAACACGCTGAACCCTCTACAGTTGGCAATGAATGCTGCTACACGAGTCCTGAATGGAGCCGCTAGAGGTGACCACATCACCCCAATCCTTAAGGACTTACATTGGCTACCAATCTACTGCCGGCTCTCCTATAAAGTAGTCCTTATGACCTTCAAAGCCATCAACAAAATATCCTCCACATCCCTAACTGACCTTATTCACCCCACGCCAGCGAATAGAGCAAGGAGAACATTCACCGCCAATACCTTACAAATCCCCAAGGAAATAACAAAATGCACCAAGACAACAAGGAACCGAGCCTTCAAGTTCTATGCCCTCAGCTGTTGGAATGCGCTCCCAACTACCATCAGGGCCATAACAGATCTTGCCCAATTCAGAAAAGCACTAACACCCCACCTCTTTCTCTTGCACTACTCTCAACCCAGTATCCTAACCTCATCCATCACAAACCCAGCTAGGAATTCATAACTTATAGTCAACTAATGTCCATACTATAGAAAACTGTAAATAGATGTACATAGTTCACCCAGTTGAAACCCAAGTTTAACCTACAGTTCAATGTAAGTGCTTAATAGTGAGCCTGTTCTGCACAAAACTGTTGTCTGTGAATCGCGCTGATTTTTAAGAGTGTAGCATATAAAAACAATAAAATAAATAAATAAGTCAGTCCAAAAAACTGCCAGCATGGTTTAAAGGTGACTCTGCAGCTCCGTTGGATACATGCCAACATGGTTTCAGAGAATCACATGGTGTCGAGACTCTCCTTACCACCCTCCTCAATAACCTTAACTCCGGCATTGACAACATCCGGAATGGTTTCGTCCTTATCTTTTTGGACATTGCGGCAGCCTTTGACTCAGTATGTCATGAGCTTCTTATTATCCGTCTAAAAGAAAAGGGCCTCTCTGGAACAGCACTAAAATGGTGTAACTCAGGTAGATGGCAGCATGTGCGATCAGATGGAGCAATATCAGATCCGTTTCATCAAGGACAAGGGGTCCCACAAGGATCCTCCCTATCATTACTATTTAACATATACATGCAACCTATATGTGACATCATCAGATCTTTTAATGTCAATTGTATGATATATGCTGATGATGTGTTATTATACATGCCGATCTGCCTAGATAAGATGGACCTCACTCCTTTAACTAACTGTTTCAATGCCATATCGAACTGGCTTCTGACACAAAACCTCAGAATCCAACATAAAAAAACAGAGGTTCTCTTTATCTCAAGGAACTCGAACTTCATACCACCTACATGCCTGGAGATTCAAGATGCTAAGCTGCAAGTAAAACCTCATATCCGATACCTAGGAGTGACCCTTGATCAAAACCTTGACATGAAGAACCACATATCCAACACAGTAAGAGCAATTTATTTCAAGATCCGCTCCCTCAGACATCTACGCCAACTGATTGACCCAGACGATTTCTGTACTGTTTACCAGGCTCTTATCATTCTCATTTCGATTATGCAAATTCCATTCTACAAGGCGTTCCTCAATCTACATTAAATCCGCTTCAACTTGCCTTGAACAGTGCAGCGAGAGTGCTTTTTGGAGCATCCAAAAGAGACCATGTAATACCCCTTCTAAAACAGCTACACTGGCTTCCTATCCAAGCAAGAATCACTTTCAAAACTCTGCTCCTTACCTTTAAAGCATACAAAGGTCTCGCATCCACCTCCTTATCGGAGATGATTCAACCAATCATACACAATAGACTAAGAAGAACCACAGAACTAAATATGCTAAGCGTACCAAAGGAAGTCATAAGATACAACTCCACAACATCGAGCAGAGCCTTCAGCCTATGTGCCCCAAAACTCTGGAACACCCTTCCACCTCACATTAGGGCCATCCCTGATCTCATCCAGTTCAGGAAGGCCCTGAAACATCACCTGTTCCTCAAATACTTCCCGGAGAACAAAGAAACACAGTCACACACAAATATCAATAACGTCAGCCCAACCAAGTAAACTTTCCTGTCTCAACTACCCTTTACACTTCTTAAATAGATTAACAACACACTATTCAGACTCTATGACACTGTTATGCAAATAGTTGTTTTGTAAATAGTTGCTCCTGTTATCCTGTTATCCAAGTTGGTTTGCCTGTTTAACTGTAAAAAATCAGATAAATGTAAATTGTCTGAAGTTTCTTGTTCCATGTAAACCGCGCTGATAACGAATAGTGCGGTATATAAAAATGTTAATAAATAAAAAATAAATAAAATAAATAAATAAAGGTGAGGTCAGAGAAGCTGTTGTTGCCAAAAAAGCATCTTTCACGAAATGGAAAAAAGAGCCAAATAACAAAAACTGGAAACAGCACAGCACTGGCAAGTTAAATGCAAGGCATTGATAAGGCAAGCAAAGGGAGAATTTGAGAAGAAGCTTGCTGCGGAAGCAAAAACGCGTAATAAGGACTTTTTCAAGTACATTCGTAGCAAAAAACCTGTGAGAGAGTCAGAGGGGTTAAAGGGGCACTAAGAGGCGACAAGGTGATCGTGAAGAGACTGAATGAATTCTTTGCTTCGGTCTTTACTGAGGAAGATGTAGGGATGTTACCCATGACTGAAGTGGTATATAAAGGTGCGGAAGAATTGAAGGAAATATCAATACATCGGGAAAATATATTACAACTATTTGATAAACAGAAGAGTAGCAAATCACCTGGACCAGATGGTGTACATCCAAGGGTGTTGAAAGACATGAAATATGAGATTGCAGACCAGCTATTAGCAACCGGTGAACTATCATTGAAATCATCAGTAATACCCGAAGATTGGAGGATGGCCAACGTAACGCCAATTTTTAAAAAGGGTTCCAGGGGTGATCCAGGAAACTACAGACCGGTGAGCCTGACGTCAGTACCGGGAAAAATGGTACAAAACATCATAAAGAACAAAATTGCTGAACATGTAGATAGTCATGGCTTAATGGGAGACAGCCAACATGGCTTTAGACAAGGAAGATCTTGTCTTACTAATCTGTTATGTTTTTTTGAAGGACTGAATAACAGGTGGACAAAGGTGAGTCGGTTGATATAGTGTATCTGGACTTTCAGAAAGCCTTTGACAAGGTCCCTCATCAGAGACTTTTGGCAAAACTAAAGAGTCATAGGATAGGAGGCAGTGTACTACTGTGGATCAGGAACTGGTTAAAAGATAGAAAGCAGAGGGTTGGGCTAAATGGCCAATTTTCCCAATGGAGAAAGGTGAATAGTGGTGTACCCCAGGGATCTGTGCTGGGTCCGCTGCTTTTTGACATATTCATAAATGACCTGGAAAGTGGAATAACGAGTGAGGTTATCAAATTTGCAGATGACACAAAACTATTTAAAGGATCTTGATAAATTGGAAGACTGGGCATCAAAATGGCAGATGAAATTTAATGTGGACAAGTGCAAGGTTATGCACCTAGGGAAGAACAACCCAAACTATGGTTACACGATGCAAAGTTCCACATTAGGAACCACCAACCAGGAAAAAGATTTAAGCGTCATTGTGGATAACATGTTAAAACCCTCGGCCCAGTGTGCAGCGGCGGCCAGGAGAGCAAATAGAATGCTAGGTATCATAAGGAAAGGAATGGAAAATAAAACAAAAGATATTATAATGCCTCTATATCGTTCCATGGTGAGACCGCACCTTGAATATTGTGTGCAATTCTGGTTGCCGTATCTTAAAAAGGATATAGTGATTTTAGAAAAGGTTCAGAGAAGAGCCACCAAAATGGTAAAGGGGATGGAAGGATACTCCTATGAAGAAAGGCTAAAAAGGTTAGGGCTCTTTAACCTGGAAAAGAGACGGCTGAGGGGTGATATGATAGAAGTCTATAAATTAATGAACGGAGTGGAACGGGTAAAGCACAGTTACTTACCTGTAACAGGTGATCTCTGGGAACAGCAGGAATTAGTCTTCACATATGGGTACGTCGGTACCGACGGAGCCTGCACGGGAATGCTCCCCAGCATCCAATCAGAAAGCTTTTGGGAGCATCCCTCGCGCCTGCGCGCTGACTTCCCACCTTTCCCACTGCCTCTCCTCAGTTGAGTTTCATAGCTGAGACAGAAGGAGAGAAAGAGGAAAGGAAGATAAATAGATACAACTCCTAGGGGAGGTGGGTGGGTTGTGAAGACTAATTCCTGCTGTTCCCAGAGATCACCTGTTACAGGTAAGTAACTGTGCTATCTCCAGGAACAAGCAGGAATGAGTCTTCACATATGGGGACTCCCTAGCTGAGGGTGCCAGGGAGAGAGCCCATAAAATGTGTACCTGTGGAACAGGACGGCATTTCCCACATCTGGATCTCTGGCATCCCATGAGGGATGGGGGGTAGGAGTTGAACAAAGAAGAGCTGTACAGAAGCAGCGAATCTAAAGACTACAGGAAAATGAGTCTTTAGAATGTATGTCAAGTGTCATTAAAGTATTTAATGAACAAACATAATATTGAGCTTACCTACTGGATTGTAGGAAGTAGAACTGTGATGGAGTGTACTGTAGATGCAGTAGCGGAATCCTCAAGGTAACTTCACAGCAGTGAGGATGAAGTTCCAAACTTTGAATGGGCAGGTGACCCAGGTGTCCACTGGGGTAGGATAAGAACGGCAGGTCTTCAATAGAAAGCTTTATGGGAAAAAGCTGAAAACTCTTTTAGGTACAGAGTTATTAACATTGTTCACAGAAAACAATGACTGGGATGTAACTATACCTGGCTATACTTTATTCAGGAAGGACAGGGTAGGAAGAAGAGGAGGAGGAGTGGCACTATATGTAAAAACTACTATTAAAGCTTTGGAATTACAGAGCTTAAAAGGGAGAGAGGAGGCATTGTGGGTTAAACTAGAAAGAGGGAAAGAGAAATCTATTTGCATTGGAGTGATATACAGACCTCCCTCACAAGAGGAAGAGGTGGACAGAGAGTTAATTGAAGACATACGCAGCATTGCTAGGAAAGGGGAAGTGCTACTGATAGGAGATTTCAATATGCCAGATGTTGATTGGCACATTCCTGCTGCAGTATCATCTAGAAGTAAGGAGATCCTGGATTCTCTACAGGGAGAACTATTCAGGCAATTGGTAACAGACCCCACACGTGAAGGGGCCATACTGGACTTGGTGCTTACCAATGGTGAAAGTGTTTCTGATGTTGTAGTGGGAGATCATTTTGCATCCAGTGATCACCAGATGGTGTGGTTCAGTATTAGGACTAGGGCTGTTAGAATCCATTCCAAGGTGAGGATCTTAGACTTTAGGAAGACTAACTTTGCGAAGATGGGCCAATACCTCAGGGAGTCGTTAGTGGGATGGGAACAGCTGGGGGATGTAGAAAAACAGTGGGCAAAACTGAAAGGGGGTATTTTAAGGGCAACCAACCTTTTTGTTAAAATGGTAAATAAAGGCAAAAGGAACAGGAGACCGCTATGGTTTTCGAAGGAAGTAGCTGAAAAAGTGAAGAAAAAGAGGGAGGCCTTCATGAAATACAAGAGATCACAGAGAGCAGAAGACAGGCATCTGTATTTGGAAAAACTTAGAGAAGCTAGCAAAGTAGTCAAGAAGGCAAAGATTCAAAAGGAGGAGGAAATAGCCAATGCAATAAAATGGGGGGATAAGACATTTTTCAGATATATTAGTGAGAAGAGGAAGAGCAAAAGTGGTATTGTCAGACTCAAGGGTGCAGGGGGGGAATATGTAGAAGCTGATAAGGATAAAGCGGAATTGCTTAACAAATATTTTTGTTCTGTGTTCACAGATGAAGAACCAGGAGCAGGACCTCAGAAAACACCCACAAATAAGAACAGAAGCGAGGGACATCTTGAACTATTTTCAGAAGACTGTGTTCGTGAGAAACTAGCTCAACTTAAAGTAGACAAAGCGATGGGACCGGATGGGATACACCCTAGAATACTGAGGGAACTTGGGGACGTTCTAGCAGCTCCACTGACTGACCTTTTCAATGCCTCGTTGGAGTCGGGAGTGGTGCCAAAGGACTGGAGAGAGGCTCATGTGGTGCCTTTACACAAAAGCGGAAGTAAGGATGTGGTTGAAAACTACAGGCCGGTTAGTTTAACTTCGGTAGTGAGTAAATTATTGGAAACGCTGCTGAAAGAGAAAATAGTGAGGTTTCTGGAGTCCAGCGGATTACAGGATCCGAGGCAGCATGGATTCACCAGAGGCAGGTCTTGTCAGACAAATCTGATTGATTTTTTTGACTGGGTGACCATGGAGTTGGAGCAAGGGAGAGCTCTAGATGTGGTGTATTTAGATTTCCGTAAAGCCTTTGACACTGTTCCTCACAGGCGACTTATAAACAAACTGAGCACCCTAGGGATGGACCCTAAAGTTACTGCTTGGGTTAGAAGTGGGTTGGGTGGGAGGCGACAAAGAGTACAGGTAAATGGAGCTCACTCTGAGGAGAAGGATGTTGCCAGTGATGTGCCCCAGGGATCTGTCCTTGGTCCGATTCTTTTTAACATCTTTGTTAGTGATATAGCGGAAGGGCTGTCGGGTAAGGTTTGCCTCTTTGCGGATGATACCAAAATCTGCAATAGAGTAGACACCCAGGAAGGGGTAGATAACATGAGGAGGGATCTAGCTAAGCTTGAAGAATGGTCTAGAATTTGGCAGCTGGGATTTAATGTTAAAAAATGTAAGGTCATGCATTTGGGCTGCAGCAATCCAAGGGAGCAATACAGTATAGGAGGTGAAGTACTTTTGTCCACTAAAGAAGAGCGGGACCTAGGCGTGGTTGTGTCTGATGATCTTAAAGTAGCTAAACAGGTGGAAAAGGCGACAGCAAAAGCTAGAAGGATGCTTGGGTGCATACGGAGAGGAATGGCTAGCAGAAAAAAGGAGGTGATAATGCCTCTGTATAAGTCTTTGGTGCGACCTCATTTGGTGTGCAATTCTGGAGACCGCACCTTCAAAAGGATGTGAACAGGATGGAGTCGGTGCAGAGGGTTGCTACCAAAATGATTAATGGGCTTCATTATAAAGCATATGAGGACAGACTTAAGGATCTTAATATGTACACCTTAGAGGAAAGGCGGGATAGAGGTGATATGATTGAGATGTTTAAATACCTCCGTGGCATAAATGTTCAGGGAGAGAGCCTCTTTCAATTGAAAGCAAGTTCTGCTACGAGGGGACATGGGATGAGGGTGAAGGGAGATAGATTCAGGAGTGATATGCGGAAATATTTCTTTACGGAAAGAGTAGTGGATCCGTGGAATAGTCTCCCAGTGGAGGTGGTAGAGATGAGGACAGTAACTGAATTCAAGAAAGCATGGGACCAACACAGAGGATCTCTAAAGGCAAAAAGTGGACTGTTGTAGTTGTTATGGAAGGACAGATTAGATAGGCCATGTGGTCTTTTTCTGTCGTCATATTTCTATGTTTCTATGTTTCTAAAAGAAGAAGACTGACCGATCTAGACAATTTGCTCAGTCCTGAAACACAAACTTAAAACCAAGATGCAGACAGCAGTCCAGCAGCGGGATGGGGGCTTTCCAGTCTTTTGCATTGAGTGTCACATGTACGATTTTCTCCCAGTTGGTGAGAGGTCTTACGTGTGCACTAGGTGCAAGGAGCTCTTTGCTCTCAGGGAACGAGTCCGTTCTCTAGAGGCTAAAATAGCAGACTTGGAAAGCATAAGACAGACAGAGAGGTACATAGACGAGACCTACAGGGATATAGTCCTGAAGTCCCACCTCCAGTCTGGCAGCATCCCTGTTGCCATGGAGGAGAGAGGTCACGTGACAGGAGAGCATCACCCTGGTGTGGCAGGAAGTGATCCTGTAACTAGGACCTGTCCTCCAGCTGATGTAAAACCCTCTCGCACCGAGGAAGTTTCTCCAGGGCCATGGGCTCATGAGGGAAGGGTTAGGACAGCCGTTATAGTTGGTGATTCGATCATTAGGCATGTAGATAGCTGGGTGGCTGGTGGACGTGAAGATCGCCTGGTAACATGCCTGCCTGGTGCGAAGGTAGTGGACCTCATGCGCCACCTAGATAAGGTCTTAGATAGTGCTGGGGAGGAGTCTGCTGTCTTGGTACATGTTGGTACCAATGACATAGGAAAATGTGGTAGGGAGGTTCTGGAGGCTAAATTTAGGCTTTTAGGTAGGAAGTTGAAATCCAGAACTTCCAGGGTAGCATTCTCCGAAATGCTTCCTGTTCCATGCGCAGGACCCAAAAGGCAGACAGAGCTCCGGAGTCTCAATGCGTGGATGAGACAATGGTGCAGAGATGAGGGGTTTGGATTTGTTAGGAACTGGGGAACATTCTGGGGAAAGGAGGGGCTCTTCTGAAGGGATGGGCTTCACCTTAACCGGGATGGAACCAGGCTGCTGGCATTAACCTTTAAAAAGGAGATAGAGCAGCTTTTAAACTAGATATTAGGGGAAAGCCGACAGTTGCCCAAGAGCAGATGGTTCGGAAGAATGTATCTTTGAAGGATACTACCAAAAGCAGAGAGGTTCCACAAAAGAGTAAAGTAGCCCAAATGCCCTCAAGTATGGAGCAGACAGAGCTTAAAGATCCCAAATTACTCATGTCTAACAGACAAATTAATATGGATAAAATACATTCTCTAAAATGCTTGTATGCAAATGCTAGAAGTCTAAAAAATAAGATGGGAGAGTTAGAATATATAGCACTAAATGAAAGGTTAGATATGATTGGAATATCAGAGACATGGTGGAAGGACGACAACCTGTGGGACACTGTGATACCTGGGTACAAACTATAACGTAATGATAGAGCTGATCAACTTGGTGGAGGGGTTGCTCTCTATGTTAGAGAGGGCATTGAGTCAGAAAGGATTAAAGTTTTGCAGGAAACAAAATCTGCTGTAGAATCTATATGGATTGAAATTCCATGTAAAAGGGGGAAGGCAATGGCAGTGGGGGTGTACTATCGAGCGCCTGGCCAGAATGACCAAATGGATGATGAAATGCTCAAAGAAATCAAGGAAGCTAACAAAAGTTACAGCACAGTAATAATAATGGGTGATTTCAACTACCCCGGTATCGACTGGGTCAGTGTCACGTCAGGACATGCTAGGGAGATAAAGTTCCTAGATGAAATAAATGACTGCTTCTTGGAGCAGCTGGTTCATGAACCGACCAGAGGGGAAGCCATATTAGACCTAATCCTTAGTGGAACACCAGATCTAGTGCAAGAGATAAGGTTGTTGGGGCCCCTTGGCAATAGTGATCATAGCATGATCGCCTTTGATTTAATTAGTGGAGGAGGGATAGTAAGGAAATCCACAGTACTACCTTTTAACTTTCGAAAGGGAGACTATGATAAAATGAGGAAAACAGTCAAGAAAAAACTAAAAGGAGCAGTTGCAAAGGTTAAAGACGTTCATCAGGCTTGGCTGTTGTTGAAAAATACTATCTTGGAAGCCCAGACCAGCTGTATTCCACGCTTTAAGAAAAGTGGAAAGAAGTCCAAAAAACTGCCAGCATGGTTTAAAGTTGAGGTCAGAAAGGCTGTTGTTGCCAAAAAAGCATCTTTCAGGAAATGGAAAAAAGAGCCAAACGACGAAACCTGGAAACAGCACAAGCACTGGCAAGTCAAATGCAAGGCATTGATAAGGCAGGCAAAGGGAGAATTTGAGAAGAAGCTTGCTGCGGAAGCAAAAACGCGAAGTAAAGACCTTTTCAAGTACATTCGTAGCAAAAAACCTGTGAGAGAGTCAGTTGGTCCATTAGATGATAAAGGGGTTAAAGGAGCACTAAGAGGCGACAAGGCAATAGCAGAGAGACTGAACGAATTCTTTGCTTCAGTCTTTACTGAGGAAGATGTAGGGATGTTACCCATGACTGAAGTGGTATTTAAAGGTGCAGAAGAATTGAAGGAAATATCGATACATCGAGAAGATGTATTACAACTATTAGATAAGCTGAAGAGTAGCAAATCACCTGGGCCGGATGGTATACATCCAAGGGTATTGAAAGAACTGAAATATGAGATTGCAGACCTGCTATTAGTAATCTGTAAACTATCATTAAAATCATCTCTAATACCTGAAGATTGGAGGATCGCCAATGTAACACCAATTTTTAAAAAGGGTTCCAGGGGTGATCCGGGAAACTACAGACCGGTGAGCCTGACGTCAATACCGGGAAAATGATAGAAACCATCATAAAGAATAAAATTACGCAGCATGTAGATAGTCATGAACTAATGAGAGACAGCCCACATGGCTTTAGACAAGGAAGATCTTGTCTTACTAAGCTGTTATGTTTTTTTGAAGGAGTGAATAATCAGGTGGACAAAGGTGAGTCGGTTGATATTGTGTATCTGGACTTTCAGAAAGCCTTTGACAAGGTCCCTCATGAGAGACTTTTGGCAAAACTAAAGAGTCATGGGATAGGAGGCAGTGTACTATTGTGGATCAGGAACTGGTTAAAAGATAGAAAGCAGAGGGTAGGGCTAAATGGCCAATTTTCCCAATGGAGAAAGGTGAATAGTGGTGTACCCCAGGGATCTGTGCTGGGTCCGCTGCTTTTTGACATATTCATAAATGACCTGGAAAGTGGAATAACGAGTGAGGTTATCAAATTTGCAGATGACACAAAACTATTTAAAGTTGTTAAAACCCAAGAGGATTGTGGAAAATTGCAAGAGGATCTTGATAAATTGGAAGACTGGGCATCAAAATGGCAGATGAAATTTAATGTGGACAAGTGCAAGGTTATGCAACTAGGGAAGAACAACCCAAACTATGGTTACACGATGCAAGGTTCCACATTAGGAACCACCACCCAGGAAAACGATTTAGGCGTCATTGTGGATACCATGTTAAAACCCTCGGCCCAGTGTGCAGCGGCGGCCAAGAGAGCAAATAGAATGCTAGGTATGATAAGGAAAGGAATGGAAAATAAAACAAAGGATATTATAATGCCTCTATATCATTCCATGGTGAGACCGCACCTTGAATATTGTGTGCAATTCTGGTCGCCGTATCTTAAAAAGGATATAGAGTTATTAGAAAAGGTTCAGAGAAGAGTCACCATAATGGTAAAGGGGATGGAAGGATACTCCTATGAAGAAAGGCTAAAAAGGTTAGGGCTCTTTAACCTGGAAAAGAGACGGCTGAGGGGAGATATGATAGAAGTCTACAAATTAATGAGCGGAGTGGAACGGGTAAACGTAGATCGATTGTTTACCTTATCAGAATATAGAAAGACTAGGGGACATGCAATGAAGCTACAGGGTAAACTATTTAAGACTAATAAAAGAAAATATTTTTTCACTCAACGTGTAATCAAACTCTGGAATTTGTTACCCGAGGATGTAGTAAAGGCTGTTAGTGTAGCTGGGTTTAAAAAAGGTTTGGACAAGTTCCTGGGGGAAAGGTCCATAAACCATTATTAAGAAGGGACCCAGGATATCAATGCTTGAACCAATACAAGCATTGTGGAACCTGTGTCCCTTGGGGAAACTGCTAGGTACATATGACCTGGATTGGCCACTGTTGGAAACAGAATACTGGGCTTGATGGACCTTGGTCTGACCCAGTATGGCATATCTTATGTTCTTATGTTCTGAAGGGAAGAGGGGGTATGGAAAAAAGGCCCCTATTCCCAAGGAGAACCAAAGTGTACTCAGTAATACTGAAGATGTACACTGTCTTTCCTAGCTGGTAGACATAGGAAGACATTGAAGCTTAAGACTTCATAGACAGGGAGATCTATAACAAAAATAGAAGCTGTTGACATCACAACAGTAATTGTAGATATATATATATATATAACCGATCCCAGTTACTGAGCCATATGAGAATAGGCAAGGGACTGTCTGGATCCCTTAAGAAGGGAAGACATTTTATAGCACAGACAGTTAGGGAGATAGTAGGTAGTATATATTGTCCTACGGACATCTCCCAATGGACACACATACATACATATATACATATATATATATATGTACATATATGTATATATGGAGATACATACATATAAATATAGGTATAGATATGTGTGATATATATATATATATATATACGGGCATGGCTTATGCCCACACAGCTTATAGAAATATGTATGTATAGGATATAAACATACATGAATATGAGCTGGGGAATACATGCCTGCAACAGAGCCCCACAAAAACATGCACATAGGGAATGTGATGGGAAAAGATTCATCTAATAACAGGGGGTGAAAACCACCTGAAGATATATAGAGAATCTATTTCTGCAGTGCAGGAATGTAGTTCAGTGAAACAACCAGTATGGTTGCGTGAAAAAATAGAGGATAATAGCAGTTTGGAAAGAGCACGTCAGGAGCTCTCTAATACTGTGACATGTCCAATGGACAGAAAACGCATAGAAGAAGATACCAAGATGACCCATCCAAGGGACACAGGGGTATCATGTATACTAATAGAGTAGGCATTGTCCAAGAGGAGCAGAAAAGCATGAGTGGAGGAGTGGCCTAGTGGTTGGGGCAAGGTACTTCGGGCCGGAAGGTCGGGGGTTCAAATCCCACTAGAGGACAGCAACCTTGGGCCGGAAGGACTGGGGTTTCTAGTCCCACAGGTGCTCCTTGTGGTCTTGGGCAAGCCACTTAACCCTCCATAGCCCATGTTCCCTGTAAAATAGTTCTCTGTGTGCTGTGCTTTCCTGTCTAATCAATGTGTTTATACCTCAAAAAAAATTTCCTGTCATGATTTGACAATTTCCAATCTGTAATCAAACCGAAAGTAGTGGTATACAAATGTATACTAAATAAAATAAAATAAATGATGCCAAGCTGTAAGGAAAAAAGGGTAGATTCCTGCAAGATTGGGAACTCCTTGGACATTAACGCAGAAAAAGCTTGTCTTCTGTATCACAACAGGAGACAAGAGGGTTTAAGGAACCCTTATAGTCATGTAATGATCCTATAAGCTTTTCCTACTATATGGAAAAGCCCCTAGAGACAAAGTTCAATGCTCTATAGCAAGGGCCCATAGTGGAAAGCTTCTCTGAAGATTGCAGAGAGCATTGGGCAGGAGAATTAAGAATGAAGTCAGGTTGTAGCCACATCCTAGGAAAGGATATGGCTAGAAGACGACAACCTGACGTGAGTAGTATTATGCAAGATAGTTGGAAGTAGCTTGCAATGACTAGCAAGGTGAATAATCACTGGAACTCCTGCATGCACAGCAACTGAACAAAACAGCAGAGGGGATTTCTCCTGTGTGAAAACAGAGAGAAAACAGACAAAGGGAGCGGAGATATTTCTGTCCCTGTCTGATGAGTTGTTCAAAGCATGCAATCAAGGATAGCAAAAAGTCTACACAGGAAAGGTATTTCAGTATGGTACCAACTCAAGCAGGGGAAACCCTGGAAGAGAGGGGGTTGGAAGGTGACTTACCATATGGTAAGTCAGCTGAAGGAAAGATGTCCATGTGGGGACAGAAACTATCATGGGATAGTTGTAACCTCCCTTCCTAGTAGTAAGAAGGGGAGAATTCTGTAACCCATTGGACAAGTATCCTAACAGGTTAGCATACTGAAAAAGAAAAAGCAGTGTAGATTTTTAAGAATAAACTTCTGCTAAGAAGTTAACTGTAGATTGCAACATACAGGAACCTATGGTTGCTGGTTATGCTTAGACAGGTTAGAGTCTGGAGACTTCAAACTAGGATGAGATGTCCCCTTGCTTGGGTACATCTGGAGGATGGGCAGGAGAAGGGTGAAACCTTCTTTTCTTAGGGAGAGAAGGTTTGGTAGGACATTTCCTACGTCCTGGGGAAGAAGGCGGCTTAGGATGGTTTCCAGAACCAGGGAAGTCAGTGGAGCAATGAGCAACCTGACGTAAAGTCTTTCTATTGAAGAGATTTTCTCCAGTGCAAGGAGAATTACCCAGTGTATGTTGTGCCCATCTGCTCAAGTCTGAAGCTTGTAGCCAGGCTTTACGACGTGCTCCAATGGCAATAGCAGAGGATCTGCTAACAGACTCAAAAGAGTCTAGAGAAGCACGAGAAAGAAACCAAGAGATATTCCTGCTATGATTAAGAAGCAAGGAATAGTCAGAGGCCTTAGGCTCTGACAAAAAAGGGGACAAAAGAGATAATTTCTCTGTGACCTCCTGAAGTGTCAGGCTCATCTAAAAAATATATGAGATAATTCTTGAAGCCAGCATAGAAGTTTGGAAGGTTTGACGTCCAAAGGCATCAAGTGCTTTAGATGCACGACCTGGCGGATAAGAAGAATGCTTCTTCTTGCTTCTTACCTTCCTCATTGTTGATTCCACTACAATGGAATGATGTGGAAGTTGGTTTTTTTGAAACCCTGGAGAGGGAGGCGCCTGATACAGAACATTAGTGGCTGTAGAAGGCGAAGGAACCTTTAAAGGTGATTCCCACATCCTCAGAAGAAGATCCTGAAAAGAATGATGTAAAGGAAGCATTATATTTTCCTTTTCTGCAGGATCTTGGTTAGAATTAGAGCCAGGAACAGGAAGGGCAAGAAAGGTTGCCATGTCCAGGAGAAATTTCTGAAAAGAAGGTTCTCCAATGGGAACTATTCCTGGATAAGCTGAAGTTGAAGCAGCAGCTTGAGCACCAGAAGACATACTTGACTGGTGCAGAAAAAGAATCCTGCTAGATAGACAGCGATACTGACAGTTCTGATTCGAGGCAGTTAATCCTGCATTGTCAGTGCCTGGTATCGATTCCAAGCTAGGCATAGAAAGGATCGAAGGCACCGATGGAACTGCAGGAATCGAAATCGATACCGATACCGGTATCGGGAACGGTAATGTCATCGAAGCAGTAACCGAGGGCTGCTGAAGCAGTACCGAGGTAGCCAGAGAGGCTTGGTAAATATCCTCGGTACTACGTGGACGGAAACGAAATGGGTCGGTTCCGAAACGCGTTGGTACCAAGTCATCTAGATTGGATATCGATTCCAGACTCGGCATCGAAGGGAGCGAGTCTATCGATGTGTGTGTCTAGAAGGTACCGACGTCGGTGGTGGTATCGGCGATGCCGATACAGAAAAGTGAATCAGTGTCGTATCGATCGGTTCTGAGGGTACCAAGGACGTCCGATGAGGAGTCCTGGTGAAGAGTGGAACACTCGACACCGGTGCCGATGCCGGGGTACCAGTACCACTCAAAGCCGATACCAACTCCGAACATGGAAAAGATACAGGAAAGTCAGTCTGAGTCATATTGATCGGTCCCGAAGGTACCGAGGACACCAGATGACTATCCCTGGTGAAGAGTGGAACACTTGACACCGGTGCCGATGCCGGGGTATCAGTACCGCTCGAAACCAATACCAGCCCCGAGCATGGCAGGGATATAGGAAAGTCAGTCTGGGTCGTATCGATCGGCCCCGAAGGTACCAAGGACACCAGATGACAATCCCTGGTAAAGAGTGGAACACTTGACACCGGTGCCGATGCCGGGGTATCGGTACCGCTCAAAGCGGATACCACCCCCGAGCATGGCTCAGGTATGTTCTGTGAGGGGTGAGCCCCAGGAACAACCTGAAACCCCGTGAATGCTTTGGAGCCCGAAGACTCCCGCCGGGGTTTTATTGCCAATGAGGTCTTGAGGGCAAGGCCGGAGCTGTCATCATGCTTGGCATGAGACTTACCACTCAAGGATTGGCTAGTCTTAACAGACTGTTTGTGGGTTACCTGATCCTGGAGAGAAGAATAAACCGGTGTCCTCACCTCAGGAGGAAAAACGGCATCGAGGGAAACTCGAAAAAGGGAAGGTCTCCTTCCAATACTACAGCCTGATGGTTCAGGAGAAAAAGGGTCAGGACCCAAACAGGTGAGACACCAAGCATTGGAGTCTAAAAAGAAAACTATGTTTCCACAGTGAAGGCACTTCTTAGGGGAAGAAGGCTCCATGTTGGAGAGGCCTGGTAGGCCTAAAAGTTAAGAGAAAAACTGAGGAGAAAAAATCCCTCTAATTTTAGAAAAAGAAAAGAATAAAGCACCGGCGGTACCGGTATCGGCGGGAGAAACAGCCGCGACCACAAGAAAATAAATAATAAGAATTTTAAAGAAAAAAGTTTCTGCGGTGACAGGAGGATGTCCTGTCGGCTCCGCGGAAAAACGAAAACTGAGGAGAGGCAGTGGGAAAGGTGGGAAGTCAGCACGCAGGCGCGAGGGATGCGCCCAAAAGCTTTCTGATTGGATGCTGGGGAGCATTCCCGTGCAGGCTCCGTCGGTACCGACGTAGCCATATGTGAAGACTCATTCCTGCTTGTTCCTGGAGATACGTAGATCGATTGTTTACCTTATCAGAATATAGAAAGACTAGGGGACATGCAATGAAGCTACAGGGTAAACTATTTAAGACTAATAAAAGAAAATATTTTTTCACTCAACGTGTAAGCAAACTCTGGAATTTGCTACCGGAGGATGTAGTAAAGGCTGTTAGTGTAGCTGGGTTTACAGCCCTACAACACAAAAGCAGCCGCCGTGTGGAAACAGCCTCTCTTCTCCTTCTCAGCCGGCTCTGTGCTCCCCGATCGGGGTAGAGCACACCTGAGCAGGGGGCAGCCATCTTAGCCTGCTCAGGAGGCCTCCGGCCCAATCGGGGCTGTGGGAGGCGGAGCCCTACAACACAAAAGCAGCCGCCGTGTGGAAACAGCCTCTCTTCTCCTTCTCAGCCGGCTCTGTGCTCCCCGATCGGGGTTGAGAGCATACCTGAGCAGGGGGCAGCCATCTTAGCCTGCTCAGGAGGCCTCCGGCCCAATCGAGGCTGTGGGAGGCGGAGCCCTACAACACAAAAGCAGCCGCCGTGTGGAAACAGCCTCTCTTCTCCTTCTCAGCCGGCTCTGTGCTCCCCGATCGGGGTAGAGCATACCTGAGCAGGGGGCAGCCATCTTAGCCTGCTCAGGAGGCCTCCGGCCCAATCGGGGCTGTGGGAGGCGGAGCCCTACAACACAAAAGCAGCCGCCGTCAGGCGGGCCCGCGCCTGAGGGCCTCGCCAGAGGGCCCTTTGGCACGGCCCTTAGGCAAAGGCCCTCTCAGAAGACCCCGATTAACAGCCAAGCCAAAAAGTCTGCAACCACACCCAACTCTCCATCGTGAACTCTCAGTCGTCTCCAGCAAATTGTCCGACCTCACAGCAAGTATACTCCAACTGTCTAACCAAGAAATTCACTCAGCAGTTCAAAGTAATCCCATATTGCTACCTATAGCATGTCTTGACTGTCCCTTGAATATACACCCTTAAGATCCAACTAACTGTCTATACTCCTGCCTAGTCCCATACTGTTGTCAGTAACCACCCACGTCAATATAAACATCAAGATTCTGTTGTTTTATGTTATCATATACTGTCTTATACTATCGTCAGTAATCACTCCCAACTGGTCACCCACATCACCCTCACCAATCAACACGACTCACAAACACCAACTGTCTTCATCAGCCTGACCCTTACAGTTGTCTGTATAGCATTCACACACTCACACACCGGACTCTCTTCATCAGCCTGACTCTTACAGTTGTCTGTATAGCATTCACACACACACACACCGGACTCTCTTCATCAGCCTGACTCTTACAGTTGTCTGTATAGCATTCACACACTCACACACCGGACTCTCTTCATCAGCCTGACTCTTACAGTTGTCTGTATAGCATTCACACACTCACACACCGGACTCTCTTCATCAGCCTGACTCTTACAGTTGTCTGTATAGCATTCACACACCCACACACCTGACTCCTGTTATATTTACTGTAGTCATTGCTAGTTTTGTAACTTACACCTTAATCAGTGATATCTTTGTTACTACCTCATAGCCTGTATACTGTACTGTGAAATTACCTGTATACTGTATTGTGTATTCTCACCACCCAAAACTAAATTACCCTCTCACATTACATCCCAGAAACTAAAATGCCTCTCCACCTCATTACCTTCCTCAGTTTTTACCTTCTCACAGACTGGCTCGGAACCACCATTGCCTACTCCCCCACTGCCAGTCATATCCCCATCCTCAAAAACCACAGAAAACATTGGGCAGGCAACCCTTATCTTTATCCGACTAGGGAAGCTCGTATCCGACACTCCCACTTGATTCACATTGCAATACAGCAATCCAGTAATTTGAAGCAACACAAACCCTCGCCCTCACAAAACTTAAAATGTGCCCTTATAAATGCTCGATCAATTCGAAAAAAATGGCCTGTAATCTTAGATATAGTTACCCTTCATGATCTTGATGCTCTCATGATCACCGAAACTTGGTTATCTAAAGAGGACAATGTCCTTATTAACCAACTCATTCCACCAAACTTCACTATACACACAACCCACAGAGAAAACAAGAAGGGAGGAGGAGCACTCATTCTTACCAAGTCTGAACTCCTCTTCAACATGACTAACTCCTATAGCACAAACAATCTGGACATAATCACCATAGCCAATAAACAATGCTCCATGAACCTGGTCTACAGAGCCCCTTCGAGCTCCCCAGAGGACCTGCCCACCATATTGGATCTGGCCGCCAATACCTGCAACCCCAACACTCCCAACTGGATAATGGGAGACCTGAACCTTCCATCACTACAACAAAACCACTCCTTTTCACTCCTCAACGCCATTGAAAATCTTGGATACAAACAAATAATCACTGAGCCTACTCATACCAAAGGAAACATTCTTGACATGGTATTCGCCCCCACCATGTCTCTGAGCAAAACAGCAATATTGTAAAATCAATCACCGAGGTCCCATGGTCTGACCATAAACTTATAAACCTACAAATTCCCCTGAACAACAATCATAGTCTGAACACCAGTAAACTCGCCAATCCATCTAGAGTAACACGGGGCTTTCGACCTTTCAACAGAGAACTGATTCTGTCAAGTACCCAACCAGTCCTCAACAACACAACTCTCAACCTTGAGGAGTCAATCGCTGCCTGGAACAACAGCCTCAACGCTGTTGCTCAACTACCACACAAAAAGTCCATATCAGGGAAAAGAACCTCTGCTCCATGGTTTTCCCCCGAGCTACGGTCCTCTCTTACGCACCTATGAAGGCTCGAAAAACGCTGGCGCCGCTCACTAGCTATCGATGACCACGAAGCCTACATTCTCCACCTCTCAACTCACCGCGAGGCAATCACAACCAGAAAGAAGCAATACCACTCAGATATGCTCAAGAGATCATTGAACAAACCTCGTGACCTTTTCAACCTGGTTAGGTCACTATCAAAGGAACCATCCTCTGAACAAAATAATGATATCCAACCGCAAGAATTCGCTGATTACTTGCAATCAAAACTCCTACAGACAGATGAACTCTCAAAAAACAATATACAAGAAACAACTTGCCCAACATCCCTATCCGCACTTACCACGCCTTCTTCTAAACACATTGAAGACACAATCACCTCACTCAACACGACCACCGCGCAGACCGATCCCTGCCCAGCCTTTTGGATAAAGGATCTTCGGTGTGCATTTAGCCCTTTCATTGCAAGAATCATAAACCTCTCCTTCACTACTGGCTCCTTCCCATCTGCATTAAAGCTCACATCCATCAGGCCACTTCTAAAAAACGCTAAACTAGACCCAAAACGGCCAGACTCCTACAGGCCTATAGCCAGTATCCCCCTCTTAGCAAAGATCTTTGAGAAAGAGGCACAGCGCCAAATCCAAGACCACATTGACTCCGCAGCCCCTCTAGACCATTCTCAACACGGCTTCAGAGAATTCCATGGCGTTGAGACACTGCTTACCACTCTCTTCAATGATGTTCTCAATACCATAGACAACATCCGACAAGGCGTTGTGCTAATCTTCTTGGATATAGCAGCAGCGTTTGACTCGGTAAATCACGAGATCCTCCTCAGTCGACTGAAAGAAAAAGGAATATGTAACTCAGCACTGGAATGGTGTAAATCATACCTCGATACCAGAATGCAATACGTTAAATCTGCAACAGGAGAATCAAAACTCTTCCATCAAAGACAAGGCGTTCCGCAAGGGTCCACACTCTCATCCCTCATGTTCAACATCTATATGCCGCCTATCTGCGATATCATCAGGTCTTTCAATGTGAAATGTATGATATACGCTGACGATATCCTACTCTACATGCCATTTTCCACAATGCAAATGGATTTATTGCCTATAACAAACTGCTTCGACGCAGTCTCACAATGGCTCCTGTCACAGAACCTCCACATTCAGCATAAGAAAACAGAGGTTCTCTTTATCACAAGAGACCCCAACTTCACTCCACCACCACACATAAGTGTCAAGGGAGCTGACCTAGGCACCAAGGAAACAATAAAATACCTCGGAGTCACACTAGACCATAGGCTCGATATGAAATCACACATAAACAATATCGTAAAATCTGTGTACTTCAAAATACGTACGCTTAGACACCTACGTCCCCTACTAGACCACGAAGACTTCAGAACCATCTACCAAGCTCTGATACTACCGCATTTCGACTTCGCCAACTCCATTCTACAAGGACTCCCACAATCCACCGTAAGCTCCTTACAGCTTGCCATGAACACCGCTGCCAGAGTTCTTCTAGGAGCGCCCAAAAATGAACACATCACACCTATCCTCAAACAGCTCCATTGGCTCCCTATACACGGAAGACTTACATTCAAAACCCTCACTCTCACTTTTAAGGCCATAAATGGTTTATCGTCCACATCACTTTCTAAACTCATCCAAACCGTCCCATCAAACAGAAATAGGAGACAGGCAGCATTAAACTCACTAACAACCCCAAAGGCGATCGGGAATTCTAAGAGCATCAGCTGTTGTGATTTAATTGTTTTCAGTGCTTTAACTTCAGGGAGCAGGCTGCCAATCAGAGCCCTTCTACACAGTCAAGAAACCGCCGCAGCTAAGGCAGAGAAGTGCGATCGGGAATTCTAAGAGCATCAGCTGTTGTGATTTAATTGTTTTCAGTGCTTTAACTTCAGGGAGCAGGCTGCCAATCAGAGCCCTTCTACACAGTCAAGAAACCGCCGCAGCTAAGGCAGAGAAGTGCGATCGGGAATTCTAAGAGCATCAGCTGTTGTGATTTAATTGTTTTCAGTGCTTTAACTTCAGGGAGCAGGCTGCCAATCAGAGCCCTTCTACACAGTCAAGAAACCGCCGCAGCTAAGGCAGAGAAGTGCGATCGGGAATTCTAAGAGCATCAGCTGTTGTGATTTAATTGTTTTCAGTGCTTTAACTTCAGGGAGCAGGCTGCCAATCAGAGCCCTTCTACACAGTCAAGAAACCGCCGCAGCTAAGGCAGAGAAGTGCGATCGGGAATTCTAAGAGCATCAGCTGTTGTGATTTAATTGTTTTCAGTGCTTTAACTTCAGGGAGCAGGCTGCCAATCAGAGCCCTTCTACACAGTCAAGAAACCGCCGCAGCTAAGGCAGAGAAGTGCGATCGGGAATTCTAAGAGCATCAGCTGTTGTGATTTAATTGTTTTCAGTGCTTTAACTTCAGGGAGCAGGCTGCCAATCAGAGCCCTTCTACACAGTCAAGAAACCGCCGCAGCTAAGGCGCGCCCGCGCCTGAGGGCCTCGCAAGAGGGCCCTTTGGCGTGGCCCTTAGGCGGGGCACAAAAGGAGAATAAAAATCTGCATGCAAATATCTATCAAAGGTATACTGTCAGACTGGAATATCCGAAAATAAAAGTAAAAGTGAGTAACATAACAAAGTTATTCTCACCCTTACAGTTGACCTTGCTCTATCATAGCAACTACTCGTAGGTTATTTACATGAAGGAGCTAAATCTTTGTTCGCTTTAACCGCCCTACTTTAGAAGTTTATGTTAAGAAAATTAACGCTAACAGACTTTAATGCTATAATATAAATCCATTCTTATTAAGATTCTCAACGATCAACTAATATGACTACTCCTACCTATCACCCTATATTTCCTTCACCTACTCAACATTACACTGTACAATATGATGCTCCTTATTCCCAACCCCTTTATATGTGGTTCTCAACCTACATGCCAATTTACCATATTCTCCTCAGTTCAATAAATTCACATATATTATCACAACACAAACACAACTCTTATCAACACCAGCAAACAAATCCTAAGAATCCTCAAAAAAGGTCTTACACGCCAACTTCCATTGAATTAATGAACACAAGATCAGTTAGAAATAAAATTCACACAATCAGAGACCATATCTATGACCAAAAACCAGATATCCTTTGCATTACAGAATCATGGCTAACTCCTACTGACAGCGTTCTACTAAACCAACTGGTCCCACCAGAATATTCCGCCTTTAACAACCCTCGCACACAGAAAAGAGGAGGTGGAGTTCTAATCATTGCAAAAAATCTTTTCAGCTACAAACTATCGCCTCCAATACCTCTGATAAATCCAGCTCTATCACAGTGGGTAACAAACACTTAGCTATCAGCCTCCTATATAGAGCCCCTCACGCCCCAGCTGATGAGCTAACCTCTATTTTAGAGACCATCTGTGCAGTCAACACTTGCCATAAACCTCTAATTGTATTAGGTGACTTCAACCTCAACTCCTCTTCTAATGCAGATAAGGAAACCTTCTTGCATGCTATGGACTCCCTACAATATACACAATTAATAAATGCTCCTACACATAAATACGGATCTACGCCAGATCTCTTCTTTGCCCCCAACCACCTTGTAAATAATGACAGCTTCTCCTCACCCATAATCACACCAGTCCCATGGTCAGACCACCTTAGAATTAAAATAGAATTCTCAAGCAGGATTGACAAACTTGATAAGATAAAAACTTCTACATTTACTCCAAGAAGATTTAAAGCCTTCAATAAAGAGCAGTTCTTACTTGACACACTACCTTGCCTTGACTCAACTGAACTTGATTTGAACAAACAAGTGAACAACTGGTATAACACCATTAGCACTGCATCCAAGGCCTTTTCAGACTCAAGAACATTCAAAAACAGACATCATGCTCCATGGTATTCCAAAAACATACGCAATGCTAAGAGGGAATTAAGGAGAATTGAACGCCACTGGAGACGATCAAAATCTCCTACCTCTCAAAATTTATATTTAATTCAGCAAAAGAATTACAACGATCTCATCAACAAAACTAAAAAAGAGCACCACACAAATACTATACAGAAAGCATTTAACAAACCTAGAGAACTTTTTGCAATTGTAAAAAATCTAGTCAACGAACCAAGCTCTGATAAAGACATTCAGATCAGTCCTCAAGTATATGCAGATCATCTTCAATTGAAAATAGGCCAAACACCACCTTTAAAACAACCTGAAAACAACAGCCTTATTTTACCAAGTACAATTTGGAACAAGTTTTACACTCCCTCGACTACACAACTTTCAGACATCATTGCTGCACTTAACACAAGCACTGCACCCACAGATCCTTGCCCTGTACCTTGGATCAAAGCTACCAAATCAAACTTTATTAATTTTATTCACAATCTTGTAACTAACTCCTTAACTCATGGAATCATGCCAGAACAACTTAAATTAGCAACAATTAGGCCTACCCGTAAAAAAAACCAACCTTGAAAAAGACAATCCAGCTGCATATAGACCAATTTCCAGCTTACCACTCTTAGCAAAAATTATTGAGAAGGCAGTACAGCTACAACTTCAAGACCATATTGATGAACATGCGCCACTTGATATACATCAGCATGGCTTCCGCCCCAACCATGGTGTTGAAACGCTCCTACTATACTTATTTAATGACATCACTCAAACAATAGATAATTTCAACAAAGGTACCTTAATGATCTTCTTAGATATTTCAGCTGCCTTCGATACAGTGGACCATGCAATCCTCTTAACAAGACTAAAGAGCATCGGATTAACTGGCACCGTCCTAAAATGGTTTGAATCCTACCTAGTTGATAGACAGTTCCAAGTTAAAATTGGCCTAAACACTTCACGTCACATAGTAATCAAACAAGGCGTGCCGCAAGGATCTGCACTCTCTTCACTTCTTTTTAATTTGTTTATCCAACCAATCTGTCACATAATAGCAGATCATCAAATAGATTACACGATTTATGCGGATGATATCATGATTTACACTCCAATTGATATCAACTGCCCAGATTACAGCAAAATTTCAAACTGTATTACTAGCATTTCAAATTGGCTAACAAATAATAACCTTGCAATAAACCTGAACAAAACGGAAGCACTTATTGTAACTAGAAACACCAGCTTTATCCCTCCACCTTACATTACATGCAACAACACAAAGATTCCAGTTAAGGACGAAGTAAGATACCTCGGAATAACCCTCGATAAGAAGCTAAACCTGCGTTCTCATATAAGAAAAACTGTTAAAAACGCGTATTACAAAATGAAGATAATTAGACGACTTAAGCCTCTTATCTCTTATGATCACTTTCGAACAGTCTGTCAGGCACTCATTACTCCCATTCTGGATTTCTGCAACCCTATTTACAATGGACTGCCTAAGCATGCTCTCAAGCCACTTCAAATGGCACAAAATACAGCAGCTAGAATCATCAATGGATCCTCAAATTATGAACACATTACCCCCATCCTTAAAGAACTCCACTGGCTCCCAATAATCCTTCGCATAAAGTATAAATTAATCATAAATATATTCAAAATGAAACACAACAGTTCTGCAATCAGCCTTCATGCCCTCTTACTCCATGATATCAACAAAAGACCAAGAAGGTTATCCACTTCCAACACCCTCAGCACCCCAAAAAACTACTCTAAATCATGCAAATGTACCTCACAAAGAGCAATTTCTTTGGCCGCCCCTTTAATTTGGAACTCTCTCCCTCCTGATTTACGCTCACTGGATGATTTAAAAGACTTTCGTAAACAATTGAAAACTACACTTTTCATTGAACAATATGGATCAACAATTGACTAAATATATTATATTTATTTTAATTATTTTAACTAATTTGCCTTATTGTTAACCCTTGTTATTTTTCCTATATTACCATTGTACTGTTATGTTTATACTGTGTTTGTTTCCCTTGCCTATAACCTTTGTATTTCTTGTGACCGCTTTGATTGAAGGAAAAGGCGGTATAGAAAACTTGTTAAATAAATAAATAATAACAACGTGCAGTCTATCAACATCAAACAGAGCTTTCATGTTTAGCGCACCAAAATGCTGGAATTCTCTCCCACCTGATCTCCGCGCCATAACCAACCTAACCCAGTTCAGAAAGGCCCTTAAACTGCACCTTTTCATCAAATACTACCCCACATGAAGCGTAACATAATAGCCCCACCCTAATATAACCCACAAATCCACAGTCTCTCTCCTTTTTCCAAGCATTCCTGCTAATTTTATGTAAATAGTTCGAGCATGTTATCTAGTTAATAGATTATATACTCCATGTAAATAGTTCTCCCATGTTATCCAAGTTGATACTCCTGTTATATGTAATACCAAACAGCCTGTTGTTCTGGTTTCTTCATGTTATCTGTAAACCGCGCTGATGTCAAAGAGTGCGGTATATAAGAAATTGAAATAAATAAATAAATTAATTAATTAAAAAGTTTGGACAAGTTCCTGGAGGAAAGGTCCATAAACCATTATTAAGAAGGGACCCAGGATATCAATGCTTGAACCAATACAAGCATTGTGGAACCTGTGTCTCTTGGGGAAACTGCTAGGTACGTATGACCTAGATTGGCCACTGTTGGAAACAGAATACTGGGCTTGATGGACCTTGGTCTGACCCAGTATGGCATATCTTATGTTCTTATGTTCTTAGTAGTCCAAAGAGGACTCATAGGAGGGCTGCTCTGCAGGCCTTGGGGCTGCCAATGCTCCATGGGCAATGCCTGGCATACCAGCCAGGGATGATTGCAGTCCCATCGAGCGGGAATTGGATCGAGACCTCAACTGAGGATCGGCTTGACCTCCGGGGACATCTTGGATGTCGAGGGCCCGGTGGTTGGAGCGGATAAAATGGTTGTGCCAGACAACAGTGCCCGCTGCTGGTCCATGAAGGCAGACAAACTGCGCTCCAGGGCCGCCGTTCTGGACTCTAGGCCAGAAGGCTCCGCAGCCTTTGGTGCGGGTACCAACGGGTGTGGGCACGACGCCGGCTCTCCCAAAGGAGAATTCTTGACAAGGATGGTGTCTGGGGACCCAAGTCGAGTCCTTTTGGCGGACCTTTGCAGGCGCTCCTTCTCCAAAGCCTCGGACGAGCATCTTGGACTGCGGGACTGGGCTCGGGGAGCACCCGGCGGGTCGTAACCATCCAAGGACACCGCCTTTGAGGGTTTCTTCTTCTTCCTGGGTTCTCTCTAGGGAGACCCATTTTCTGAGGGCCCACGACGGGGCTCGGGCTCAGAAGGTTCCAGTCCAAGGTGTTGCGGCTTCAGACGAGGCCCTAGCCTTTGAAGGCACCGGGGACTCGGGGAAAAACTTATCATACCGCTGTTGGCGGCTCTTGAGGGCCATGCTGGCCATCCTTTTGCAGAGACCGCAGGCTGCTGGGTCGTGGTCTGGCCCGAGACAGCAGAGACAGCAGTCATGTGTATCTGTCAAAAACAATTTTTCAGCACCGATCACACTTTTTAAAGTCACTAGTAGCCATGGAGGAAAAAGGTACCCCTGCTTAGTTGAAGACTCACCAGGCTGCCAGTAGGAAAAAGAAAAATGGCACAATAACGCCAGAATAAAAGAACGATAAAACTATAAAAAGAGACCCTTACGTGATGCTGAGGCAGCGAGGTCGGGTGGCGGGAAGAGTACTGGTGTGATACTGGAGACAAGTATGAAATGCGGAGAGAAAAAAATCAACTTTTTCCAGGGATAAATGATACAAATGTCTGAAGGGCTCTGTGGAAAAAAGGAGATTGAGCAAGATGGCACCCTTGGGTGGGAAGAGAACCATGCATGTGTGGTGGCACTTCCAAAGGCTTTCTTTGAAAGCTGGGGGGGATGCTTCTGCAAGGGCTCCATCGGAGCTGACGTCACCCATAAGTGAGGACTGACTTCCTGCTTGTTACCGGAGAATTAGGAAGATTGCAGACTGGTTTAGATGGAGGGAGGAGACTACCTTTGGTAGGAAATGTGGATGGGTATAGAGAACCACCTTGTCATGATGGAACCTGGTATATGGAAGATCCGCCACCAGAGCCTGCAGTCCGCTGATGCAGCGGGCTGACTTGACAGTTATTAGGAAGATTACTTTCCAATTAGTAGTTGAGCGAGAACCACATTGAGGTCCCAGGCCACTGGAGACAGCTTAATGGGTGACTTGACCAACAGGAGACCCCGCATGAAGCCTATTACTAAGAAGTATGAGGAAATCAGCTGTCTACCCAATGGTTTGTGAGAGGCCGGAATAGCACTAAGATGAACTCTCACTGACTTAGTCTCAAGACCTGCCAAGGACAAGTAGAGGAGATACTGTAGAAGGAGAAATTAGACCTTATCTGCTATGTCTTTCCTTGAGTTCTCTCTGGGTCATTCCAGGACATTAGGGTAGTCAACCTCCTCCAGCAGATGAGGACTGAATACTGAAAGTCTTGCTGACAGCCTATCCAGCTCCCTCTGGTGTCAGAGAGTCGGTTTTCTATTGTCAAAGCAGCAGAACTATAACTATAAACTTGAAAAATAACAAATTTACTCTAAGCCTCTAGGAACCTTACTTATAACTTTAAGAAGCATTCTCTTCAGGGGGGCGGAGCCTGATGTCCAGCGGGTAGGACGCTTTGCGTTGAAGCTCCGGAGAGGCCTACTTAGAATCCTGACTTAATACCTATACAAACTTACTATTTTGCTCCGAGCTGACCGGGGTACCTCGGGGGGGATGGCGGCCCATAAACCAGCGCACTTGGACTTCGGGTCTCCTTCCTTTTCTCACGGAAAACGTTCCAAAACAGAGGTGTCCTCTCCACAGAAGATGGTCCCATTTCGTGAAAACCCCGCGATGCACCTGGAGATTTTGGAGGAAATACGCGGCGTGAAGGAATTGGTGCAGTCCAATGGAGAAGCGCTTCGAGCCATGCGAGAAGACTTTGGAGTACTCCAGGACCGACTTGAAAGTCTTTCATTACGGCAGGACAATATGGCGGGGGTCCTCGACTCGCACGAGGTGCGCTTGGGCAAACTGGATAAGGCTGAGCGCCAGATACAGAATCTTCAAAAGGAGTTAGAAGATAGTAATAATCGAGCCCGGCGCAACAATGTGAGGCTCCTCGGAATACCGGAGGGGGTGGAAGCAGGAGATATAAGAGAATTCTTGCTCAAAACTCTTCCCTCCTTGCTAAAGATCACTTTTCACAGAGAACTGGAAATCGATCGAGCACATCGTGTTCCTGCCCACATGGCGCCCAACCGTACGACCCCCCGGCCTATTATTTTCAGCTTGCTACGCTATCAACAAGTGGAACAAATTTTACATGTTGCCCGAGCGAATCATCATTTGGAATTTGAAGGCCGTAAGATCTCCTTCTTTCCTGATTTGGCAAAGCCTACCGCTGACCGTCGGAAGAAACTCCTTGCTTTTCGCCCTCGACTTCAACAGCTACAGGCTCGCTTTGGCCTGTTGTATCCGGCAAAGCTCCGGGTGACTCTCCACAACCAAACCAGGACGTTCGAAGATCCTGATCTACTATCAACATTTTTAGACTCCAAAGAAGCAGAGCAGATGCGCTAATCCCGAATCTTGGACTTTTATCTGCCGGCTCTATCCGCCATTTTGAAGGGCCCGATGTGGCGGTCATAGCCAAGTACAGAAATAGCCTGGACTTTCTTTCTTTCTCCATATGACTTTTGTTCTTTTGGTCTCCTATCCCTTCATGATATGTGCCTCGGTCGGATTCGGAGCACGCACAGTCCTACAGTTATGTGTTTTTTCAATTTCGGCCTTCTCTGGGGTTTCTCCCCGCAGACACATGGTCGCCAGTAATTTTGGGGTTTTGCTTCTCCTCTACCGTACTGCGGTTTTCTCTGTTAATGTGGGGCGCTTCATTGTATTGTATTAGCTTATTTTCTGTGTCATGTGTACAGCCAGATACAGTCAGTTTGAGGGACATAGTGAAATTATGTGTGCTATCATGCTCAGAATCTTAAATTTCCTGTATGGCCTTATGTAAAATCTTATCATTCGCCGTCAACGGCATTAATGGTCCACTCCAAGGAGGGTGGATGGGCCTGTGTGTACCTAGAGGTTGGAGATAGCGAATTCACGTGTATTTGCATTATGCCCCGGATGTGGACAACCCTGCTTACTATGCAAGTACTGCGCAGTTGGCCTTGGCCTCTCCTAGTGCTCCATTGATACTTGGTGGGGATTTTACTCAGTGTTCCCTCGATCTGATCTTCTCAAACACGGTCCTCGTTGGTTGGAAGCTCCAGTACCGAGTTGACCTGTGTGGCTAGATATAGAGGCGGGCCTTTGCATCCGATTCCTCTTACCTTTCTCCCTGGTATGACTCTCCCATTAGACTCCCACTATCCACCAATGCTTTTAGACACTTAGGTGCCTTTAATACTCTTATGTAATTTTTAGACTCCTGACCCTGGTCAGTGCAACTTCAACATTGCCTTCGGAGCACTAGAATACTCCCGCCATCGGCATTCCCTACATAAGATTGATCGGAGACTCTCCGATCTCTCGATAGTTTACCGGGTGTAGCATCTAATTTTATTAAATTTTATGTAATGCTATCCCTAGAGATACCCCTATAGCGCAGAAGGTGTGGGAGAGAGAACCACATGTGACTTTGACCTCGGAGCAATGGAGCCTTATCCGGAGTAGAGGGACATGGGTTCCCGATCCGCCTCATTTACTCAGAACCTCCTCTTTCTAGCCCACCGGTGTTTTATCACACTCCTCACAGCTTAGATAAATGGTACACTACTCAGGGCACTGGATGCTGGACACGTCCTGCGGCCACTGGTTCATTGCTTCCTGTTATGCCTGAATATCCCGCACTACAGTATCACTGGCGTCGGGTATGGGGTAGTATTTAGTCTATCTTGCACTCTAAGGAGCCCCTTTCTTGGAGGATAGTGGGACTTCGCCTAGTTGCGGGGATCCCCTCTCTCCCAAAACTGGCTTATCTCCTTTCGAACTTTATGCTTGGCATTGCTGTCTCCCTAATTAAGTAATACTGAACACTAGCTCCCACTTGAGCCCCAATGACTGGTGGAATCATGTCTATCCTTGCAGTAAATCTGAACAAATACCTCGACTGTTTCGCTTCCTCCATTCAGACTCCTTTTCATAGGTCTCAATGGATGATGCTCAATGACTATGTACATTTTGCTAAATGCTCTCATCTGACTGTCTAACTATGTATATGTCTCTGTTCCATGATTATGCTGTATTGTAGATACTCTTGATTGTTTGATATATAATCACTGTTAATTGGAAGCGCTCACATCCTGATCTAATCGGGTAGAGAAGAAGCATTGGGGTGGGGGGTAATGGGTTTACTTTTCCTTATTGTATACTTGTTTTGTCTCTTTAGGTGTGTTGTTTCTTTTGTTTGTTGCAAAATGAAAATAAATGTTTAAAAAAAAAAAAGAAGCATTCTCTTATATTTCATAGTAACATAGTAAATGACGGCAGATAAAGACCAGTATGGTCGGAGTAAGATGGCAGGAGTAGGTGCCACTCTGTGCAGGCCACCCCTCAGGCCACCCCTCCCCATGTCTTTGTTTAGGGTGAACCCGCCACTCCATGCAGGACACCCCTATTTGTTGAGAAGTTAGATGGTTCCGTTTATTTTGATTTTATTCTGTTGCTATAAATGGATCCATTGTGTCTGTCCCATGCCATTTCTTTCTTTTTGTATGACTCCGAAGAAGCCATCCTAACTCTAAAGGAACCTCCAAAATCCACTTCGACTATGCCATCCAATGTTCTCCAGCTCCAGCCACTAGTGCATTAACCAATTCTAGCTCTGAACTAATGGCCGAGGTCCTAGACTTGTGCATCACTCGCAGACGAACTGGGTGGGTCCTGGACTGGCCCGGAGAGAACTCAAGAAAAGACAATTAGCAGGTAAGGTTTAATGTCTCCTTCCTATTTGTCTCTCTGAGCCAGTCCAGTACATTAGGGCAGTACCAAAGCAGTACCTAAACTCAGGAGGGTCCTGCGAGCCCCACCACAATGGCCGAGGCCCCAACCTTCGCATCTCCCCTTGCTTGAACATCTAACCTATAGTGCTTCGCGAACGTATGAAGGGAAGACCATGTCGCCACTTGACAGATATCTACCGGCGGAACCAAATCAAACTCAGCCCAAGATGCTACCTAGCCCCTAGTAGAATGCGCTCTGAGCCCCTCTGGAGCCGACTTGCCTTTCGCTCCATAAGCTGCCCCTATCGCCTGTTTCACCCAGCAGGTGATAGAAGCCATGGACCACTAAAGAGGACGAACAACCTATCAGACCTGTTTCCTTGAGGTACCTAAGCAGCACGCGTCCTAAATCCAACCTCCTAAGCGACCGATCCACTTTACTCCCCTCTTGTCCAACAAAAGTGGGAAGAGAAACTGCTTGATTCATGTGAAAACCGGACACCACTTTAGAAAGAAAGGACGGTACCGGCTGTAACACCACTTTTTCCGGCGTAAACTGAATGTATGGCTCCATACACGAGAGTGCCTGCAGATCCGAAACTCTCCTTGTGGAACACAACGCTACTAGGAAGGCAGTCTTCCAGGATAACTCTCTCAGATTCCCTGCCGACCTTGACTCAAAAGGAGGCCCCGTCAAAAACTCTAGCACCAAGTTCAAGTCCCAAGGAGGCACTAGCTGCCTAACCGGAGGCTTAATATTCCTGGCTGCCCTAAGTAAATGTTGAACATCTGGGTGTGACGAGAGAGTGCCCCCCTGCACTCTTCCCCTATAACAAGCCAAAGCCGCCAAGTGCACCTTAAGAGTGCTGAAGGCTAGCCCCTTTTCTAGTCCCCTAATAAAAGAAAATATTTTTTCACTCAACGTGTAATCAAACTCTGGAATTTGTTACCGGAGGATGTAGTAAAGGCTGTTAGTGTAGCTGGGTTTAAAAAAGGTTTGGACAAGTTCCTGGAGGAAAGGTCCATAAACCATTATTAAGAAGGGAACCAGGATATCAATGCTTGAACCAATACAAGCATTGTGGTACCTGTGTCCCTTGGGGAAACTGCTAGGTACATATGACCTAGATTGGCCACTGTTGGAAACAGAATACTGGGCTTGATGGACCTTGGTCTGACCCAGTATGGCATATCTTATGTTCTTATGTTCTTATGTAACCTCGCGGAACAAGGCTTAACTTTATGCTCCTCACACCACGCTTCAAAAATGCGCCACACACAAACACACGCCAAGGACGTCGACCTTCTCCTGGACCTTAACATAGTGGCTATTACCGACACTGAGTATCTCCGATGTCGCAACCGTTCCCTTTCAAGAGCCAGGTCGTAAGCAAGAACCGATCCACCTGCGGCATTAACACGGGACCTTGGCTCAACAGATTGACTCGAGTGGGCAGCCTCCATGGAGGCACCACTAGAAGCTGCATCAGATCCGCATACCATGGCCGTCTGGGCCAATCCGGAGCAATGAGAATAACCTTCCCATTGTACCTCGTTATTCTCTGAATGACCCGCCATAACAGTGGCCATGGGGGAAACACGTAAAGCAGCTCTCTCGATGGCCAGGGTTGCACCAGGCCGTGAAGTCCTTCTGACATGTGCTCTCTGCGCCTGTTGTAAAACCAAGCTGCCTTGGTATTGGCCAGGCTGGCCATAAGATCCATGACTGGCTGACCCCATCATACTGTGATTTCATGAAAGACCGCCAAGTTCAGCTCCCATTCTCCGGGATCCAATACCTTTCGACTGAGATAGTCGGCCTGAATGTTGCCCTTTCCTGCTACATGTGCTGCAAAGATCGCTAAGAGATGGACCTCCGCCCACTGTAACAACCGTTGACTCTCTTCTAGCAACACCGCACTGCCTGTGCCTCCTTGCCTGTTGATGTAGGAAACCGTCACCAAATTTTTGGAGAACACTCGAACTGCTTGCCCTTTGAGCAGACCGACAAAATCTAGCAGAGCGAAACGCACCGCTCTCAGCTCTAAACGACTGATCGACCAACTACTCTCCTCTGCAGACCAGATCCTCTGCGTTATTTGTGACAATGAGCCTCCCAACTGGAAAGACTGGCGTCTGTTGTGAGCAACACCCATTCCGGGAGCTCCAGAGGTACGCCCACTTGAAGATGCGCCGGAACCAACCACCACTGCAGACTGTCGCACACTTCTCCCGGACATACCAGCCTCTGAGAAAGAGGATGATCCTGCGGAGACCATCTGGAAAGTAACGCTTGCTGAAGCGGACGCATATGAGCTCTGGCCCACGGAACCAGGTCCAAGGCCGCCGCCATTGAACCCAACAACTGTAAGTACCTCCAAGCCGTTGGAGCTTTCATTCGCAAGAACGCCGCTACCTGAGCCAAAATCTTCTGCACCCTGTCCATAGGAAGGAACACCGACCCTATCTCCATGTCGAATAAGGCCCCGAGATATGTCAACTGTTTCACCGGTTCTAAATGACTCTATCCAACCTAGCTGTTCCAGGAACTCCACCACCCGAGAGGTTGCTGCGATTGATTTCGATATAGACCCTGCTCGGATCAGCCAATCGTCCAGGTAGGGATGCACCTGAATTCCTTCCTTCCGCAGCGCCACTGCCGCCACCACCACCATTACTTTGGTGAAAGTCCTAGGCGCTGTAGCCAGTCCGAACGGCAATGCTCAGAACTGAAAATGACCCATGGGAACTGCAAAGCATAGAAACCTTTGATGATCCCTTCTGATTGGAATGTGCAGATAAGCTTCTGTTAGATCTATGGACGAAAGGACTTCCCCCAACTTTACCGCCTGGATAACCGATCTTAAGGTTTCCATCCGAAAATGAGGCACCCTCAAGCAGCGGTTCACGTGCTTGAGATCCAGAATTGGCCGAAAAGATCCTTCTTTTTTGGGGACTACAAAATAAATCAAGTATCGACCTAAGCTGTACTGGTCTCGAGGTACTGGCACCACTGCTTGAAGGCCCAACAAGCGCAGCAGCGTGTCGCTGACCGCTGTCCTCTTTGCTTGAGGGCCGCACGGGGACAACACAAAAGCTTCCGGCAGCAGGTGAGTGAACTCTAGCGCATAGCCCTCTTGGATAATCTCCAGTACCCACTGGTCCGTAGTTATGGCGGCCCAGGCGGAGAGAAATCCCTGCAAACGTCCTCCTATCGGAATCTCCGCCTGAACCAGCCGCCCTTCATTGCGGTTTCTTAGCAGAGTTCTGTTGGGCGTTAAAATAGCCCCTGCTGAACCCCCTGGCCCCTCAAAAAGACTGTCCTCTGGCCACAAAACGGCCTTGTTGATAAGGTGCAAAGCGAGGCCCTCGGAACCCGTGAAAATCTCTTCCTTGACCCTCTCTACATCGATCCCATCTTTGCCACTCTCGGTCTGTCCTCGGAAAGCCGACCCCCTCTGGAATCTCCTAAATCTTTCACAATTTTCTCCAATGCTTCTCCAAAAAGCAACTTGCCCTTGTCCTTAGGCTTCCCTAAGCTTACTGAGGTGAGACTTAGAAGACGCATCTGCCGCCCAATTTCTCAGCCAGAGAAATTGTCTAGCGGCAATCACTGACGCCACTGACTTCGCTGATATCCTTACCAAATCATAGAAGGCGTCTGCCAAATAAGCTGCCGCCGACTCCAGCTTCACTCATTCCAAGGAAGATTCCTCCTCCTTATCCGAGCCTGGTTCCCCTTGTAGCCAACGGATAGAGGCCCTTGACACATACGCCCCACAAACCGAAGCCTGCAGAGCTAGAGCACTGGAATCAAAGGCCTGCTTCAGAAGCGCCTCAAACCTATGATCGTGAAGATCCTTAAGGGCTGTACCCCCTTCTACCAGAATCGTCGTCTTCTTGGTGACAGCTGAAACTAGCGCATCCACCTTAGGCATTCGCAACAACTCCTTCTCCTCCTGGGGAACCGGGTAAAGACACGCAATGGCGCGACCCCCTCTCAGGGTAGCTTCAGGGCATTCCCACTCTGATTCTATCATCTGTTTAATTACCCTGTGCATTGGGAAACAGCACTGTTTTGTTTTAAATCCCTGCAACAAGGGATCCTCTAGTGGCTCCTGCTGAACCGCTGGGAGCACTATATTCAACGCTGCGAGAGACTGAGCGATCAAAACCCCCAGCTTCTCCTTCCTAAACACCCTGAATACATTCCGATCTTCGCCTGGCCCAATCTCACCTTCCTCCAAATCCCCTGGCCAGGAGTCCAAACCTGCCTCAGAAAAAATCTCTCCTTCTTCTGCCATCAAAGCCTGCCTCTAAACCTTTGACTTTAGTAGAGACCCCCTCCTCCGGGTCTGCCACCTTGGACTCCCCCTTCTGTGATTCTAACAGGCTGGGAGCAGACGGGTTGCCTAATGACTGAACCATCTTTAATACATAAGCATTATGCAGTGATAGTATAAATTCTACTGAAAACAATGAGTCCAAGGTTCCCTGCACTCCAGGAGATGGCTGCTGGACCAGCACCTCAGCAGGAGGTACTTTGTGAGACTTTGACTTTTTCTTTCCCGCTTTTGCCTGAAGCGCGGGAGGAACAGCAGGCTCAGCCAAAATGGCTGCCGTTCCTGCTTTTTTCAACGAGACTTGACGCCTCTCCACAACCTCCTCCGCAGAGAACTTGTGGTCCATAACCCCGTCTACACTTGATCCTAAAACCAAAAACTCAGATCGACGCCTACCGGCTCCCAACTAGCACGGCGATTCATAACCGGACATCACACTGCCGACGCCGATATCCCCGATCACTGACAAAGTGCTGCAAAACAACTCTGCAATGTGCTAAACACCCACGGCGGCAATCCTTAAACCCCCGCCGGCAAAACTAAGCCCCTGCCCCGCTGTTACCCTCCTACCTGAGAGAAACGCTTTGGAGCTCCTGCTCTCCGCTGCTAGTGGACACACGGAGATTGAAGCGATCGGAGGCAGGGAAGAGGATTCTGGGGCTCCCAGCTCCTTCCCCAAACCCCCTGAGGCAGGCTCTACCCCTTGTGCCGCTTAACACTTTCTGGCAGCTGAGGACCATCCCTTCCCTTCCCTTTTTTTTTTTTGTAGGTTGAAGAAAAAAACTTCCTTGTGCCTTACTGCTCTGCTAGGGCAACTGAGCAAAACTTTTTTTTTTTTTTACAAGTACTACTCTAATAGCCTATTTCCTATTCGTATCTCTTGGGAGCCTGACAGCCACACATCCTGTTCAGCTGCTGAGGACTGAAAGACTGACTCTCTGACACCAGAGGGAGCTGGATAGGCTGTCAGCAAGACTTTCAGTATTCAGCCCTCAGCTGCTGGAGGAGGTTGACTACCCTAATGTCCTGGACTGGACCGGAGAGACGAATAGGAAGTAGGGTGTGTCAAATTTAGATGCGCCATAATTTTAAAAAGCACTACTGAAAAAAATGGTACAATTTCATGTGGAAAAACAACTATCTTTAAATTTTGTGTAATATGTTATTTACCTACTTGTAATTTCTAGGAAATTATGCAAAAATACACAAATTACTGAAATATGTTTAAGTGCTCTGATAATAGTTTGTGTGTGTTTGCATTGCATATTAATGCATTTTCTGCCTAAATTATCAATTTATCTTACTTATTTCTGAGTAGGGGTTTATATGGTGAACTGGTTCAATATTAAAAATAAATAGCAATTGGATAAAAGGTCCCCTTTTCCAGCAGCAACAGTTGAAAGAACAGTGTGAAGAGGAAAGGAAGAGAGTGAGGCCGTCTGCTTGATATGGTTACAGCGAGTCTGTTGTACGGTGACGAGGAACAGGAGAGAGGAGATGCAGTGGAGAAGATACTGAAGATCAGAGGTGAAAGAGATGAGAAGACTCAGTTGGAGACAGCAGTGTGAGACCCAGGAAAACACCATCCATCAACAGTGAGGCATCTACACTCACCCAATTACTTGAATAAAACGCCGGAGTCTCTGAGCCTCCTCTTACCTGTACCATGACAACAGCAGAGATCAAGGCATTTCTGAGCAAGCCCAAGGTGGTTCCAGACTGTGTAAAAATGACAACTGAGGCTGCTGGTCATGTGTACAATCAGGAGAGGAGGGAACACTATATTAGGGGTCAGATGGTCAGCAGGGAGCTCATGAGCCGAAACAGAAGCAAAGAAGATATGGCTTCTTTGCTGGATTTTGTTAAACAACATAAAATTAACTGCATAAATGACATTTTAAAGACAATTATGTGGCTACAGGTGTTCAGACTATTTGCACGTTCAAATAAATATTACTTAATTTCCACATATTTCAACTGTAATTTGATGTAGGTAAGATTCACTTTAAGCAGTTCCTGAAGATAGCTTTGGCAGGCAAAGGGGTCAATGCCCTTTAGGGGAGCACCAGAAGGCAAACCTTTGCCACTTGAAGGCATAAGATCACTTGGTGGACTCCTTGCGTGATGCCCAAGAAGGGATCAAACTACAAATCTATCTAAAGTCCCCAGGCATAAAACATCCAGCACACAAGAAACATACCAACGCATCTTTTCCATTTATGGATCTACCTTATGGAATACCCTCCCAAGCAAATTGAGAGTTACAACAGACTAGAAGAAATTCAGAAAGAATCTTAAAACATACATCTTCCAAGAATCTTATGGGACAAACTGTGAAATTCCTTCCCTCACAGCCAAATGACCAAATACACTCGGAACCAGACCGAATGTTGCTGGAAATGTAAATAGTTAAATGTATTCAAACTAACCCTACGCTCTGTTCCCTTATTACCTCGATAGCAATAACTAACCACTGTTCTCATGTAATTAGTGCACATATTCCGCTTACTGTCCGATGCAGCTTATGTTCAGTTGTGTTTAATGTAAACTGCCTTGAAACTTCTGAAAGGCGGTATATAAAAAATGTTAAATAAATAACCAACAAGAGAGGGGCATGTGGCACCAAAGACCAGATAATGTTGAATAAGGCCGTCATGGCCAGCATTAAGCAAAGCAAAAATTGAATATAGGATCGATTATAAGAAAGTTCTGTTCTTGATTGACAAAGGGTTCCTGGAGTAACACACTGTATTTTCTAACTATATTTGTGCATCTGCCACTTGTTTACTTGAAGAGTTTTTTCTCTTGTTTTGCAAATTCTATTACTGTCTTCCCTGTGCATCCTTGTTGGTTTTCACTCATTCCTTCTAATGGTCGGAACGCTTGTTGAAGTTTGATGATGGAGATAGATTCTGGACGTTTACTCTCATATTTTTGCACTTTTTGCGTATTTGAATCTGAGGATGCAGTCAAGTAGGCCTGGAGGCCTATGACAGTAGCTCTGTATGTATAATCAATCTCTACGAGTCCTAGCTCTCCTCCAGCTCTAGGGATGTATAGTCTTGGCATACATTGATTCTTGTAAATCACTTCATGGGCATGGAGGAGTTTTCATGTTCACAAATCCAGTTTTTAAAGATCTTTAAGAGGCCAGTCCACAACCCCAAAGCTGTATGAAAGTACAGGAATTGCAGCTGATTGATAGCTTCTATTTTATTTTGTGATGTTAAAGCACTTTTCAATAATAATTTAATCTCCTCTAGCATTCTTTACTGATTTTTTTCTCTCAGTATTTTCTGCTTGAGTGTCATCCCTTCCTCCACTATGAGATATTTATATACACCTTCCTGTTCAAGGTCCTCGATGTCACAGCCTTCAGCCAGGGAGATGTTTTCTGTTTTGCTGAATTTTCCCTTAAAAAAAAAAAAAAAAAAAAAAAGTTGTTGACCCCATTTCTCAAGATCAAAGGTCATCCTGATGTCATCAGAAAAGCCTTTCACCACACGGAGTTGCTCTGTTAATCGTTGATCGCTGGAATTATAGAGCTTCAGATCACCTACAAATAATAAAAGATGTTGCTTCTGGGTTATTACCTTCTTTAGGATTCATGCTAAATCCATATCCCAAAGCGTTGATGAGCGTATTCATTGGATTAAGCACCACAAAAACAGAAGGGGCGATAGGGTATCCCCCTGAAATATTCCTCGCTGGATCCTGATGTTAGTAATGATATAAACCATCTTCAAATTTTAAAAAAGTGTGGTTTGCTACATTGTCATGGTGAACTTAATGTACTCTATCAAACCAGGATTTACTCTCACATGACCACTTCCGGTCTGTCTGCCAAGCCTTAATAACTCCTATTCTGGACTTTTGTAATCCTATCTACTACGGTCTTTCAAAACACTCACTTAAACCTCTTCAGATGGCTCAGAACACGGCAGCCAGAATTATTGCTGGCTCAGCATCTCAAGATCACATTACCCCTACTCTCAAAGAGCTCCACTGGCTTCCAATAAGCCAGCGCGTCAAATACAAGATGGTAATTAATATATTCAAGATCAGACATAAATGCTCTGCTTTTAGCCTTCATAATCTCTTACTCCAGAATAACAACAGGCCAAGACGAATAACTACATCAAACACCCTCAGCACCCCAAGTAGTTTCAGAAAAGCGTGTAAATAAATGTACTACACAAAGGGCAATTTCCTTATCGGCCCCACTTATATGGAACTCTCTCCCTCCCGATGTGCGATCCATGGATGATTTAAAGGAGTTCAGAAAACAACTGAAATTTGTACTCTTCACTGAGTACTATGGCACAGACATCTAACAGTCTCTATTATTATAGCCTGCATGTAACTTGTTTTACTGTAACAGTTCCTTGATGTTGTGTATCCCAATTTTACCTTCACTCTTTAGTTTAGTCAGTGTATGCCCCCCTGTCTCTGTTCTCCCTTCTTGTGTCTTGGTAACCGCTTTGATTTAAGGAAAAGGCGGTATAGAAAACCTGTTAAATAAATAAATAAATTTATTTTATATATTTCAAGACAATACGCTGTCAAAAGCTTTCTTATAATCAATCCTATAATCAATTTCTGCTTTTATTAGTGCTGGCCATGATGGCCTTATTCAACATTACCTGGTCTTTGATACCACATGCCCCTCTCTTGTTGCCCTTTTGCTCTATTGCCATGATGTTATTGGTCTGCTATGTGGAAGGGCTGGAGACCCTCTAGGAAGGAGTAAAAAAACAGGTGCAGGCTGTGCCTGAGCTGCTGGTTGAGGCTTACGAGCCTTGGGCTTTTTGGATTGGCAAGGGCCCTGCTGCAACTGCTGAGGCTGATAAGCAGCTGACGGTGGGTAGGAAGGATAATACCTCTTCTTTTTAGAATAGAAAGGTTTCTTGGGAAGAGCTTTCCTTTTGGAGGGGTCAGCCATTTACCTGTAAAGGCATGTGAGGGTGAGATCATCTGTCTCCATCTCCCCGGCCTTTTCTCTCCAACCTTTTCCAAAAAAGGTTTTCTCCCCTTACGTGGGATAATGGCCAGTTGTCCTGGACCCACTGTTCAAGATCTGATGCCTGTAACCAGGTCATCCTCCGAGCTTCAATGCAGACTGCTGAAGGTCTGCTTTTTGACTCAAAGGCATCAAAAGATGCCCTGACAGTAATTTTTTAAGTATTTTGACCCTGCCTGATGAGTGTCTGGAATGCACTCCACTTATCAGGAAGCATGGGGGCAAATTTATTATTTATTTATTTACAGTTTCTTTTATACCGTGCTATGAGACATCAGTGCGGTTTACAATGAACATAAAACTACACGTCTCAAAATTTGATCTGTGCTTACAATGAACAGGACAATAAACTGGGTATACATTAAACAGGTTTCATGAACAGTGAAAACAGAGAACGTGAGAACTATGTACAAAGCAACTATGTACAAAGCAACTAAATGCAGCTATATGTAGAGCTAAATGAATCTAGGTAATTTCTTGGTGAGAGGAGGTGCAAGGTGAGATTGCAGTTCTACGGATTAAGACTGTGGAGTGCATGGGTTTAATGTGTTGGCCTGGGGTGTGGAGGTGGGTCGGTATGGGAGGGTGTCCGAAACATCGTAGTGCTGCAAGAGCAGGTGATGCTTCAGTGCCTTCCTGAACTGGGAGAGGTCACTGACGGTTCTGATGCCTGATGGTAGGGCGTTCCAACATGATGGTGCAAAGTAAGAGAAGGCTCTGGATCTGGTGACTTGAGAGCATTTCGTGATTGCCTTAGGTAGTACAAGAGAGTTGGAGGCAGTCGATCTCCTTGCTCGATTAGGGGGTGTAATTGATATCAGGTCAGTGATAGTAGATGCGGAGTTGTTATTGATCGCTTTGTGAGTCATAGTTAGGATCTTGAAAGAGATCCTAGATTGTATAGGCAGCCAATGTAACTGTTTCAGTATTGGAGTGATGTGGGTTCTCTTGGAGGCTCCATAAAGGATTCTTGCAGCTGAGTTCATTGCCAATTGTAAGGGGTTAATCGTGCTCTTTGGTAGGCCATGTAGGATCGCATTGGCGTAGTCCAGGTGAGGCATTATTAAGGCCTGAAAGACTGATCGATAGTCATCTGGTTCTAGCAGCTGACGCAGATAACGAAGGGTCCGGATTTTATGATAGACAGATTTCGCTACGTTGCTGATATGAGCCTTTATATTGAGTTGTTGATCGAGCGTAACCCCTAGGTATCTCACTGTAGTCTTGCAGAGGAGTTCAGCGTCACGCACCTTGATGGACGTTGGTGAGGTAAATGCAGGGTTTCTGGTCACGAAGAGGACTTCTGTCTTTTTGAAATTTATCTTAAGCATTTGTGCATTTAGCCAGTCTGTGACCGCGTCAAAGCACGTGATTAGTGGGGAGAGGTCCAGGAGTTCTGTCGAGAATGGCATATACATCAGGATATCATCAGCATAGACCAGGCAGTTGATGTTAAAAGAGTGGATGAGGTCACAGATAGGCTGCATATAAACGTTGAACAGTAAGGCAGAAAGGGAGGAGCCTTGTGGCACACCTTTAGTTTGAGGGAAGGGGTCAGAGGTTGAAGATCCAGAACGAACATGTTGCCAACGGTCTCTGAGGTATGAAGAGCACCAAGACAGGGCTGATCCATGAACTCTCTTCTCTCTAAGACGTGACAGGAGTACTTCATGATCGACAGTGTCAAACGCAGCGGCAATGTCCATGAAGATTAAAGCAAAACCTTGCCTGACGTTGTCTAGGCCTATGGTTAGAGCATTAAACAGGGATGTCAGTAGTGTTTCAACACCATGTGATTCACGAAATCCATGCTGACATGGGTGCAAGGGTGCATTGGAATCTAAATAATCTTGTAATTGACATTGGGTAATCTTTTCGATGATTTTCGAAAGGAGAGGAATGCTGGAGATGGGTCTGTAGGATTCCATCAAGGAGGGGTCTGATGGAGGTCTGCTTCAGAGTGTGAGGGAAGGTCCCAGTAGAGAACGATACATCTATCATGTTAGCTAGAAATGGGCTGAGATCCGCCCGTAGTGACTTTATCCAGGAAGCTGGACAGGGGTCGGAAGGTGATGTTGTGGAGTTTATTTTTAAGATGGTGTCTTGAATGACTCTGTCATTTGGGGTGGAGAAGGATGAAAGAGTGTGTTGAGTCTCACCTGAGAATTGGCTAGGTGAGGGTAGAGGGACAGTGTAGGGAGTGTTGGCTGAAGTAAGGGGCTTAGAGGTTAGAGCGAGCTGATTACTTTTGCTTCGTAAGTAGTTGGCATATTCCTGAGGGTCTAGGTGGGGCAGTGCACCCTGAGAGGGTTCCTTTGCTAAGGTTTTCACAATGTGGAAGAGCTCGTGAGGTTTGTTGAGGGAGCACTGTAGTCTGCCTGCGTAATATTGCTTCATACTGGAAGATACGGATGAGCGATGTCTTGTTAATTGTGCTTTGAATGCATCATGGTTTTCGGCTGTTCTTGATCGTCGCCACCGTCTTTCTAGTTGTCTGAGGAGGAGGAGTGATTTTCGTAGCTCTGGGGAGTACCATGGTGCATTCTTTTTCTTATGAGGTGCCTTGATTGAGGTAGGAGAGTGGATCACAGCATCTAGGCAGGAGTTCCAAGAATCGACCATGTCATCAAGGCTTTTTTCAGGAGGGCAAAGTAAGTTCTGGGTCCTCTTTAGGATGTCCTCTCTGTTAAAAGGGTGAAAGCGTCTAAAGTGTTCTGGGGAGGGTGCATCTACTGGTAATGTCTTGGAAGAGCTAGAACATATTGGCATCTGGAATAGGATCAGGAGATGATCAGACCATGGTACTCCAGATTCCAGGTGACATCCTTTAGAAACATGTCCATATATAGCATACAGGAGTTTATCCTACAGGCCATCATGCATGCCTGAAAGCAATGATGACCAAAGGCATTAAGTGTACTCGAGTCTCTACCTGGAGGCATGGAAGGGTGATTTTTTTAACTCTTTAATCTGCACATTGCTGATTCCACCACCATTGAGTGGAGTGGGAGCTGAGGCTTCTGGAAGCCTGGACACTCTGGTACATGGTATCGAGCCTCTTGCTGATAGGCGGAACCATGAGAGGAGTCTCCCACTTGAGGAACATAAGATCTTGTAAGATGCAATGCACAGGTAAAGTAGCAGCCTCCCTGGGTGTGGGAGGGTATTGGAGTCTCCAAGGCTACCGTAGGCTACTGTCCTGCTGCCATATCACAGATGAAGTCCTGAAAAGACATATCTTGTGGTGGGGACCCACAATGCTCATGTGGAGGGGATGGGTCTGAAGGAATGTCTGGTAGTTCCTGGAAATCCAGTGATCCCTCATTAGAATCGGAAGAACTGGAATCAGAGCCTGACGAAAAGTCTTACTATTGACAGTCTTGTGTTTGACCTCGATGCTTCGTTGACGTTGAGGGTTGATGTCAATACCAATGCTGAGAGGTATCAGCATTGGGAGCTATGTTAGTCTTAGCCTGTTGGGTACCGGTGGTACCAGTTGGTTCCAAAGGAGGCATCGGGAGCTCCAATGATGAAGGTTCAAGGGCCAGCGTCAGGGCCAATACACTTGCTGTAGGCAGGGTGCTGAAGACTGCACTGCTGGAGCTGTCGATACTGTGTGTACAGAGGCTGCCAGGAGTGCGGCCAAACCTCAAGAGCTAGCCATCCAGGGAGATGGCCAATGTCTGGGTGGAATCACCAATGGAGCTTTGAGCCACCATCACAGAGCATGGAAACGGTTGATCTCCAGAGGTCGATTCCTTCAGCTCGGGCTGCTTGGCTGGCTGGTCTGCATAGGAAGCACCCCTAGGGGAGTCTTGATTGTTATGCTGTGACTTTCCTCTGGCCTCAGAATCGGTCTTCGATGCCGATGCTGGTGACTTTTTCAAAGTCAGAGACTTCCTTTTATGTTTGGACTTGGAAAAAAAGCAAGACCCATGAGAGGAGGCCGATGTTCTCAATGATGTGGAAGCCACTGAAATCAAGTCCAGGGTGAACAGCGATCCATACTGTCTAGCTCTTTTCTTTGTGTCAACAAATAACAAGGAGAGGCCTAAAGGACAAGAATCTGGTAAATGGTCAGGGCCCAAACATTATAAACACCAGTCATGTTTATCTGTGACTGATATGATACCGGCATATTTGGTACATTTCTTAAAACCACTAATTGCTTTTTACATTTAAAAAAAATATTGCTCAAATTGAAGATGAAATGGAGACCTAAAGGTTTAGTTAGTGATAAAATCAGCTGGAAAAGAAAGAAAAGAAATAGAAAATTTTAGAACTTAAAAAGAAAAATTTATCGCAACCAGTGTTGATTTTGATGGAACCAGTGTCGACGGAAAGGCAAAGCATGGTATTACACCAAAAAAGAAAAGTTTTTCAGTGGTGACAGGATTTAGCAACCTTACGGCTCAGCGGAAAACGAAGAACCGAGGAGAGGAGTTGGGAAAGAGGGAAAGCAGTCGCACAGGCACTGTGGAGTGCTCCCAAAGGCTTTCCTATTGGACGCTGGAGAACATTCCCACGCAGGCTCCATTGGCCATCACCCATATGCAAAGACTGCATTTCCTGCTTGTTCCTGGAGATACGTATTATAGCAATGCCTGGTTTGTCCAAAGCAGCGATATACATATGTGACCATCCTTGTGTGTAAGAACAGATACCAGATGCTCAAGAGCTAAATCAGGGCTCAACTAATCCTGGGCACCAGGTCGACACAGTGCCTAGAAATTGTACCCTAGCACCCTGAAAGGTTGGTTTCTTTGGTTTTCTATTTAAGCCCCCCTGCTGACAAAAGCCGAGCTTCTCTTTCCACTGCGACTTGCTCTCTCCAAAGGAGCTTGAGCTGCATGATGGAGGCTTGAAATCACAAGATCAGCCAAATTTCCTTCACTGCACAGCTCAAGCTCCTTTGTCTTTTTCTGCCATCATTTATCATGTCAGAATGGATAAACCTTACCATCCTTAATTGCTCTCAAAATCTATGTCTCTCTCCCCAAATACTGATCGTGTGTAGAATGCATTTAACCTAAGACCCTTTTGAAAGCACTAAGATCACACTATATACAGATTTCAGTATTCACAATTCCAAAGCATCTGCTGTATGAAAAGTAACTTTGTATCATCATTGTCAGTCTGTGCCAGAAAGGGAAGAATGTTTTTATGTACCTTGCTAATCTTCACCATATCCAGCTCCTTCTGCAAGCGAGCAAGCGTGGCATCATCAAAACCACTGGAACACTTGGTCACTGTACACCACTTATGACTGATGGGATCATAACAGCCCATGAGGAAGACTGACATCATGCCACCTACAAATGGGAAAAAGTGAGCTAATAGGCAAGTAGACAAAAAAAAAGGCGGGGAAACTCTTGTATGCTTATTTGACACTAACAGTTTGCATGTTTACGCTAATACTCTTTCACTGTTAGCCAACATATTCAAAATTCTGTAAAGAAAATATTTGCACAGTATGGGGAGTATACTTTAAATGGTAAAAAGTATGCACAATTTCATTATTAACACATATATGTGGCCACGTACATATTCTAATGGCTTCTTATAAAATTGCACCCAGTATAAAAGTATGCACATTGAGTTGATGGTGTCTACTTTGCCAGTGGGAGGAGCACAGGAGCAGAATATCGATTTTAAAATGCTGTAATTTTTATGCATACTTGCAAAATGTAGACATGGTCATTTACACAAGCTCGCAGGACTCGTCTATGTGATTATGTCTTCTCTGCTACATATGCTAGTATTTTAAAAAGACATGTAGGTGTCTAGTTGTCTTTATAAAATAGGCTTAACATTGGCACCTTAAATGACATTTTAAGTAGGCACCCCTTTAAAAAATGATCCTCCAGGTGCTTTTCTTTATCCTGGCGATGCATAAAGTGACATTTTACATAGGAACATACAGTGGGTGTGCAAAAGTCTGGAATCACTTGTAAATTTGACATTTTTTCAACTTCATGACCTTGTATCTTAATTTCTTTTTCCTCCCAGTGGCTTTTTCTGTGTATCTCATGATAAGTGATAGATTTGGCTATTAGGGTCAACTTTTAGTATTGGTTTGGCCCTTATTTTCTGAGTTTGTTCCCCATAGTTGTCCTGTTGATAGATTTTCATTGGCCAACGATATATTATTGTAAGTATGCTTTAAAATATTATGAGCGCACGCCAGGTTTCCTTCAAATTAATGTATGCGGCCTTGAAAAAGGCTGTTTTTATGTGTCAGTGATGGCTCAGTATTTGATAGGCCGCCCTTTGTTCTTGATCACCTGACTGCACCTTGTCGGCATTGAATGAATCAGTCTGACAAGGTGATCGTTGGTGACAACGCGGTTCCAAGCAGCAATGAGTGACTCAATCAGCTCACGATTTGATGTCGGATGCCTTTTGGATATTTCCAAGGCCACCTTGTGCCACAGGTTCTTGATTGGATTCAGATCTGAGACTGGGCAGGCCAGTCCATTGACTTGATGTTGTTCCGCTGCTTCCAGCTGATCACCTGTCTGGAGTGATGGCAGGGTGCATTGTCATCTTGGAACAGGAACTGGCCAGGAAACAGCTGGTGTGCTGATGGCATCATGCACTTTTGCAGTATGGTGATGTATATGGCCCCATTGACCATTCCATCGATGATGTGAAGACGTCTAACGCCACTGGTAGCCATGCAGCCTCAGACCATGACCTTCAACAGATGCTTCACAGTGAGGTTGACACACTCAGGCTTGAATTCCTCTCCAGGAAATCTCCTCACATAGATGTGGGCAAGGTTACCAAACAGGCAGAAGGTACTTTCATCGCTGAATAGCACCTTTTCCCACATTTCAGTCGACCAGGTTGAGTGCTTTCTCGCCCACACGATCCGTTTCTCGCCCACACGGACCCTAAAGTTACTGCTTGGGTTAGAAATTGGTTGGGTGGGAGGCGACAAAGAGTACAAGTAAATGGAGCTCACTCTGAGGAGAAGGATGTTACCAGTGGTGTGCCCCAGGGATCTGTCCTTGGTCCTATTCTTTTTAACATCTTTTCTAGTGATATAGCGGAAGGGCTGTCGGGTAAGGTTTGCCTCTTTGCGGATGATACCCAAATCCGCAATAGAGTAGACACACAGGAAGGTGTAGATAACATGAGGAGGGATCTAGCTAAGCTTGAAGAATGGTCTAGAATTTGGCAGCTGGGATTTAATGTTAAAAAATGTAAGGTCATGCATTTGGGCTGCAGCAATCCAAGGGAGCAATACAGTATAGGAGGTGAAGTACTTTTGTCCACTAAAGAAGAGCGGGACCTAGGCGTGGTTGTGTCTGATGATCTTAAAGTAGCTAAACAGGTAGAAAAGGTGACAGCAAAAGCTAGAAGGATGCTTGGGTGCATACGGAGAGGAATGGCTAGCAGAAAAATAATGCCTCTGTATAAGTCTTTGGTGCGACCTCATTTGGAGTATGGTGTGCAGTTCTGGAGACCACACCTTCAAAAGGATGTGAACAGGATGGAGTCGGTGCAGAGGGTGGCTACTAAAATGATTAATGGGCTTCATTATAAAGCATATGAGAACAGACTTAAGGATCTTAATATGTACACCTTAGAGAAAAGGCGGGATAGAGGTGATATGATTGAGATGTTTAAATACCTCCGTGGCATAAATGTTCAGGGAATGTACTGGGTCAAGCATTGATATCCTGGGTCCCTACTTAATAATGGGTATATGGACTTTTCCTCCAGGAACTTGTCCAAACCTTTTTTAAACCCAGCTACACGAACAGCCTTTACTACATCCTCCGGTAACAAATTCCAGAGTTTGATTACACGTTGAGTGAAAAAATATTTTCTTTTCTTAGTCTTAAATAGTTTACCCTGTAGCTTCATTGCATGTCCCCCTAGTCTTTCTATATTCTGATAATGTAAACAATTGATCTAAGTTTACCCATTCCACTCTGTTCATTAATTTACCTGTAACAGGTGATCTCTGGGAACAGCAGGAATAAGTCTTCACATATGGGTACGTCGGTACTGACGGAGCCTGCGCGGGAACGCTCCCCAGCGTCCCAAAAAAGGAAAGCTTTTGGGAGCATCCCACAGCACCTGCGCGCTGCCTTCCCGCCTTTCCTAACCGCCTCTCTCCAGTTCGAGTTTTAAAGCTGAGACAAAGAGAGAGAGAGGAAAGGAAAGATAGATAGATAGATACAACTCCTAGGGGAGATGGGTGGGTTGTGAAGACTTATTCCTGCTGTTCCCAGAGATCATCTGTTACAGGTAAGTAACTGTGCTATCTCCAGGAACAAGCAGGAATGAGTCTTCACATATGGGGACTCCCCAGCTAGAAATGCCCGGGAGATCCACAAGGTTGTGAGACCCTGAGAAGGGCTCTACCTCCTCCCATGGATCTCAGGCATCCAACGAGGGATGGAGGGTAGGAGTTGATTAAGTAAGGAACAGGTGTTTGAGAACAGCCTGACCAAACAAGGCATCCTGGCGGGAGTCCTTGTCCAAGCAGTAATGGGCTGTGAAGGTATGAACCGAGGCCCAGGTGGCCGCTCGACAGATCTGGTCGATGGACACAGAATTTAGATGAGCCATAGAGGTTGCCATGGCCCTCACATTGTGAGCTGTGACATGGCCCTCCAGAGAAAGGTTCTTACTCTGGTAGGCGAAAGAAATACACTGAGCAATCAAATTTGACAGTGTTCTCTTAGAGACTGGAAGTCCCAAATGAGAGGGATCAAAGGCAACAAAGAGTTGAGAAGACTTTCTATGTTGCTGTGTCCTTTGCAAGTAAAAGGCAAGAGCCCTCTTACAATCCAGGGTATGAAGATTTCTCTCTGCACTTGTTGCATGAGGACCTGGAAAAAAGACAGGTAAATATACCTCTTGGTTAAGATGAAAAGGTGAGGGAGGGCGGAGCTAGCCACTGAACAGAATGGACGCCTGAATTTTTGCTCCCGTTGCTGCCCAAGAATCCTGAACATATCTCGGCTTTAAATTCCAACCTGTACCCCCTTCCTACATCAATAACATTGTAATATCGCTGGATGGCGTCCCTGAAGCCTGCCCGGCTGGAATTTCAGCAGGGATCCGGCTCAGCAGCGAAACGATCTAAACCAGAAGTAGGTTCCCCACAGAAAATGGCCGCGGGAGAGAAGGAGGGAGTGACTGCCGGTGGCCTACGCGAAGTGTTGCAAGAATTGCAATGCGTTAAAGAAATGATTGCAGCTAATTCTAGTTCACTGAATATGATCCAAGAAGACTTACTGGAGGTAAAAGAGAAACTCCTTACTATCACCACTCGACTTAGCGCAGTTGAATTGCAAACCCAAAAGCATGGCGCTGCATTAGAGCAGTTGGGCCCTCTGGTCAAACGAGTCCGGCACATAGAAAGTCAGATTGAAGACCAAAACAACCGTGCCCGTAGAAATAATATCCGACTAGTTGGAGTCCCTGAAGGCGCCGAAGGCACCGATCCGATTGGATTTCTGGAAAAAATCATTCCGGAGATGCTGCAGCTTGTCTTTGCAAGGCCTTTTGAGCTGGAGCGGGCCCACCGAATCCCCACACACAAAGCTGAAAATACCCAATACCCACGCCCTCTCATTATGAAGGTACTGAGATACCCACAGGTCCTACAGATTTTTCAAGCTGCACGGAAAGCTGGATCGCTACAAATTCAAGGACACAAAGTGGCACTCTATCCAAATTTGAGCAAGCAGACGGTAGATCGGAGGAAAGCGCTGCTGGCCTGTAGACCCATGCTACAAAGTGCACAGGCAAGGTACGGGCTATACTACCCAGGAACCATGCGGGTCACGCTGCATAATGAAACGAGGAATTTTGTTGAAGCTGAAAAATTGAAATCTTTCCTCCAAGAAAAATGTGGCATGGAAACCTGAGGTCGTAATTATGGTCTCTCTCGCTGCGGTGAGAACCTAACATACATTCAGGGGGTGCGGCCGTGCGTTCTTGCAAACTTTAGAACGCCTTTAAGCCTTGCTAAACACCACATTGACTGCATTGTTGTTGTCCTAATTAGATTAATAGCCAGATATTTAGTTTGAAATGTATGGGTGGCAATGGGAGGTCGGGGTTGGTTACTGTTTAAGTGGATTGTGTTCACCTTAGCGATATTATGTTTGCCAGCTGTACAGTTATCTGTATCAGTCCAGTCCGGTGCAAAGCCCTCCACATACACGAAAAGTGCAAATGCACAGCAGACCTATCCAATGGATAGCTTCACCTATCGGATAGCTCATCCCAGTACTGATGTCTGGTGACCTCCTAATACTCTCCTTGAATGTAAAAGGTATTACTGGCCCTGTCAAACGAAAGAAGATCCTAGCGTACTGTCAGCAAAAAAAAGCGGATATTGCCCTCTTACAAGAGACACATTTATCAGATACCGAATTCCGTAAAGTAACCTCTAAATATTTTCAGGTGGCGGCCTTGGCCTCTGCCGCACAACGCAAAGGGGGGGTTATAATATTAGTACGCAAATTCCTTCAATCCGCCATTACCGACACACAGACTGATCCGCTGGGTCGATGGGCCAGAGTGACTATGAAAATAAATCAACAGCTTTATACATTCTTTAAATATCTACGCACCCAATCTGGACGACCCTAACTTTTTTAAACTGATAGCTAAAGAAGTTACAACCGCAGCTCACACCAATATCATCTTAGGGGGCGATTTTAATGTCATTTTGGATCCACTGTTAGATCGCACACCATATCGAGCCATAGACAAAGTCAATTCACAGGCGATTCTCAAAGGAATCATAGCAGAGCTCCATTTGGTAGATCCATGGCGACTACTTCATCCCCAAGAAAGAGACTACACATTTTACTCTATCCCACATAACACCCAAACAAGGATCGACTTCTTCCTACTGTCCACAGAACTGATGCACCAAGTGCTGGCCGCAGAGATATATGCTGCAACAGTATCGGATCATGCCGCTATCTCCCTAATGCTGGATACCAACTGTACACATCACGTTCCACCTAGATGGACATTTGATAAATCCCTACTAACAGATGACTCCCTTATACATCTGCTGTCGGGGGAAATTGAGACCTATTTTAAGTATAACACACCCGCTGATACCTCCATTTGGAGCTGGTGGGAAGGTTTTAAAGCGACAATGCGAGCTCACATTACCACTTATACCATTAGGCGGCGTAAAGCCAGGAAAAAAGAAAAAGATGAGCTGGAACTCCAAATAAAAGCCGGGGAAAGGCTGCTTGCCAAAAGGGCCGACTCAATGATATTGATTAGACTCCAGAAATTGAGATACCAATACAATGCTATCCTCAACAAAGAAGCACTGAGTAGCGTTCAGCTACAACGTAGTACATACTACTATGAAAGCAACCGCTCTGGATCCCTGTTAGCTCGGCAACTTAAACCACAGACCTGCAAGACCTCTATAGCTGCGATGCAAGATAAAACCGGGGGCCTTCTGTTAAGATCTGACAAAATACTAGACCGCTGTAAGGAATTCTATGAGGAACTGTACCGATCGGATACCCAATGTAGTGACAAAGCCTTTGACGATTTTGTCTCCAATATAGCAGGACCCACACTGACCAGTCACCAAAGCCGGACGCTGGAACAAGAGATCTCTGTAACCGAAATACAAGATGCGATCAAGCAGATGGCTCGTGGCAAAGCCGCTGGTCCAGATGGCATCCCACTGGAATTTTATAATAAATATCATACTCAATTGGCTCCCATGCTACAGATCTACTACAGTGGCCTACACGATGAATCCCCAGAGGTTGGTGCCTTAGCAGAGGCCGTGGTGGTAATTCACCCGAAGCCGGGCAGGGATCCTCAAAAGATAGAGAACTACAGACCCATTTCACTCCTAAACTCTGATTATAAGATCTATGCTAAAGTGCTTGCTAACCGATTAGGACGGATCTTAAAAGATTTGATACATGAAGATCAATGTGGATTTATACAAAACAGATCCACTACAGATAATGGGAGATTACTGACATCTGCCAAGACTATGGCCGAGCCCCTGATAGGGCTAGCATTGGATGCCGAAAAGGCCTTCGACCGACTGGAATGGTCCTTTCTATTTCGATCCCTGCGGTGGTTTGGGATAGGAGAGAAGTTCCCAGAAAACATTGAATTGTTATATGCCAAACCCACAGCTCGAATAGCGGTTAACTCCCACCTCTCAGCCCCCTTTCAGTTGCAAAGAGGAACCAGACAGGGCTGCCCTCTGTCTCCGATGCTCTTTAATTTAGCCCTGGAACCCTTGCTAATAGCGATCCGACAGAAGGAAAGCATAAAAGGAATTGAGTTAGCTGATGGTCCCTGTAAGTTGTCCGCATAGGCAGATGACCTGCTCATTTTCCTGCAACCATCAGACCTTCCTGAAACAATGCAGCTCATAGATGCTTATTCCGCGATATCCGGATATAAAGTAAATCTGAATAAAACAACCATCATTCCACTGAATGATCAGGTCAGCGAAGAAACGGCGCGTGGATACCCCTTTCAATATGAGAAGTCATCCTTTAGATATCTGGGAGTGACCTATGGTACCACTTTGGAGGAGACTATAGCAATCAACACTAGGACGTGTCAAGAAATCGTACATGATAATGTCTGCAGGTGGACCCCCCTACACTTGAGCTGGTGGGGCAGGCTAGAGACGATCAAAATGATGTTGGTACCTAAACTCAGCTATATATTAAGTATGATCCCCTTGCGATTCCCGCCAGCTTTCTATAAGAAAATAAATAGTCAGCTGATAGCTTTCTTATGGAACAACCGAGTACCTAGAATAGCCGCCTGGAAATTGAAGTTGCCCAGTGCACAAGGAGGTGTACATTTCCCAGATCTCGGTTGGCTTCACACCGCCTCTATCCTGAAACAAGGTGCTCAATGGGTCGACACCGAAGACATGGATAAAGGACCTAGATGGTTGAAGGTGGAGCGTGCTATACATTCACCCCTACCTGCACGGCTGATGGTTGGCACAGTGGTAGACCCGACTACACCACATAATGCTATTATACGGGAAACACAGCTTGCCTGTCGACTATTGGCATCATGTATCGATGGAGGTGAAGACTTCGCCGCAGATATGCCCTTGTGGCTGAACCCCCGTTTTATCATCGGAGGGAAGCCTGTCTTATGGAAAAAATGGGTGGAACAGGATCTTATAACCATCGGATAACTAATCAGTGGAAATGCTTTTAAAACCTTTGACAGATTAAGAACGGAATTTGGATTGCCTAATGCATGCTATTTCCAATGGTGCCAGCTTCGACACTGCTTGAGCAAAGCGGGTGTGTCCCCAGTTTTGATACACACCGGATGGCCACTGCAACAGAAACTCCAAGAATTGCAAACAGATACTAAAGCTGTTTCGAGATGTGTAGCGATTCTTCGTTCCAAAAGTGACAAGATATGCACTAAGATACAGTCAGTGTGGGCTACCGAAATCGGTGACGACATAACTCCAGAGAGTTGGGACACTTTTTGGGGGACTCAAATACGTGTCACAAGAGCTGCGTCTCTCACACAATCTATGTACTTTATAGCACATCGGGCGCATATTACACCGGTTAAGAAAATGAAATGGACACTGCAGGAGGGAAATCGATGTTGGTCCTGTAACATGGAAATTGGGACACTGGCGCATATGTTGTTCTATTGTAAATCCCTGGAAATATATTGGAACAGAGTATGGGAACGCATATCGCAAATCCTCGACCTACAAACTCCTATCACTTATCGGATAGTAATATATAAATCCATAGCTCTGGAACCTACTTTGATGAAATGGGATAGTAAACTACTGGACCTAATACTCGGGATAGCGCTTAAAATAGTCCTAATACACTGGAAGAATCTTGACAAAGCTTGTTTTGAGCATTGGTGGAGTCTCTTAATCCTACACAAGATCTACGAAGAGCTCTATATAGCCAAAAACCCATGGTCTGGTAAACTAAGTAAGAAATGGACAGCTCTGCAAAATTATGTTTAGTGGAGGCGATTGGTGGAGTCTACCATGTGGAATGGTATCTGCTGTAACCATATCGAGCGAAGGGGGGGGGGGCGGCGTGCTGGCATGGACTGATACTGGTTCTTGTTAAAGTTATTGTACTGTCTTGTTAAAGTTATTGTATTGTTTTGCTACTTTGATCAATAGCATCTGCTTGTATCCTTCTATGTGAACGACTGTTTATATTGTTGCTTTATGTGTTCAAAATGAATAAAAAATATAATTACAAAAAAAAAAAAAAAAAGATGAAAAGGTGAGACCACTTTAGACACAAAGTGTGGATTGGTCCTAAGGACTACCTTATCATGATGGAACCTTGTATAAGGTGGATAAGCCACTAAGGCTTGCAGTTCACTGATGCGGCGAGCTGAGGTGACTGCAATAAGAAAGATAACCTTCCAGGAAAGAAATTTCAAGGAGGTAGTGGCTAAGGGTTCAAAGGGTGGCTTCATGAGCTGACCAAGAACCAGATTCAAGTCCCATGCCACTGGAGGTGGTCTAATGGGAGGTTTAGTTAAAAGAAGGCCTCTCGTGAATCTTGCAATAAGAGGATGAGAGGAAACAGGTTGTCCATTGAGAGGCTTGAGAGATGCTGCAATAGCACTCAAATGGACTCTTACTGAATTCGTCTTGAGGCCTGCATGGGAAAGATGCAGGAGATACTCTAGTAAGGAATTCAAAGGTATTGCTAGAGGATTAATACCCTTTCTCAGCACACCAAATGGTAAACCTTTTCCATTTGAAAGCATAGGAACGTCTGGTAGAAGGCTTTCTGGAAGCATGAAGGATGTCCCTTACTTGCTGAGAAAGATGCCAATCTTGAAGGTCTAAGCCTTCAGCAACCAAGCCCTGAGATGGAGAGATTGGGGGTTTGGGTGCCACAACGTTCTCTCCTCCTGAGACAGGAGATCTGGAGCAGACCCTAAGTCCAGGGAGGGAGCTTGGGAAAGATGCAGAAGTAGAGGGTACCACACTTGGCGTGGCCAACGTGGAGCTATGAGGATCATAGTCCCTCGATCTCTCTGAAGCTTGAACAGGGTCTTGGGAATTAGGGGGGATGGGTGGAAAGGCATACAGGAAGTCTTGACCCCAATGAAGGAGGAAGGCATCCTTGGCCTGAACTCCCTGACACGGAATTCTGGAACAGAATCGGGGAAGTTTGGCATTCCACGGACTTGCGAAGAGATCTATGTCTGGGGTTCCCCAAATTCGAAAGATTCTGACTATCTGATCCATATGAAGGGACCATTCGTGTAGAAGCAGAATTCGACAGTCTGTCTGCCCAAGAGTTTTGAACTCCTGGAAGGTATACTGCCAGAAGATGAATTTGATGCTCTCTGGCGAAGGCCCACAATCTCAGAGCTTCGTTGCAAAGCGACAGAGAGCCAGTTCCTCCCTGCTTGTTCACATAGAACATGGCTACTTGGTTGTCCGTGTGAATGAGAACTGTCTTGTAGCTGAGCAGGGTATGGAAGACTCTGAGAGCCAAGAAGATTGCTCTGAGCTCTAAGAGGTTGATATGTAGAGAGGTCTCCTGTGGGGACCAAATGCCCTGGGTGGAGAGGTCTTGAAGATGAGCTCCCCAACCCTTTGGAGAGGCATTTGTTGTAAGGATTGCTTGGGGTAACAACTGTTGGAAGGGGGACCCCAGCAACAGATTTTGAGTGGACTTCCACCACTGGGGGAGGAGTAGCCTAGTGGTTGGGACAAGGTACTTCAGGCCGGAAGGTCGGGGGTTCAAATCCCACTAGAGGACAGCAACCTTGGGCCGGAAGGACTGGGGTTTCTAGTCCCACAGATGCTCCTTGTGGTCTTGGGCAAGCCACTTAACCCTCCACTGCCCATGTTCCCTGTAAGTATTAGTGTATGTGTCTCATATCCCCACGTGTTAAATGTATCCCCAATTGTGTTGTGACCGCTTTGATTGAAGGATAAAGCGGTATACAAAAACTGTCTAAATAAATAAATAAATAAAAGAGGCGCCTGGAGGTTGCTATTTTGTCTGACAGACTTCCAGATGCCTGGGTCCACTGGGTGGACAAAGTCCATTGAGCTGCCCTCATGTGAAGACGAGCATAAAGGACCACATGCACAGTGGATGCCATGTGGCCTAGCAGTTGTAACATCTCTCGAGCAGTTAGATGTGTATTGATAGTGCTTTCCCTGATAAAGGAACCGAAGGAACCTTCTGTGTGCTGGATGGATGAGTATATGGGTATACGCATCCTTGAGATCTAGAGAACAAAGCCAATCCTGACTCTGAAGGAATAGAAGGAGAGCACCTAGAGAAATCATCTTGAATTTCTCCTTGTATAGGAATTTGTTCAACTCTCTGAGATCTAATATGGGTCTGTGACCCCCTGTTTTCTTTGGAATCAGAAAGTAGGGGGAGTAGAACCCTGAGCCCTGTTGAAGAAGAGGCACTTCTTCTATTGCTCCTTGGGCAAGAAGGGTAACAATCTCTTGACCCAGAAGGTCGAGGAGAGATGTTGGAGAATTTAACTGTCTCACCATGGTGTGAGGAGGAAGGTTTAAGAAATGAAGTCTGTACCCTTCCCTTATGATGGAAAGGGTCCACTGCTCTGCTGTAATTTGCTCCCATCTGGGAGCAAAGTGAGCTAACCTTCCTGGAATAGTGAGAGGCTCTGGTTCTTTTAGAGCCAGAAAGGCTATGTTCTCTAGCAGCAAGTCAAAGGCCCTGAAGAGGCTGAGGCTGTTGGGCTACAGTAGGCCTCGCAGCCTTAGACTTGGCCTGTTTAGGTTGTTGACGTTTCGCAGCAAAACGACCTGCAGAAGATGTCTGCTGACCATAAACAGGATAATATCTTCCCTTCTTGGGGGAAATATGTCTTTTTGAACAACCTCTTCTGGACAGGGTTAGAGGTAGACTTTGAAAGCCTATCCAAAGCAGAGTTTTCTGCATCCATCTGGGTGGCCTTTGCTTGCCAATCTTTGCCAAACAGGTTTTCACCTGTACACGGAAGATTTCCTAATCCATCTTGGACCCAGGGTTCCAAATCAGAAGCTTGTAACCAAGCAATTCTGCGTGCACCTATGGCAATGGCCGAGGCTCTGCTGGCCACCTCAAAAGAGTCAAAGGCTGCACGGTTAGAGAATTTGGAAACATCCTGGGCATGCTTAAGCCAGGTAAGAAAGTCCTCCCTTTATCTTCTGGAAGAAAAGGGAGGAAAGTTTGCAGATGATCTGTAACTTCTTTCAGAAACATCCCCATATAGAGACTATAGGAGTTGATTCTGGCAATAAGCATACTGGCCTGGAAGATTTTCCTGCCAAAAGCATCTAAGGTTCTACACATTCTCTTCCTGGAGGAGCAGATGAGTGCCTCTTTGCACTCTAACTTTTTCATAGCAGACTCCATCACAACAGAATGGTGAGGAAACTGAGTTTTATGAAAGCCAGGACAAGGAGGGACACGATACATGGTGTCCAACCTACGAGAAAGAGAAGAGATAGTGAGAGGAGTCTCCCATATGCCTATCATGTGGTCATAAAGGATCTCATGAATTGGCAAAGTGGCTGCTTCTTTAGGAGCCTTGGGATATTGTAAAATATCCAGTTTTTTGGCTCTAGGCTCTGTCTCAGGGGCTACTGAGATAGAAAGCCCCTTGGCCACTTCCGTTATGAAGTCTTGAAAAGACAAGTCTTCTGGAGGGAACATTCTTCTTTTTGGAGAAGAGGGCTCCTGAGGAAGGATTACTGATGCTTCGACAGAGGCTTCTGATGCATCAGAGTCTTCGGAGTAATCGAAGTATCGCCTGTCTGGATGCTCCTGTAAAGCCCGATACGCATACCTTGTGGTATCGACATCGGGAGTCATCGGTACCGATAGGCATCATCGGACAGGGTACCGCTGCAGTCGACACCGAAGCCGATGTCGATGCAACTGGTACCGGCACCGGAACCGATATCGGAGCAGGTGTCGGAGCCGGTACCGACAACGGAGCTTGTTGCAGTACCAGCAGCGTCGCAGCTTGTATGAATGCCGTAATGGCACGCTGCATGGTCAGAACATTCTGATCCATCGACGCCATGAATGTCTGGAGGTCGGTACCGGCAGATTCCACCGGTACCCCAGAACATTGCAACAGGTGATCGGTCGAGGCCGTGCCATCGATGTCAACCTGTGACCCCATAGGAGGAGCTTTGGAAGCCGGAGCTTCCTGCTGGGGTACTTTTGCCGGAGCAGGATCCTCGAGGGCAAGCCCGGAGGCATCTCGATGCTTAGAGGGAGATCTATTATTATTATTTATTATTATTTAAAGTTTCTTATATACCGCGCTCTTTAGCATCAGCGCGGTTTACATGGAACAAAACAATCTCAGTACATTTGAAAACACGTATGAGTTACAGATAACAGGGCAATAAACTTGGGTAACAAGGGTAACTATCTACAATAACGATTGAACTATTTACATAAAATCAATTAGCAGCGAGATTTTAATGAACAGAGTAATTACATCAAAATTTTTTAGTTCTAGAAGGTATGTCTTATGGAGTGGTTATGCATAAGAATCTGTCTTATGACATATTATAATAGCATTATGGTGGCTGTAAGTACTCAGTGAATAGGTAGTGCTTGATAGCCTTCCTGAACTGCTTCATGTCTCGTATTGCTCTGATATCTGGATGAAGTTTATTCCAGCATCTAGGCGCATAAGATTTAAATGCTCTGTTAATTGTTGATTGGGACCAATTTGTGGATTCACTGGGAATGACTAGAGTATTTTCAGCGAGTGGTCTCCTGGATCTTGTCTTGGGAGGTAGACTGATGAGGTCTGAAGTCGTAGCTGGTGATAGATTACACAGGTACACTACCAAAAAACTGCCTCCAGTTTTGCAACTGATTCCTATAGATTTTGGGGTGCTGAATCCAGGAAAAATAGCCAAAATGTTCCATCACGTCACGTTTTCTTACCCATATAAGGAATGTTCACATAATTTCTTTTTAGCCGACTGCAGTTTATTTTCTTGGCCCAAAATAGAGGTTGTAATGGTTAACTAACTAGAAACACTCCCTCATGATATTTTAGAGTGTTTTGTATTCATTTTATACATTAACAGGACAATTGGGAGGCGGGGGGCTAAATCCAGTACTCGCGCTGGCGCATGTTCTTTCCTGTTCGCCTCGCCTCGTTCGCTCGCTCAAACACGGTGGTTGCGACATGAACGTTCCTGTCAAATTTCAGTTTCTTGCAAGTTCATTATTACCTTTTGTTTGCTCAGTCGTAATCCAGCTTTATTCCGAAGTGGTTCACTACAGTTGTAGTTTGCAGTGCTGTGTATTTGTGATGGCTCACAGAGCCAGAGGTTGCGTCAACTCTCCGGACAGTTTTTGTTTTATTTGTGGGGAATATACCGTGAAAAAGCGGCAGAGGAACATTTCTGCATTTATTAAAAAAGTATATTTCGCCTATTTCGGTTTGAAGTTAGGCGATCAAGACAAACCGTGGGCTCCTCACAAAGTGTGCAAGACATGTGAGGAAGATCTACGCTTATGGATGAAAGGTAAAAAACAAGCATTTCGTTTCGGAATACCTATGATGTGGCATGAACAAAGAGACCACAGCAGTGATGGCTATTTTTGCTCTTGCATTGTGAAGGGATACAACTTAAAAAATAAGAACGTAATAAGTTACCCCAACCTTCCCTCAGCAATTAGGCCTATGCCTCATAGCAACGAAGTACCTGTGCCTGAACCACCAAAATCTTTGGATCATATTTGTGTGGACGGTTCTGATCATGATGAGACTCATCAGATGGCTTTTCCCGATGAGTCCAGTACTTCCGAGTTTGAAACTGAACCAGATCCGAAACCTGAACTTTTCTCTCAAGCTGAACTGAATGATTTAGTCCGGGATTTAGGACTCCCAAAAGATGCTGCCCAACTGCTAGGTTCTCGGCTTAAACAGAAAAATCTATTGTCACCAGGAACAACTTTTTATTGGTACCGCAACCGCGAGACACAATTTTTGAAGTATTTCAGCAAAGAAGAAGATTTGGTATTTTGCAACGATATATACGGAGTGATGGAAAAGTTTAAACTCAAGTATGATCCTGCTGAATGGCGGCTGTTCATTGATTCGTCAAAAGACAGCATAAAAGGTGTTCTTCTTCATAATGGCAACACATTCACTTCAGTTCCTATTGCTCACTCTGTTATTCTCCAAGAAAAATACGAGAATTTGGCCCTGATTCTTCAGAAGATTCGTTATGATGAGCATAAGTGGATGATTTGTGGAGACTTTAAAATTCTATCCATGCTATTAGGGCAGCAATCCGGTTTCACCAAATATCCCTGCTTCCTTTGCTTGTGGGATAGCCGGGCCTGCGACCTACACTGGGGGAAAAAAGACTGGTCAATTCGGGAGTATTTGAGACCCGGTGAGAAAAATGTTCTTCATGAGAGCTTGGTACCTCGTGATAAAATTCTATTACCACCTCTCCACATTAAGTTGGGTCTCATTAAGCAATTCATCAAGTCCCTTCCAAAAGATGGTGAGTGCTTTCGGTACCTTTGCTCAAAGTTCCCCCGACTTTCTGAAGCAAAGCTAAAGGAAGGAGTGTTTGTTGGCCCTGATATAAGGAAACTCATTTCAGATGGAGCATTCGCTGAAACGATGTCTGAGAAGGAAAAAGAAGCCTGGGATTCCTTCAAGGATGTTGTTCTCAAATTCTTGGGGAACAGGCGGGATGAGAACTATAAGGATATTGTTGCCAGGATGCTCAATGCCTTCAAAGAACAAGGCTGTAACATGAGCCTGAAAGTCCATTTCTTGCACTCCCATGTGAACTACTTTCCCGAAAACCTGGGGGCGTACAGTGAAGAACAAGGTGAAAGGTTTCACCAGGACATCAAGGACGCAGAGAGAAGGTACCAAGGAAGATGGAACACCACTATGATGGCTGATTTCTGCTGGTTGCTGCTGCGGGAAACCCCAGATGAAAAATACGCCAAGCAGCGCACCAAGAGAAGCATTCGGGGGAAGAAGAAACGGGCCCACCAGGAGATTGATTGACCCAAGAATAACTTTAAAATCTAAACTGTGTTGACAAATATTGTGTTTTTACTAAACTTTGAAATAAAAATTTGCTAGTTATTACCACAGTGTCGGATCTCATTTATTAGAATTTTATTTTCACACCATCGGGTGTTTGTCTTCATGTATTGCAATGGTGCGGTTTGCGTTTTCTATTCTTACATACATACCTGTACAACATTTTTTGCACATTTCTTTGCTTTGCTTTGTGTCTAACCTCGCTCTTATATGCTCAATTTTTGTGCACATGTATATGGCTGTTTTAAGTGCAGACAATTTTGCTACCATCACAGTGTGTTTTGTTGACATTACTCTATTCTTATGTGCTGCCTTGTTACAATTTTCTTTATTCTTATTTGAATAACTACTAAACAATTAGTATAAAGAATTCATCCAAGAAACTTTTATCTCGATCGCATTCAATCTGAAACGTTCACCTCAAACTGATAACCCAATGTAGCAAAAAATCTGTACGTGATGGAGCAAATTGGTTACCAGATTTGGATTCAGCGCACCAAAAAAGGTAAAAATCAATCGAAACATTAGAGGCAGTTTAAAAAAAATTTTTTTTTAGTGTACCTGTGTTATTTAAGGCCTTGAATGTGATGAGGAGAGCTTTGTAGCTAATTCTACATTCTATAGGGAGCCAGTGAAGGTCCCTAAGGATTGGCGTGATATGGTCTCTCTTTGATGCTCCAACTAGGATACGGGCCGCCGCATTCATTGCTAGTTGCAGGGGGTTAATGGTGTTCTTTGGAAGACCATGTAATACAAAATTCGCATAGTCAAAGTGTGGAGTGACTATTGCTTGGAATATTGAGCGGAAGTCGTTGTATTCTAGCATGGGTCTTAGGTGGCGTAATGTTTTTATCTTGAAGTAAATAGTTTTTACCGTGCTTTTTATGTGAGAGGTAAAATCCAGTCGTTGATCAAGGATCACACCTAGGTAACAGATTGTATTCTTGATTGGGAGCTCAGCGTCCCGTACCTTGAGGAATGCAGGGGGGGAGAAGAGCTTGTTTCTTGTGACCATTAAAACTTCAGTCTTTTTGAAGTTGATTCGCATGTTTTGATCTAAAAGCCAACCTGCTATTGCATTGAAACAGTTGGTTAAGTTGGTGTAATTTGGACTCGTTATATCAATCGGGGTGAAAATAAGCACATCGTCAGCGTAAATGAGGCAGGAAACATTAAATGACCTGCTGGACTTATGTTTGGTTACCTGAGATCCATAGGAAGAAGCAGCAGCCCTGGACGACGTTGATGCCACCGAAGCTGCATCAGAGGGAAACAGTGTACTGAGCTTGGCTGCTCGGTTCTGTAAACCTCTTTTAGACATCATGGAGCAGGACGAACAATCCGTGATGGAATGGTCAGGGCCCAAACACTTAAGACACTTAAGACATGGGTGTCGGTAACAGAAATGGTACCGCTGCACTTAGTGCATTTTTTAAACCCAGAGGCGGGCTTTTCCATGAGGAATTTTTCTGTTAGGCCCAAGGCCCAAAGAAGAAAAAATACACTGAAGTGGAACGGAGTATTCTTTTTTTTTTTTTGAGAAAAGAAAAAAAAGACCGGCGGTACCGGTCCGACGTCGAAGAAGGCAGACGCACGACCAAAGAAATAAAATAAAATAAAGAACTTCTTCAGCGGTGACAGGAACACGACCTGCTGGCTCCGCGGAAAAGAAGAACTGGAAGGAGGCGGTTAGGAAAGGCGGGAAGGCAGCGCGCAGGCGCTGTGGGATGCTCTAAAAAGCTTTCCTTTTTTGGGACACTGAGGAGCGTTCCCGCGCAGGCTCCGTCGGTACCGACGTACCCATATGTGAAGACTCATTCCTGCTCATTCCTGGAGATACAATCGAACTAAGTTTACCCGTTCCACTCTGTTCATTAATTTACAGACTTCTATCATATCTCCCCTCAGCCGTCTCTTTTCCAGGTTAAAGAGCCCTAACCTTTTTAGCCTTTTTCATAGGGGTATCCTTCCATCCCCTTTACCATTTTGGTGGCTCTTCTCTGAACCTTTTCCAATAACAGTATATCCTTTTTAAGATACGGCGACCAGAATTGCACACAATATTCAAGGTGCGGTTTCACCATGGAACGATACAGAGGCATTATAATATTCTTTGTTTTATTTTTCATTCCTTTCCTTATGATACCTAGCATTCTATTTGCTCTCTTGGCCGCCGCTGCACACTGGGCCAAGGATTTTAACATGTCATCCACAATGACGCCTAAATCTTTTTCCTGGGTAGTGGTTCCTAACGTGGAACCTTGCATCGTGTAACCATAGTTTGGGTTGTTCTTCCCTAGGTGCATTTGTCCACATTAAATTTCATCTACCATTTTGATGCCCAGTCTTCCAATTTATCAAGATCCTCTTGCAATTTTCCACAATCCTCTTGGGTTTTACAACTTTAAATAGTTTTATATCATCTGCAAATTGGGTAACCTCACTCGTTATTCCCTTTTCCATGTCATTTATGAATATGTCAAAAAGCAGAGGACCCAGCACAGATCCCTGGGGTACACCACTATTCACCTTTCTCCATTGGGAAAATTGGCCATTTAGCCCTACCCTCTGCTTTCTATCTTTTAACCAGTTCCTGATCCACAATAGTACACTGCCTCCTATCCCATGACACTTTAGTTTTGTCAAAAGTCTCTGATGAGGGACCTTGTCAAAGGCTTTCTGAAAGTCCAAATACACTATTTCAACCGACTCACCTTTATCTACCTGTTTATTCACACCTTCAAAAAAACATAACAGATTAGTAAGACAAGATCTTCCTTGTCTAAAGCCATGTTGGCTGTCTCCCATTAAGCCATGACTATCTACATGTTCAGCAATTTTGTTCTTTATGATGGTTTCTACCATTTTTCCCAGTACTGACGTCAGGCTCACCGGTCTGTAGTTTCCCGGATCACCCCTGGAACCCTTTTTAAAAATTGGTGTTACGTTCACCATCCTCCAATCTTCAGGTATTACAGATGATTTTAATGATAGTAGCCATGTTCTACTTGAACAAGCAGGGCAGAACAGGCTCTTGGACCCTCTGCAGTGAGGCCCTACACCTGTGGTCTTTTGCCATACAGCATCACATTCACCTACTTGCGGTCTATCTTCCAGGTAAACACAATGTCTTGGAGGACAATGAGTCGAGTCCTTCTACCCCACGAGTGGTCTCTCCATGCAGACTAGGTCACTCACATCTTTCAGATCTGGGGAACCAGAGATAGACCTATTCACAAATCCTCATAATGCCAAGCTTCCTCTCTTCTGCTCCAGGACTCCTGGACTGGACAGCCAGCAGGTGGATGCTTTTCACCTCCACTGGGGTCAGGGCTTCCTATATGCCTTCCCTCCCATTCTCCTCATTCTCAAGGCGCTTTTCAAACTACAGAGAGACAGGGGCTACATGATACTCATAGCCCCACGTTGGCCATGACAGCCGTGGTATCTTCTTGTTCTATGTCTGTCACGGGCTCAACCTGTAGATCTGGGGTCTGCTACAGATCTTCTCTTTCAGGAGGAAGGGACGCTGCTCCATCCCAATCCACAGTCCCTCCATCTCACAGCATGGCTACTGAACTTATAGCCTTCCAAGACATTAATCTCTCTCAACAGATTAAGGATATTCTTTCAGCTTCCAGGAAGCCTTCCACCAGATGCTCCTACGTTTTCAAGTGGCGTAGATTCTTCCTCTGGTGTTCGCAGAGGGCGCTTAACCCCTTCTCAGCTCCAGTGGATGCATTACTTGAGTATCTTCTCCTGGACTTAAAACCAATTTGGTAAGAGTACACCTAAGTGCAATTGCGGCCTCTCACTTGCCCTTTGATGGTCAGCCCATTTCTTCTCAGCCACTTGTAGCACGCTTCATGAAGGGATTTCTATTAACTAAACCTCTCTTTAAGCCCCCTCCAGTGGCATGGGATCTCAATGTTGTTCTTGAACAGCTTACCAAGTCGCCCTTTGAACCTCTTGCCACTACCTCTCTGAAGTTTCTCATGTGGAAGGTCACCTTCCTTATTGTTCTCACTTCAGTGAGACGCATTAGTGAGCTCCAAGCTTTGATGGCTGACCCTCCTTATAAACGATTCCACCATGATAAGACTTTATGCCCAAGGTGGTCTCACCCATCCATTTAAACCAGTCAGTCTACTTTCCTATCTTTTTCCCTAGACCTCATTCCTCTACTGCAGAGGCAACCCTTCACACTCTAGATTATATGTGCCTTATTTATTTATTTATTTGTTTGTTTGTATATACTGCACTATTTAAAATCAGAGCGGTTTACAATAGGAACAAACAAGAGACATTCCCTGCTCTTCCGAGCTTACAATCTACAGTAATACAACCTTAATGGGTACAAACATGTCAAATCCTAACAAATCTAGAGGGTATAAACTACAGCCCTTTTGGATACAAACATGTCTAATCTTAACACTCTAACGGGTATAAAATGGGTAGCATAAGGGTGAGAAAAGGGTAACCCAGGGGTGAGGTGAGACGGGGTACAGCAAGGTGAGCATGGTGAGAAGGGGTACCAGTCTCATATGATGCCACATATTCATTGTTGTGCGCCTTTTGCTGTTTTCCTTTGTGTATTTATGTCATGAGTACCTTCCTTGTCTGCGTTTGTGTAGCTGGTCTCAGGTGGACAGTTGTATGTCAGTTGGAAGAGATGAGTCTTCAGTGCCTTCCTAAAGGTTGTTAGGTCCGGGATAGCATGTATGGTTGAGGGTAGGGCATTCCATTGTGTTGGTGCAAACAGGGAGAAGGTGCAGTTCTTAGTTGACTGGGTACAGGTCCTTATTGTTGATGGTGTTAATGAGAGAGTTGACCGAGCACGTTTTCCTCATCCTGGTCTCTGGCGTGCTTTGTATCAGTTCTGATAGTGAGGTTGCCGACGTTGTATGCATGGCCTTGAAAGTGAGTATCATTGTTTTGTAGGTCATGCGACTAGCTATGGGAAGCCAATGAAGCTGAATTAGAATGGGAGTGATGTGGTCGTGTCTGGATGTGGATAGGATTGTCCGGGCAGCAGTGTTCATGGCGAGTTGCAGTGGCTAGAGGGTGTGCTTCGGCATACCATGAAGGATGATGTTGGAATAGTCTAGATGAGGGAGGATGAGTGCTTGAGCCACCAAACGGAAGTCCGAAGTTTCAAGGAGCGGACGTAGGTGTCGGAGGGTTAATAGTTTATGATAGACTGATTTGGTGATGTTCTGTGTGTGGGTCTCACATGACAGGCATTGGTAGAGTAATTACTCACCTGTAACAGGTGATCTCCAGGAACAAGCAGGAATGAGTCTTCACATATGGGTACGTCGGTACCGACGGAGCCTGCGCGGGAACGCTCCCCAGCTTCCCAAAAGGAAAGCTTTTGGGAGCATCCCACAGCGCCTGTGCGCTGCCTTCCCGCCTTTCCTAACCAACTCTCCTCAGTTCTTCTTTGCCGCGGAGCCAGCAGGTCGAGCCCTGTCACCGCTGAAGAAGTTCTTTATTTTATTTTATTTCTTTGGTCGCGTGTCTGCCTTCCCCGACTCCGGATTGGTACTGCCGGTCTTTTCTTTCTTTCTTAAAAAAAAAAAAAAAATATCGATATATTTTCCTCACTTGGTGTATTTTTCTTCTTAGGCCTCAGGGCCCATAAGAAAATTTCCCTCATGGAAAAACCAGCCTCCGGGTTTAAAAAATGCACTAAGTGTAGCGGTACTATTTCTGTTACAGATACCCATGAATGGTGTCTTAAATGTTTGGGTCCTGAACACTCCATTCCGGATTGTCCGTCCTGTTCTCTAATGTCTAAACGGGGGTTACAGAACCGAGCAGCTAAGCTCCATGTGCTGTTTCCCGCTGATGCACCGGCGGTAGCATCGACATCTTCCAGGTCTTCTTCTCCTGATGAATCTCAGGTAACCAAACATAAACCTAGCAGGTCCTCGAAGGGTAGATCTCCCTCTAAGCATCGAGATGCCTCCGGGCTTGCCCTAGAGGATCCTGCACCAGCCAAACAACCCCGGCGGGAGCTCCGGCTTCCAAAGCTCCTCCTATGGGGTTACAGGATGACATCGATGGCACGGCCTCGACCTATCACCTGTTAGATTGCTCTGGGGTACCGGCACTTTCTCCCGGTACCGACATCCAGGCTTTCATGGCGTCGATGGATCAGAATGTTCTGTCCATGCAGCAGGCTATCAAGTCCTTTATTCAAGCTGCGACGCCAATGATACCGCAACGAGCTCCGTTGTCGGTATCGGCTCCGGTACCGGCACCAGCGCCGATGCCGGTACCGACTGCATCGACATCGGCCAGGATACCGACTGCAGTGGTTCCTTGTCCAGGGCTATTTCTCGGTACCGATCCGGTTCCGGGGACGCCCGATGTCGATACCACTCGATACGCGTATCGAGCATTGGAAGAGCACCCTGACAGGCGATAGATACTTTGATTCCTCTGATGATTCTGATTCCTCAGATGAGTCTCCTGAAGTATCCATAGTCCTTCCTGAAGAGCCTTCTTCTCCAAAAAGAAGAATGTCTCCTCCAGAGGACTTGTCCTTTCAAGACTTCATAAGAGAAGTAGCTAAAGGACTTTCTATTTCAGTAACCTCTGAATCAGAGCCTAGAGCAAAAAAATTAGATATTTTAAGGTACTCTAAGGCTCCTAGAGAGGCTGTCACCTTACCAATTCATGAGATTCTTCATGAACACATGATTGATTTATGGGAGACTCCTCTCACTCTCTCTCCTCATTCTCGCAGATTGGACACTATGTATCGTGTCCCTCCTTGTCCTGGATTTCAGAAAACTCAGCTTCCTCACCATTCTATTGTGGTGCAGTCAGCTATGAAGAGAATAAAGAGTACAAAGAGACACCCTTCTGCTCCTCCAGGAAGAGAATGCAGGACCTTGGATGCTTTTGGTAGGAAAATCTTCCAAGCCAGTATGCTTATTGCCAGAATCAACTCATATAGCCTTTACATGGGTATGTTTCTAAAAGAAGCTGCACAACTTCCTCCCTTTTCTTCCAGAGGATAAAAGGGACAAATTCCTCCTTTGGCTTCAGCATACTCAAGACATTTCAAAGTTTTCCAACAGGGCAGCTTTTGACTCTTTTGAAGGTGCCAGCAGAGCATCAGGCATTGCCATAGCTGCTCGCAGAATTGCTTGGCTCCAGGCTTCTGATTTAGAACCCTGGGTTCAAGATGGCTTAGGAAATCTGCCCTGTACAGGTGAAAATCTATTTGGCAAAGAGTGGCAAATAAAAGCCACTCAAATGGATGCAGAGAACTCTGCTCTGGATAGACTTTCAAAGTCAACCTCCATTCCCGCCAAGAAAAAGATTTTTAAGAAGTCTTTTTACAAAAAGGGCAGATTTCCTTCTACTTCTGGCCAACAATCTTCCACAGGTCACTTTGCCACTAAGCGTCAGCAACCTAAGCAGGCCAGGCCTAAGTCTACAGGGGCTGCTGCAACTCAGCAGTCCCAACCTCCTCAGGGTTTTTGATTTGATGCTAGAGAACTCAGCCTTTCTGGCTCTGAAACAGCCAGAGCCTCTCACCATTCCAGGAAGGTTAGCTCATTTTGCTCCCAGATGGGAGCAAATCACATCAGAGCAGTGGACCCTCTCCATCATAAGAGAGGGCTACAAGCTTCATTTCTCAGACCTTCCTCCCTACACCATGGTGAGACACTTCAATTCTCCCACATCTCTTCTCGACCTTCTGGGTCAAGAGGTGACTACCCTTCTTGCCCAAGGGGCAATAGAAGAAGTTCCTCTTCTTCAACAGGGGTCAGGGTTCTACTCCCCCTATTTTCTCATTCCAAAGAAGACAGGGGGATACAGACCCATCTTAGATCTCAGAGAATTGAACAAATACCTATGCAAGGAGAAGTTCAAGATGCTTTCTCTGGGCACTCTCCTTCCATACCTTCAAAGTCAGAATTGGCTTTGTTCTCTAGATCTCAAGGATGCGTACACACATGTCCTCATCCATCCATCTCACAGAAGATTCCTACATTTTCTATTCCAAGAAAAACATTACCAATACAGAGTGCTTCCTTTTGGTCTGGCCTCTGCTCCAAGAGTGTTCACCAAATGCATGGCAATAGTTGCTGCATTTATAAGCACTCTGGGAATATTTGTCTTCCCATACCTGGACGACTGGCTCATCCGAGCTCCATCTCAGTCAGAGGCCCAGATTTCCCTAGACAGCACAAGGCGCATTCTGCAGTATCTGGGACTTGTGGTAAACCTCCCAAAGTCCCAGCTCACCCATACTCAGTCCCTGGAATTCATAGGGGCCTGGTTAGATACCACCACTGCAAGGGCCTACCTTCCTCAGGCCCGTTGCCAACGTCTAGTGCAACTAGCCTCCCAGATTCAGTCAAAGAGCCACTTAACTGCCCCGGAGATGCTACAACTGCTAGGCCACATGGCTTCCACAGTACATGTGGTACCCTATGCTCGCCTACACATGAGAGCAGCTCAATGGACTTTGTCCACCCAGTGGAATCAAGTTTCAGGAGCTCTCTGAGACCAAATAGCAACCTCCAAATGTCTCTTTTGGTCTCTCCAATGGTGGATGTCCACTCAGAATCTGTTGCTAGGGTCCCCCTTCCAACAGTTGTTGCCCCAAGCAACCCTCACAACAGATGCCTCCCAAACAGGTTGGGGAGCTCATCTACAAGACCTCTCCACCCAAGGTTCTTTGTCCCCACAGGAGACCTCTCTTCATATCAACCACTTGGAACTTTGAGCAGTGTTTCTAGCTCTTAAGGTCTTTCATACCCTCCTCAGCTACAAGACAGTCCTCATTCATACGGACAATCAAGTAGCCATGTTTTACATAAACAAGCAAGGAGGAACTGGCTCTCTGTCGCTTTGCAACGAAGCTCTAAGATTATGGGCCTTCGCCAGAGAGCATCAAATCCATCTCCTGGCAGTATACCTCCCAGGAATCCAAAACTCTTGGGCAGACAGACTCAGTCGAGTTCTGCTTCCACACGAATGGTCCCTGCATATGGATCAGGTACTCAGAATCTTCCAAGGATGGGGAACCCCGGACATAGACCTCTTTGCAAGTCCGTGGAATGCCAAACTTCCCCGGTTCTGTTCCAGAATTCTGTGTCAGGGAGTTCAGGCCAAGGATGCCTTCCTCCTTCATTGGGGTCAGGGCTTCCTGTATGCCTTTCCACCCATTCCCTTGATTCCCAAGACTCTATTCAAACTCCAGAGGGATCAAGGATCTATGATCCTCATAGCTCCACGCTGGCCACGCCAAGTGTGGTACCCTCTACTTCTGCATCTCTCCCAAGCCCCCTCCCTGGACTTGGGAGCTGCTCCAGACCTTCTGTCCCAGGAGGAAGCGACTTTGTGGCACCCAAACCCCAAGTCCCTTCACCTCAGAGCTTGGTTACTGAAGGCCTAGACCTTGTGATAAGGAAGCTTATCATAGCTCAGGAAGGGGCTATAGAAAAGGTGAAGTGTCTCTGAACAAGCAACCTGTCAGTGCTGGTAGAAATGAGAAAACAGAATTTTGCCATAAAAGACTACCAGTCCCAGAATGCACCAGGTTTCCAACAGCCATGAGAGGAGCTGAAGTGAGAAAACGTGTGTTCAATCAAAAGGGCTATGAGGTAATCCCCAAGCACTCATTGCAAAGGGCAGGGCTTGATTCAGCACAGCTGTGCTGTGCTAGGATGGAACACTTATCTCAAAGGGCAGCACCTGATTCAGCACAGCTGCGCTGTGTTAGGGAGGAGCACTCATCTAAGCAGAATAAGAGTAGAGTTTATTCTACAGATGACCATCTTCATGATCACCTTGGATATCCAGAGAATGATCCTCATTATCCTGAGAATCAGCTTGAGTTTGATCATCAGTTTCATTTGAAGGATCATCAGAAGCAGAAGCCAAACCGGACGGACAGAGAAGGAAAGAAACTCTTTGGAAGAAGGAAGAGAAAAGCCTTTGAGAGGTCTAGAAGAGTCCAAAGCAGTACGTATACTGGGAGGTATTCCAAGGGCCAGCATACACCATTGGACTGGGGAAAGCCAGAGGAATGGTGCTGCAGAGCTAGGAATCACCAGAGGCTACCTGTGAGGGAGACGGCTGCACGTGGAAGGGACCCTAAGACCTGTGCCAGAAGGTATGTGAAGAGAGATCCAGTGTCCAGGGATCTGGATTGGAAGACTGGACATAAGAACTGGACTACATACTGGCCAGGCTATATAGAGAGGAACTCTAGCAGCAATGGAAGCGCAGGTATGAACACTGATCTATGCCCTAGCTATAACCTTGAAAGACAGCAGGGAAACAAGTATTCTCCTGAAAATGCTCCATTGAGAGATTCATCTGTGCCAATCCATGATATTGAACCCATGCTTGTTGGACAAGGGGGAATAATAGCAGATGAGGATCCTGTTTATATGGACTGCTCTCTATCTAAACTCCGTTGGTAACTTTCTGCTATAAAGTACAGCAACCATCACAAAGAAATACAAATTTGTTTTTTAATCTACTCAGAAAAGCTCCTGAAGCAGGATTTGACCCACACAGTGGAAGGCAAGTCAGTTAAGGGGTTTCAGCTGGTGACTGCTAGCAATTAAGCCTTACCTAATTGCTTGTGAGCTAGGAGAGAATCACTTCTGTATCTATGTGGGAAGTAATCAGAAGTTAACCTGAAAAGAACAGTTTGTTTCTTGCTTTGTGGCTTTTCATTTGTTGTTTTCCTGATTTTGACTTTGTTTTTCCAAGTTAACACTGAAAACAAGTTACCTAATTTATGTGCTACCAAGCATATCTGTGTTGGGAGAAATAACCCCATAAATAAATATCTTATTGGCTTTACCCAAGAGCACAACTAAATTATTGTCAGCAGCTGTGTCTGGTGTGAATGAACTACATTGCCCACAATACCTTGCAAATCATATAGAAATATGCACTTGCCAAGAGTGTGAAGATTCTCACCCAGGCAGCCGTCTGACAACCTTCAAGGCTTGAATCTTTCTCAGCAAGTGAAGGATATCCTCTATGCTTCCAGGAAACCTTCCACCAGGCGTTCCTATGCTTTTAAGTGGAAACGATTTTCCATTTGGTGTGCTGAAAAGGGTCTTGACCTCTAGCACTACCTTTAACTTCTCTGTTAGATTATCTCCTGCATCTTTCCAATTCAGGACTTAAGACAAATTCAGTAAGAGTCCATTTGAGTGCTATTGCAGCATCACTTAAGCCCATTAATGGACAACCTATCTCCTCTCATCCCCTCATTGCAAGATTCATGAGAGGCCTAACTTTAACTAAACCTCCCATTAGGCCTCCTCTGGTGGCAAGGGACTTAAATTTGGTTCTTGGTCAGCTTATGAAGCCACCTTTTGAACCCTTAGCCACTACCTCCTTGAAATTCCTTTCCTGGAAGGTTATTTTCCTCATTGCAGTCACTTCTGCTCGCCGCATCAGTGAACTGCAGGCCTTAGTGGCTAATCCACCTTATACAAGGTTCCATCATGATAAGGTAGTCCTTAGGACAAATCTACACTTTATGCCTAAAGTGGTCTCACCTTTTCATCTTAATCAAGAGGTATATTTACCTGTCTTTTTTCCAGCTCCTCATGCATCCAGTGCAGAGAGGAGTCTTCATACTCTAGATTGTAAAAGAGCTCTTGCTTTTTACTTACAAAGAACACAGCAACATAGAAAGTCTTCCCAGCTTTTTGTTGCTTTTGATCCTTCTCATTTGGGACTTCCAGTCTCTAAGAGAACACTGTCCAATTGGATTGCTCAGTGTATTTCTTTCGCCTACCAGAGTAAGAACCTTTCTCTGGAGAGCCATGTCACAGCTCATAATGTGAGGGCCATGGCCACTTCTATGGCTCATCTAAACTCTGTGTCCATCGACCAGATCTGTCGAGCAGCCACCTGGGCCTCGGTTCATACCTTCACAGCCCATTACTGCTTGGACAAGGACTCCCGCCGGGATGCCTTGCTTGGTCAGGCTGTCCTCAGACACCTGTTCCATTCTTAAACAACTCCTGCCCTCCTTCCCTGGATGGATGCCTGAGATCCATAGGACGACGCAGACCCCTTTCAGGGTCTCATATCCTTGGGGATCTCCCAGGCATCTTAGCTAGGGAGTCCCCATATGTGAAGACTCATTCCTGCTTGTTCCTGGAGATAGCACAGTTACTTACCTGTAACAGGTGATCTCTGGGAACAGCAGGAATAAGTCTTCACAACCCTCCCACCTCCCCTAGGAGTTGTATCTTTTTTCTATCTTTCCTTTCCTCTCTCTCTCTATTGTCTCAGCTTTAAACTCGAACTGAGGAGAGTTGGTTAGGAAAGGCGGGAAGGCAGCGCGCAGGCGCTGTGGGATGCTCCCAAAAGCTTTCCTTTTGGGAAGTTGGGGAGCGTTCCCGCGCAGGCTCCGTCGGTACCGACGTACCCATATGTGAAGACTTATTCCTGCTGTTCCCAGAGATCACCTGTTACAGGTATGTAACTGTGCTTTCTCCAGGAGCAGCAGGAATCAGTCCTCACATATGGGTGACGTCGGCGTCGACGGAGCCCCATGTGGAGCATTTCCCCAGCTTTCAAAGAAAGCCTTTGGGAACGCAGGCACGCATGCGCAGTCCCCTTCCCGCCCAAAGGTGCCATCTTGCTCAGTCTAATGACATAGCTAAAAGACAGCACAAAAAGAAATGAACTACATACAACTGCAACTCCAAGGGGGGGAGGGAGGGTCGTGAGGACTGATTCCTGCTGCTCCTGGAGAACACCTGTTACAGGTGAGTAACTACTCTTTCTCCAGGACCAAGCAGGAAGTCAGTCCTCGCATATGGGTGACTCCCTAGCTCTGGGCTACCAGGAACCCAGGCTGAAAAATATAGCTCCCTCTAGAGCCTCAGCAACAGTGAGAGAATCTTCTCCGAGACCACACCTGAATGGTAGCCCAACACCAGGGCTGGAGGGTAGGAGTTGCCTAAACCTCAAAGAGATTACAGAGTACCGCTTGCCCGAAAGCACTGTCCCAACAGGACTCCCTCTCGAGGCAGTAGTAGTCCGTAAAAGTCTGGCTTGAAGACCAAGTAGCGGCCCGGCAGAAGCGGAAGTGAGCTTCTGATGCGGCCTTCACCCTGACCCGGTGGGCCGTGACTCGACCCTCCAGGGAGAGGCTGGCTGACCTGTACGCCCAGGCGATACAGTCTGCCACCCAGATGGACAACATATGCTTAGTGACAGGCAACCTCAATTTATTAGGGTCAAAGGAAACGAAGAGCTGGGAAGCCCTCCTATGCCACTGCACACGTTCAAAGTAAAAGGACAGGGCCCTTCTACAATCCAGGGTATGCAAGACAGTCTCTGCCCTACTGGCGTGCGGCCTAGGAAAAAACGTTGGAAGTACCACCTCCTGATTGAGGTGGAAGGAGGACACCACCTTTGGAAGGAACTTAGGATGAGTCCGCAAGACTACCCTGTTCCTATAGAACCTGGTTTACGTCCTATCCGAGACCAGGGCCTGAAGCTCACTCACCCGCCTAGCCGAGGTGAGTGCCACAAGGAACAAAACCTTCCAGGAGAGGAACCATAAGTGGCAGGTAGCCATCGGCTCAAAAGGTGGGCGAATCAGTTGCTGCAAGACCACATTGAGATCCCACTCAGGGGCCGGTGGACGAATAGGAGGCTTAAGCAGAAGCAAGCCCCTTAAAAAGCGGGACACTAGAGGGTGGCCAGAGAGAAATTGTCCATCCACCTGCAAGTGGTGAGCGGAGAGGGCACTGAGGTGAACCCGGACAGAGTTGGACTGAAGTCCGAGATTGGAAAGGTGGAGCAGGTATTGAAGCACCACCTCAACAGAGCAGGAGAAAGGGTCCTCTTGCTGTTGAGAACACCTACGCCACTTCAGAGCATAGGCCTTCCTAGTGGAATGTTTCCTGGAGGCCAACGCCACCTTTTCAACCTCCCTTGATAGGAGCAAGGGAGCAAGGACTAGCCTTTCAGCAGCCAGGCCATCAAATTGAGGGATTGGAGATTGGGATGCAAGAGGGACCCCTGATCCTGAGTCAGAAGATCGGGTTGCAACCCCAGAGGCAGTGGAGTATCCATTGCCAACTGTAGAAGAAGAGGGAACCACGGCTGCCTGGGGGCTATCAGGATCACGGTGGCTCAGTCCTGCTGGATTTTGAATAGAGTCCGGGCCACCAGAGGTGTGGGAGGAAAAGCATACAGCAGGCTCTCTGACCAGGGGATCAGGAATGCATCTGCCGCTTCCCTCAAGGGATGCGGTTGTCTGGAACAGAACCTGGGCAGTTGCCTGTTCAGAGGACTGGCAAAAAGATCCATGGTTGGAAGACCCCACTTCAGAAAGATCTTTTGAACTACCAAAGGATCCAACTGCCACTCGTGAGGCTGCAGGAGTCTGCTGAGTCTGTCCGCCAGGTAGTTTCCCTGGCCTGGGAGGTAGACGGCCTTGAGGGTCATGCCCTGGGCGACAGCCCAGGAGCGGAGAGCTTGTGCTTCCAGGCACAAAAGTCTGGATCCCGTGCCTCCCTGCTTGTTGACGTAGAACATAGCCACCTGGTTGTCCGTCTGAACTAGGACAGACTGGTGAGACAGGATCGGAGAGAAAGTCCGCAAGGCCAGTCGAATGGCCCTCAATTCCAACAGGTTGATATGCTGGGCGGCCTCCCACGGAGACCACAGGCCTTGGGTGTAGGCACCCTGGAAGTGAGCCCCCCAGCCCTGCAGGGAAGCATCGGTTGTCAGTACCTGAGTGTGTGGGGAGAACTGAAAAGGAACACCCCTGACCAGATTTGGGAGATGCCTCCACCAGCGTAAGGAGTCCACCAAGAGTTTGGACACCTTTATTCTGTCTGACAACCTCTCTGTGGCCTGCAGCCACTTCATCCTGAGGTGCCACTGAGTCGGCCTCATGTGTAGCCAGGCGTGTGGGGTGACATGCACGGTGGAAGCCATGTGACCTAAGAGCCGGAGGAAGTTTCTGGCCGAGACCAGAGAGTTCGCCCGAAACAGGCCAGCCAACCTTATCAGCCAGTGAGCTCTGTCCACAGGCAAGAAGGCCTTTGCTTGGATGGTATCCAACCTTGCCCCTATGAATGCCACATCCTGTGAGGGGACCAAAGTGGACTTTGGGAAGTTTATAACAAACCCCAGGTGCTGAAGCAGGGATGTGGTTCTGCAGGTGGCCTGCCTGGCCTCTTGTAGAGACTGGCCTCTGATTAGCCAGTCGTCCAGGTAAGGAAACACAAAGATCCCCTGGTTCCTGAGGTAGGCCGCAACCACCGCCAGGCATTTTGTAAAAACCCTGGGGGCGGAGGTGAGGCCAAAAGGAAGCACTCTGTAATAGAAGTGCTTTCCCCCACCACAAATCTGAGGAATTGTCTGTGGCTTGGATGGATGAGGATGCGAGTATAAGCATCCTTCAGGTCTAAGGAGCATAGCCAATCTCCCTGCTGGCGGTAGGGCAGTAAGATCCCAAGGGTAAGCATCTTGAATGTTTCCCTCTCCAGAAACTTGTTTAGATTTCTCAAGTCGAGGATGGGTCTGAGGCCTCCTGTTCTTTTTGGTACCAGGAAGTACCTGGAGTAGAAGCCTTGCCCTTCCAGGTGGTGAGGCACCGGTTCCACCGCCTGGTCCTTTAGTAGACCTTCCAGCTCCTGAAGGAGTAAGTTTATGTGCAGAGGGGGTCTTGGAGGCTCCCCTGGAAAGTAGGAGGGGGTACCTGGGTGAAGTGGAGCAGATAGCCCCTTTGGATGATACTTAACACCCAAGTATCCCCTGTGATGGATGGCCACCTGTCTGCGTACAGGGTCAGCCGACCTCCTGTGCCATGGAGAGGAGGAGAGGCTATGCTGGCATAGTCAAAAACCCATTCCCTGCAGTGCAGGAGCCGGAGTAGGAGGCTTGGGGGCCTTCTGCCTATGGGGCCCATGACCCTGCCCCTTGGCCTGCTGGCCCTGTTGGGGAGCTGCAGAGGCCTGGTAGTGAGGGTAGGTTTTATAGGCAGTGGTCTTCCTCAGGTAAAAGGTCTTTTTCCCTGAGCCCTTCTTCTTCTGAGAAGGGGCAGAGGTTTTCCTGGACAGCCTTGTCCGGGTAAGAGTCTCGGTCTCGAGTTCTGCAGCCTTTTCAGCCATGGGCTTGCCAAAGAGGTTTTCACCTCGGCAAGGGACATCAACCAACTTGTCCTGCATCCACGGCTCGAGGTCCAAGGATTGTAGCCAGGCCTGATGGGGTATGCCGATGCCGGCCCCTGCTACTCGGGCAGAAGCCTCAAATCCATCGTATGCTGCTCGAGAGATAAACTTCAAGCACTCTCGAATACCAGAAGACAAGGCCTTGAACCTCTGCAAAGGTTCCTCGGACAGACCAGCAGAGAACCCGGCAATCTCCTTTGCCAGGTCTCGAAAGTACATGCCCATGTACAGCTGGTAGGTCTGGACATGGCAAGCAAGCATAAAGCCCTGGAAGCACTTTCTACCGAAGGCATCCAGGTTCCGGGCTTCCCTGCCGGGAGGCACCGAGGAGTGCATCTTCTGACTCTTCAGGCGATGCATGGCCGATTCCACAAACATGGAATGGTGTGGTAGCTGTGCCTTCTGAAACCCGGGGCTCTTGCGGACTCGATAGATGGAATCGACCCGCTTGCTTAGAACCGGCATCGAGACCGGCGCCTCCCACATGCGGAAGAGCAACCGCTCCAGCATCGGAGGAACTGGGACAGTAAAAGCCTCCTTGAGAGGAGAGTCATACTGCAGAGCCTCGGCCATGTCCCGTACGAAATCCGAGAACCTAGTATCCTCCGGGGGAGACCTTGTCTGAGGCTCGGAGCTCGGTAAGTCCGAAGGGATGCACCGAGTCCGGAAGGTGTCAGGGGACTCCGCCTCCTCCGTCTCCCACGCCGATTCCTCCAAGGAGGAATCGAGCGGCTCCGAGTGGGTGGACACCGACGCCATCCGCCCCGACGCCGAGGGAACCGGCGTCGACGACCTCGATCCCGAACGGGAGGCTGAGGCTGACTGTGGCCGAGGATCGACTCGAGTTCACATGGACTCAAGGATCGGCTCGGCCTCCGGGGTCGACTCGGACGTCGATGTCCCGGTGGTCGGGGCAGACGCACCGGTGAGACCGGCTATCAGCACCCGCTGCTGCTCCATGAAGGCAGACGTCGAGGCCTCTGACGAAGTCCGGACCCGTCCAGAGGCAGACTCGGAGAAGATACTCTCATGCTGGTGCTGACGGCTCCGCAATGCCTTGGAAGACATTTTGCCACAGGGACTACAGACCGTCGAATCATGGTCTGGACCCAGGCACTGGAGGCAGCAGTCATGTGTGTCGGTGAGAGACATCAGTTTCTTGCACCGATCACCCTTCTTAAAGCCACTGGCAGCCATCGGGGGAAAAAGAGCCCCTGCAAGATCAAAAAATTGGGCTGCTAGGGAAAAGAAAAAAAGGCGCGAACGCAGTCTCTAAGGACAAAAACCGAGAGAGAGAGATCCGGGCTCGGCACCGGTGCACTGAGTCCAGGCGGGAAAGGAACCAACATCGAACCGAGGGAAAAAACTCGACCCAACGCAGGAAAAAAAATCAACTTTTTCATGGGTGACAAGGACAGGCATCCGTAGGGCTCCGTGGAAAAAAGACGAGTCTCCTGATACCTTCAAAACTCGGTGCGTTCCTTCGGACTCACCGCAGTCTGAGCCCCGGAGTAGGTCCCCCCCGGAGGACACCCGGTTCTCGGAGTTCGTCCGGGATATGGCCACAGCCTTGGCTATTCTGGCAGACCCCGAGGAAGAGCCTCGAGCTGAAGAGCTCGAGGCGCTACAGTATGACTCTCCTCCGTAGGAGGCCTTTATTGTCCTGGTTCCTCCGATGCTGGTACAGCTCCTCTTCCGTATGTGGGAGGCACTGGCCTCGGCGCCAGTTCTTAGCAAGCAAGTCGATTCGATCTATCGACTCCGGAAGAGCCCTGGTTTTCAGAAGGCACAGCTAGCAAAACCATTCCATGGTTGTGGAATCGGCCATGCATCGTCTGAAGAGCCAGAAGATGCACTCCGCGGTGCCTCCTGGCAGGGAGGCCCGAAACCTCGATGGCGTCACTAGAAAGTGCTTCCAGGGCTCGATGCTTGCTTGCCGTGTCCAGTCCTGCCAGCTGTACATGGGCATGTACTTGCGGGATCTGGCCAAGGAGTTGGCCAGGTTCTCTGCTGGTCTCTCCGGGGACCCCTTGCAGAGATTTAAGTCCTTGTCCTCGGGGATTCGGGACTGCTCGAAGTTCATGTCCCGCGCCGCCTACGATGGCTTTGAGGCTTCGGCCCGAGTTGCGGCAGCCGGCATCGTGGCTTGACGCCAGGCATGGCTGCAGTCATTGGACCTCGAGCCATGGGTTCAGGACAAGTTGGTCCATGTCCCTTGCCGAGGTGAGAACCTTTTTGGCAAGCCCATGACCGAGAAGGCCGCTCAGCTCGAGACAGAGCACCTCACACGGACAAGGCTGTCGAGGAAGACCTCTGCCCCTTCTCATAAAAAGAAGGGCTCGGGTAAAAAGCCCTTTTACCCAAGGAAGGGCACTGCCTACAATCAGTACCTGCAATATCATGCTGCCCAAGCTGCCCCCCAGGGTCAGCAAGACAAGGGGCAGGGTAATGGGCCCCGTAGGCAGAGGACCCCCAAGCCTCAGGCCCCTGCTACCACTCAGCAGGGTGGGGGCTTTTGACTCCTTGAGCATAGCCTCTCCTCCACTGCTTTCCCAACCCTGCACAGGAGGTCGTCTCGCCCTCTTTGCCCACCAGTGGCCCCTTATCACCGGGGACAGTTGGGTGCTGGAGATAGTCCACAAGGGCTATGCCCTTCATTTTCACCAACTGCCTCCTCCATACTTTCCAGGGGAGCCTCCCAGGCCTCCCCTGCACACAGACCTTCTCCTTCAGGAGCTTCAGGGTCTGTTGGTGGACAGGGCGGTGGAGCCTGTGCCTCCCCACTTGCAAGGTCACAGATTCTACTCCAGGTATTTCCTGGTGCCCAAAAGAACCGGTGGCCTTCGACCCATTCTGGACCTCAGGAACCTCAACAAGTTCCTAGTGAAGGAAAAGTTCAAGATGCTTACTCTTGGAACCCTTCTACCCTACCTCCAGCAGTGAGATTGGCTATGCTCCTTAGAGCTAAAGGATGCGTACACTCACATCCTCATTCATCCAGGCCACAGAAAGTACCTCAGGTTCATTGTGGGAGGAAACCATTATCAGTACAGAGTGCTGCCTTTCGGCCTCATCTCCGCCCCCAGAGTCTTTACAAAGTGCTTGGCGGTGGTGGCGGCCTACCTGAGAAATCAGGGAATCTTTGTCTTCCCCTATCTGGACGACTGGCTCATCAGGAGTCAGACATGTCAAGAGGCCAATCATGCCACCCTCAGGACTATTGCTCTTCTACAACGCCTGGGGTTTTGTCATAAACTTCGCAAAGTCCGCTTTGCTCCCCTCCCAGAACTTGGAGTTCATAGGGGCAAGGTTGGACTCTCTCCTGGCAAAGGCATTCTTGCCAGAAGACAGAGCCCAAAGGTTGATGGCCTTGGCAAATCAGTTTCTCTGCAAGTCCCTGGTCTCCGCCAGACTCTGACTGAGGCTTCTAGGCCACATGGCTTCGACAGTGCATGTGACCCCCAATGCCAGGCTCCATATGAGGCCTGCACAGTGGTGTCTTCGGGCTCAGTGGTCACAGACCACAGGCAGCCTCAGCGACAGAATAAGGGTGTCCAGACCATTTCTGCACTCCCTCAACTGGTGGCTACACCCTCCCAATCTGCTGAAAGGGGTGCCTTTTCAGATTCCAGGGTACACAGTAGTGCTAACAACAGATGCCTCCCTGCAAGGCTGGGGAGCTCATTGTCTGGGCAAGTGCACCCAGGACCTCTGGTCTCCCTGGGAAGCTGCACAGCAGATCAATCTCCTCGAACTCAGAGCTATTCGATTAGCACTCAAAGCTTTCTCTCCTACCCTGGCTCAACAATCTGTCCTGATTCAGACAGACAACCAAGTAGCCATGTTTTATGTGAACAAACAGGGCGGGACTGGGTCCAGGATCCTTTGTCGGGAGGCTTAGGACCTTTGTTCATTTTCCCTCAAGCACAACATGCTCCTCAAGACTGTGTACCTTCCAGGCCAGGACAACTACCTGGCAGACAGGTTAAGCAGAATACTGCAGCCCCACGAGTGGCAGCTGCATCCTTCAGTAGTTCAGAAGATCTTCCTAAAATGGGGTCTCCCTTTGATAGATCTCTTTGCCAGCCCCATGAACAAGCAACTGCCAAAGTTCTGCTCCAGGCAACCGCATCCTCAGCGGATAGCAGCGGATGCTTTTCTGATATCCTGGTCTCAGGGCCTCCTTTATGCGTTTCCTCCCACACCCTTGGTGGCCCGAACTCTCTTCAAGATTCTTCAGGACAAGGCTTCGGTCCTGCTGGTGGCTCCCAGGTGGCCGAGACAGCCTTGGTTTCCTCTTCTGCTTCAACTGGCGGTGGATCCTCCACTACCTCTGGGGTTGCAGCCCGACCTTCTCTCACAGGAGCAGGGTTCCCTTCTGCACCCCAATCTCAAGGCTCTCAATTTGATGGCCTGGAGGCTGCAAGGGTAGTTCTGGCTCCCTGGGGCCTGCCTCAGGAAGTTGAGGAGGCTGTCCTAGCCTCTAGGAAACAGTCCACTAGGAAAACCTATGCTCTCAAATGGAAAAGGTTTTCTGTGTGGTGTCAGCTACGTACAGAGGACCTTTCTCTTGTACTGTGCAAGTAGTGCTTCAATACTTACTGCACTTATCAAATCAGGGACTTAAGTCCAATTCTGTTCGGGTCCACCTCTCAGCTCTAGCAGCTCACCACTCTCTGGTGGAGGGACATTCTCTATCTGGTCACCCCTTGGTGTCCCGCTTTCTTAGGGGCTTGCTTTTGCTCAAGCCTCCCATCCGTCCTCCTGCCCCTGAGTGGGAGCTGAATGTGGTCTTGCAGCAGCTGACTCGCCCACCTTTTGAGCCGATGGCTACTTGTCCACTACGCTTCCTCTCCTGGAAGACACTCTTCCTGATAGCCCTTACCTCGGCTATTCGAGTAAGTGAGCTTCAGGCCCTGGTCTGTGATAGGCCTTACACCAGGATTTATAGGAACAGGGTAGTCCTCAGGACTCATCCAAAGTTCCTCCCAAAGGTTGTCTCCTCTTTCCACCTCAACCAGGAGGTGGTTCTTCCAACATTCTTCCCTAGGCCTCATGCAAGCCAGGCTGAAGCAGTCCTGCATACCCTGGACTGTAGGAGGGCCTTATCCTTCTACCTTGACCGTACGCAGTGGCATAGAAGGGCTACTCAGCTCTTCGTATCCTTTGACCCCAATAAGTTGGGGTTGGCTGTGTCCAAGCGTACCTTGTCCATCTGGGTGGCTGACTGTATCACCTGGGCTTACAAGGTGGCTGTCCTTCCTTTGCAGGGCAGGGTCACGGCCCATCGTGTCAGGGTGATGGCTGCCTCAGTGGCTCATCTCCGCTCTGTGCCCTTGGTAGACATCTGCAGGGCTGCAACTTGGTCTTCAAGCCAGACCTTTGCGGCCCATTATTGCCTGGAGAGGGAGTCCCGTAGGGACAGTGCTTTTGGCCAAGCAGTACTCCGGAATCTCTTTGAGGTTTAGGCAACTCCTGCCCTCTGTTGGGCTACCGGTGGAGGTTGTGTCCTTGAAAAGCCTTTCTTTGCTGCTGAGACTAGAGGGAGTTCTCTTGTTCAGCCTGGGTTCCTCGGTATCCCAGATCTTGGGAGTCACCCATATGTGAGAACTGACTTCCTGCTTGGTCCTGGAGAAAGAGTAAGGTGTTCTCCAGGAGCAGCAGGAATCAGTCCTCACAACCCTCCCTCCTCCCCTTGAAGTTGCAGTTGTACATAGTTTATTTTTCATTTTTGTGTGCTATTCTTAGCTATGTCATTTGACTGAGGTAAGATGGGCACCTTTAGGCGGGAAGGGAACCGCGCATGCGTGCCTGCATTCCCAAATGCTTTCATAGAAAGCTGGGAAAATGCTCCGCTGGGGCTTCATCGGCGCCGATGACACCCCATATGTGAGGACTGATTCCTGCTGCTCCTGGAGAACACCTGTTACAGGTGAGTAACTACTCTTTCCCAGCTTTCTGCTCACCTTGAAGCTTCCCTGGTCCTTCACCCCCGTCAGTCTGGTTTCCATCCTGGTCACAGCACTGAATCTATCCTTATCTCTTTTCTCAATGAGTTACACGTTGCTCACTATCGAGTTCTATTATCTATAGCTGTTTCACTTGATCTCTCTGCTGCCTTTGATGTCGTTGACCACCGCACTCTTCTTTCACGTCTCAGTACTATTGGTTTATCAGGCTCAGTTCTTCACTGGTTCCACTCTTTTCTCTCCAATCGGTCTTTCTCGGTCCTCTCTGGCACCGACTCTTCTCCTCCAACCCCCCTTCACTGTGGTGTCCCTCAGGGTTCAGTTCTAGCACCTCTTTTGTTCAATGTCTTCTTAGCCCCCCTCGCTCTGCTTATCCAGCAACACAGTATCTCTGCGTATTACTACGCAGATGATATCATTCTTCTCTATCACACTGATTTGCTCACTCCGATATTGGTCCCCTCAACGTCTGTCTCTCCGCTGTTTTCTTCCTGGTTTTCGGATAATTTCTTACATGTTAATTTGTCAAAACCGATTTGCCAACTGATTATTCCTCCCTTCCCCCTCTCAGGCTCACCTAGAGTCCACATGCTCTTCTGCCTTCTTCTTTCTCGGCCCCCACCTATGGGATTCTCTGCCATCTGCACTTCGTCTGGAACTTTCCTTTTCCACCTTCAAAGCTAAACTCAAACCCACCATTTTTGCACACCCTTTGATCTTCCTCTCCTCGTTGATAACTGATAACTTTTCACTCCTTCTGTTACTATCGCTGCTCACTGTCTCTTCCTTTAATGCTATCTCTTTCCTGTCAATAAATGGCGTTCTTTTTCTGTTCCTTTTTCTCCAGCAGTATCCCTTTCTTTAATTGTAAACTGCCGCATACCTCTGGTTCTGGCGGTATGTTAAGTGTTAAATAAAGATAAAGAGATATAAAATAAAGTATTCCTTCCCTTTTTTGGACTGGGCTCTTATTGTTTACGTGGCATAGTGCTTTTTTTTTGTGCCATTGAGTTTTGATTCATTTGAGGTGTTTGTAGCTGCTTGGAGAGCAGGTAGGAGGCAGACGTTTGGGAGGCTATCTTTTCTTATGTGCGGATATCTTTTCTTTTGTGAGAGTCTTTATTTTATTTTATTTATTTTATTTATTTGCAAATCTTTTATATACCGCCATTTCCTAAGATCAGTGGCGGTTTACATTAAACAACATGAAATACATAAAACAATTCTGTGATAGGCAGGTACATTGAACAGTATTCAAAACTATATACAAATAGTTAAAATCAGGTATAATGAACAAGAATCGGTACTATATATAGGTAGTATTGACAATATTTGAAAATATTTGAAACTATTTACATATATACATTAAAGTTTTATCATAAGTTCTCTTTTGGTAGTGACATTGTAAGTATTAGGGCGAACATATCATGGAGATCTATGGAGGATGGGAGGTCTTATCCAATTCGTTATCTATATTCGAATAATATTGTGTGAACAAGTAAGTTTTTAGATCTTTTCGGAAATGTTTTTACAATTGACAATAGCTCTCTTGGTTTGTGTATTGCTGTTGACCAGGTTAGCGTAGTATTCCTGTTTTCTGATGAGAGTTTTTGTTGTATATTTTTAAGTTATTCTGCATAAATGTTTTGGAGAGGACAAGGCAGCATAGGTTGCTTTTCTGTTTCTGTAGTGATGTCGAGAACAATGGGGCATTATTAGTGTTTTAGTGCCATTTTCCTTGGGCATGTGATGTTGCAGATAGGGCGTCATTCCAAATCGATATCATTTTGTCAAGGTCCTGATTTTGTTGCATTGATGAGGTCTAACTATGGGGTGACTGCCTCAATGTTGCCTTTATTCTTGAAGTCTCAGAACCTCTGGGTCATGGGTGCTGTGTTTTTATATTTAATTTTTTGGGCTGTGGTATGGATGGAGAAGAGAATGGTGGCATGGTCAGACCAAGGGACAGGAAGGATAGTGTGTAAGGTTTGTTGGGAGTTGAAGAGTTGATCTGAAGGTATGAAGACTAAGCACCTTTTTTTCTTATGAGTTGGTTCTGTGATGATTTGTGTATATCCAATAGTGTTCATGGCTTCCAGGAAGGCTTCTACTTGTGACGTGGGGGAGGATGCCAGGTTCAGGTCTCCTAGAATTATCAGAGGTTGGTTATTGTGTGGTGGGGAGCATGCAGCTTGATGTAAGGTGGCGAGGTCTTCGCTATCCCCACAAGGTACTCTGTATGCTAAATAGAGGGCAATGTTTATGTTTCTTATGTATAATGTGTTTATTTCTTTAGTGGAGCTACTGTTGGTGATACTGAATTTCAGGTTCTTATTAGCAATAACACACACTCCTCCTCCTCTGCTAGCGGTTGTATTTGATGTGAATATCATATGTGTTGGGGACATAGTTGGTTTAGTAGGACTGCATCTGTGTCCGAAAACCAAGTTTCTCTAATGAGTAATATGTCAAGGCTGTGCTCGCTTATAAAGGCAGCCAGGATTTGATTTTTATTTCTTGCTGAGCATGCATTGATGAGGGCGCAATGTATCAGGCGTGTCGTTATTCAGGTGGTCTGGCTTCAATGTGTTTGACAGTTGAGGTTTGTGTTTTAAAGTGCAGTAGCATTTTTGGAATTCAGGGCTAGTTTGAAATATCAGAGTTGTATTTATAGGGCATCTATAACTAGTAATGATAGGTATTTGGCTGTTATAGCTTGATCTAATTGCTGCTGTGAGTTAAGTGATTGCCAGATGAGTAGGAGAAGTACCTAGATGGTGGATGCATACCTCTGTCTTAGGGATTCCATGTTGGTATTATTGGTGGTTTCACTTTATTGTTTGGTGGTTGATGTGACTGTTTACAGCTTATGATCTGTGGGGTGGAGGTAGAGTATGCTCTCAGGAAACTTTGGGCTCCTTATGTTAAATGTCTCACCTTTAGTATTGCTTTCTAATTCATAAGTGGCAGGGGCATGGCACAGTGGGGAGCTTTGTTGGCATAAGATCAGGCCTGTAGGTTGATGGCTTAGGTCTCTTGTTTTTAAGGTAGAATGAGCAGTAGTACAAGCTTTACCAGCTTCTTGCCATCTATGCCAATTGGAGTCCAAATGGGAGAGTGGGGTTTCCTTTCTACAAGGTGGTAAGAAGTCCCGTACATAGCTGCTTTGGTTGGAACTGTCTGACAGAACAGCCTCCGTTGAGGGTGAGTCCTTGCAGTGATGTGTATCTTGCAGGGTGACGATGTTGCTGTACCTTTCTGGTCCTCCCCTGCAGTCCCCACCAAAGGGCCACACCAAAGGGCCCTCTGGTGAGGCCCTCAGGCATGGATCCACCTTCCAGTGTTGATATTAATGTGGCTGCATGTTCCAGTCCTGATCAACCTTGCGGTGGGGAGTGGAGGAGGGGATCTCTTACCCGCTCCCTTTCCAGACACCGATCAGGGCCTCTGGCAATGGAGATGGCTGGCCTGCGCATTCCATCGTTGATGTTAATGTGGCTGCTTGTTCCAGTCCTGATTAGCCTGAGTAACCTAATAGAGTACTGGCTTGAGAACCAAGAGACCAGGGTTTGATTTCCACTAGCACTCCTTGTGGCCTTGAGCAAGTCACTTAACTCTCCATTGCCTCAGAAAATTCCAAGTTAACATTGTCCCTGTTTAATGTACATCACCAAGTTTAAATTACAATGTAAACCGCTTTCATTAAAATGATAAAGTGGTAGTGATAAAGTGGTGCATTTAGCTGCTTTGTACATAGTTGCTTTTTGTACATAGTTTTATTATGTTCTCTGTTTATGAAACCTGTTTAATGTATACCCAGTTCATTGTCCTGTTCATTGTAAGCACTGATCAATTTTTGTGACGTGTAGTTTCTGTTCATTGTAAACCGCACTGATGTCAAATAGCGCGGTATAAAAGAAACTGTAAATAAATAAATAAATAAATAATAAAAGACATGTTAAATAAATAGATAAATTGTTCCATCTTAGCAAAGTTAGTTTTCCTAAAGTCTAAGACCCTCACTTTGAAATGGACTTTATCAGCCCTAGTCCTAAACTGAACCACACCATCTGGTGATCACTGCATGCATGATGATCTCCCACTATAACTTTAGAAACACTTTCCCTATTGGTAAGCACCAATTCCAGTATGGCCCTTTCAAGTGTGGATTTTGCTACCAGTTGCTGGAATAGTTCTCCATGTAGACCATCCAGGATCTCCTTCCTTCTAGATGACACTGCAACAGGATGTGCCAATCAACATATGGCATATTGAAATCACCTATCAGTAGCACTTTTCCTTTCATGGCAATACTGTGTTTGTCTTCTATTAAATCTCTGTCCACTTCTTCTCACTGTAAAGGACATTTGTATGTCACACCAATGCAATTGGATTTCCCATTACCTCTTTCTAATTTAACCCACAATGCCTCCTCCTCACTCCCTTTTAAGCCCTGTAATTCTATAGCTTTAATAATATTTTTCACATACAGTGTCACTCCTCGCCCCTTCTTCCTAACCTGTCCTTCCTGAATAAAGTACAACCTGGTATAATTACATCCCAATCATGGTTGTCCATGAACCATGTCTCCGTAAATGCTACTCAATACAAGTTAGTGTCTTCCATTAAAGTCTCAACATCTGGGATCATCTTTCCTATACTATGGGCATTTATGCACACTGCTTTCCAGATGTTGCCTCTTTTGCCCATTTCAACAGAGGTATTTAATGTTTTACTTACCTGCGGGCTTTCACTTACCTGGGGGCTTTCTTCACCCATCCCCAACGAGCCTAGTTTAAAGCCCTCTTCCAGTTCATCCTGGAAGGTCGGAGGTTCAAATCCCACTAGAGGACAGCAACCTTGGGCCGAAAGGACTGGGGTTTCTAGTCCCACAGGTGCTGCTTGTGGTCTTGGGCAAGCCATTTAACCCTCCATAGCCCATGTTCCCTGTAAAATAGTTATCTCCAAGTTATAATGCCCTGTTCAATATAATTTCAGTTTGTTCAATGTAAACCGCACTGATGCAGAATGGCGCGGTATATAAGAGAATGTAAATAAATAAAAAATCCTGCTAGACCAGTCCAGACAAGCGGATTAAGTTCCCCTGCCAGCAGATGTTGAAGTCAGAGAAAAGCTTCCAGAGCCCTGATTGGTTGGGCTATGGTAGGTATAGGCATACGCCTAGGGGTCCTCTTCAGTATTTTCTCTGTCTCCAGCAGGTGTTTGTGTCAATTTCTCTTCAGTTTTATTAGTTTATTTCCTTAATTTGCTGGATGTACCCAAAGCACACAAGAGGTGTTCCTTTGGGTTTCCCAGAACCCCTATTCCCACACTGGGCATTGGAGGGTCTTGTCATTCCTGAGGTGAGCTCCTGATCACAAGGATCAGTTGAGCTCCCTCCATCGGGGGATCCCCAGCTTCTAGCCACGAGGGCCTGCCTGCTGGATGGAGGACAGATCTGTCAGGTTTTTTTCAGCCTGATCCTTTCATTTAAGCTGAGCTGCTCTGCTCTGATCTGTTGATCTGTGCCTCGGCTTCACTGTGCCTGCAGATGTGACAGCTCCCTCCCCCCCCCTTGATCTGGGGCAGAATCGCCATTCCTCGAGTTCCTCGGCAGTTGTCGGCACTGCACTCCTCCCAGCTCACTGTTCTCTCTGGAACCGCTGCGATAGGAGGTTTTTCGTTCTTATTTCCTTGCGATCGGGTGTTTTACTTTTGCGGTGATTTTTGGATGGCAGCCATTTTCGTGATCACGCGAGTGCGCTCCCGATGGCCATTTTCTAGTGGGAAGCCTTTTTTTCCTCATGCCTGCATCCTTCTCAACCTGCCCTTAGGGTTCTTTGCCTGTTCAATATTTCTGGCTAGCACCTAAAGCGGCTGTCAAGACCAACACGTTTAAAAAAATAAATAAAAAAAGCGGCCATGCCTTCCTCTTTGCAGAGATGTCTGGTCTGCAGCAGGAAGCAGAAGGAGCTGAGAGACAGGCTGTGTTCTGCATGCTCCTCTAATCCAGGGGAATCGTCCAGGGGCCCCCCCCCCCAGCAATGTTCCCTCTAATTTTCTGTAGGCTGTGTGCGCATAAAATATCAGCTGTGTGCAGCTTTTGAAGGAAGGTTACATTTTTGTGCACCACATAACGACACTCGGAGTTATATACTTTAAAATTTGTCTACACGTCAGAATACAGTATGTACACCACATTGATTTTAATCAAATTACATGAAAATAGACGATTACTAAATGAAGCGGGAAATTTCTATTAATTACAATCATAACTTTAAATTTTAAGACGTCTGTGTTGTTTTCTATCAGAATCAGAGCCGTAATTTTTGTGCGCTCTGTTGTAAAGTATGTGCGCTCGCTCGATGAGGTGTGTGCGTGCGCACACGCGCACAGCTTAGAGGGAACAGTGCCCCCCAGTCGCCCTTCCTTCTTTGGATAGTACCTCGGTATCGGTGCCCCCTTCACTGAACATAAGAACGTAAGATATGCCATACTGGGTCAGACCAAGGTCCATCAAGCCCAGTATCCTGTTTCCAACAGTGGCCAATCTAGGTCATACGTACCTAGCAGTTTCCCCAAAAGAGACAGGTTCCACAATGCTTGTACTGGGTCAAGCATTGATATCCTGGGTCCCTTCTTAATGGTTTATGGACCTTTCCTCCAGTAACTTGTCCAAACCTTTTTTAAACCCAGCTACACTAACAGCCCATCCTCCGGTAACAAATTCCAGAGTTTGATTACACGTTGAGTGAAGAAATATTTTCTTTTATTAGTTTTAAATAGTTTACCCTGTAGCTTCATTGCATGTCCCCTAGTCTTTCTATATTCTGATAACATAAACAATCGATCTACGTTTACCCGTTCCACTCCGTTCATTAATTTAAAGACTTCTATCATATCTCCGCTCAGCCGTCTCTTTTCCAGGTTAAAGAGCCCTAACCTTTTTAGCCTTTCTTCATAGGAGTATCCTTCCATCCCCTTTACCATTTTGGTGGCTCTTCTCTGAACCTTTTCTAATAACGCTATATCCTTTTTAAGATACGGCGACCAGAACTGCACACAATATTCAAGGTGTGGTCTCACCATGGAACGATATAGAGACATTATAATATCTTTTGTTTTATTTTCCATTCCTTTTCTTATGATACCTAGCATTCTATTTGCTCTCTTGGCTGCTGCTGCACACTGGGCTGAGGGTTTTAATATGCTATCCACAATGACGCCTAAATCTTTTTCCTGGGTGGTGGTTCCTAATGTGGAACCTTGCATCGTGTAACCATAGTTTGGGTTGTTCTTCCCTAGGTGCATAACTTTGCACTTGTCCACATTAAATTTCATCTGCCATTTTGATGCCCTGTCTTCCAATTTATCAAGATCCTCTTGCAATTTTCCACAATCCTCTTGGGTTTTAACTACTTTAAATAGTTTTGTGTCATCTACAAATTTGATAACCTCACTCGTTATTCCACTTTCCAGGTCATTTATGAATATGTCAAAAAGCAGCGGACCCATCACAGATCCCTGGGGTACACCACTATTCACTTTTCTCCATTGGGAAAATTGGCCATTTAGCCCAACCCCCTCTGCTTTCTATCTTTTAACCAGTTCTTGATCCACAGTAGTACACTGCCTCCTATCCCATGACTCTTTAGTTTTGCCAAAAGTCTCTGATGAGGGACCTTGTCAAAGGTTTTCTGAAAGTCCAGATACACTATATCAACCGACTCACCTTTGTCCACCTGTTTATTCACACTTTCAAAAAAACATAATAGATTAGTAAGACAAGATCTTCCTTGTCTAAAGCCATGTTGGCTGTCTCCCATTAGGCCATGACTACTGAGTAATTTTATTCTTTATGATGGTTTCTACCATTTTTCCCGGTACTGACGTGAGGCTCACCAGTCTGTAGTTTCCCGGATCACCCCTGGAACCCTTTTTAAAAATAGGCATTACATTGACGATCCTCTAATCTTCAGGTATTACAGATGATTTTAATGAAAATTCACAGATTACTAATAGCAGGTCTGCAATCTCATATTTCAGTTCTTTCAACACCCTTGGATGTATACCATCCAGCCCAGGTGATTTGCCACTCTTCAGTTTATCTAATAGTTGTAATACATCTTCCCGATGTATCGATATTTCCTTCAATTCTTCCGCTCCTTTAAATACCACTTCAGTCATGGGTAACATCCCTACATCTTCCTCAGTAAAGGCCGAAGCAAATAATTCATTCAGTCTCTCTGCTATCGCCCTGTCGCCTATTAGTGCCCCTTTAACTCCTCTATCATCTAATGGACCAACTTACTCTCTCACAGGTTTTTTGCTACGAATGTACTTGAAAAAATCTTTATTTCGCGTTTTTGCTTCTGCAGTAAGCTTCTTCTCAAATTCCCCCTTTGCCTGCTTTATCAATGCCTTGCATTTGACTTGCCAGTGCTTGTGCTGTTTCCAGGTTTCGTCGTTTGGCTCTTTTTCCCATTTTCTGAAAGATGCTTTTTTGGCAACAACGGCCTCTCTGACCTCCCCTTTAAACCATGCTGGCAGTTTTTTGGACTTGTAGTGTAGTGTAGTGTAGCTGTAGTGTACTTTTTGGACTTGTAGTGTAGTGTAGCTGGGTTTAAAAAAAGGTTTGGACAAGTTCCTGGAGGAAAGGTCCATAAACCATTATTAAGAAGTGACCGAAGATATCAATGCTTGACCCAGTACAAGCATTGTGGAACTTGTGTCTCTTGGGGAAACTGCTAGGTACATATGACCTAGATTGGCCACTGTTGGAAGCAGAACACTGGGCTTGATGGACCTTGGTCTGACCCAGTATGGCATATCTTATGTTCTTATGTTCCTTCCACTTTTCTTAAAGCGTGGAATACAGCTGGTCTGGGCTTCCAAGATAGTATTTTTCAACAACACCCAAGCTTGATGTAAGTCTTTAACCTTTGCAACTGCTCCTTTTAGTTTTTTCTTAACTATTTTCCTCATTTTATCATAGTCTCCCTTTCAAAAGTTAAAAGGTAGTACTGTGGATTTCCTTACTATCCCTCTTCCACTAATTAAATCAAAGGTGATCATGCTATGATCACTATTGCCAAGTGGCCCCAACACCCTTATCTCTTGCACTAGATCTGGTGTTCCACTAAGGACTAGGTCTAATATGGCTTCCTCTCTGGTCGGTTCATGAACCAGCTGCTCCAAAAAGCAGTCATTTATGTCATCTAGGAACTTTATCTCCTTAGCATGTCCTGCCATGACACTGATCCAGTCGATACCAGAGTAATTGAAATCACCCATTATTATTACTGCGCTATAACTTTTGTTAGCTTCCTTGATTTCTTTGAGCATTTCATCATCCATTTGTTCATTCTGGCCAGGCGGTCGATAGTACACCCCCACTGCCATTGCCTTTCCCTTTTTACATGGAATTTCAATCCATAGAGATTCTACAGCAAATTTTGTTTCCTGCAAAACTTTAATCCTTTCTGACTCAATGCCCTCTCTAACATAGAGCGCAACCCCTCCACCAATTTGATCAGCTCTATCATTACGATATAGTTTGTATCCAGGTATCACAGTGTCCCACTGGTTGTCCTCCTTCCACCATGTCTCTGATATCCCAATCATATCTAACCTCTCATTTAGTGCTATATATTTTAACTCGCCCATCTTATTTTTTAGACTTCTAGCATTTGCATACAAGCATTTTAGAGACTGTATTTTATTCATGTTAGTTTGGCTGTTGGTAGACTTGGGTAATTTGGGATCTTTAAGCTCTGTCTGCTCCATACTCGAGGGCATTTGGGCTACTTTACTCTTTTTTGGAACCTCTCTGCTTTTGGTAGTATCCTTCAAGGATACATTCTTCCAAACCATCTGCTCTTGGGCGACTGTCGGCTTTCCCCTATTATCTAATTTAAAACCTGCTCTATCTCCTTTTTAAAGGTTAATGCCAGCAGCCTGGTTCCATCCCGGTTAAGTTGAAGCCTATCCCTTCGGAAGAGCCTCTCCTTTCCCCAGAATGTTCCCCAGTTCCTAGCAAATCCAAAACCCTCATCTCTGCACCATTGTCTCATCCACACATTGAGACTCCGGAGCTTTGCCTGCCTTTTGGGTCCTGTACGTGTAACGGGAAACATTTCGGAGAACGCTACCCTGGAAGTTCTGGATTTCAACTTCCTACCTAAAAGCTTAAATTTAGCCTCCTGAACCTCCCTACCACATTTTCCTATGTCATTGGTACCGACATGTACCAAGACAGCAGACTCTTCCCCAGCACTATCTAAGACCATATCTAGGTGGATGGTCCGCAGCTCTCTTCACCTGCAGAAGGATCACAAATTGCTCTGGTCCTTTGTCCACAACCTTCGTCTGTCTCCACACAGCGTGAGCCTGTTTCTCATCCCTCAGATGGCAAGTTCCTGGCGCTCTTTTGACAGGCATGGGCCTGTGGCACTCCGACTCCTCAGAGCCTTTTTTTGCACCTGACAGAAGTACCACTTTTCCTACGCCTTGCAAGTGTACTCAAAAGGGCACAGACCTCAAGGGGTGGCATCTTCCTAAAGGGGTTTCATGGATCTTGGAAGAGAGCTCGTTAGCCCCTGAAGAAGGCAGATCTTCAGCGGAAGGAAGTCTAGGATCTACAGATCGTGAGGATGGAGAGTATTCTCTGTCGGACACTTCTGTGACTGCTCAAGAAGACTCACAGGATATCCAGCTTTTCAAAAGGAGGAATTGCCCGCTTTAATAGTGCAAGTTGTAGAGGCGTTACGCCTCGCTGACCCGCCTGAGCTGCAGCATTCCTTAAGCCTTCCAAAGCCTTTCCTTTCCTGGCAGAACTGCAGCAAATGGTGTTTCAGGAATGGGAAACCCCAGATACCTCTCTGTGTACAGCACGCTGTCTGGGGCAGCTTTACCTCTGGTCTCTGGCAGAAATGGAGCAGTGGCTCTCATATCCGAAAGTGGATGCGTTAGTGACGGGAGTTACCAAGCATACCATCATTCCGGTCAAAGGCGGTGCTGCGCTTCGAGACAGCTTTCTCATCTTCGGCTCTGTCGCGCCAGGCGACTGTTTGGGGGGGGGGGGTCTAGCGGCCCGTGCCTTGTTGTGGTAGATTCAGCGTCTGCCGGAAGATCCAGCTATGGGGTGTTTAGAGTCCGTCACTGCGTTCTTGGCAGATGCCTTCTATGATCTGTTGCGTCTCTCCACACGCCCAGTGGTAGCCATGATGGCAGCTAGGAGATGGCTTTGGCTGCGAAAGTGGACAGCAGATGATGTCTCCAAAACCCGCCTCTCAAAACTCGATAAATTAGTGAAGGACCTAGGTGAGGTCAAGCCTCAGCGTTTTCCGGAGGATAGATCAGAGGCCTCTTCACGTCAACCATCTCGTTCTTAGTGTCTGAATTCTTGACAATTTTCTAGGTCTTGCTATACCCGTTGATACCTCTCATATAAACCAATGCCTTCTGCGGCCCCTCCTGGTCATTTTGGGCAGAGATCGCAGTCTTTCAAGGAGCGTGGAAAGGCAGTGATTCCTATCCAGGTCCGGGAAAGTTCTTCGGTATCACACGCCCTTCCCGCTGATAGGACGAGATGGACGGCTCACTCGAGACCTTGCCACCGGTAGGAGGCCAGTTGGCTCTTTTTTCTCGACAGTGGGCATGCATCACTTCCGATCAATGGGTCCTCGGCATCGTCTCTTGGGGGTATTCCCTCAAATGCTGGTGGCCCATTCGCGACGTCTTCCTTGTCTCTCCAGGAGGAGCACCCAGAAAGAGAATGGCCATTCGCACCACCATTCAGCGACAACTTCTGCTCAATGCCATTCGTCCTGTTCCGTCCTTGGAAAGAGGACTAGGCTGTTGTTCTGTCTATTTCATGGTGCCCAAGAAGGACGGCTCCTTTCGTCCAATTCTGAATCTCAAAGGAGTCGACCGCAGCCTTCGAGTGCCTCATTTCTGGATGGAGACGCTCTGCTCAGTCATCCAGGCGGTGCGCAAGGGAGAGTTTCTTGCTTCTCTAGATCTCACAGAAGCATACTTTCACATCCCCATTTGGACCAAACACCAGTGTTTCTTACGATTCGCCATTCTAGGGCAGCATTTTCAGTTTCGGACAATGGCATTTGGCCTTGCCTCCGTACCTCAGACTTTCTCCAAGGTAATGGTGGTGGTAGTGGCGGGCTTGCGCAAGCAGGGCATCCAAGTGCACCCTTACCTGGATGACTGGCTTATTTGAGCAGATTCCTTTCCGGAGGCCCACAACACGGTAGTCTCCTTCCTAGAGGACTTTGGCTGGGTAGTCAATCGCACCAAGAGCTGCCTTCAGCCGTCTCAGCAACTCGACTTCCTCGGAGCGCAATTCGACACAAGGCTGCGTATTATTAATGCAAGAGCACTTCCTTAAACTTTCGTCATAACTTCGTCTGTTCCTGCTTTAGGATTCTCCTCGTGCATGAGATTATCTTCAGGTCTTGGGAACCATGGTGGCTACTATCGAGCTGGTCCCTTGGACCAGGGAGCACATGCGCTGTCTACAGAAGGCGCATCTCCAGGAACAAGCAGGAATGTAGTCTTCACATATGGGTATCGTCCGTACCGATGGAGCCTGTGCGGGAACGTTCCACAGCGTCCAATAGGAAAGCTTTTGGGAGCAGTGCCTGCGTGCTGCCTTTCCGCCTTTCCCAACTGTCCCTCTCCAGTTCTTCGTTTTCCACGGAGCCGACAGGTCGCACATCCTGTCACCGTAGAAAAAAATCCCTTCTATTCTTTTTTGTGGTCGCATCTGCCTTCCCTCGACGCTACACTGGTACCGCCGGTGGTTCCTCTTTCTTTTCTTCAAGGTTACCTGTCAGACTAAATAGCAAACTCAGATTGCCTTATTTTGTCCCTCCAATGGTGGCAGTCACCCCAAAACCTTTTGGTGGGGTCTCCTTTTCAGCAGCCCCCACCCCAAGCCACTAACAGATGCCTCACAGGTGGGTTGGGGAGCCCACCTGCAAGGCCTTTCTACCCAGGGTACCTGGACTCCATAGGAGACCTATCTACACATCAGTCTCCTGGAACTCAGAGCAATCTTCCTTGCTCTTAGAGTGTCCCACACCCAGCTCAGCTACAAGACAGTCCTAGTTCAAACGGACAATCAAGTAGCCATGTTCTATGTGAACAAGCAGGGTGGAACAGGCTATCTGTCACTATGCAACGAAGCTTTGCGACTATGGGCCCTTGCCAGAGAGCATCAGATTCAACTCCTTGCGGTGTATCTTCCAGGTATTCAAAACTCTTGGGCAGACAGACTCAGTCGAGTTCTGCTTCCACACGAATGGTCTCTCCATGCAGACCAGGTGGCAAAACGTTTTCAAATTTGGGAAATCCTGGACAATAGACCTCTTTGCAAGTCCACTGAATGTCAAACTTCCCCGGTTCAGTTCTAGAATTCCGGCCCAGGGTTGTCAGGCCAGGGATGCTTTCCTCCTACATTGGGGTCAGGACTTCCTGTATGCCTTTCCACCCATTCCCCTAATTCCCAAAACCCTGTTTAAGCTTCAGAGAGACAGAGGTCATATGATTTTCATAGCTCCACATTGGCCACGGCAAATGTGGTACCCTCTGCTCCTACATCTCTCTCAAGTTCCTCCTCTGGAGTTAAGATCTGCTCCAGATCTCCTTTCTCAAGAGGACGGGATGCTGTGATATCCCAATCCCCAGTCTCTGCATCTCAGAGCCTGGTTGCTGAAAGCCTAGAACTTCATGGTCTTAACCTTTCTCAGCAGGTAAAGGATATCCTTTATGCTTCCAGGAAGCCTTCCACAAGATGCTCTTATGCATTCAAGTGGAAAAGGTTTACCATATGGGGCTCGCAGAAGGGTCTTAACCCTCGTGCGATACCTCTAGAATCATTACTGGAATATCTCCTTAATTTATCTAATGCGGTGCTTAAGACCAATTCAGTGAGAGTTCATTTGAGTGCTATTGCAGCTTCTTTCAAGCCTCTAAATGGACAACCTATTTCCTCTCATCGCGAGATTTATGAGAGGCCTTTTAACTAAGCCTCCCATGAAACCACCACCGGTGCCATGGGACTTAAATCTGGTTCTTAGGCAGCTCATGCAGCCGCCTTTTGAACCATTAGCTACTACCTCTTTGAAATTCCTTTCCTGGAAGGTCATCTTTCTTATTGCAATCACATCAGCACGTCGCATCAGTGAATTGCAAGTGTTGGTGACTGATCCTTATACAAGGTTCCATCATGATAAGGTAATCCTTAGGACTCATCCACACTTTATGCCAAAGGTGGTGTCACCTTTTCTTTTAAACCAAGCAGTTTACCTTCCTGTATTCTTCCCGAGGCCTCACTCCTCAAATGCAGAAAGGAATCTTCATACTTTGGACTGTAAAAGGGTTTTGGCCTTTTACTTACAAAGGACACAGCAACATAGAAAGTCCTCTCAACCCAGAGATTCTCGCCTTTCTACAGGAGGGTCTTGATAAGGGTTTAGCCCTCAGGACCCTTCATGTACAGATTTTGGCCCTATCGTGTTTCCGAGGGCCGGTGCACGAGTGCTCTCTTGCTTCGCATACGGACGTGGCATGGTTTCTCGAGGGTGTCAGAGTACTGCGTTCACCGGTCCGTCCATTGGTGCCTTCCTGGGATCTTGCTGTGGTTCTCAAAGAGGTCTCTCTTCGGGATTAACACTTAAGACAATTTTCTTGGTGGCAATAACCTCAACTCGTAGGATCTCTGAATTGCAAGCCCTCTCTTGTCGGGACCCCTACCTCTCTTTCCCTGAGGAGGGTGTCTCTCTCCGCGCCGTTCCCTCCTTCTTACCTAAGGTCCTTACGCCTTTCCATCTCAATCAACCTCTCCTGCTTCCTGCCTTTTCTAAAGAACAGTGTTCAGAGCAGCATAAGAATCTGAGTGGTGGATCTCATTCTCATAGAGAATTCTCTACCGCTATTTGAAGGTGACCAATTTGTTTTGTGCTTTTTGCGGGCCCTCGGAGGGGTCTCGCGACCTCTAAATCCACTATTGCTAGGTGGCTCCGGCAGACCATTGAGGTGGCTTATATTTGTCAAGGTAGGCCAGTGTCTACTGGTTTCCGGGTGCACTCTACTCGAGTCCAGGCAACTACTTGGGCCGAACGCTCTCAAGTCGCTCCTCTCGATATCTGTCGTGCGGCAACCTGGTCTTCCTTGTCCAGGTTCGTTTGGCATTATTGGCTTGACATCCAGGTATAAGAGGACAGTCAGTTTGGAGCCGGGGTACTGTCTGCGGCTCTCTCTGCCCACCCTGAAGGTCGTTAGCTTTGGTACTTCCCGCTTGTCTGGACTGGTCTAGCAGGATGAACTGGAAAGAGAAATTTCACTTACCGTTAATTTCCTTTCCTGGAATCCTGCTAGACAAGTCCAGGACCCACCCAGTTGTCAGTTGGAGTGCTGACGGTGCAGTGGAGCCGAAGCTCATCTTTTCAGGCAGTGCTGTATTAGCTGTCTTTAGTACCCTTTAGTATCCTAGAGGCGCTTGATTCAGTTCTTCTGTTCCTGTATATAGTTGAGCAGGTCTTCTCGCATGTTCATAGTTGGCCTTTCTTAGCCAGTTTTTCAATAGTAACATTTGTTGCTTGTCAGAATATACTGAAGAGGAACTCTAGGGATATGCCTATTACCTGCCACACCAGGGTGATGCTCTCCTGTCACGTGACCTCTCTCCTCCATGGCAGCAGGGATGCTGCCAGACTGGAGGTGGGACTTCAGGACTATATCCCTGTAGGTCTCGTCTATGTACCTCTCTGTCTGTCTTATGCTTTCCAAGTCTGCTACTTTAGCTTCTAGAGAACGGACTCGTTCCCTGAGGGCAAAGAGCTCCTTGCACCTAGTGCACACATAAGACCTCTCACCAACTGGGAGAAAATAATACATGTGACACTCAATGCAAAAGACTGGAAAGCCCCCATCCCGCTGCTGGACTGCTGTCTGCATCTTAGTTTTAAGTTTGTGTTTAGATCTAAGTTCTTTACTTACTAAGGGTTGCTATGGATATTTATACTAATAAAACTGTACCTAATACGTGTAATATAGCTTGTTCACCTGAAGCTTAATTAATCTCAGGTCCTTAGTGTATGACTGATTTGGGTAATGAGCTTCACCTGAGAGCACCTCCTGCCTTTTAAGATGTGTAAGTACCTATAAAGCGTAGTTACTCACCTGTAACAGGTGTTCTCCAGGAGCAGCAGGAATCAGTCCTCACATATGGGTGACGTCGGCGCCGACGGAGCCCTCGCGGAGCAATTTTCCACAGCTTTCAAAGAAAGCCTTTGGGAATTGCAGCGCGCATGCGCGGTCTCCTTCCCGCCCAAGGGTGCCATCTTAGCCAGTCAGATGACATAGCTAAAAAGACAGCGTAAAAATATGCAAAAAAACTAAAGCAGATAATCGCAACTCCAAGGGGAGGAGGGAGGGTTGTGAGGACTGATTCCTGCTGCTCCTGGAGAACACCTGTTACAGGTGAGTAACTACGCTTTCTCCAGGACCAAGCAGGAATTCAGTCCTCACATATGGGACTCCCAAGCTTAAGGCTACCGGAGACCCTAAGCACAAAAATGAGCTCCCTCTAGCTCAGCGGCACAGAAGGAAGGAATCTTCACTGAATTATTACCCACCGGTAGCCCTCATCCAGGATGGAGGGTAGGAGTTGCTCAAACCTCGAAGAGATTTCGGAGGACTGCCTGTCCGAAAGCACTGTCCCTGCGGGACTCCCTCTCGAGACAGTAATGGACCGCAAAAGTCTGGCTCGAAGACCAAGTAGCGGCCCGGCAGATGTCTGCCAGCGGAACAGAGCGGAGGTAAGCCACTGACGTAGCCTTCGCCCGAACACAATGAGCCGTGACTCGACTTTCTAACGAGAGTCCGGCTGCCCCATAAGCCCAAGCGATACAGTCAGCAACCCAGATGGACAGAGTACGCTTGGAGACAGGAAGCCCCAATTTATTGGGGTCAAAAGACACAAAGAGCTGAGCAGCTTTGCGGTGCTCCCGCGTACGGTCAAGGTAGAAGTTCAATGCCCTTCTACAATCCAGGGTATGCAGGACCATTTCAGCTCGGCTGGAGTGTGGCCTGGGAAAGAAGGTCGGAAGTACCACCTCCTGATTGATGTGAAAAGGGGAGACCACCTTTGGAAGAAATTTAGGGTGAGTCCGTAGGACTACCCTATTTTTGTAGAACCGAGTGTAAGGGGGATCAGACACGAGGGCCTGCAATTCACTTACGCGTGAGGGCTATCAGGAATAAGGTTTTCCAAGACAGAAAACGGAGAGAACAGGTAGCCATAGGTTCAAAAGGCGGACAGGTGATCCGCTGTAAAACCATATTCAGATCCCAGTCAGGTGCTGGCGGTCGCAGAGGTGGTTTAAGTAGAAGGAGACCTCGGAGAAACCTTGCCACGAGAGGGTCGCTGGAAAGAGGTCTGCCGTTCACCGGCACATGATGCGCTGAAAGAGTACTGAGGTGAACTTTGACGGAGTTGGACTTAAGTCCCATATTAGAGAGGTAGAGCAAGTACTGCAAGATCACCGACACCGAGCAGGAGAAGGGATCCTGAGACTGCTGGGCACACCAAACGGAAAAGCGACGCCATTTAAGGGCGTAGCATTTGCGGGTAGAAGGTCGCCGAGAAGCTAGGACGACCTCTTCCACCTCTGCCGGCAGGAGAAGGGGAGCAAGGACTACCCTTTCAGCCGCCAGGCCATTAGATTGAGAGATCTGAGGTTGGGGTGTAGCAGGGACCCCTGATCCTGGGTTAGGAGATCCGGTTGAAACCCCAGAGGGAACGGATCCTCTACCGCTAATTGCAACAGGAGTGGAAACCACGGCTGCCTGGGCCAGCGAGGAGCCACCAGGATCATGGAAGCTTTGTCTCGGAGAACCTTGAAAAGAGTTCGAGAGACTAGCGGGATGGGAGGAAAGGCATAGAGAAGGCTCTCCGACCATGAGAGTAGAAAAGCATCTGCCGCTACTCGAAGGGGATGTGGCTGACGAGAGCAGAAGCGAGGAAGTTGCCGGTTGAGAGGACTGGCAAAGAGATCCATCGTGGAAGTGGAGAAGATATCCTTCTCTGACGACTTGAAGCACCCAGGCATCTGAAGTGATTGTGGACCACCTGTGTGCGAAGTGAACCAGCCGGCCTCTGGTGCTGGGAGGAGCCAGCGGAGGGGGAGAGGCTATGCTGAGGAAGTCAAAAACCCCCACCCTGCTGAGCAGGGGCAGGTGGTGCAGGCTTGGGGGCTTGCTGCCTACGGGACCCGTTACCCCGTCCCTTGGCCTGCTGGCCCTGTTGGGGAGCTGCGGAGGCCTGATATTGTGGGTAGTGTTTATAGGCAGCCGCCTTTCTCGGGTAAAAGGACTTCTTTCCCGAGCCCTTCTTTTTCTGGGAAGGGGCGGAGGTCTTCCTAGAAAGCCTAGTCCTGGTGAGAGTCTCCGTCTCGATTTGTGCAGCCTTTTCAGCCATGGGCTTGCCAAAGAGGTTCTCACCTCGGCAGGGGACATCGACCAACTTGTCCTGCACCCAGGGTTCCAGGTCAGACGACTGAAGCCAAGCTTGTTGGCGGGCACCGATGCCAGCTGCGGCCACGCGAGCCGATGCTTCAAAGCCATCATAGGCTGCTCGGGACATGAATTTGGAGCATTCCCGAATACCAGTAGTCAAGGCCAGGAACCTCCGCAAAGGTTCCTCGGACAGTCCAGCGGAGAATCCGGCTATCTCTTTAGCCAGGTCTCGGAGATACATGCCCATGTATAGCTGGTAGGTCTGGACACGACAAGCAAGCATAGAGCCCTGGAAACACTTCTTACCAAGGCCATCCAGGTTACGGGCCTCCCTGCCAGGAGGCACCGAGGAGTGCATCTTTTGGCTCTTAAGCCTATGCATGGCCGATTCCACTACCATGGAATGGTGTGGCAGCTGTGCTTTTTGGAAGCCAGGACTCTTGCGGACTCGATAGATGGAATCGACCCGCTTGCTCAATACCGGCGACGAGGCCGGACTCTCCCACATGCGGAAGAGTAGTCGTTCCAGCATGGGAGGAACCGGTACAGTAAAGTGCTCCCTGGCGGGAGAGTCGTACTGAAGGGCGTCGAGCTCTTCGGCTCGAGGCTCCTCCTCGGGATCCGCAGGGAAGGCCAAAGCCTTGGCCATATCCCTGACGAAGTCCGAGAACCGGGCATCCTCCGGAGGGGACTGCTTCCGAGGTTCAGACTCAGGTGAGTCCGAGGGGACACACCGAGTCCGAAATGAATCAGGTGACTCTTCCTCTTCAGACTCCCAGGCCGACTCCGAGGAGGAATCGATGGGGTCGGCTCGGGCAGGCGGAGGAGTCGGCGTCGACGACCTCGGTCCCGAACGGGAGGCCGAGGGTGACCTCGACCGAGGATCGACTCGAGTTCGCATGGACTCGAGGATCGGCTCGGTCTCCGGGGTCGACTTAGACGTCGACGTCCCAGCGGTCGGGGCAGTGGCGCCAGCGAGGCTAGAGATCAGTGCCCGCTGCTGGTCCATGAAGGCAGATAGTCTGCTCTCCAAGGCCGTCAACCTGAGTCCGACCTCAGGTGACCCAGCAGCCCCCGACTCGGGCCCCGACGGCGTCGGGCCCGACGTCGGAACTCTCGGAGGCGAGTCCAGGAGGACTACAGGACTTACCCGAGCAGGCAACTCCGACTCCAGGCGAGGTCGCTTCGGGAGGTGCTCCTTCTCCAAAGACCCGGGACGGCTATCGGGGCTATGCGACCTGGCCCTCGCGGAGCCAGGAGCGTCCACCGACGCCGCCCTCGCGGGTTTTACCTTCCGTCGATGGTCCCCGGAGGGAGAACCCCTGTCGGAGGAGCTTCGGCGATGGTCAGAGCTGGAACCTCTGGATGCCGAGGCCTCCGACGAGGTCCGGGTACGGCCGGGGTCAGCGAAGATTCTTTCCTGCTGGTGCCGCCGACTCCTTAACGCTTTGGAGGACATTTTGCCACAGGCCCCACAGATCAGTTCTTCGTGATCCGGGCCCAGGCAGCGGAGGCAATTATCGTGTGTGTCAGTGAGTGACATATTTCTGTCACACTGAACACACCGCTTGAAACCACTGGCAGCCATCGGGGGAAAAAGGGCCCCTGCAAGGTCAAAGGACCGGGCTGCCAGCGAAAAACCGAAAACGAAACTGACCAAAATCAGAAAAAAATGAAAAATAAGAGAAGGACTCGCAACGGCGTCGCGAGTCCGGGCAGGAAAAAGACCGGCGTCGAACCGAAGGAAAAAAGAGAAATAAATCACGAAAATCAACTTTTTCAGCGGGGACACGACGGGTACGTCTGTAGGGCTCTGCGGAAAAAAGAAGACGGCACCCTTGGGCGGGAAGGAGACCGCGCATGCGCGCTGCAATTCCCAAAGGCTTTCTTTGAAAGCTGGGGAAAATTGCTCCGTCGGCGCCGACGTCACCCATATGTGAGGACTGACTTCCTGCTTGGTCCTGGAGAAAGCTACGATTATCCCAGGGGTGGGTGAGTGTGGGGAGGGAGGGAGGGAAATAACACTTATTAAAAGAGGGCTGCTACACAGTACCCTGTCTTGTGCTGCTGAGGTAAGTTATATTCTGATTTGATTTAAATTATAGCTCTTAGCTGCTGATAGGCTCTAACTTCTTATGAAATTTAAACTACAAGCTCTCTGCTGGGTTCTTAATTTAAGAAAAATAATGGTCCTCTCAGAGTGGTATAGACAATGCACAAAACAATGAAGAACACTCCACTTCAACTATTGACTCTTAGACAGTACTGGCAAATTATTTATCATACGTAGTCTCAGATCAAACTTGCGCTTATGATCACATTGTTCAGTGAAACATAGATAGCGCTTGATGACATCAATGACTACTAGAGATGATAAATAATTTGCCAGTACTGTCTAAGAGTCAATAGTTGAAGTGGAGGGTTCTTAATTTAACCAGAAAGCCCTTTTCTGTGTTTTAAATTTAAGCTAAAAGTACTTTGCTGATGCTAGGCCCTGAGTGACTATTAAATTTAGACTACAAGCTCTCTGCTGGGTTCCAAATGTAACCTGAAAGCTCTCTTCTGTGTTTTAAATTTAAACTAAAAGTACTTTGCTTTTACTAGGCCCTGAGTGACTATTAAATTTAAACTGCAAGCTCTCTGCTGGGTATGAAATGTAACCAGAAAGTTCTCCTCTGTGTTTTAAATTTAAACTTCTGCTATTAGGCCCTGACTGATTTAACAAAAATAGTGGATTCACAGATTAATTAGCTTTAATACAAAGAATTCCTTTTAGAAAATTACCAGAAGTATATACTCACAGTTGCAGATCTGTCTCCAGAAGTAACAGTCCCTTTTTAAGATCATCAGAAGCAATTACGCCTAGGTCCCACTCTTCTTTTGTGGACAGAAGTACTTCAACCCCTACATTGTATCGCTTCCTTGGCCTTTTGCAGCCCAAATACATGACCCTGCATTTTTTAGCACTGAAACTCAGTTGCCAAATTATTGACCATTCTTCAAGCTTAGCTAGATCTCTCCTCATTACCTTAACCGGGATGGAACCAGGCTGCTGGCATTGACCTTTAAAAAGGAGATAGAGCAGCTTTTAAACTAGATAATGGGGGAAAGAGCGCACAAGAGTGCATGGTTCGGAAGAATGTATCCTTGAAGGATACTACCAAAAGCAGAGAGGTTCCAAAAAAGAGTAAAGTAGCCCAAATGCCCTTGAGTATGGAGCGGACAGAGTGTAAAGATTCCAAATTACCCATGCCTACCAATAGCAAATTAATATGAATAAAATACAGTCTCTAAAATACATGTATGCAAATGCTAGAAGTCTAAAAAATAAGATGGGAGAGTTAGAATATATAGCACTAAATAAGAGGATAGATTTGATTGGAATCTCAGAGACATGGCGGAAGGAGGACAACCAGTGGGACACTGTGATAGCTGGCTACAAACTATGTCATAATGATAGAGCTGATCAAATTGGTGGAGGGGTTGCGCTCTATGTTAGGGAGGGTATTGAGTCAGAAAGGATTAAAGTTTTGCAGGAAAGCGTAGTTACTCACCTGTAACAGGTGATCTCCAGGAACAGCAGGAATAAAAGTCTTCACATATGGGTACCGTCGGCACCGACAGACCCGCACGGGAACGCTCCCCAGCATCCAAAAGGAAAGCTTTTGGGAGCATCCCACCACGCATGCGTGCTGCCTTCCCGCCCAACTACCTCTCTCACTTCAGTTGAGTTGAAAGCTAAGACCAAAGGAGAGAAGTAGAAGAAAAATAGAAAGAGAGAGAAAGACAACTCCTAGGGGAGGTGGGTGGGTTTTGAAGACTTATTCCTGCTGTTCCCAGAGATCACCTGTTACAGGTGAGTAACTACGCTATCTCCAGGAACAAGCAGGAATGTAGTCTTCACATATGGCGACTCCCCAGCTAAAAATGCCTAGGGATGACCCCAGCATGTTGCAGATCTAAGTAAGATGGGCCATGCTTCCTCCCAGGGACCTTAGGCATCCAATAGTGGATGGTGGGAAGGAGTTGATCTAGGAATGGAAGAGATGCTGTAGAACAGCTTGACCAAACAAGGCATCCCGACGGGAGTCCTTGTCTAAACAATAGTGGGCAGTGAACAGAAGCCCAAGTTGCTGCTTTGCAGATCTCATCAATAGCAACTGAACAAAGATTAGCTGTTGAGGCTGCCATGGCTTTAACATTGAGCCGTGACATGGCCTTCAAAAGGGATTCCTTTACTCTGATAGGTAAAGGAAATACAGTCTGCAATCCACTTAGAGAGAATTCTCTTAGTGACTGGAAGTCCTAAATGACTAGAGTCAAAAGCCAGAAGAAGCTGAGAAGACTTTCTAAATGGCTGAGTTCTGTGAAGATAAAAAGATAAAAATCTAAGGTATGAAGATTTCTTTCCGTGCTGGAGGCATGAGACCTAGGAAAGAAGACTGGGAGATAAACCGATTGGTTTAAATGAAAAGGTGATACCACCTTTAGCATAAAATGAGGATGAGTCCTCAAGACTACTTTGTCATGATGGAACCTCGTATAAGGCGGGTCAGCTACTAAAGCTTGCAGTTCACTAATGCGTCTAGCAGAAGTGATAGCAATTAGGAAAATGACCTTCCATGACAGAAAATTTAGCTCTGAAGTCGCTAAAGGTTTAAAGGGTGGCTTCATGAGTTGACCCAGAACAAGATTAAGATCCCATGCCACCGGAAGTGGTTTGACAGGAGGTTTTGTTAAAAGGAGACCCCTCATAAATCTTGAAACAAGAGGATGAGAGGAAATTGGTTGTCCATCGAAGGGTTTATGAGATGCAGCAATAGCACTAAGATGGACCCAAACAGAATTGGTCTTGAGACCAGAAGCTGATAAGTGACGGAGATAGTCCAGAAAAGACTCTACTGGTACTAAGAGGGGATTAAGTCCCCTCTGGAAACACCAGATTGAGAACCACTTCCACTTAAAAGTGTAAGAACGCCTTGTGGAAGGTTTTCTGGAAGCCAGAAGAATATCCTTCACCTGTTGTGAAAGGCCTTGATCTTGAAGTTCTATGCCTTGAGTAGCCAGGCCTTGAGATGAAGGGACTGGGGATTGGGGTGCAGTAGGGATCCGTTGTTCTGGGACAGAAGATCTGGAGCACTCCCCAACTCCAGAGGAGTGGCTCGAGAGAGACCTAAGAGAAGAGGATACCATGTTTGCCTTGGCCAACAGGGAGCTATGAGTATCATGCAACCTCTGTCTCTCTGGAGTTTGAATAAGGTTTCAGGAATTAGGGGAATTGGTGGGAAGGCATAGAGAAAATCCTGGCCCCAATGGAGCAAGAATGCATCCCTCGCCTGACAATTTTGAGCTGAAAGTCTGGAACAGTACCGGGGAAGTTTGGCATTCTGTGGACTTACAAAGAGGTCTATGTCTGGTGTTCCCCAGACTTGAAATACTCGAGCAAGATGATATGAGTGGAGAGACCACTCGTGTGGCAACAGGACTCGGCTGAGCCTGTCCGCCCAAACGTTTTGAATGCCTGGAAGGTATACTGCCAACAAATGAATGTGATGCTCTCTGGCAAACGCCCACAGTTGCAAAGCTTTGTTGCATAATTGCAGAGAGCCTGTTCCGCCTTCTTTGTTTAGGTAAAACATGGCCACTTGATTGTCGGTTTGCACCAGAACTGTTTTGCTTACGAGATGAAAGCAAAAGACTCGAATAGCATTGGAAATGGCCCTTAGTTCTAGGAGGTTTATTTGAAGAGAAGCCTCCTGTGGGGTCCAGAGACCCTGGGTGGACAGATCGCCCAAGTGGGCTCCCCAACCCAACCTGGATGCATCTGTCGTTAGGACAGCCTGAGGTAGGGGTTGCTGAAAAGGAGAGCCTACTGTAAGGTTTTCCAGCGACTGCCACCAATGCAGAGACGCAATCAGGCATGTGGTAACTGTGATCTTGTCTGACAGGCAGCCTGAGGCCTGGGACCATTGGGAAGCTAAGGTCCACTGGGCCGCTCGCATGTGAAGGTGTGCATAAGGAATCACATGGACTGTAGATGCCATGTGTCCTAGAAGCCGAAGCATCTGTTGGGCAGTGAGGAAGGTTTGTAGCACTGCTTGAGATGCTAGTTCGATGATGCGTAGACAGCAAGGCTGAGGCATGAAAGCCTTTGACTGCTGTGTGTCCAAGCGAGCCCCTATAAACTCAAGGGACTGAGATGGGGTGAGCTGGGACTTTGGAAGGTTTATGATCCATCCTAAGTACTGCAGTAATTGCATTGCTCGGGAAAGAGCATGACTTGCCTCTGGAGCTGACGGTGCTCAAATGAGCCAATCGTCTAAGTAAGGGAAGACAAAAATTCCCCAGTCCTCATAAATGCTGCTACTACTGCCATGCATTTTGTGAAGACCCTTGGAGCAGAGGCCAGTCCGAAAGGAAGGACCCTGTACTGAAAATGTCTTCCCTTGACTAGGAATCAAAGGAATTTTCTGTGATCTGCATGAATAAGGATATGCATGTAAGCATCCCTTAAATCCAGAGAACATAGCCAATCTTGTTCATGAAGGTATGGAAGAAGTGTGCCGAGGGAGATCATTTTGAATCTTTCTTGGACTAAATATTTGTTCAGTTCTCTGAGGTGCAGGATTAGTCTTAGTCCCCCTGACTTCTTTGGAATGAGAAAATAGGGGGAATAGAATCCTATGCCCTGCTGGGACATTGGAACCTCTTCTATAGCCCCTTGAGCCAGAAGAGTGGTGACCTCTTGCCACAACAGGTCTGAGACCGGTGGTTGAGATTTGAACTGTTTTATTAGCGTGGATGGGGGAAGCTGAGGAAATGAAGCTTGTATCCCAGACTCACTATAGATAGAGTCCAATTTTCTGAAGTGATTTGTTGCCATCTTTTGGCAAAATGGCAAATACGGCCTGGAATATTTAAAGGATCTGGGCTTAGAACAGGAAGAATGGCAACAGTCAAAAGACCCTGAGGAGGCTGGGCCTGCTGAGCTTGTGTCTTTCTTTGTCTAGTTTGTTGTTGCCCCTTTTGGGGAACATGTGTTTGCTGGATGGAAGATGGACAGAATTTCTTCTTCTTAGAGAAAAAGGGGTTTTTGAAAAACTTTTTCTTGGCTGGGTTAGCTGTAGATTTTGACAACCTGTCTAAAGTTGTATTATCAGTGTCAATTTCATTAGCTTTAAGCTGCCAATCCTTGCCAAAGAGATTTTCTCCTGTGCAAGGAATGTTACCCAGCTTATCTTACACCCAATTCCTCCAAGTCTGAAGCTTGGAGCCAGGCAATATGATGTGTTCCTATGGATATAGCAGAGGTTCTGCTAATACATTCAAAACAGTCAAAGGTAGCACGATTCATAAACTTAGAGACATTTTGAGAATGTTTGACCAAAGTCAAATAATCTGTTCATTTATCCTCTTGAAGAAAAGGGTTCAAAAGCTCCAAGTCTTTTGTAACCTGCTCAAGAAACATTCCCATGAATAATATATAGGAACTGATTCTTGCTGATAGCATTTAGAACTGAAAGCATCGACGACAAAAGGCATCCAGTGTTCTAGACTCGCAATCTGGTGGATTGGAAGAGTGTCTTTTGGCACTCTTAATCCGCCTCATGGCGGACTCTACCACCATAAAATGATGTGGTAACTGAGTCTTTTGAAACCCTGGGCAAGGTGGTACTCGATACATAGGGACATGTTTACTAAAAACCGCTAATTAGCGCGCCGCAAAATAGCGCACTAAAAGCGGTACTTAAGAGCGCTTAAACGCCCCGCAAACGTGCGATGAAGCCCTGCACACTTGCGCGTCACAGTAACGGGTGCCGCACAAGTACGTGCCCGCAAATGTCCGATAGAGGCGTGGAAAGGCTAACGGAGGGCGGAGGAAGGCCCCGGAGGGGCGGAGAGAAGGGGTTAATGGGCGGGGAAGGGGAGGGGAGAGGCACCCCGCACATTATCGGGGCTGAATTTCCAAAAAAAAAAATAGCGCGAGTGAATCACTCGCGTTAGAATGCTTTTAAAGGGAAGAGAAACCATTTCCGTCAGCAATGTACAGCAAAACCGGGGAAACCTGAAAAACGTGAGCAGTGTGATACATGTGCACAGCACAAAAGTGCAATTATAAATAGAAAATGACCACCACAAAAATATGAAAAATAGTAATTCAGTTGGGGAACAGTTATAGTGATGGGCAAAACTAGATAACACACCCAGGAAAGCTCCAAAAAAAAGGAAATGATTTATGGAAAGGTGTACGGAGCGGAGACTCGTCCAAAAAACATTTCCCATTTTCTGGAGCTGTCCTGGGAGTGTTATCTAGGGTTGCCCATTAATATCACTGTTGCCCAGCTTGGGTATATGTTTTCCCCCTTTGTTCCGTGGTCATTCCCGGGTTTTATTTGCACGTTTGTCACCACACAGGGTGAAGGAGCCCACAGTAAAAATGCATACAGCAGGATTTGTGACTCCATCCTGCCAGGTTTACTACCTCCAGGGGCTGCACTGTCTCTGTGGCCATAGTGTGGTGCAGAGAACATAGCCATGACCTCTAGAACTAGAAGGCCAGAGGTTCAAATCCCAGCTGGGGCACTTGCCAGCCCCGTCCATATATTTTACCCACCACTAAACAAAGATAGAGCAGACACCCCTGTATTGCAGGGAACATAAGCATGGGGGAAACACCCATATGTTACCCAACACCGCGCACACACCACAACAATGGGCATACCTACAGCCAAGTCCCCCAAATGCAGTCCCGTACTGCCACATTGCAATCAGGTCATCTGCTTTTTCTGAGAGAAGCTCATGCCAGCATGTTGGCGCACGAGTACATGTGGTGCAGGGGGCAGTGGCAGCTAGCCACAGAGGACAGAGGCCAAGCCATGTGCAGGCTGGCACAGTCCACTGCAACACACAGGCCCTGCTGGATCCACAGGCATAGACGTTCCAGGGAATCCAGCCAATCTGTGGCTACAAGGTGGTGCAGTGCACACAGACAGTGCATACAAGAACAGAAGGTCACAGGTTCAAAGCCCAGCTGGGGCTACCGCCAATCCTTCCCACATATTTTTCCCACAGCTACACAGTGATAGTAAGGACAAACCTTTCGTGGCGAGGACATATGCAATGGTACTACGTCTATCTTTTACCCCACTGAGCACAGACACCATGTACAGGGGCAGTACCTAGAGCAGAATCTCCCAAATGCAGTCCTGGTGGGCCACACACCAGTCAGGGTCCATGCTGCCACTCATACAAATGCCTGTGCTGTATATCTATGCACCACCCCCATGGCATGTAGATGTAGCTCATGCATATTCATGAGGAACAGCAGGTAAACCCGATCAGTGTGATGCAAACCTGGACTGGAGTTGGGAATCTCTGCCGTAAAGCAGCAGCCAACAGGGGCAGACACACCCACACCCACAGGCCCCATTGGCCAATGTCTCCTGGAGAGGCAGAACATTGGACCCTGCGTGCATCTCCCAATACTAGCACCTGCATACCCTAGCAATGTAACCCTACACCTGAGGTATACGGTACACAGCTCTTGAGACGCTTGCTAGGAGTACTGGCAGATAGATATCCATACGTTACGCACATACTGCTAGTTGACCCCATCCGAACAATCTGTTTGGTGTTTGCGGTGCGTGCTCCAGCCCTTGCCTCTGACGGTGTTTACCACCCTGGGGAGTGACCCCCAGCAGTACTGCGTAGCATATCCATGCCTTGCCGTGCCCAGCACCGGTTTGGTGGGCAAGGCTAATTACCTCCTCAATAGTAGCACCATGATGGCATAGGTGTGGAATTGTGTGTCTGTCTATACAGTGGGTGTTGGCTGCATGCCCCTTCCACAGCCCACACTGCCAACACTGTTGCCAGTATTGGCCTGCCAATGTGCATAATGAGTAGCAAGGGACCATGGGTATATCTCAGACAGAGTGGACTGACCAGGATGCAGCTGCACAGGGCATAGGGCACTGGCAGGGGCATGGTAGTGCCCGGCCACCACCTACACAGACAGGGTGACCTCTGTATGTGCTGCTGGGGGATCACTCTCACCCTGAGTGTGCAGTGACGGCAGCATGGCTAGGCACCCCCATAGTGCTATATTGTGATTCTCCCATGTGATATGTATGGGTTTCCTGTGGGGGGCCTCTTCATGGACTTATCTGTCTGTGTGTGCTGCCACCCCAGTTGTGGGTGCATGCATGTCCATCAGGACCAGCCAGCAGACTGTTCACAGCTGATATGTGTTGTGATGAAGTGCCTTGCAGGGTGCAGTGGCTGATGGCTTGCTGCAGGTGAATATCAGATAGTGGTGGGGTGCATCTTTGAATATCCAGGCCTAATGTCTGTCTGATATTGTGTTATGGATGTGTGTGGAGCTGCTTGGACTGCCCTGTAGGGTGTCTGTTCCCTAGCAGGACTGGGGTTGATGGTCCACTCTACTGCCATCGGGGTGGGGATCTGTTGAGGGGAAGCCCTGTTTTATCCACCTGGGGGTCCATGGGGTGGGGGTCCCCACTAACTGAGCCAGACAGAGATCTCCAAAATGTTTATGCAGCACCTACCTATTCCACAGGTTATTGCTGCTTTGGAGCTCTGACATGGCCGCATTCGGCCATGCCTGGTGTTGTGGACCTGGTTCCTGGGCGCAACATCTCACACTCAGGGTGAGCACAGTAACCGCACAATGTGATGGTGTTTAGCTACTCTTTGCCGTTTGTCCACCCACTCAGGACACCCTACCCGGTCGAGGTGCTATGTGGGTGCACACGGACACTTCCCCCTACCAGGCCGGGGAGCTTTAGGGGTGCATTTCCCATCCTGTGTTCAATCGTGTACAGCTGATTTGCATGTGCAGTGCATCACGGGTACGGGTGGTTCACAACAGCAGACTGTCAGTGAGGTGACGTACAGGCTATCTGCAGCCAGCCAGGGGCTGCTTACAGCTATAGAGCTGTAGCCCAATGGTTATGTCACTGCCTGTGCAGCCAGATGTCATGGGTTCAAACCCACAGTGGGGTTATGTGATAGGGGTGTCCACAGATTTATTTTAATTTACTGTACATATGTTGCTGCCAGCAATACCACCCTCAGCGTACTGTACCCATAAGGTGCCTCTGAGGGTGCTTTATGGGGCGCCCTATAGGGCACGTTACGGTTGCCAGCCATATAGGGTGCACTATACATTATCCTGTGTCGCAACATACATGCTGCCCTATAGGGGACATTCTAGGGTGCCTTGGCGGACGGTGCACTGTAACATGTGCCTTATGGGCCGCCTTATATTAATATGCTGTGAGAGTGTGTTTGCTAGTAGCTATCACAACATAAAATTAGAAAGCCTCCTACAGCACTCCACAACATATAACATACTGCCTCAGCTAGCCTTTTTCACTGGGCATTGTGAGGGATCGAACCCCTGGTCCCTGCACCATTGGTCAGTGTCTTAACCATTGTGCTGTGGCTGTGTTCCTTTGCTTTGGCATCAGCGCGCCGCCCTATGCCCATCAGCGCGCCACCTCCTGCTGCCCACAATTAGTGCGCCGCCTTGTGCCGCCCAAAAAGAACAGTGTGCCGCCCAGATAGTACAGTGCGCCGCCTTATGCCGTACAAAACGAACAGTGTGCCGCCTTATGCCATCCAAAAGTACTTTGCCTCCTGAACCACTTTTACACATTCAAGGTGTTGCCTCAGCTGGCCTTTTTGTTGCGCACAATGGGGGATTGAACCTGTGGCCCCTGCACCATTGGTTAGTGTGTTCACCGTTGTGCTACAGCTCTGTTCTGATATGTGCTCAGCAGCGCCCCGCTTAGCCTTCCCACGCGCTAATGTGGGCCCTGCAAATTAGCGCGACGCGCACACGTACGGTAGGGGTTTTTTCTTCTTTCTGCCTGAACCGCCCACTCCTTATATGGCACATGCACACTAACAGGGACCCGCACAGCAACGGAGTTTAGTAAACATACCCCATAGTGTCAAGACATCTAGAATGTGGAGATACTGTTAAAGGAGCTTCCCACATTCTTAACATTAGATCATGTAAGATCTGGTGTATAGGAAGCATAGCTGCCTCCTTTGGAGCCAAAGGATATTGAAGAATTCTCAATTCTTCTGCTCGAGGCTCCTTTCTGGTACTACTGCAATGGCAAGGCCCTGTGCCATATCACGTACAAAACCATGAAAAGACATATCCTCAGGAGGGGACATTCTGCGTTGAGGAGAAAGAGATAAATCTTGCAGAAGTTCAGCTCTGGTACCGGTGGAATCCTCTGAGTCATCGGAATCAGAAGTCTCAAAAGGAGGAAGCACCGGGTTCTCCCGAAGCAGATGGCGTCGGTACCACTCGATGTCGGTACCAAAATGAGTCGGTACGTGATCCGCCATGCTGGAGAGAAATTCCAGGCTCGGCATCTGGGGAAGCATTTCTGTTGAAACAGGTACCGAGGGCACTGGCACCGGTACCGGCATCGGTGCCCGCAGAACCATCTGCAGCGACTTTAGAGGTACCAAAGTAGCTAAAAGAGTCACTAGACTGCGTTCGATAGCGAGGAGTCTTTTGTCCATCTCTACTGCCGATGCCGGGTCGTCGGTACCGGTGGAAGCAGCCACAACCCCCGAGCATGGCACCAGTAGTTCCATCGAGGTCAGGGCTTCAGGAACATCCTGGAGCCCCGATAAAGCTTTGGAGCCCGAAGACTCCCGCCGGGGCTGTTTAGCCGGTGAAGTGTCCTCGAGGGCAACGCCAGTGGCATCTCGATATTTAGAGGGAGATCTACCCTTCGAGGAACGGCTAATCTTAGAAGACTTGTGTTTAGTTACCTGAGATCCCTGGGAAGAAGTAGAAGCCCTGGAAGACATCGATGCATCAGACATTGTGTCTGAAGCAAATAGGGCACCGAGTTGAATTGCTCAATTCTGAAGACTTCTTTTAGTCAACTTCCTGCAGGACAGACACTCCATAGGGCAATGGTCAGGATCTGAACATTTAAGACACCAGTCATGGGTGTCGGTAATAGAAATTGTACCGCTACATTTTGAATACTTTCTAAACCCAGTGGCTGGTTTTTCCATAAGGGAAAAGAGGGCATAAAGCCCAAAATGGCGCCAAGCACCAGAGCAGGGGAAAACCCCCCTGAGAAAGCACTAAAATAAAGTTATTTTAGAAGAAAAGAAAGAAAAGCACCGGTGGTACCGGTAGGCGTCGGCGGAAGGCAGACGCGACCATAAAAAATATGAATTTAAGAGAAGATTTTCTGCGGTGAGTGGACACATCCTGTCGGCTCCGCGGAAAACGAAGAACTGACGTGAGAGAGGTAGTTGGGCGGGAAGGCAGCACGCATGCGTGGTGGGATGCTCCCAAAAGCTTTCCTTTTGGACGCTAGGGAGCGTTCCCGCGCAGGCTCCATCGGTGCCGACGGTACCCATATGTAAAGACTACATTCCTGCTTGTTCCTGGAGATACAAAATTTGCTGTAAAATCTCTATGGATTGAAATTCCATGTAAAAAGGGGAAGGCGATGGAAGTGGGGGTGTACTGTCGACCGCCTGGCCAGAATGAACAAATAGATCATGAAATGCTCAAAGAAATCAAGAAAGCTAACAAATGTTACAGCACAGTAATAATAATGGGTGATTTCAATTACCCCGGTATCGATTGGGTCAGTGTCACGGCAGGACATGCTAGGGAGATAAAGTTCCTAGATGAAATAAATGACTGCTTGGAGCAGCTGGTTCATGAACTGACCAGAGGGGAAGCCATATTGGACCTAGTCCTTAGTGGAACACCAGATCTAGTGCAAGAGATAAGGTTGTTGGGGCCACTTAGCAATAGTGATCATAGCATGATCGCCTTTGATTTAATTAGTGGAGGAGAGATAGTAAGGAAATCCACAGTACTACCTTTTAACTTCAAAGGGAGACTATGATAAAATGAGGAAAATAGTTAAGAAAAACTAAATGGAGCAGTTGAAAAGGTTAAAGACTTAGATCAAGCTTGGGTGTTGTTGAAAATTACTGCATGTCCCCCAGTCTTTCTATATTCTGATGATGTAAACAATCGATCTACATTTACCCGTTCCACTCCATTCATTAATTTATAGACTTCTATCATATCTCCCCTCAGCTGTCTCTTTTGCAGTTTAAAGAGCCCTAACCTTTTTAGCCTTTCTTCATAGGGGTATCCTTCCATCCCCTTTACCATTTTGATGGCTCTTCTCTGAACCTTTTCTAATAACGCTATATCCTTTTTAAAATACGGCGACCAGAATTGCACACAATATTCAAGGTGCGGTCAACACCATGGAACGATGCAGAGGCATTATAATATCCTTTGTTTTATTTTCCATTCCTTTCCTTGTGATACCTAGCTTTCTATTTGCTCTCTTGGCCGCCGCTGCACACTGGGCCGAGGGTTTTAACATGTTATCCACAATGACACCTAAATCTTTTTCCTAGGTGGTGGTTCCTAATGTGGAACCTTGCATCGTGTAACCATAGTTTGGGTTGTTCTGCCCTAGGTGTATAACCTTGCACTTATCCACATTAAAATTTCATCTGCCATTTTGATGCCCAGTCTTCCAATTAATCAAGATCCTTTTGCAATTTTCCACAATCCTCATGGGTTTTAACAACTTTAAATAGTTTTGAGTCATCTGCAAATTCGATAACCTCACTCGTTATTCCCTTTTCCAGGTCATTTATGAATATGTCAAAAAGCAGCAGACCCAGCACAGATCCCTGGGGTACACCACTATTCACCTTTCTCCATTGGGAAAATTGGCCATTTAGCCCTACCCTCTTGCTTTCTATCTTTTAACCCGTCCCTGATCCAAAATAGTACACAGCCCCCTATCCCATGGCTCTTTAGTTTTGCCAAAAGTCTCTGATGAGGGACCTTGTCAAAGGCTTTCTGAAAGTCCAAATACACTATATCAAACGACTCACCTTTGTCTACCTGTTTATTCACACCTTCAAACAACATAACAGATTAATAAGACAAGATTTTCCTTTTCTAAAGTCATGTTGGCTGTCTCCCATTAAGCCATGACTATCTACATGATGAGTAAGTTTGTTGTTTATAATTGTTTCTACCATTTTCCCCGGTAGTGACGTCAGGCTCACTGGTCTGTAGTTTCCCGGATCACCCCTGGAACCCTTTTTAAAAAGTGGCGTTACGTTGGCCATCCTCCAATCTTCAGGTATTACAGATGATTTTAATGATAGTTCACAGATTACTAATAGCAGGTCTGCAGTCTCATATTTCAGTTCTTTCAGCACCCTTGGATGTATACCATCTGGTCCAGGTGATTTGCTACTCTTCATTTTATCAAATAGTTGTAATATATCTTCCCAATGTATTGATATTTCCTTCATTTCTTCCAAACCTTTTTTTTTAATTAAATTTTTAGTCATATATAATAACCAAATTTATACAGGACACAGCTCCAACAGTTATTAACAAGGAAATAAATACACCCAAAGGATCAAAACAAATCTAAGAAAATATTGGAAATACAGACTACATCATGAGAGTTGGCTGTGTAACATTAAAACAAATATACAATGTAAAAAAGAAATCAAGGCCCAAATATGACCCACCATTTAGGAGGCACTTTTATCATTACTATCTAACTTTGCTAAACCCTGCCGATCAGTCAAAAAGTTTTCCAGATGAATCACTTCAAGAAAAACATAAGAAGCACCATCTAAATTAATGAGGCACTTACAGGGGAAACGTAAAAAGAAAGTAGCACCCAAAGCCAAAGACAAACCCCGAGGCTTAAGAGATAGAAACTGCCTTTGTCGCAATTGGGTTCTGCGAGAGATATCCGGAAAGCACAGTTACTTACCTGTAACAGGTGATCTCCGGAACAGCAGGAATTAGTCTTCACATATGGGAGACGTCACCGACGGAGCCCGCACGAGAATGCTCCCCAGCATCCAATCAGAAGGCCTTTGGGAGCATCCCTCGCGCCTGCGCGGTAGCTTCCCGCCCTTCCTACTGCCTCTCCTCAGTTGAGTTTCATAGCTGAGACAGAAGGAGAGGAAGAGGAAGGAAAAGAGAAAGAGATACAACTCCTAGGGGAGGTGGGTGGGTTGTGAAGACTAATTCCTGCTGTTCCGGAGATCACCTGTTACAGGTAAGTAACTGTGCTATCTCCAGGAACAAGCAGGAATGAGTCTTCACATATGGGGACTCCCTAGCTGAGGATGCTAGGGGAGATCCCAGAATGCGCGTCCCTGGACAGGGCGGCATCGCCCAACCTGGATCCCCGGCATCCCCTGAGGGATGGAGGGTAGGAGTTGAGAAGAGTTGCCAAGGCACAGCAACCTAAAGACTACAGAGGGAGTCTACAAAATCACGTCAAGTATCATTAAGAAGTTAATGATCCAGCACAATCTAGAGCTTACCTACTGGATTGTAGGAAGTAGAGCTGCGACGGGTACTGTAGATGCAGTAGCGAAGTCTTCCAGGGAACACCACTGTAGTGAGGACGAAGTTCCAAGTCCGGGCGGGCTGGAGACGCAGGTGTCAACTGGCACCGGAGAGAACAGCAGGTCTTCAAGGGGAGCTCTATGAGAAGCTGAGAACTCCAGTAGAGGCAGAGTCCTCAACCCTGAGAACTAAGCAGAAGACTGGCTGATCTGGGAGAACCCAGCCCGGAGAAGAACAGGAGTGTACCCCAGGATACCGAGGGGTACACTGTCTTCCCTAGCTGACAAGGGACATTGGGTTTGAAAACCTCCAGGCAAGGAGGCGTAAACAAAAAAAAGGGGCTGTTGACTTCACAGCAGCAAGTTTAACCATAACCGGTTCCAGAACCCGAGCCGCAGAGCACAGGCAAGCGGACTGGCCGGACCCCTTAAGAAATAAAAACGTAAGTACCGACAATTGGGGAGATAGTCGGTAAGGCATAGGGCGCTATGAACAGCTCCCAAAAAGCGCCCACCTGTACAGATATATATCCAATAACATATATAGATGTATATCGGGCTATAGGTGGGCCCGGGAATGCCCACCCAGGTACTAAAACGCGTATGCAGGGGAACCTGCACACGTGAGTCTAATACTGCTAATTCGGGCCTGCCCTTGATCCACAGGGGAGCGCCCACCTGGAGGTGGCGGGAGAGAAGGGCCATCCAAAAAGGGATGAGCCTATTTGCGTGGTGCAGGGGCAGATCGGCGAGAGTAGCAGTATGGAGCGTGAGAAGGAATCAGTCGGGGAAGAGCACATCAGGAGTACTTTAGGCCTCTGATGCGTTCCCCCAACAGTCACGCAGAAAAAAACTTGTCCTCCTTACCACAAGGGAGACAAGAGGGTATAATATCCATATAGCCATGGGGTGACTGTATAAGTCACTTCCGTCATATAGAAAAACCTTCAGAGACAAGGGCCAATGCCCTGCGCTGCTCTGAAGATTGCAGGGAGCGGTGCAGGAGACTGACAGGAGTCAGACATGCGGCCCCGTCCCAGGAAGCTAGAACGAGAGCCTTCGGGGAGCGTTAGTACGCCAGAGGGCCGAAACGGCCTGCAGAAGCATTAATCACACACTGGGACTTCCTGCTCGCACAGCAGCTGAACAGAACCAGGGAGTTTTCCTGTAAGAACAGAGAAAACAGACAAGAGGGCGGGGATGGTCCGGCCCTGTCCAGGAATTGTTCGGACCCTGTTTGGAGGGTAGCGGCACAAGTCTACACTGGAAGAAGAAGATTCGGTGCAGGATCCCCTCAAGCAGGGGAACCCAGGAAGAGGGGATTCGAAGGACGTACCCAAGGGTAAGTCAGATGAAGGATAGAATGGCCATGTGGAGCCAGAACTATCCTAGAATAGTGGTGGTCCCCCTCCACCAACGAGGGAGGGAGACTCCCTAAATTCCTGAGCAAGCATCCGAACCACTCGCCATACTGAAAAGAACCCCAGTGTAGAGCTGGAAAATAAACTTCTGGTAAGAGAAGTTAACCGCAAATTGCGGCATACAGGAGCCTAAGGCTGCTTGGCATGAGTATGCTGGCACGGGCCCGGGAACTTCCGACCGGCGTGAGACGTCCCTGGCATGGGCGCACCTGGCAGGTGGGCGGAGTGATGAAACTTCCTCTTCCTCGGGAAGGAAGGTCGGGAAGGACATTTCCTACCCCCGGGGGAAGGAGAGGACTTCGGACGGCCAGCGCCAGAAAGGTCAGCAGAGCGCTGAGCCACCTGACGTAAAGCCTCGCCATTGAAGAGGTTTTCCCCAGTGCACGGGAAATTACCCAGATTATGTTGTGCCCAGCTGCACAAGTCGGAAGCCTGCAACCAGGCTGTACGACGCGCCCCGATGGCAACAGCCGAGGACCTGCCGACAGACTCAAAAGAGTCTAGAGCAGCACGGGAAAGGAACCAAGAGATATTCCTGCAATGGTAAAGAAGCAAGGAATAGTCAGGGGCCTTAGCGGCCGACACAAAGGGAGACAAACGAGATAACCTCTCGGTGACCTCCCGAAGCGCCAGGCTCATATAGAAAATATAGGAAAGGATTCTGGAAGCCAACATGGACGACTGGAAGGTCCGTCGCCCAAAGTTGTCCAGTACCTTGGACGCGCGATTCGGGGGGGGGCAAGAGGAGTGCTTCTTCTTGCTCCCTACCTTCCTCAGTGCCGATTCCACCACAATGGAACGAAGGGGAAGCTGGTGCGTTCGGAACCCCGGAGTGGGGGGCACCCGATACAGAGCATGCATGTCTGTCGGCGGCACCGGAACCTGCAAGGGCGAGTGCCAAATCCCGAACAAAAGATCCCGCAGGGAAGGATGTAGAGGCAGCCTTATGTCCACCTGCACCACAGGACCCGGGCTTAGCGGGGGGTCCGGAATAGGAATGTCAAGAAAGTCAGCCATGTCAAGGAGAAACTCCTGAAAAAAGACGGCTCTCCCAGAGGAGCTATTCCGGGGGAGACCGAGGCCGACGGGCCTGCTTGAGCCCCCGGGGACCCTCCATGCTGAAGCACAGGAGGAATCGCTCTAAACAGAGGAGGATACAGACAGTCCCGATGCGAGGCCGTTGGCACTGCATCGTCAGAGCCCGGGATGGAGTCCCATCTGGGCATCGAAGGGAACGACGTCCCCAATGGGCCCGCGGGATTCGGCATCGGCCCCGACTCCGGGGCCGCCCCCGGAGCAACCAGCAAAGGCGGCTGGAGCGGGGCCGGGGCAGCCAGAGAGCAGGCAAGCTCTGCACTGCACCGTCGAGGGAGCCTGGGGCCGGTCCCGAAACGTGGCGGAGCCACGCCTTCGAGACAGGAGGTCGATTCGAGGCTGGGCACCGAACCGAGCGACGTCAGCGACGACTCCTCCGAGGGCCCCGGTGGCGGCGGCATCGCCAGCGCTGCCAATCCCTGGAAACGAATCGGGATCGCGGTGATCGGTGCCGCGGGCATTGAGGGCTGCCCCGGCCGAAACTCGACGAAGAGGGAAACAACCAACGTCATCTCCCGCGTCGGGATAGAGGTCCCTCTAGGCGCCGGGGTTCTTCCCACGCCTGTCTTACCATGCGGGAAAAGCTTACGGGGCGTACTAGCCAGCCGCGATGGCACCCAGGTAACCCGCCGATGAGCCCCGGCGGGGTCGAATCGATCGAAAGCCCCAAGGCCTCCTGCGGGCAAACGCAATCGGCGGGTGGGGCACTTATTGTTTATTGTTTATTTAACATTTACTATACCGCCTCCCGTTACATCGAGGCGGTTTACAAATAAAAACAATAGTTAGAGAGAAAGGAAATTACAATAATTAATAGGAAAGAAGAGAGAAAAGACAAAGGCAATACAATTAGAGAGCAGAGAGAGGTCTTCAGGAGGGAAAAGCTAGAGAGAAAAGATGAGTTTTGAGAAGAGAACGGAATTTGGGGTAGGATTCCTCTGTACGGAGGTTGGTAGGGAGGGAATTCCAAAGAAAGGGTCCTAGGTAGTAAAAGGCAGATTTTCTGGTGGATTGCAGGTGAGCTTTAGAAGGTGCTGGGAGGTGAAGACGGTTAATGTGGATGGACCGGAGACTGCGAGAGGGGTTATGGTAGATCAACAGATCAGAAAGATATGCAGGAGTTGAGTGATAAATGGCTTTGTGAGCTAAAGTGAGAACCTTAAATGTTATTCGATAATCAAGTGGCAACCAGTGAAGGTGATAAAGCAGGGGGGTGATATGGTCACGTGGGGAAGCATGGAGGATCATGCGAGCGGCTGTATTCTGGATCAATTGAAGACGGTGCTTTTGAGATTTAGGAAGACCGGCAAAAATAGTGTTACAGAAATCTAGTCTAGTGACCCCCCTGCGTCGATGCCGGGGGGTCGGCGCTGTCAGGGGTCGGTCCCGGCCCTGCACCGCACCGCACCAGGTTGGGGTGCCGAACCGCCCATCCGGGGACAGATCGATCGGCACCGAAGGCGGAGCCAGATGACGACCCCTGGTAAAGGGTGGGGTACTAGACCCCGAAGCCACCGCCGGGGGGGTGGAGCCCCTCAAAGTCAGCACCGCCCCCCGCGGAAGCCTGAGGCGAGTCGATCTGCCTTGAAGGGACCGAGGGCACCAGATGCCGATTCCTGGTGAAGAGTGAAACACTCGACGCCGACGCCGATGCTGAGGCACCGGTACCGCTGGAAGCGGTCAGCACCTCCGCGCATGGCAGGGATGTAGGCATGCCAGACTGGGTCGAATCGATCGTCCCCGAAGGCACCGAGGACACCAGCCGATGATCCCCAGTGAAGAGTGGAACACTTGACACTGACGCATCGGCACCGCCCGAAGCGGATACCGCCCCCGTGCATGGCTGGGATGCAGGAGAGCCAGACTGGGTAGAGTCGATCGGCCCCGAGGGCACCGAAGACACCAGCTGACAATCCCCGGCGAAGAGCGGAACACTCGACGCCGGCGCCAATGCCGAGGAGATGGCACCGCCCGCAGTGGGTACCATCCTCGAGCACGGCTCGGGAATGTTCTGTGAGGAGCGAACCCCAGGAACAACCCGAAACCCCGTGGAGGCTTTGGAGCCCGAAGACTCCCTCCGGGGCTTATGGAACTTGAGAGGAAGGCCGGAGCCGTTGCCATGCCGCGCATGAGACTCGCCCCTCAAGACTTGGTTAGTCTTAACAGACTGTTGTGGGGTTACCTGATCCTGGAGAGGAGAGAAAACCGATGACCGCACCTCAGGGGGAAAAACGTCATCGAAGGACACTCGAAAAAGAGAGGGTCTTCTGCCGACTCTGAAGCCCGGGAACCCGGGGGAAAAGGATCAGGGCCCAAACAGGAGCGGCACCAGGCGTTGGAGTCTAAGAAGAAAACGAAGTCTCCACAGCGGGGGCACTTCTTAGGGGAAGAAGGCTCCATGCTGGCAAGCCCGGTCCTCAGGATTGCTCGAGGGATAAAATTAAGGAAAAGAAAAAGAAAATAAGGCACCGGCGGTGCCTGAGTCGGCGGGAGAATAAACCGCGACCACAAGAAACAAGAAAAGGAAAAAGAAAGAAAAAAAGTTTCTGCAGCGGCAGGAGGAATGTCCTGCCTGCTCCGCGGAAAAACGAAAACTGGGGAGAGGCAGTAGGAAGGGCGGGAAGCTACCGCGCAGGCACGAGGGATGCTCCCAAAGGCCTTCTGATTGGATGCTGGGGAGCATTCCCGTGCGGGCTCCGTCGGCGACGTCTCCCATATGTGAAGACTCATTCCTGCTTGTTCCTGGAGATAAATATTGACTGCCTGTCCACAAAATAAAGCTGACAACCTTAAAGAAAGCTTTTAAGATTTGCTGCTTCACCACAACAGATGAAAAGGTAACCAGCAAAGTGGAACGTACATTGATATTATCTGAGGAATCTTCCAAGAATGCAGTAAGGTTAGCCATCGAAGGAACAATCACATCCAGTTCCCCATCTGCAGAATATATCTTTTTGGTACCGGAGGGAATATAATATATTTCTAGAACATCAATAACATCAGATATGGCGAGAATCTCTTTTAAGTACTTATCAAAAAGAATTTTAGGTGACAAAAGAGGAGTTTGAGGAAAATTCAAAAATCTTAAATTAGAAGCCCGCATAGAATTTTCAAGTGTTTCCAGTTTTGAATGCAAAATTAGAGAATCCTTAATTCCCATCACATTAATAGACTGAAGTGGAAGCACCTGAGATTCCAATTTAACTACCGCCCTATCCATCATAGAGACTTTCTCATCAAGTTGCAGTAATGACGTCCCATGTTTTATCCAAGTTCTCTGACCTTGTTCTCTGTAAAACCTAACAGTTTGTTGTTATGGTATGTTGTTATATTGTGAACCGCGCTGATTCTGAATAGAGCGGTATATAAGAGCCTGTAATAAATAAATAAATAAATAAAAAGTTGCTGCATAGCAACCGCAGTTTCTTGAGAGAAAGTACAAAGGGAACCAACAGCTAAAGAAACTTTAGAATCAATACATTTCAAAGCCCCCCACATGTCCTTTAAGGTAACCTCTGCTTCCGGAGGTAGAACTGGTAGCTCAGAAGAGCCCTCCAGTGCTACCAAATGAACCGGAATAGGTAAATTAATCACTATCTTATCTCTTCCTGTAGAAACAGAAGGAACCCCAGAGATAGAATTTATACCACCACCAGGGCAGGGAGGGGGGGGGGGATCTCCCTCCAGGGCTTAAGGATGCCCCCCCTCAGGAGAGGACTGCGGTAGAGGAACAGGAGTAAAGTGCTTGTCCAGAGGGCCTACCGGTTTCAAACTTCCGGAATCAGCCATCTGGGATCTACTCTGCAATTTAGCTTTCCTCTTACCAATAATTACCCAAGGAACTAAACAAGATTGGTAAAAAGACAAGGGACATACCAATACATGCATAAGTTACTCAGCTCCTGAACCTCCAAGAAACGCACACACTGCGACGCCGCTGTGACGTCAAAGGGGCAGAACCTGTCACTTTAGACACGCCCTTCAGAAACGCCCCACGGCCGCGCTCTGCAATCATGGAGAAACACAAACCACAACTTTATAGAGAGGAAGGCCCCATCCAGGAGCAGGCTGCCCCGGGAGAGCCTGCGATGGAACCGCAGCGTCGGCAGCACAGTCCCGGCAATCCAACAGCCCTCAGCAAGGCAAGCACACCTCCTTCACGCTCCAGCAGACAGTTCCACTCAAGAGTTGTTTAAGGGAAGATTTTAAGTCCTCGAAGGGCCCCTCCAGGAGCAGGCTGCCCCGGGAGTGCCTGCGATGGAACCGCAGCGTCGGCAGCACAGTCAAGGCAATCCAACAGCACTCAGCAGGTCAAGCACACCTCCTTCACGCTCCAGCAGACAGCTCCATATTCCAAACCTTTAAATACCACTTCAGTCATGGGTAACATCCCTACATCTTCTTTAGTAAAGACCAAAGCAAAGAATTCATTCGGTCTCTCCGCTATCGCCTTGTCGCCTCTTAGTGCCCCTTTAACCCCTTCTATCATTTAATTGGCCAACTGACTCTCTCACAGGTTTTTTACTACGAATGTACTTGAAAAAGTCTTTATTACGCGTTTTTGCTTCTGCAGCAAGCTTCTTCTCAAATTCTCCCTTTGCCTGCCTTATCAATGCCTGCATTTAACTTGCCAGTGCTTGTGCTGTTTCCAGTTTTCATCATTTGGCTCTTTATTTCCATTTCCTGAAAGATGCTTTTTTGGCAACAACCACCTCTCTGACCTCACCTTTAAACCATGCTAGCAATTTTTTGGACTTCCTTCCACTTTTCTTAAAGCATGGAATACAGCTGGTCTGGGCTTCCAAGATAGTATTTTTCAACAACACCCAAGCTTGATGTAAGTCTTTAACCTTTGCAACTGCTCCTTTTAGTTTTTTCATAACTATTTTCCTCATTTTATCATAGTCTCCCTTCTGCTACATGATACTACTAACCCTCTTTTGCAGTCTGCTATGGCCTTCCTTTCTGATGCAATGTATGACATTTGACTGACACGGATGGTGCCCTGACAAAGATGTCCCGTCATTGGAATTGGCTTCAGCACTGGGCAGCAGACATCCTCCAAATCCTGGTCGGCCCAACTGCTTTTTTAAGGGGAAGCTTCTTTTTGGAGCCAATTTGGAGAAACTAGTAAAGGACCTGGAGAAACAAAATCTGCCACCTTCCGAAAAACGGGTTCAAGGGACCTGTGAAGCAGAGAGATGCCACTTCTTGTAAGCCTCTGCCAATCCACTGAGGGTATGCTCTTGGATTCTCAGGGTCCTTGGAACTCTTGTCATTACCCAACTGGAAAACCTCTCTTTTCCTCTGCTTCTGGCCTTCGGGCACATTTTAGGTCCTTTTGTGGAGCGCATGGGGCCAGAGAACTTGTCCTTTCCAGAGAAGGATCCTCCCGGGCTGCATAATAAAGGTTTTGGGGCCCATTCCCTGGATCCTCCAGTTGGAGGCAGGCTTCACCTTTCAGAAATGGAACCGGGTTGCCAAGGATCGATGGGTGCTAGACACCATTCAGTTCGGCCATGTCCTGGATGCCTTCATCATCTCCCCTTGTGGGTATGCGATGAAGGTTCCGCTGTGCGGATCACCTTGTACATGTTGCTGCATCTCATAAGAACATCAGATATGCCATACTGGGTCAGACCAAGGTCCATCAAGCCCAGTATTCTGTTTCCAACAGTGGCCAATCTAGGTCATATGTACCTAGCAGTTTCCCCAAGAGACACAAGTTCCACAATGCTTGTACTGGGTCAAGCATTGATATCTTCGGTCACTTCTTAATAATGGTTTATAGACCTTTCCTTCAGGAACTTGTCCAAACCTTTTTTAAACCCAGCTACACTAACAGCCTTTACTACATCCTCCGGTAACAAATTCCAGAGTTTGATTACACGTTGAGTGAAAAAATATTTTCTTTTATTAGTCTTAAATAGTTTACCCTGTAGCTTCATTGCATGTCCCCTAGTCTTTCTATATTCTGATAACGTAAACAATCGATCTATGTTTACCCGTTCCACTCCGTTCATTAATTTATAGACTTCTATCATATCTCCCCTCAGCTGTCTCTTTTCCAGGTTAAAGAGGCCTAACCTTTTTAGCCTTTCCTCATAGGAGTATCCTTCCATCCCCTTTACCATTTTGGTGGCTCTTCTCTGAACCTTTACTAAAATCGCTATATCCTTTTTAAGATACGGCGACCAGAATTGCACACAATATTCAAGGTGCGGTCTCACTATGGAACGATATAGAGGCATTATAATATCTTTTGTTTTATTTTCCATTCCTTTCCTTATCATACCTAGCATTCTATTTGCTCTCTTGGCCGCCGCTACACACTGGCCCGAGGGTTTTAACATGGTATCCACAATGACGCCTAAATCTTTTTCCTGGGTGGTGGTTCCTAATGTGGAACCTTGCATCGTGTAACCATAGTTTGGGTTGTTCTTCCCTAGGTGCATAACCTTGCACTTGTCCACATTAAATTTCATCTGCCATTTTGATGCCCAGTCTTCCAATTTATCAAGATCCTCTTGCAACTTTTCACACTCCCCTTGGGTTTTAACAACTTTAAATAGTTTTGTGTCATCTGCAAATTTGATAACCTCACTCGTTATTCCACTTTCCAGGTCATTTATGAATATGTCAAAAAGCAGCGGACCCAGCACAGATCCCTGGGGTACACCACTATTCACCTTTCTCCATTGGGAAAATTGGCCATTTAGCCCTACCCTCTGCTTTCTATCTTTTAACCAGTTCCTGATCCACAATAGTACACTGCCTCCTATCCCATGACTTTTTAGTTTTGCCAAAAGTCTTTGATGGGGGACCTTGTCAAAGGCTTTCTGAAAGTCCAGATACACAATATCAACCGACTCACCTTTGTCCACCTGTTTATTCACTCCTTCAAAAAAACATAACAGATTAGTAAGACAAGATCTTCCTTGTCTAAAGCCATGTTGGCTGTCTCCCATTAGGTCGTGACTGTCTACATGCTGAGTAATTTTATTCTTTATGATGGTTTCTACCATTTTTCCCGGTACTGACGTCAGGCTCACCGGTCTGTAGTTTCCCGGATCACCCCTGGAACCCTTTTTAAAAATTGGTGTTACATTGGCTATCCTCCAATCTTCAGGTATTAGAGATAATTTTAATGATAGTTCACAGATTACTGATAGCAGGTCTGCAATCTCATATTTCAGTTCTTTCAACACCCTTGGATGTATACCATCTGGCCCAGGTGATTTGCTACTCTTCAGTTTATCTAAGACATCTTCCCGATGTATCGATATTTCCTTCAATTCTTCCGCACCTTTAAATACCACTTCAGTCATGGGTAACATCCCTATATCTTCCTCAGTAAAGATTGAAGCAAAGAATTCATTCAGTCTCTCTGCTATCGTCTTGTCGCCTCTTAGTGCTCCTTTAACCCCTTTATCATCTAATGGACCAACTGACTCTCTCACAGGTTTTTTGCTACGAATGTACTTGAAAAGGTCTTTATTTCGCGTTTTTGCTTCCGCAACAAGCTTCTTCTCAAATTCTCTCTTTGCCTAACTTATCAATGCCTTGCATTTGACTTGCCAGTGCTTGTGCTGTTTCCAGGTTTCGTCGTTTGGCTCTTTTTTCCATTTCCTGAAAGATGCTTTTTTGGCAACAACAGCCTCTCTGACCTCACCTTTAAACCATGCTGGCATTTTTTTTGTACTTCCTTCCACTTTTCTTAAAGCTTGGAATACAGCTAGTCTGGGCTTCCAAGATAGTATTTTTCAACACCACCCAAGCTTGATGTACGTCTTTAACCTTTGCAACTGCTCCTTTTAGTTTTTTCTTAACTGTTTTCCTCATTTTATCATAGTCTCCCTATCGAAAGTTAAAGGGTAGTACTGTGGACTTCCTTACTATCCCTCCTCCACTAATTAAATCAAAGGCGATCATGCTATGATCACTATTGCCAAGTGGCCCCAACACCCTTATCTCTTGCACTAGATCTGGTGTTCCACTAAGGACTAGGTCTAATATGGCTTCCCCTCTGGTCGGTTCATGAACCAGCTGCTCCAAGAAACAGTCATTAATTTCATCCACGAACTTTATCTCCCTAGCATGTCCTGACGTGACACTGACCCAGTCGATACCGGGGTAATTAAAATCACCCATTATTATTACTGCACTGTAACTTTTGTTAGCTTCCTTGATTTCTTTGAGCATTTCATCATCCATTTGGTCATTCTGGCCAGGTGCTCGATAGTACACCCCTACTGCCATTGCCTTCCTCCTTTTGTATGGAATTTCAATCCATACGGATTCTACAGCAGATTTTGTTTCCTGCAAAACTTTAATCTTTTCTGAGTCAATGCCCTCTCTAACAGAGCGCAACCCCTCTACCAATTTGATCAGCTCTATCATTACGATATAGTTTGTACCCAGGTATCACAGTGTCCCACTGGTTGTCCTCCTTCCACCATGTCTCTGATATTCCAATCATATCTAACTTTTCATTTAGTGCTATATATTCTAACTCTCCCATCTTATTCTTTAGACTTCTAGCATTTGCATACAAGCATTTTAAAGAATGTATTTTATTCATGTTAATTTGGCTATTGTTAGACATGGGTAAATTGGGATCTTTAAGCTCTGTCTGCTCCATACTTGAGGGCATTTGGGCTACTTTACTCTTTTGTGGAACCTCTCTGCTTTTGGTAGTATCCTTCAAGGATACATTCTTCCGAACCATCCGCTCTTGGGCGACTGTCGGCTTTCCCCTAATATCTAGTTTAAAAGCTGCCCTATCTCCTTTTTAAAGGTTAATGCCAGCAGCCTGGTTCCATCCCGGTTAAGGTGAGGCCCATCCCTTTGGAAGAGCCCCTCCTTTCCCCAGAATGTTCCCCAGTTCCTAACAAATCCAAAACCCTCATCTCTGCACCATTGTCTCATCCACGCATTGAGACTCCGGAGCTCTGCCTGCCTTTTGGGTCCTGCGCGCGGAACAGGAAGCATTTCAGAGAATGCTACCCTGGAAGTTCTGGATTTCAACTTCCTACCTAAAAGCCTAAATTTTGCCTCCAGAACCTCCCTACCACATTTTCCTACGTCATTGGTACCGACATGTACCAAGACAGCAGACTCCTCCCCAGCACTATCTAAGACCTTATCTAGGTGGCGCGTGAAGTCTGCTACCTTCGCACCAGGCAGGCATGATCTCCAGGAACAAGCAGGAGTAAGTCCTCACATATGGGTACGTCGGAACCGACGGAGCCTGCGCGGGAAAGCTCCCCAGCTTTTCAGATGAAAAGCTTTTGGGGCTTCCCACAGCGCATCCGCGCTGCCTTCCCGCCTTCCTGACCAGCTCTCCTCAGTTTCTCTTTTTCCGCAGAGCCAGCAGGTCGTGTTCCTGTCACCGCTGAAGAAATTGTTAATTTTATTTGTTTCTTTAGACCGCGTACCTGCCTTCCCCATACCGAAACCGGTACCGTCGGTCTCTCTCTCTTTCTAAAAAAAAAAAAAAAAATCTTTTTTATTTTCTTCAGCACAGCTTGGTACCTTTTGTTAGGCCTTCAGGCCTACTCAAATTCTCCTCATGGAGAAGCCAGCCCCTGGTTTCAAAAAGTGTACCGAGTGTAGTGCTGTCATTTCTGTCACAGATACCCATGAATGGTGTCTTAAATGTTTGGGACCTGACCACTCCATACCGGACTGCCCATCCTGCTCCCAGATGTCTAAACGTAGATTGCAGAACCGGGCCAACAAGTTCCATGTGCTGTTTGCTTCAGATAATCCAGCATCACAGTCCTCCAGGTCTTCCTCTCCGGATGGATCTCAGGTAACCAAACTTTCTGTGGGCAAATCCTCTAAAAGCAAATCTCTTTCAAAAGATCGAGAGGCTCTCAATCTTGAGTTCGAGGATTCTGCCCAGGCCAAAAAACCCCGGCGGGAGGCTCCGGCCTCCAAAGCACCTATGGGGTTACAGGTTGACATCGATGGCACGGCCTCGACTGATCACCTGTTAGACTGCTCTGGGGTACCGGTCGATACCGGTACCGACATCCAGGAAGCAGTGGCGTCCATGGGCAATACTGTCCAGACCATGCAGCAGGCCGTTCTGGCTTTCATTAAGGCTGCGACGCCCTTGGTACCGATTCCATCGGTACCGACTCGGGTTCCGGTATCCACACCGGAACCGAGACCATCGACTTCCAAGCGTCGATCGGTTCCGCATGCCGGATTCAGGCTTTCGCCCGATACCGATCCCATGCCCGATACGCCCGATGTCGATATCGATCGGTACGCGTATCGTGCATTGCAAGCACAGACAGAATACTCAGATTCTTCTGATGAGTTCAATTCCTCTGATGACTCTGCTGAGCTTGATCTTCCTGAGGAGCCCTCTTCTCCAAAGAGGAGGATGTCTCCTCCAGAGGATTTATCCTTTCAGGATTTCATTGTTGATGTAGCTAAAGGACTTTCTATTGCTACATCTTCTGAAAAGGAACCCAGGTCAAAAAAATTGGATATTTTAGGATACTCTAAAGCTCCTAAAGAGGCAGTTACTATGCCTGTCCATGAAATCCTTCAAGAACACTTGATGGACTTGTGGGAGACTCCTCTAACACTGTCTCCCCATTCCCGTAGGTTGGACACCATGTATCGGGTCCCTCCTTCTCCTGGGTTTCAAAAAACTCATCTACCATTGTGGTGAAGTCTGCCATGAAGAAGATAAAGAGTCCTAAAAGACACTCTTCTACCCCTCCAGGGCGAGAATGTAAGACCCTTGACTCTTTTGGTAGAAAGATTTTCCAGGCTAGTATGCTTATAGCCAGGATCAATTCTTATAGCCTTTATATGGGCATGTTTCTCAGAGAACTTGCCCTAAAGGTATGGCAGTTTGCCCCCTATATCCCTGAGGATGAAAAGGCGGACTTCATTTCTGTGGTGACACAACTTTCAGAGGTCTCCAAGTTTTCCAACAGGGCAGCCTTTGATTCCTTTGAGGCTTTGGGAATTGCTATTGCAGCCCGACGTCTTGCTTGGCTCCAGGCTTCTGACCTAGAACCCTGGGTTGTAGATGGCCTCAGGAATCTGCCCTGTACAGGTGAGAACTTATTTGGTGAGGACTGTCAAATTAAAGCTGCTCAAATGGACGCAGAAAATGCCACTTTAGATAGACTTTCTAAGTCTACTTCTACTCCTGCCAAAAAGAAGCCTTTTAAAAGGCCTTACTACAAGAAGGCCAGATTTTCCACAAATACTGGCCAACAATCTGCTCAGCCTCGCTTTGCTGCTAAGCGTCAGCAATCTAAGCACGTAAAGTCAAAGCCTGCAGTGTCTGCTGCACCCCAGCAGGCTCAACCCCCTCAGGGGTTTTGACTTGCCCCTAGAGAACTTACCGTTTCTGGCTCTAGAACAACCAGAGCCCCTCACCATTCCTGGAAGGCTAGCTCACTTTGCTCCCAGATGGGAGCAAATCACATCAGAGCAATGGACCCTCTCTATTATCAGGGAGGGCTACAAACTTCATTTCTCCAGCCTTCCTCCCCAAACCATGGTGAGGCAATTCAGTTCTCCCCCATCTCTTCTGACCCTGTTGGGTCAGGAAGTCTCTTCTCTCCTTGCCCAAGGGGCAATAGAAGAGGTTCCTCTTCCTCAACAGGGGTTAGGTTTCTACTCCCCTTATTTTCTCATAACAAAGAAGACAGGGGGCTTCAGACCTATTCTAGATCTGAGAGAATTGAACAAGTTTCTATTCAAGGAGAAATTCAAAATGCTCTCTCTGGGCATTCTCCTTCCATACCTTCAGAGTCAGGATTGGCTTTGTTCTCTAGATCTCAAGGATGCGTACACTCATATACTCATCCATCCATCCCACAGAAAATATCTTCGCTTTCTGTTCCAGGGAAAACATTTCCAATACAGAGTACTTCCCTTCGGTCTAGCCTCTGCTCCAAGAGTATTCACCAAATGCATGGCAGTCGTAGCCGCATTTCTAAGAGGCATGGGAATCTTCGTGTTCCCATATCTGGACGACTGGCTCATCCGAGCTCCATCTCAGTCAGAAGCCCAGATTTCCCTGGACCGCACAAGGCGTATTCTTCAGTATCTGGGACTTGTGGTAAACATTCCCAAGTCCCAACTCATCCCTACTCAGTCCCTGGAATTCATAGGGGCCCAATTGGACTCCACCACTGCAAGGGCCTACCTCCCTCTGGTCCGAGGCCAAAGGCTAATAAGCTTGGCCTCCCAGGCTCAGTCCAGAAGTCACTTGTCAGCCAAGGAAATGCTGCAACTTCTGGGCCACATGGCCTCCACGGTCCACGTGGTGCCCTACGCTCGTCTCCATATGAGGGCAGCTCAATGGACTTTGGCCACCCAGTGGTCTCAAGCATCGGGACTGCTCTCAGACCAAGTACTCACCTCAAAACGTCTGTTTTGGTCTCTCCAGTGGTGGACATCATCCAAAAATCTGTTGTTGGGGACCCCCTTCCAACCTTCGTTGCCCCAAGCAACCCTCACAACAGATGCCTCCCAAACAGGGTGGGGAGCTCATCTCCAACACCTCTCCACTCAGGGCACCTGGTCTCCCCAGGAGACCACCCTTCACATCAACCTTCTGGAACTGCGAGCAATCTTCCTTGCCCTCACAGTCTTACACACCCTCCTTGTCAACCTGACTGTCCTAGTTCAGACAGACAATCAGGTAGCCATGTTCTATGTCAACAAACAAGGAGGGACGGGCTCTCTGTCGCTTTGCAACGAAGCTCTCAGATTATGGGCCTTCGCCAGAGAGCATCAAATTCATCTTCTGGCAGTATATCTCCAGGAGTTCAAAACTCTCGGGCAGACAGACTCAGTCGAGTTCTGCTTCCACACGAATGGTCCCTGCATATGGACCAGATACGCAGAATCTTTCAGGAATGGGGGACCCCGGACATAGACCTCTTTGCAAGTCCGTGGAATGCCAAACGTCCCCGGTTCTGTTCCAGGACTCCGTGTCAGGGAGCTCAGGCCAGTGATGCCTTTCTCCTGCATTGGGGTCAGGAATTCCTGTATGCTTTTCCACCCATTCCTTTGATTCCCAAGACTCTGTTCAAACTTCAGAGGGATCACGGATCGATGATCCTCATCGCTCCACGCTGGCCACGTCAAGTGTGGTTCCCTCTACTTCTACAGCTCTCCCAGGGCTCCTCCCTGGACCTGGGAGCTGCACCAGACCTTCTGTCTCAGGAGAAGGGGACTTTGTGGCACCCAAACCCCAAGTCCCTACATCTCCGAGCTTGGTTACTGAAGGCTTAAGCCTTCATGAGTTTAATCTTTCTCAACCAGTGAAAGATATCCTTCATGCCTCTAGGAAACCCTCTACCAGGCGTTCCTATGCTTTCAAATGGAAACGTTTTTCCATTTGGTGTGCTCAACAGGGTCTTGACCCTCTAGCACTTCCTTTAAATTCTCTACTGGACTATCTCCTGCATCTTTCCAATGCAGGCCTCAAGACAAATTCAGTACGAGTCCATTTAAGTGCTATTGCAGCATCCTTAAAACCTATAAATGGACAACCTTTCTCCTCTCATCCTCTTATTGCAAGATTCATGAGAGGCCTGACCCTCACTAAGCCTCCCATCCGACCTCCTCCGGTAGCATGGGACTTGAATCTAGTTCTGGGTCAACTTATGAAGCCACCTTTTGAACCGTTGGTATCTACCTCCCTGAAATTTCTTTCCTGGAGGTTCTTTTCCTTATTGCAGTCACTTCGGCTCGCCGCATCAGTGAACTGCAGGCTTTGGTGGCTAATCCACCTTATACCAGATTCCATCATGATAAGGTGGTCCTTAGGACGAATCCCCACTTTATGCCTAAAGTGGTCTCGCCTTTTCATCTTAATCAAGAGGTATATCTACCTGTTTTTTTCCCGGCTCCTCATGCATCCAGTGCAGAGAGGAACCTTCATACCCTTGATTGTAAAAGAGCTCTCGCCTTTTACCTCAACAGGACTCAGCCACATCGAAAGTCTTCCCAACTTTTTGTGGCTTTTGATCCTTCTCATTTGGGACTTCCAGTCTCCAAACGTACACTTTCCAATTGGATTGCTCAGTGTATTTCTTTTGCTTACCAGAGTAAGAACATTTCTCTGGAAAGCCATGTCACAGCTCACAATGTGAGAGCCATGGCTACTTCTATGGCTCATCTTCACTCTGTATCCATAGATCAGATCTGTCGAGCAGCCACTTGGGCCTCGGTTCATACCTTCACAGCCCATTACTGTTTGGACAAGGACTCCCGCCGGGATGCCTTGTTTGGTCAGGGTGTCCTCAAACACCTGTTCCATACTTGAACAACTCCTGCCCACCTTCCCTGGATGGATGCCTGAGATCCATACGAAGATGGTTTACCCTTGGAGGGGGATCTCCCAGGCATCTTAGCTAGGGAGTCCCCATATGTGAGGACTTATTCCTGCTTGTTCCTGGAGATAGCACAGTTACTTACCTGTAACAGGTGATCTCTGGGAACAGCAGGAATTAGTCCTCACAACCCACCCACCTCCCCTAGGAGTTGTATCTCTCTCTATCTATCTTCCTTTCCTCTCTCTCTATTGTCTCAGCTATAAACTCGAACTGAGGAGAGCTGGTCAGGAAGGCGGGAAGGCAGCGCGCATGCGCTGTGGGAAGCCCCAAAAGCTTTTCATCTGAAAAGCTGGGGAGCTTTCCCGCGCAGGCTCCGTCGGTTCCGACGTACCCATATGTGAGGACTAATTCCTGCTGTTCCCAGAGATCACCTGTTACAGGTAAGTAACTGTGCTTTACCAGGCGATCCTCACGTCCACCAGCCACCCAGCTATCTACATGCCTAATGATCGAATCACCAACTATAATGGCTGTCCTAACCCTTCCCTCATGGGCACATGGCCCTGGAGAAACTTCCTCGGTGCGAGAGGGTTTTAGATCACCTGGCAGTGATGCCCATCTCAAAGCAGTGATGCCCTTCTTGCTGGGGTTAGTGCAGATATGCCATCTACTTCATGGTGCCCAAAAAAATGGTTACTTCCAGCCCATTCTGGATCTCAAGGGGATCAATGAGCCCTTGCCTGTCTTGCGCTTACGGGTGGCGTCCTTGCACTCCGTGATTCAAGCAGCACCCCAAAGGGAGTTCTTGACTTATTTATTTATTTATTTAGTTTACACTTATATACCGCTACTTCCAGCGATCAGCAGCGGTTTGATTACAAATGTGGGATATGTCAAATCAAGACAGGAAAATTGGATCATATATACATAGATTTAGGGTTAGGCACAACATGCAAGGTTAGACACTTCAAAAATTAGGTTTACAATATTTACATAATTACAGTTCTCTATTAATTACATTTACACAGGTCAGCATCATGGTTTCACTTTTTACATCAGGTTATAGTGACATTTGAAAAGATTGGTTTTTATTTTCCTTCTAAAGTCATTTATGTCTTTTATAGCTCGCAGTTCATGTGGTAGATGATTCCAGGTTATCGGGGCTGAGAATGAGAATGCTTTGTTGCTGGTGCTTGTTTTTACTGATCTGATATTATTAGGAACTTCTAATGTGTCAGAGTTAATAGTTCGCCTGTCTCTGTTGGTTGGTTGCTTGTTGATCAGTGTTGAGAGGAATGAGGGTGCTATGTCATGTATGAGCTTGAATGTGGTTACCAAAGTTTTGTATTGTATTCTGGCCACAACTGGTAACCAATGTAGATCGATCAGTACAGGTGTGATGCGCTGAGTGATTCTTGTTCGTGTGATGATCCTTGCCGCCACATTTTTGGCCAATTGCAATATATTTAGCGTTTTCTTTGGCAGACCCTGTAGTATGGCGTTACAGTAGTCTATGTGCGGCATAATGAGTGCTTGTGCCACCGTCCGAAAATCACAGGGTTCGATTAAGTTCCTCAGTGGCTGTAGGACTCTGAGCTTGTGGAAGATGGCTTTGTTTGTTCTTCGCAGATGTTTTTCCAGTTGGAGCTTGCTGTCCAGTGTGACACCCAGGTATTTGATCTCGTTTTTTGTGTTGTATGTGTTGTTGCAGAGGGTAACTGTCGGAGGGGGTTCAAAGTTCGGTTTACTTGATATATACATTACTTCGGTTTTCTTATGGTTAATCGCCATGTTGTTTTGCTGGAGCCATGCTAACATCTCGTACAGGCATGCTTCAAGCTGTGTATACTTTGGGTTATTAGTGTCCAATTGAGTGTATAACATAATATTGTCTGCATAGATATGGTAGTTGATGTTATGTTTTTTGAAAATGTCACAGAGGGGCTGCATGTAGATGTTGAAAAGTAGAGCCGAGAGGGCTGATCCCTGGGGTATTCCTTGTGTTTGAGTGAACCCTTCAGCTTTTTCTCCATTGAATTGTACCTGTGGACTTCGGTTCGTGATATAGGAGGAGAACCATTTAAGGGTGGTTCCCGAGATTCCTATTGATTCCAGTTTTTTTAGCAGGATACCATGATGTACAGTGTCAATGAAGATTAGTAAGAAAGTTTTCTTCCTGTCTTCCAAGCCTTTGTGGAGGTTATTGAGTAGTGCTATTAAAAGCGTTTCAACTCCATGGTTTCGCCTGAACCCGTATTGTTGCATGTCTAGTATGTTGTGGTCATCTAGATGCTCTTGCAGTTGTATGAGGGCTGCTTTTTCGATGATTTTTGCTAAGAAGGATATGCTGGAGATGGGGCGATAAGATGTTGGGTCTGTTTTGTTAAGTTTATTGTTTTTTAGTACTGGTCTTATTATAGATTTCTTGAGCTGGTCAGGCATAATTCCTTGATGCAGTGATAGGTTCACAATGTGAGAGACTTGGGGGACTATATCTTTTTTCGCTGCCTTGATCCAAGCAGTGGGGCAGGGGTCAAGTGGGGAGGAGGTGGTGTTGATGCTAGTTATTATGTTGCTTGTTTGTTGCTCATCGATCTTGTGGAAGTTTCTCCATGTCAGTTCTTGCTCAACAATAGTTTCCCGGTGTACCTCCCCCCTGCAGGGGTCGGACAGAGTTGCAGTCAGCTTGCTCGCGTAGTGGTTTGCCAGGGTTTGTGGGTTGATATAGGTATCCTGTTGGTCTGGTTGGGATGCTTTTGTTAAGGATTTCACCAGCTCAAATAGTTCCCTGGGTTTGTTGATCGCTTTGTTCAATAGGTTCGTGTGGTGCAACCTTTTTGCAGCGTTCACCTCTTCTTTGTATTTCTCGAGGAGGGTGAGATACTCCATCCTATGTTCCATAGATTTTGTACGTCTCCATTTTCTTTCATGCTTTCTGGCCGAGATGTATTTTCATGACTTCTCAGGCCGAGATGTATTTTCATATCCCACTGTGGGCAGATCAGCAAGGTATCTGCATGTTGCCAGGCTTGACTCTCACTGTCAGTTCACCACCTCTCCCCGGTCTTTCAAGATTCCACTGTCCCAAAGATGTTGTTCCAGGTCACTGTGATGGTGGCTGTGGCACCAAGGGAACTATGTCATTCTTAGAAAGCCTCGGCTGGGTGATCAATCTGAGAAGAGCTAGCAGGGGCCTTCCCAGTCTCTGGAGATTCTGGGAGCATGTTTTCAGCTCTCAAGTGGGCAACGTTTTCCTGCCAGAGGAAGAAGTCAAAGTCTGTTGGATTGCCTGGCACTGTTCTGTGTGCAGCAGGCTCCCAGAATTTGGGATTCTTTACTCCTCTGATTGATGGCAGCCATTATACAGATAGTGCCTTGGGCGCGAGCTCACATACGACTGCTCCAGCAATCCTTGCTGACTTTGTGGTCCCTGAGTTCTCGGGAGTTCGCATGCAGGCTCCTGTTCCCATTGATGTTGAAGCCCAGCCTGTGTTGGTGGCAGGCTGGACTTCACCCTGTCATCTGAGGAGGGCATGCCAAGGAATGATTTCTCTTGGATCTTCCTAATGATGGATGCCAGTCTCTCGGGCTAGAGAGCCCACTGCCAAAACCATATGGCTTAGGGCCGTTGAACCACAGGGAAGTGGTGTGGTCCATCAGCTGCCTCAAAGTGAGGGACTTCAGGTTGGCTCTTCTGCATTTCTGGCCTCTGATTGAGGACTGGGTGGTTCAAATGTTTTCAAGACAACGCCACGGCGGTGATTTGTCAATCGACAAGGGCACTAGGAGTGCCCTAGTAGCTCTGGAGATAGCTCTCCTGTTTGCTTGGGCGGAGAAGACCCTCCTAGCCTTGTAGGCTCAGCGCATTGCCAGAGTGAGCGATATAAAAGCAGACTTCCTCAGCAGGCACGTTTTGGATCCTGGAGAGTGGGAGAAGGCATTTCAGTTGATTCTGTACAGCAGGGGTTGCCCGAAATGGATCTGGTGGTAAACTGCTCCAATACCGAACTTTGCTGCTTCTTCACTCACCACACTGAGATGGGGTCAGAGGGCACTGATTCCCTGACTCAGCTTTGGCCATCAGCTGTGTGGTCCATCAGTTGTAAATGTTTCCTCTGTGGACCCTGTTGGGGCATGTGATTAGGCATATAGAATACATTACAGACGTTATTGTTCTAGTGGCACAGGATTGGCTAAGGAGAGCATGGTTCGGAGACCTGACATTGTTCCTTCAGGCACCTCCCCTCCATCTTTGTTGCAGTACGGATCGATCATCCTGGAGGATCTGGTTCCCTTCTCACTTACGGCTTGGCTCTTGAACCGATTATTTTTAACATCTTTGTTAGTGATATTGCAGAAGAGCTGTCAGGTAAGATTTGCCTCTTTGCAGATGACAGCAAAATCTGCAAGAGAGGAGACACCCAGGCAGGAAGAACATAAGATATGCCATACTGGGTGAGACCAAGGTCCATCAAGCCCAGTATCCTGTTTCCAATAATGGCCAATCTAGGAAATATGTACCTAGCAGTTTCCCCAAAAGACACAGGTTCCACAATGCTTGTATTGGGTCAAGCATTAATATCCTGGGTCCCTTTTTAATAATGGTTTATGGACCTTTTCTCCAGGAACTTGTCCAAACCTTTTTTAAACCTAGCTACATTAACAGCCTTTACTACATCCTCTGGTAACAAATTCCAGAGTTTGATTACACATTGAGTGAAAAAATATTTTCTCTTATTAGTCTTAAATAGTTTACCCTGTAGCTTCATTGCATGTCCCCTAGTCTTTCTATATTCTGATAATGTAAACAGTCGATCTACGTTTACCCATTCCACTCTGTTCATTAATTTATAGACTTCTATCATATCTCCCCCTCAGCCATCTCTTTTCCGGGATGAAGAGCCCTAACCTTTTTAGCCTTTCTTCATAGGAGTATCCTTCCATCCCCTTTACCATTCTAGTGGCTCATCTCTGAACCTTTTCTAATAACGCTATATCCTTTTTAAGATACGGCGACCAGAATTGCACACAATATTCAAGGTGCGGTCGCACCATGGAACGATATAGAGGAATAATAATATCCTTTGTTTTATTTTCCATTCCTTTCCTTATGATACCTAGCATTCCATTTGCTCTCTTGGCCGCCGCTGCACACTAAACAGGATATTGGGCTTGATGGACCTTGGTCTGACCCAGTATGGCATATCTTATGTTCTTAATCTACTGGAGCAGTGCTCGAGACGTCAAGCTGGTACATACTGCCAGCTGCAAACTAGCCACCGCCATGGCAAACTTGGCTCTTCAACCACAAATCTACCATATGGTCCAAAAAATCTTTTAAGGCCGATTTGCCTTCCACAGGAATAGTGATCCATTTGGTAATCGTCAAGACCTGCACATCCACTTTGGGAAATGCCAAACAATGCACTCCTCCTCCGAGAGAGCGGAGATCTTCTTACACACCCATCCAACCCACACCAACCAGATCATATCCTTGATCACCTCCGGAAACAAGACAACTGTAGTGGGTTTCCGCACCCCTTGAAGGAGCAGGTATACTTCAGCTTTTGCTCCATGCCGGAAGCATCCGTCAAGTTCAAGGCAGATGAGACCCTGGCAATCAATGCCACCAGCTCCCCCTTCCAGAATAGGTGTATCATAAGAACATAAGACATGCCATACTGGGTCAGACCGAGGTCCATCAAGCCCAGTATCCTGTTTCCAACAGTGGCCAATCTAGGTCATACGTACCTAGCAGTATCCCCAAAAAACACAGGTTCCTCAGTGCTTGTACTGCGTCAAGCATTGATATCCTGGGTCCCTTTTTAATAGTGGTTTATGGACCTTTCCTCCAGGAACTTGTCCAAACCTTTTTTAAACCCAGCTATACTAACAGCCCTTACTACATCCTCCGGTAACAGATTCCAGAGTTTGATTACACGTTGAGTGAAAAATATTTTCTCTTATTTGTCTTAAATAGCTTACCCTGTAGCTTCATTACATGTCCCCTAGTCTTTCTATATTCTGATAGTGTAAACAATTGATCCACGTTTATCCGTTCCACTCCATTCATTAATTTATAGACCTCTATCATATCTCTCCTCAGCCGTCTCTTTTCCAGGTTAAAGAGCCCTAACCTTTTTAGCCTCTCTTCATAGGAGTAGCCTTCCATCCCCATCACCAATTTGGTGGCTCTTCTCTGTACTTTTTCTAATAATGCTATGTCCTTTTTAAGATACGGTGACCAGAAATGCACACAATATTCAAGGTGCGGTCGTACCATGGAGCGATACAGAGGCATTATAATATCCTTTGTTTTATTCTCCATCCCTTTCCTTATGATACCTAGCATTCTATTTGCTTTCTTGGCTGCCGCTGCACACTGGGCGGAGGGTTTTAACTTGTTATCCACGATGACTCCTAAATCTTTTTCCTGGGTGGTGGTTTCTAATGTGGAGCCTTGCATCGTGTAACTATAGTGTGGGTTGTTCTTTCCTAGGTGCATAACTTTGCACTTGCCCACATTAAATTTCATCTGCCATTTGGATGTCCAGTCTTCCAATTTATCCAGATCCTCCTGCAGTTTTCCACAATCCTCTTGGGTTTTAACAGCTTTAAACAGTTTTGTGTCATCTGCAAATTTGATAACCTCACTAGTTATTCCCTTTTCCAGGTCATTTATGAATATGTCAAAAAGTAGCGGACCCAGTACAGATCCCTGGGGTACTCCACTATTCACCTTTTTCCATTGGGAATATTGGCCATTTAGCCCTACCCTCTGCTTTCTATCTTTTAACCAGTTCCTGATCCACAATAGTACACTGCCTCCTATCCCATGACTTTTTAGCTTCGCCAAAAGTCTCTGATGGAGGACCTTGTCAAAAGCTTTCTGAAAGCCCAGATACACTATATCAACCGACTCACCTTTGTCTACCTGTTTATGCACACCTTCAAAAAAACATATCAGATTAGTAAGACAAGATCTTCCTTGTCTAAAGCCATGTTGGCTGTCTCCCATTAGGCCATGACTATCTACATGCTGTGTAATTTTGTTCTTTATGATGGTTTCTACCATTTTCCCTGGTACTGACGTCAGGCTCACCGGTCTGTAATTTCCCTGGTCACCCCTGGAACCCTTTTTAAAAATTGGTGTTACGTTGGTGACCCTCCAATCTTCAGGTATTACAGATGATTTTAATGAAAGTTCACAGATTACCAATAGCAGGTCTGCAATCTCATATTTCAGTTCTTTCAACACTCTGGGATGTATACCATCCGGTCCAGGTGATTTGCTACTATTCAGTTTATCAAATAGTTGTAATATATCTTCCCGGTGTAGCGATATTTCTCTCAATTCCTCTGCAGTATCACCTTTAAATACCACTTCAGTCTTGGGTAACATCCCTACATCTTCCTCAGTAAAGACCGAAACAAAGAATTCATTCAGTCTCTCTGCTGTAGCCTTGTCTCCTCTTACTGCCCCTTTTACCCCTCTATCATCTAACGGTCCAATTGACTCTCTCACAGGCCTTTTGCTACGAATGTACTTGAAAAAGTCTTTATTTCATGTTTTTGCTTCCGTAGCAAGTTTCTTCTCAAATTCCCGCTTTGCCTGCCTTATCAATGCTTTGCATTTAACTTGCCAGTGCTTGTGCTGTTTCCAGTTTTCATCATTTGGCTCTTTTTCCATTTCCTGAAGGTTGCTTTTTTGGCAGCAACAGCCTCTCTGACCTCACCTTTAAACCTTGCTGGCAGTTTTTTGGACTTTCTTCCACTCTTCTTAATGCGTGGAATACAACTGGTCTGGGCTTCTAGGATTGTAGTTTTAAATAACGCCCAAGCTTGCTGTAAGTCTTTAACGTTTGGAACCGCTCCTTTTAGTTTTTTCCTAACTATATTCCTCATTCTATCATAGTCTCCCTTTTGAAAGATAAAAGGTAGTACTGTGGATTCCTTTACTATTTGTCCTCCAATAATTAAATCAAACATGATCATACTATGATCACTATTGCCAAGTGGTCCCAACACCCTTATTTCCTGCACCACATCTGGCGTTCCACTAAGGACTAGGTCCAGTATGGCTTCCCCTCTGGTCGGTTCATGAACCAGCTGCTCCAAGAAGCAGTCATTTATTCCATCTAGAAACTTTACCTCTTTAGCTTGTCCTGCCGTGACACTGACCCAGTCGATACCGGGGTAATTGAAATCACCCATTATTACTACTCTGTTGTGACTTTTGTTAGCTTCCGTGATTTCTTTGAGCATTTCATCATCCATTTGTTCATTCTGGCCAGGCGGTCGATAGTATACTCCCACTGCCATCACCTTCCCCTTCATAAGTGGAATTTCAATCCATAGAGATTCTACAGCAGATTTTGTTCCCTGCAAAACTTTAATCCTTTCTGACTCAATGCCCTCTCTAACATAGAGCGCAACCCCTCCACCAATTTGATCAGCTCTATCATTACGATATAGTTTGTATCCAGGTATCACAGTGTCCCACTGGTTATCCTCCTTCCACCATGTCTCTGAGAGTGCAATCATATCTAACCTCTCATTTAGTGCTATATATTCTAACTCTCCCATCTTATTGTTTAGAATTCTAGCATTGGCATACAAGCATTTTAGAGACTGTATTTTATTCATATTAATCTGGCTATTGGTAGGCATGGGTAATTTGGAATCTTTATGCTCGGTCTGCTCCTTACTCAAGGGCATTTCGGCTACTATACTCCCTTTTGGAACCTCACTGCTTTTGGTAGTATCCTTCAAGGATACCTTCGTCCGAACCATGCACTCCTGGGTGACTGTCGGATTTCCCCTATTTTCTAGTTTAAAAGCTTCTCTATCTCTTTTTTAAAGGTTAATGCCAGCAGTCTGGTCCCATCCTGATTAAGGTGAAGCCCATCCCTTCGGAAGAGCCCCCCCTTTCCCCAGAATGTTCCCCAGTTCCTAACAAATCCAAAACCCTCATCCTTGCACCATTGTCTCATCCACGCATTGAGACTCTGGAGCTCTGCCTGTCTTTTGGGTCCTGCACGTGGAACAGGAAGCATTTCGGAGAACGCTATCCTGGAAGTTCTGGATGTCAACTTCCTACCTAAAAGCTTAAATTTAGCCTCCAGAACTTCCCTACCACATTTTCCTATGTCATTGGTACCAACATGTACCAAGACAGCAGACTCCTCCACAGCACTATCTACGATCCTATCTAGGCGGTGCGTGAGGTCCGCTACCTTCGCACCAGGCAGGCATGTTACCAGGCGATCCTCACGTCCACCAGCCACCCAGCTATCTACATTCCTAATGATTGAATCACCAACTATAACAGCTGTCCTGACCCTCCCCTCATGGGCACGTGGCCCTGGAGAAACGTCCTTGGTGCGAGAGGGTTTTACATCACCTGGAGGACAGGTCGTAGTTACAGGATCACTTCCTGCCACACCAGGGTGATGCTCTCCTGTCAAGTGACCTCTCTCCTCCATGGGGTCTGCTGGCCTTCCAGGTCACACTGGCCTTCTCACAATCCTCCGAAGGTGAATACTTCTACATCCACATCAGAGTCCAGTACCGAGCCATCTGAAACCAAGTCATAATCAAAATCTCAGACAGCTCCCAGCTATTCCCCCTCTCCAGGAAGCACCCCATGCTGGAGACACTTAGTCAAAGGCAGTTGTACAGGGCTTCCACTCTCCGCCTGCCCTGCAAGAGACTGTGCCCAGGAGAGCCTAAAGGTTACAGGATCTGAATTTCCACGCCACAAAGACCAGGCCTGCTGTGAAAAAAGAAAGAATTATGGGTAGGACAATCCAAAGTCCGGAAGCTCTCCTCTCGGAAATGACACCTGAACACCAGGGGACACAGCTGCCACAGACCCGTAGAGGATGACAAGCAGCTCTCAGCACGGTCTCCGTACCCTCAGGCTAGCTGGATATCCTTACCCATAGCGCCATCTGTCATCTCCTGCCCTGGCAGGCAAGACAGAGTAGTTGCTCACCTGTAACAGGTGTTCTCCAGGAGCAGCAGGAATCAGTCCTCACATATGGGTGACATCGGCGCCGACGGAGCCCTCGCGGAGCAATTTTCCCCAGCTTTCAAAGAAAGCCTTTGGGAATTGCAGCGCGCATGCGCGGTCCCCTTCCCGCCCAAGGGTGCCATCTTGCTCAGTCTGATGACATAGCTAAAAGACAGCAAAAAAGTAGCAAAAACGAAATCATAGGACTGCAACTCCAAGTGGAGGAGGGAGGGTTGTGAGGACTGATTCCTGCTGCTCCTGGAGAACACCTGTTACAGGTGAGTAACTACTCTTTCTCCAGGACCAAGCAGGAAGTCAGTCCTCACATATGGGACTCCCAAGCTTAAGGCTCCCGGGACCCTAAGCACAAAAAAGGAGCTCCCTCAAGCTCAGTAGCACAGAAGGAAGGAATCTTCTCTGAATACGTCTCCAACCGGTAGCCCAACATCCGGGACGGAGGGTAGGAGTTGCTTATACCTCAAAGAGATTACGGAGGACTGCCTGTCCGAAAGCACTGTCCCTGCGGGACTCCCTCTCCAGGCAGTAATGGGCCGCAAAAGTCTGGCTTGAAGACCAAGTAGCGGCCCGGCAGATGTCTGCCAATGGAACAGAGCGGAGGTAAGCCACTGATGCAGCCTTCGCCCTAACACGTTGAGCCATGACTCGACTCTCCAACGAGAGTCCGGCTGCCCCATAAGCCCAGGCGATACAGTAGGCAACCCAGATGGACAGAGTACGCTTGGAGACAGGGAGCCCCAACTTATTGGGGTCATAAGACACGAAGAGCTTAACAGTCCTTCGGTGCTCCCGCGTACGGTCAAGGTAGAAGGTTAACGCCCTCCTACAGTCCAGGGTATGCAGGACCATTTCAGCTCGGCTGGCGTGTGGCCTGGGAAAGAAGGTTGGAAGTAAAACCTCCTGGTTGATGTGAAAAAGGGAAACCACTTTCGGAAGAAACTTAGGGTGAGTCCGTAGGACTACCCTATTCCTGTAGAACCTAGTGTAAGGGGGATCAGATACTAGGGCCTGCAGTTCACTAATGCGTCTAGCAGAAGTGAGGGCTACCAAGAATAAGGTTTTCCAAGAAAGAAAATGAAGAGGACTGGTAGCCATAGGCTCAAAAGGCGGACAGGTAATCCGCTGTAACACCACGTTCAGATCCCAGTCAGGGGCTGGTGGGCGCAAAGGTGGCTTAAGGAGAAGGAGGCCTCTGAGAAAACGAGCCACTAGAGGATGGCTGGAAAGAGGCCTGCCATCCACCGGCATGTGATGCGCAGAAAGAGCACTGAGGTGGACTCTGACCGAGTTGGACTTAAGTCCAAGATTGGAGAAGTAAAGCAAGTACTGCAAGACCACTGACACCAAACAGGAGAAGGGATCCTGCGACTGCTGAGCACACCAGATGGAGAACCGACGCCATTTAAGAGCGTAGGACTTCCGGGTGGAGGGTCGCCTGGATGCCAAGACGACTTCTTCCACATCTCGAGGCAGCAGGAGGGGAGCAAGGACTACCCTTTCAGCAGCTAGGCCATCAGATGAAGGGACCGGAGGTTGGGGTGTAGGAGAGTCCCCTGATCCTGTGTCAGGAGATCGGGCTGAAACCCCATAGGAAGAGGAGTGTCCACCGCTAGCTGCATCAGAAGCGGGAACCAGGGCTGTCTGGGCCACCGGGGAGCCACGAGGATCATTGAGGCTTTGTCCCGGAGAACTTTGAAGAGTGTCCGAGACACCAGTGGCATGGGAGGAAAGGCATACAAAAGGCCTGTGGACCATGAGAGAAGAAAAGCATCCACCACTACTCTGAGAGGATGCGGTTCTCGAGAGCAGAATCGAGGAAGTTGCCGGTTTAGAGGACTGGCAAAGAGATCCATGGTGGGTAGGCCCCACTTGAGAAAGATCCGTTGAACCACCAACGGATCCAATCGCCACTCGTGTGGCTGGAGGATTCTGCTCAGTTTGTCTGCCAGGCAATTTTCTTGACCTGGGAGATAAACAGCTTTGAGGAGGATGCCGCGGCTGACGGCCCAAGAGCACAGTTTTTGTGCCTCCTGACAGAGAAGGAAGGAGCCTGTGCCCCCTTTTTTGTTCACGTAGAACATTGCAACTTGATTGTCCGTCTGGACCAGCACAGACTGGTGAGAAGTGAGGTGAGAGAAGGCCCTCAGAGCAAGGCGGATTGCTCTGAGCTCTAGGAAGTTGATCTGCTGGGCAGACTCCCAAGGAGTCCAGAGGCCTTGAGTACATGACCCTTGGCAATGTGCTCCCCAACCCAGAAGAGAAGCATCGGTCGTCAGGACCAGAGAAGGCGGAGGAGATAGAAAAGCCACTCCCAGTACCAGGTTTGGCAGATGAAGCCACCACCGCAGAGAAGAGACCAGCAGGTCGGATACCTGTACTGAGTCCGCCAGGCTCCACGTGGCTTGATGCCATTGAGTGCACAAAGGCACCACTAAGCAGGTCGCATGTTCAGGCGGGCATTGGGGGTCACATGGACTGTGGAAGCCATATGGCCGAGCAGTCTCAGAAATTGCCTGGCAGAGACCAGGGAATTGCTGCGAAAGTGGCTGGCAAGATCCATGAGCCTGCTTGCCCTGTCGAGAGGCAGACAGGCCCGTGCCTGAAGCGTGTTTAACCTTGCGCCTATGAACTCGAGATCCTGAGAGGGGAGCAAAGTGGACTTTGCGAAGTTTATGACAAAGCCCAAGTGCTGGAGCAGAGCCACAGTGCGGTGCGTGGCGTGAGTGGCTTCCTGGGAAAACTGTGCTCTGATGAGCCAGTCGTCCAGGTAGGGAAACACAAAGAGGCCTTGAAGTCTTAGATAGGCCGCCACCACTGCTAGGCATTTGGTGAACACCCTGGGGGCGGAGGATAGGCCAAAGGGTAGTACTCTGTACTGGTAATAATTGCCTCCCACAACAAACCTGAGATATTGTCTGTGGCTTGGGTGGATGAGGATGTGAGTGTAGGCATCCTTTAGATCCAAGGAGCATAGCCAGTCTCCCTGCTGGAGGTAGGGCAGCAGGATTCCAAGGGTAAGCATCTTGAACTTTTCCCTTTGCAGGAACTTGTTGAGGTTCCGCAAGTCCAGGATGGGTCTGAGGCCTCCTGTTCTTTTTGGTATCAGAAAGTACCTCGAGTAAAAGCCTTGACCTCTCAGGTGGTGGGGGACCGGTTCCACAGCCTGTTCCTGAAGAAGACTTGCTAACTCCTGAAGGAGTAAGTCCCTGTGCAGAGGGAGTCTGAGAGGCTCCCCTGGAAAGTAGGAGGGAGGTACCTGGTGGAAGTGCAGAAGATAGCCTTCTTGGACTATGTGAAGCACCCAGGTATCTGTAGTGATGTTGGACCACCTGTGGGCAAAGTGGACCAGCCGGCCTCCTGTGCTGAGAGAAACCAGCGGAGGGGGAGAGGCTATGCTGATGAAGTAAAAAAACCCCACCCTGCTGAGCAGGGGCCGGTGGTGCAGGCTTGCTGCCTACGGGACCCATGACCCCTTCCCTTTGCCTGCTGACCCTGTTGGGGAGCTGCTGAGGCCTGAAAATGAGGGTATTGTTTATAGGCAGCCGCCTTCCTCGGGTAAAAGGGCTTTTTCCCCGAGCCCTTCTTTTACTGAGAAGGGGCAGAGGTCTTCCTTGAGAGCCGAGTCCTAGTGAGAGTCTCGGTCTCGATCTGTGCAGCCTTCTCAGCCATGGGTTTGCCAAAGAGGATTTCACCTCTGCAGGGGACATCGACGAACTTCTCCTGCACCCATGGCTCAAGGTCGGATGACTGAAGCCAAGCCTGTCGGCGGGCACCGATGCCGGCTGCGGCTACTCGAGCCGATGCGTCAAAGCCATCGTAGGCTGCTCGAGAGATAAACTTCGAGCACTCCCGAATACCAGTAGACAAGGCTTGGAACCTCTGCAAAGGTTCTTCGGAGAGACCAGCAGAGAACCCGGCTATTTCTTTAGCCAGGTCTCGGAGATAAATGCCCATATAGAGCTGGTAGGTCTGGACTCGACAAGCAAGCATAGAGCCCTGGAAACACTTCCTACCGAGGGCATCCAGGTTCCGAGCCTCCCGACCGGGAGGCACCGAGGAGTGCATCTTCTGACTCTTGAGTCGATGCATGGCCGATTCCACCACCATGGAATGGTGCGGTAGTTGTGCCTTTTGGAACCCGGGGCTCTTGCGGACTCGATAAATGGAATCGACCCGCTTGCTTAACACCGGCGACGACGCCGGGCTCTCCCACATGCGGAAGAGAAGTCGTTCCAGCATCGGAGGAACCGGTACAGTAAAGGCCTCCTTTGGGGGAGAGTCATACTGGAGGGCATCAAGCTCTTCGGCTCGAGGCTCCTCCTCGGGATCCGCGGGGAAGTCCAAGGCCTTGGCCATATCTCGCACGAAGTCTGAGAACCGGGTATCCTCCGGGGGGATCGTCTCTGAGGTTTGGACTCGGGGGAGTCCGATGGGACACACCGAGTTCGAAAAGAACCAGGTGACTCTTCGTCCTCAGTTTCCCAGGCTGATTCCTCGGAGGAGGAGTCGAGCGGCTCCGGTCGGGCGGGCATCGATGCCGTCCGCCCCGACGACCTCGGTCCCGAATGGGAGGCCGAAGGAGACCGTGACCAAGGATCGACTCGAGCCCTCATGGACTCGAGGATCGGCTCGGTCTCCGGGGTCGACTTGGACGTTGATGTCCCGGTGGTCAGGGCAGAAGCACCGGCGAGGCCAGCGATCAATGCCCGCTGCTGGTCCATGAAGGCAGTCAGACTGCTCTCCAAGGCCGTCAACCTGAGTCCGAACTCAGGAGACCCAGCAGCCCCCGACTCGGGCCCCGACGGCGTCGGGCCCAACGTCGGCTCCTTCGGAGGCGAGTCCACGAGGACTACAGCACTTACGTGAGCAGGCAAGTCCATCTCGAGACGAGGATGTTTGGAAGGCCTCTCCATCTCCGAGAACCCGGGACAGCTATCGGGGCTATGCGAACTGGCCCTCGAGGAACCTGGAGCGTCCACCGACGACGCCCTCGCGGGTTTCTTCTTCCGATGATGTTCCCGGGTAGGAGACCCCCGCTCAGAGGAACTTCGACGATCCTCAGGACCAGAGTCCCGAGACGTCGAAGCCTCTGACGAGGTCCGGGCCCGGCCGGAGTCAGAGAAGATACGTTCCCGCTGATGCTGCCGACTCCTCAACGCTTTTGAGGACATCTTGCCACACGGACCACAGATCATCGGGTCATGATCGGGTCCGAGGCAGCGGAGGCAGCAGTCGTGTGTGTCGGTAAGAGACATGAGTTTCTTACACCGATCACACTTCTTAAACCCGCTGGCAGCCATCGGGGGAAAAATGGCCCCTGCGAGGTCAAAAGACAGGGCTGCCAGTGAAAAAGAAAAAAAGGCGCGAAACCTGTCACGAAGGACAAAAAACCAAAAAATAAAGAACGGACTCGCAACCGGCGTCGCGGGTCCGGGCGGGAAAAGAACCGGCGTCGAACCGAGAAAAAAGACAAATAAAATCAACTTTTCTGGCGGTGAATTACAAACAACATCTGTAGGGCTCTGCAGAAAAAATAAGACTGAGCAAGATGGCAACCTTGGGCGGGAAGGGGACCGCGCATGCGCGCTGCAATTCCCAAAGGCTTTCTTTGAAAGCTGGGGAAAATTGCTCCGCGAGGGCTCCGTCGGCGCCGACGTCACCCATATGTGAGGACTGACTTCCTGCTTGGTCCTGGAGAACAGACTAATCGCATCCTCCGGCTGAGAGGGAGCAAGCCCTCCAGGGATGACTCAAACTTCCATGTAAGAAGAGCAGAATCCAGAATCTGGATTTGAGGCAACTTTGCTTGCCACAGATCAATGTTTCCTGGAATGGTTGTGGTTGAAAACTACAGGCAGGTTAGTTTAACTTCTGTGGTGAGTAAATTATTGGAAACGCTGCTGAAAGAGAAAATAGTGAGGTTTCTGGAGTCCAGCGGATTTCAGGATCCGAGGGCAGCATGAATTCACCAGAGGCAGGTCTTATCAGACAAATCTGATTGATTTCTTTGACTGGGTGACAAGAGAGTTGGACCAAGGGAGAGCTCTAGATGTGATGTATTTAGATTTCAGTAAAGCCTTTGACACTGTTCCTCACAGGCGACTTATAAACAAACTGAGCACCCTAGGGATGGACCCTAAAGTTACTGCTTGGGTTAGAAATTGGTTGGGTGGGAGGCGACAAAGAGTACAAGTAAATGGAGCTCACTCTGAGGAGAAGGATGTTACCAGTGGTGTGCCCCAGGGATCTGTCCTTGGTCCGATTCTTTTTAACATCTTTGTTAGTGATATAGCGGAAGGGCTGTCGGGTAAGGTTTGCCTCTTTGCGGATGATACCAAAATCTGCAATAGAGTAGACACCCAGGAAGGTGTAGATAACATGAGGAGGGATCTAGCTAAACTTGAAGAATGGTCTAGAATTTGGCAGCTGGGATTTAATGTTAAAAAATGTAAGGTCATGCATTTGGCTGCAGCAATCCAAGGGAGCAATACAGTATAGGAGGTGAAGTACTTTTGTCCATTAAAGAAGAGCGGAACCTAGGCGTGGTTGTGTTTGATGATCGTAAAATAGCTAAACAGGTAGAAAAGGCGACAGCAAAAGCTAGAAGGATGCTTGGGTGCATACGGAGAGGAATGGCTAGCAGAAAAAAGGAGGTGATAATGCCTCTGTATAAGTCTTTGGTGTGACCTCATTTGGAGTATAGTGTGCATTTCTGGAGACCGCACCTTCAAAAGGATGTGAACAGGATGGAGTCTGTGCAGAGGGTGGCTACTAAAATGATTAGTGGGCTTCATTATAAAGCATATGAGGACAGACTTAAGGATCTTAATATGTACACCTTAGAGGAAAGGCGGGATAGAGGTGATATGATTGAGATGTTTAAATACCTCTGTGGCATAAATGTTCAGGGAGAGAACCTCTTTCAATTGAAAGCAAGTTCTGCTACGAGGGGACATGGGATGAGGGTGAAGGGAGATAGATTCAGGAGTGATATGCGCAAATATTTCTTTACGGAAAGAGTAGTGGATCCATGGAATAGTCTTCCAGTGGAGGTGGTAGAGATGAGGACAGTAACTGAATTCAAAAAAGCATGGGACCAACACAGAGGATCTCTAAAGGTAAAAAGTGGACTGTTGTAGTTGTTGATATGGAAGGACAAACTAGATAGGCCATGTGGTCTTTTTCTGTCATCATGTTTCTATGTTTCTATGGAAGAAGACAGAGTTAAGGCAGGTATTACAACAGCACGCGCTAAGGCTGCGTCGGCCAGATGAGGCACTTTTACTGAGGTGTGCTTTAACTGTACCTGTACTGCGGCACGCGTTAACTGTGTTTTTTGAGCAATGCGCATTACAGGTGCTAGGGAAGAAACGTGCTTCGGAGCCACTTAGTCAAAATGTGCATTAGAACCACATGATCACCAGGTGCACAATAGGTAAAAATTAAACTAACATGTACAGAAAACAGGAAACCCACACACCACACCAACAGTTGCCATCAGGCCACCCCAAATTGCACCCCAGAAAGATGGAATCGGGAGCCCCCAACAAGAACTGTAATGGGGTCAAGTCCAAGTAACTACACCCCTCAGAGCCCCTGGCTGAAAACTTGTGCCAGGCTCAGTTCTACTCCCCAGGAACTGTTTCTCTGGTTTTGCAGCAATGCATTTAAGGTGGCTAGTAGATCCCTTTGAGAGCCTTCTGAAATCTTTGGGAGACAGCAGGGGGGAACAGAGGAGTTAGGAGGAGCCACTGAGGTTGTGTGGGGCAGTTCGACTCTTCCAGATCTTTCCAATTTTTGGTTGCTCAATGGGCTCTTATCCAGGGTAAGAGTACAGAGCTGAACGAATTTTCCCTCCTCCTATCTCTGCTAATAAATCCTCTATTTTAGTATCCAATACTTATAAAATAGTACAGAACAAAATGCAGATGGTGCTTATGCTAAGTTCTCTATACTTTTTAAAGTGTTCTTGAACAAACAAAAAGGGTAAAAGTATCTTCCGCAGCAGACTGGCTAACCTATTGAAGGAGAAATTTCACTTACCATTAATTTCCTTTCCTGGAATCCTGCTAAACCAGTCCAGACAAGCGGATTAAGTTCCCCTGCCAGCAGATGTTGGAGACAGAAAAACTTCCAGAGCCCTGATTGGTTGGGCTCTGGTAGTAATAGGCATATCCCTAGAGTTCCTCTTCAGTATATTCTGACAAGCAACAAATGTTACTATTGAAAAACTGGCTAAGAAAGGCCAACTATGAACATGCGAGAAGACCTGCTCAACTATATACAGGAACAGAAGAACTGAATCAAGCGCCTCTAGGATACTAAAGGGTACTAAAGACAGCTAATACAGCACTGCCTGAAAAGATGAGCTTCGGCTCCACTGCACCGTCAGCACTCCAACTGACAACTGGGTGGGTCCTGGACTTGTCTAGCAGGATTCCAGGAAAGGAAATTAACGGTAAGTGAAATTTCTCTTTCCAGTTCATCCTGCTAGACCAGTCCAGACAAGCGGGAAGTACCAAAGCTAACGACCTTCAGGGTGGGCAGAGAGAGCCGCAGACAGTACCCCGGCTCCAAACTGACTGTCCTCTTATACCTGGATGTCAAGCCGATAATGCCAAACGAACCTGGACAAGGAAGACCAGGTTGCCGCACGACAGATATCGAGAGGAGCGACTTGAGAGCGTTCGGCCCAAGTAGTTGCCTGGACTCGAGTAGAGTGCACCCGGAAACCAGTAGGCACTGGCCTACCTTGACAAATATAGGCCACCTCAATGGTCTGCCGGAGCCACCTAGCAATAGTGGATTTAGAGGTCGCGAGACCCCTCCGAGGGCCCGCAAAAAGCACAAAACAAATTGGTCACCTTCAAATAGCGGTAGAGAATTCTCTATGAGAATGAGATCCACCGCTCAGATTCTTATGCTGCTCTGAACACTGTTCTTTAGAAAAGGCAGGAAGCAGGAGAGGTTGATTGAGATGGAAAGGCGTAAGGACCTTAGGTAAGAAGGAGGGAACGGCGCGGAGAGAGACACCCTCCTCAGGGAAAGAGAGGTAGGGGTCCCGACAAGAGAGGGCTTGCAATTCAGAGATCCTATGAGTTGAGGTTATTGCCACCAAGAAAATTGTCTTAAGTGTTAATCCCGAAGAGAGACCTCTTTGAGAACCACAGCAAGATCCCAGGAAGGCACCAATGGACGGACCGGTGGACGCAGTACTCTGACACCCTCGAGAAACCGTGCCACGTCCGTATGCGAAGCAAGAGAGCACTCGTGCACCGGCCCTCAGAAACACGATAGGGCCAAAATCTGTACATGAAGGGTCCTGAGGGCTAAACCCTTATCAAGACCCTCCTGTAGAAAGGCGAGAATCTCTGGGTTGAGAGGACTTTCTATGTTGCTGTGTCCTTTGTAAGTAAAAGGCCAAAACCCTTTTACAGTCCAAAGTATGAAGATTCCTTTCTGCATTTGAGGAGTGAGGCCTCAGGAAGAATACAGGAAGGTAAACTGCTTGGTTTAAAAGAAAAGGTGACACCTCCTTTGGCATAAAGTGTGGATGAGTCCTAAGGATTACCTTATCATGATGGAACCTTGTATAAGGAGGATCAGTCACCAACACTTGCAATTCACTGATGCGACGTGCTGATGTGATTGCAATAAGAAAGATGACCTTCCAGGAAAGGAATTTCAAAGAGGTAGTAGCTAATGGTTCAAAAGGCGGCTGCATGAGCTGCCTAAGAACCAGATTTAAGTCCCATGGCACCGGTGGTGGTTTCATGGGAGGCTTAGTTAAAAGGCCTCTCATAAATCTCGCGATGAGAGGAAATAGGTTGTCCATTTAGAGGCTTGAAAGAAGCTGCAATAGCACTCAAATGAACTCTCACTGAATTGGTCTTAAGCACCGCATTAGATAAATTAAGGAGATATTCCAGTAATGATTCTAGAGGTATCGCACGAGGGTTAAGACCCTTCTGCGAGCCCCATATGGTAAACCTTTTCCACTTGAATGCATAAGAGCATCTTGTGGAAGGCTTCCTGGAAGCATAAAGGATATCCTTTACCTGCTGAGAAAGGTTAAGACCATGAAGTTCTAGGCTTTCAGCAACCAGGCTCTGAGATGCAGAGACTGGGGATTGGGATATCACAGCATCCCGTCCTCTTGAGAAAGGAGATCTGGAGCAGATCTTAACTCCAGAGGAGGAACTTGAGAGAGATGTAGGAGCAGAGGGTACCACATTTGCCGTGGCCAATGTGGAGCTATGAAAATCATATGACCTCTGTCTCTCTGAAGCTTAAACAGGGTTTTGGGAATTAGGGGAATGGGTGGAAAGGCATACAGGAAGTCCTGACCCCAATGTAGGAGGAAAGCATCCCTGGCCTGACAACCCTGGGCCGGAATTCTAGAACTGAACCGGGGAAGTTTGACATTCAGTGGACTTGCAAAGAGGTCTATTGTCCAGGATTTCCCAAATTTGAAAACGTTTTGCCACCTGGTCTGCATGGAGAGACCATTCGTGTGGAAGCAGAACTCGACTGAGTCTGTCTGCCCAAGAGTTTTGAATACCTGGAAGATACACCGCAAGGAGTTGAATCTGATGCTCTCTGGCAAGGGCCCATAGTCGCAAAGCTTCGTTGCATAGTGACAGATAGCCTGTTCCACCCTGCTTGTTCACATAGAACATGGCTACTTGATTGTCCGTTTGAACTAGGACTGTCTTGTAGCTGAGCTGGGTGTGGGACACTCTAAGAGCAAGGAAGATTGCTCTGAGTTCCAGGAGACTGATGTGTAGATAGGTCTCCTATGGAGTCCAGGTACCCTGGGTAGAAAGGCCTTGCAGGTGGGCTCCCCAACCCACCTGTGAGGCATCTGTTAGTGGCTTGGGGTGGGGGCTGCTGAAAAGGAGACCCCACCAAAAGGTTTTGGGGTGACTGCCACCATTGGAGGGACAAAATAAGGCAATCTGAGTTTGCTATTTAGTCTGACAGGTAACCTTGAAGAAAAGAAAGAGGAACCACCGGCGGTACCAGTGTAGCGTCGAGGGAAGGCAGATGCGACCACAAAAAAGAATAGAAGGGATTTTTTCTGCGGTGACAGGATGTGCGACCTGTCGGCTCCATGGAAAACGAAGAACTGGAGAGGGACAGTTGGGAAAGGCGGAAAGGCAGCACGCAGGCACTGCTCCCAAAAGCTTTCTTATTGGACGCTGTGGAACGTTCCCGCACAGGCTCCATCGGTACGGACGATACCCATATGTGAAGACTACATTCCTGCTTGTTCCTGGAGATGCGCCTTCTGTAGACAGCGCATGTGCTCCCTGGTCCAAGGGACCAGCTCGATAGTAGCCACCATGGTTCCCAAGACCTGAAGATAATCTCATGCACGAGGAGAATCCTAAAGCAGGAACAGACGAAGTTATGACGAAAGTTTAAGGAAGTGCTCTTGCATTAATAATACGCAGCCTTGTGTCGAATTGCGCTCCGAGGAAGTCGAGTTGCTGAGATGGCTGAAGGCAGCTCTTGGTGCGATTGACTACCCAGCCAAAGTCCTCTAGGAAGGAGACTACCGTGTTGTGGGCCTCCGGAAAGGAATCTGCTCAAATAAGCCAGTCATCCAGGTAAGGGTGCACTTGGATGCCCTGCTTGCGCAAGCCCGCCACTACCACCACCATTACCTTGGAGAAAGTCTGAGGTACGGAGGCAAGGCCAAATGCCATTGTCCGAAACTGAAAATGCTGCCCTAGAATGGCGAATCGTAAGAAACACTGGTGTTTGGTCCAAATGGGGATGTGAAAGTATGCTTCTGTGAGATCTAGAGAAGCAAGAAACTCTCCCTTGCGCACCGCCTGGATGACTGAGCAGAGCGTCTCCATCCAGAAATGAGGCACTCGAAGGCTGCGGTCGACTCCTTTGAGATTCAGAATTGGACGAAAGGAGCCGTCCTTCTTGGGCACCATGAAATAGACAGAACAACAGCCTAGTCCTCTTTCCAAGGACGGAACAGGACGAATGGCATTGAGCAGAAGTTGTCGCTGAATGGTGGTGCGAATGGCCATTCTCTTTCTGGGTGCTCCTCCTGGAGAGACAAGGAAGACGTCGCGAATGGGCCACCAGCATTTGAGGGAATACCCCAAGAGACGATGACGAGGACCCATTGATCGGAAGTGATGCATGCCCACTGTCGAGAAAAAAGAGCCAACCGGCCTCCTACCGGTGGCAAGGTCTCGAGTGAGCCGTCCATCTCGTCCTATCAGCGGGAAGGGCGTGTGATACCGAAGAACTTTCCCGGACCTGGATAGGAATCACTGCCTTTCCGCGCTCCTTGAAAGACTGCGATCTCTGCCCAAAATGACCAGGAGGGGCCGCAGAAGGCATTGGTTTATATGAGAGGTATCAACGGGTATAGCAAGACCTAGAAAATTGTCAAGAATTCAGACACTAAGAACGAGATGGTTGGCGTGAAGAGGCCTCTGATCTATCCTCCGGAAAACGCTGAGGCTTGACCTCACCTAGGTCCTTCACTAATTTATCGAGTTTTGAGAGGCGGGTTTTGGAGACATCATCTGCTGTCCACTTTCGCAGCCAAAGCCATCTCCTAGCTGCCATCATGGCTACCACTGGGCGTGTGGAGAGACGCAACAGATCATAGAAGGCATCTGCCAAGAACGCAGTGACGGACTCTAAACACCCCATAGCTGGATCTTCCGGCAGACGCTGAATCTACCACAACAAGGCACGGGCCGCTAGACCCCCCCCCCCCAAACAGTCGCCTGGCGCGACAGAGCCGAAGATGAGAAAGCTGTCTCGAAGCGCAGCACCGCCTTTGACCGGAATGATGGTATGCTTGGTAACTCCCGTCACTAACGCATCCACTTTCGGATATGAGAGCCACTGCTCCATTTCTGCCAGAGACCAGAGGTAAAGCTGCCCCAGACAGCGTGCTGTACACAGAGAGGTATCTGGGGTTTCCCATTCCTGAAACACCATTTGCTGCAGTTCTGCCAGGAAAGGAAAGGCTCTGGAAGGCTTAAGGAATGCTGCAGCTCCGGCGGGTCAGCGAGGCGTAACGCCTCTACAACTTGCACTATTAAAGCGGGCAATTCCTCCTTTTGAAAAGCTGGATATCCTGTGAGTCTTCTTGAGCAGTCACAGAAGTGTCCGACAGAGAATACTCTCCATCCTCACGATCTGTAGATCCTAGACTTCCTTCCGCTGAAGATCTGCCTTCTTCAGGGGCTAACGAGCTCTCTTCCAAGATCCATGAAACCCCTTTAGGAAGATGCCACCCCTTGAGGTCTGTGCCCTTTTGAGTACACTTGCAAGGCGTAGGAAAAGTGGTACTTCTGTCAGGTGCAAAAAAAAGGCTCTGAGGAGTCGGAGTGCCACAGGCCCATGCCTGTCAAAAGAGCACCAGGAACTTGCCATCTGAGGGATGAGAAACAGGCTCACGCTGCGTGGAGACAGACGAAGGTTGTGGACAAAGGACCAGAGCAATTTGTGATCCTTCTGCAGGTGAAGAGAGCTGCGGTCCATCCACCTAGATATGGTCTTAGATAGTGCTGGGGAGGAGTCTGCTGTCTTGGTACATGTCGGTACCAATGACATAGGAAAATGTGGTAGGGAGGTTCAGGAGGCTAAATTTAAGCTTTTAGGTAGGAAGTTGAAATCCAGAACTTCCAGGGTAGCGTTCTCCGAAATGTTTCCCGTTACACGTACAGGACCCAAAAGGCAGGCAAAGCTCCGGAGTCTCAATGTGTGGATGAGACAATGGTGCAGAGATGAGGGTTTTGGATTTGCTAGGAACTGGGGAACATTCTGGGGAAAGGAGAGGCTCTTCCGAAGGGATAGGCTTCAACTTAACCGGGATGGAACCAGGCTGCTGGCATTAACCTTTAAAAAGGAGATAGAGCAGGTTTTAAATTAGATAATAGGGGAAAGCCGACAGTCGCCCAAGAGCAGATGGTTTGGAAGAATGTATCCTTGAAGGATACTACCAAAAGCAGAGAGGTTCCAAAAAAGAGTAAAGTAGCCCAAATGCCCTCGAGTATGGAGCAGACAGAGCTTAAAGATCCCAAATTACCCAAGTCTACCAACAGCCAAACTAACATGAATAAAATACAGTCTCTAAAATGCTTGTATGCAAATGCTAGAAGTCTAAAAAATAAGATGGGCGAGTTAAAATATATAGCACTAAATGAGAGGTTAGATATGATTGGGATATCAGAGACATGGTGGAAGGAGGACAACCAGTGGGACACTGTGATACCTGGATACAAACTATATCGTAATGATAGAGCTGATCAAATTGGTGGAGGGGTTGCGCTCTATGTTAGAGAGGGCATTGAGTCAGAAAGGATTAAAGTTTTGCAGGAAACAAAATTTGCTGTAGAATCTCTATGGATTGAAATTCCATGTAAAAAGGGAAAGGCAATGGCAGTGGGGGTGTACTATCGACCGCCTGGCCAGAATGAACAAATGGATGATGAAATGCTCAAAGAAATCAAGGAAGCTAAGAAAAGTTATAGCGCAGTAATAATAATGGGTGATTTCAATTACTCTGGTATCGACTGGATCAGTGTCATGGCAGGACATGCTAAGGAGATAAAGTTCCTAGATGACATAAATGACTGCTTTTTGGAGCAGCTGGTTCATGAACCGACCAGAGAGGAAGCCATATTAGACCTAGTCCTTAGTGGAACACCAGATCTAGTGCAAGAGATAAGGGTGTTGGGGCCACTTGGCAATAGTGATCATAGCATGATCACCTTTGATTTAATTAGTGGAAGAGGGATAGTAAGGAAATCCACAGTACTACCTTTTAACTTTTGAAAGGGAGACTATGATAAAATGAGGAAAATAGTTAAGAAAAAACTAAAAGGAGCAGTTGCAAAGGTTAAAGACTTACATCAAGCTTGGGTGTTGTTGAAAAATACTATCTTGGAAGCCCAGACCAGCTGTATTCCACGCTTTAAGAAAAGTGGAAGGAACATAAGAACATAAGATATGCCATACTGGGTCAGACCAAGGTCCATCAAGCCCAGTGTTCTGCTTCCAACAGTGGCCAATCTAGGTCATATGTACCTAGCAGTTTCCCCAAGAGACACAAGTTCCACAATGCTTGTACTGGGTCAAGCATTGATATCTTCGGTCACTTCTTAATAATGGTTTATGGACCTTTCCTCCAGGAACTTGTCCAAACCTTTTTTTAAACCCAGCTACACTACACTACAAGTCCAAAAAAGTACACTACAGCTACACTACACTACACTACAAGTCCAAAAAACTGCCAGCATGGTTTAAAGGGGAGGTCAGAGAGGCCGTTGTTGCAAAAAAAGCATCTTTCAGAAAATGGGAAAAAGAGCCAAACGACGAAACCTGGAAACAGCACAAGCACTGGCAAGTCAAATGCAAGGCATTGATAAAGCAGGCAAGGGGGGAATTTGAGAAGAAGCTTACTGCAGAAGCAAAAACGCGAAATAAAGATTTTTTCAAGTACATTCGTAGCAAAAAACCTGTGAGAGAGTAAGTTGGTCCATTAGATGATAGAGGAGTTAAAGGGGCACTAATAGGCGACAGGGCGATAGCAGAGAGACTGAATGAATTATTTGCTTCGGCCTTTACTGAGGAAGATGTAGGGATGTTACCCATGACTGAAGTGGTATTTAAAGGAGCGGAAGAATTGAAGGAAATATCGATACATCGGGAAGATGTATTACAACTATTAGATAAACTGAAGAGTGGCAAATCACCTGGGCTGGATGGTATACATCCAAGGGTGTTGAAAGAACTGAAAATATGAGATTGCAGACCTGCTATTAGTAATCTGTGAATTTTCATTAAAATCATCTGTAATACCTGAAGATTAGAGGATCGTCAATGTAATGCCTATTTTTAAAAAGGGTTCCAGGGGTGATCCGGGAAACTACAGACTGGTGAGCCTCACGTCAGTACCGGGAAAAAAATGGTAGAGAAACCATCATAAAGAATAAAATTACTCAGTAGTCATGCCCTATATGGGAGACAGCCAACATGGCTTTAGACAAGGAAGATCTTGTCTTACTAATCTATTATGTTTTTTTGAAAGTGTGAATAAACAGGTGGACAAAGGTGAGTCGGTTGATATAGTGTATCTGGACTTTCAGAAAACCTTTGACAAGGTCCCTCATCAGAGACTTTTGGCAAAACTAAAGAGTCATGGGATAGGAGGCAGTGTACTACTGTGGATCAAGAACTGGTTTAAAAGATAGAAAGCAGAGGGGGTTGGGCTAAATGGCCAATTTTCCCAATGGAGGAAAAGTGAATAGTGGTGTACCGCAGGGATCTGTGATGTGTCCGCTGCTTTTTGACATATTCATAAATGACCTGGAAAGTGGAATATCAAGTGAGGTTATCAAATTTGTAGATGACACCAAACTATTTAAAGTAGTTAAAACCCATGCGGATTGTGGAAAAGTGCAAGGGGAGCTTGCTAAAAGGGAAGACAGGGCATCAAAATGGCAGATGAAAGTATATGTGGACAAGTGCAGGGGTATGGGCCTAGGGAAGAACATCCCAAACTATGGTTACCCGATGCAAGGTTACACATTAGGAACCACCACCCAGGAAAAAGATTTAGGCGTCATTGTGGATAGCATATTAAAACCCTCAGCCCAGTGTGCAGCAGCAGCCAAGAGAGCAAATAGAATGCTAGGTATCATAAGAAAAGGAATGGAAAATAAAACAAAAGATATTATAATGTCTCTATATCGTTCCATGGTGAGACCACACCTTGAATATTGTGTGCCAGTTCTGGTCGCCGTATCTTAAAAGGGATATAGCGTTATTAGAAAAGGTTTCAGAGAAGAGCCACCCAAAATGGTAAAGGGGATGGAAGGATACTCTATGAAGAAAGGCTAAAAGGTTAGGGCTCTTTAACCTGGAAAAGAGACGGCTGAGCGGAGATATGACAGAAGTCTTAAATAATGAACGGAGTGGAAAGGTAAACGTAGATCGATTGTTTATGTTATCAGATATAGAAAGACTAGGGGACATGCAATGAAGCTACAGGGTAAACTATTTAAAACTAATAAAAGAAAATATTTCTTCACTCAACGTGTAATCAAACTCTGGAATTTGTTACCGGAGGATGGGCTGTTAGTGTAGCTGGGTTTAAAAAAGGTTTGGACAAAGTTACTGGAGGAAAGGTCCATAATACACATTAAGAAGGGACCCAGGATATCAATGCTTGACCCAGTACAAGCATTGTGGAACCTGTCTCGTTTGGGGACACTGCTAGGTACGTATGACCTTGATTGGCCACTGTTGGAAACAGGATACGGGGCTTGATGGACCTTGGTCTGACCCAGTATGTCATCTCTTACGTTATTATGTTCAGTGAAGGGGGCACCGATACCGAGGTACTATCCAAAGAAGGAAGGGCGACTGGGGGGCACTGTTCCCTCTAAGCTGTGCGCGTGGTGCGCAGCACACACCTCATCGAGCGAGCGCACATACTACAACAGAGCGCACAAAAATTTACGGCTCTGATTCTGATAGAAAAACAACACAGACATCTTAAAATTTAAAGTTATTATTGTCATTAATAGAAAATTTCCCGCTCATTTAGTAATCGTCTATTGTCATGTAATTTGATTAAAATCAATGTGGTGTACATAATGTAGTCTGACATCTAGTCAAATTTAAAAGAATATAACTCTGAGGGTCGGTAAGTTGCGCACAAAAATGTAACCTTCCTTCAAAAGCTGCACACAGCTGATATTTTATGCGCACACAGCCTACAGAAAATTAGAGGGAACATTGCTGGGGGGGGGGGGGGGGCCCAGGACGATTCCCCTGGATTAGAGGCGAATTCAGAAAACACCCGGTCTCTCAGCACCTTATGCTTCCTGCTGCAGACCAGACATATCTGCAAAGAGGAAGGCATGGCCGCTTTTTTTATTTATTTTTTTAAAAGTGTTGGTCTTGAAACCCGCTTTAGGTGCTAGCCCCAAAAATTGAAAAAGCAAAAAACCCGAAGGGCAGGTTGAGAAGGATTCAGGCATTAGTAAAAAAAAGGCTTCCCACTAGAAAATGGCCATCGGGAGCGCACTCGCGTGATCACGAAAATGGCCTGCCATCCAAAAATCACCGCAAAAGTAAAAACACCCGATCGCAAGGAAATAAGAACGAAAAAACCTCCTATCGCAGCGGTTCCAGAGAGAACAGTGAGCTGGGAGGAGTGCAGTGCCGACAACTGCCGAGGAACTCGAGGAATGGCGATTCTGCCCCAGATCAAGGGGGGGGGGGAGGGAGCTGTCACATCTGCAGGCACAGTGAAGCCGAGGCACAGATCAACAGATCAGAGCAGAGCAGCACAGCTTAAAAGAAAGGATCAGTCTGAAAAAAAACCTGACAGATCTGTCCTCCATCCAGCAGGCAGGCCCTCGTGGCTAGAAGCTGGGGATCCCCCGATGGAGGGAGCTCAACTGATCCTTGTGATCAGGAGCTCACCTCAGGAATGACAAGGACCCTCCAATGCCCAGTGTGGGAATAGGGGTTCTGGGAAACCCAAAGGAACACCTCTTGTGTGCTTTGGGTACATCCAGCAAATTAAGGAAATAAACCTAATAAAACTGAAGAGAAAATTGGGACACAAACACCTGCTGGAGAACAGAGAAAATACTGAAGAGGACCCCTAGGCGTATGCCTATACCTACCCATAGCCCAACCAAGCAGGGCTCTGGAAGCTTTTCTCTGCCTTCAACATCTGCTGGCAGGGGAACTTTAATCCGCTTGGTCTGGACTGTTCTGAGCAGGATTTTTTATTTATTTACATTCTCTTATCACTCTGCTCCATTCTGCATTCAGTGGCGGTTTACATTGAACAAACTGAAATTATATTGGACAGTGCATTATAACTTGGAGATAACTGATTTTTACAGGGAGCATTGGCTATGGATGGGTTAAATGGCTTGCCCAATACCACAAGCAGCACCTGTGTGACTAGAATCCCCAGTCCTTTCGGCCCAAGTTGCTGTCCTCTAGTGGGATGTGAACCTCCGACCTTCCAGGAGGAACTCGGAAGAGGGCTTTACAACTAGGCTCGTTGGGTATGGGTGAAGAAAACCGCCCCCAGGTAACGTGAAAGCTCGCAGGTAAGTAAAACATTAAATACCTCTGTTGAAATGGGCAAAAGGATGGCAAACATCTGAGAAAGCAGCCGGGTGTCGTCGTTTTGTGCATAAATGCCCATAGTAGAGGGAAAATATGAATCCCCGAAACTGTTGAGACTTTAATGAAGACACTAACTTGTCTTGAGTAGCATTTACGGAGTTTACATGGTTCATGGACAACCATGATTGGGATGTAATTATACCAGGTTGTACTTTATTCAGGAAGGACAGGTTTAGGAAGAAGGTGCTAGGAGTGAACACTGTATGTGAAAAATCTTTTAAAGCTATAGAATTACAGGGCTTAAAAGGAGAGTGAGGAGGAGGACTTGTGGGTTAAATTAGAAAGAGGTAATGGGAAATCCAATTGCATTGGTGTTACATACAATTGGCCTTTACAGTGAGAATAAGTGGACAGAGATTTTAATCTAAGACACCCACAGTAATTGCCATGAAAGGAAAAGTGCTACTGATAGGTGATTTCACTATGCCATATGTTGCATTGGCACATCCTGGTGCAGTGTCATCTAGAAGGAAGGAGATCCTGGATGGTCTACATGGAGAACTATTCCAGCAACTGGGTGCAAAATCCACACTTGAAAGGGCAATACTGGAATTGGTGCTTACCAATAGGGAAATTTTTTCGACAGTTATCGTGGGAGATCATCATGCATGCAT